>CAMZMU010000060.1:23690517-24373494 GCA_947311845.1 Poa pratensis
GGGACTAGCTAGCTTGGAGCGAGCGTGAGCTTCCTGGATCGAGTGAGGCCTCCCAGTTGGGGATATACCTACTAGGGGTATCACCAGCATGGATCAATCCGGCTAGTCCAGGGTGGCCCGCAGTGGTGGTGAAGGCTTTGCCTAGGGCGGCCCAGATAGCTGACGACCAAGGAAGGCGGATGCCGGCAAGGAGGAGGCCCAAGACTGAAGCCCACGAAGCCACCAAGACCAAGACGGAAGGCGGCATACTTGCCGGCTAGGTTTAGGACTCCGTATACTTGCTGGATACGTAATCACCTTGTAACCCTAGGTCCAGCCGCCTATATAAGCTGGACCTCGGGACGCCTTTAGGGCAATCAACCATATCTCTCAACAATCATTGTAACCTGTCACGGCTATTGCCTTATAGTGAGTTATAGCAGCACGTAGGGCCGCCACCGCCGTGGTGCCTGAAGCTGGGTAAAGCCGTGTACAATCCCGACCTCGACGACGTCCACCTTCTTGCCCTACGTTCACCCTCGGCTAGCAGGACCCCGTCTCCTATCCAAGATGCCGATACGACGACAGTTGGCGCCCACCGTGGGGCCTAAGGCGTCAGGCGTCACGTTCCAGGCGGGAACCTTGGCGGCATCGGCGAAACAATCGCCGTCGGCCGCGCTGTTCGCTATGGCGACAACCACTACATCAGCTGCGACGAGTCCTACATCCCCGCAGACGACTACATTGTCGGATGCGGAGTTGTGCCGTTTGGCGGCGTCGATGTGTTCATCGGCTACACTTCTGAGGCGTATGGGTTGCCGCGAATTTATTCGCCATCCCACCCGCCCTACAATCAAGACGGATCTGAGTTTGCCTCCCTGAGGAGTCCGCAGATTCAGATCTACACTTTGTCGGCATGACGGGACTGGGATCAGACTCCCAGCCCAACAGTCAAGATCCCGAATCTATTCTTCCTGCGCTCCAGGATGATGCGATGTCGGATGCCGGATCCAGATCTACCGTTCACGTCAACGTAGATTCTGATTCCGAAGAAGATTCTGCCAGCATGTTTGAGCAACGGGTCAAGCAGTGTTTTGTTACACCTGATCCTCCGCCTTCTGAGGCGGCTACGGGCTCTCCGTCAACATGCAGCAGGTTTTTGTGGCGGATGTCACCGGTGCAGCCTCAGAGAAGGCGGCGGCAACTGACGCCGCCAACCTGGGGACCCCGGCAACCGATCCACAGTTTCCAGAGCCTCCTGGGGCTCCGAAGAAGATTCTGGAAAGGCGAGCCAGCAAGATAGGAACATGGCGGCCCTGGCGGAAGTTCTCACACGCCGGTGAACGACAAAACCAACCCGGCTGATTTGGAGAAACTTCGAAACACCTTGGTGGAGCAAACTGAGTACCTCAAAAGCAAGCAAGCAGAGGTCCAGAGCCTCCTCGACGAAGCCAAGGAGGAAAACGCCAAATAACCGCCAAGTGACCCCAAGCGCAATCTTTTCACCACCACCCATTGCCCAAGCCGGCAGGACAAGTGGGGAGAAGAAAAGTAGAAAGGCAGGGATCATGACACCTTCAAATCCCCTGCCCAAAAGCTTGGTTTCGAGTGGGCTACAGCGCCGCAGCGTAAGGACAAGAACGGGGACGTCATCCTCGCACCCCTGTCCTCAACACTGCAGCCGCCTTGGACATCCTCAACAATGATGACTATGACAAGGACGAGAAGATTACTACGCATCGATCCTTGCTCACAAAGCTCTAGAGCAGCAGGCCCGTGCTGATTCTCGCGCCGACATGGCGGACGCAAGGGGAGGAAAGTTGGAATCAAATCCAACGCTTGCAAAGCTGCGGCCGGTGGCAACCCGAAGATCCGTCCGGCTCCAGTAGCCACGGAAAAGGGAAGGACAAGGAAAGGACCACGCAATCACCACCTCCAAAAGGCAGCGTGACGAGGCGTCCAGAACCGGCAACAGGCGCAAGGCCTCACCTCCGCCTAGGCGGGATGAAGGCGGAAGCAGGGGCAGCAAGCAGCCGCCAAGGAGTGGCGGCAATCGCGACAACGCCCCGCCGCCAAGAAGAAGCAGGGACCGCACACAGTCCCCACCACCAGTGCCCAGGCACGAAGGCGGAAGCCGGGGACACAACAACGAGCCAGGCACAGCCGGGCAGCGCAGGACGAGCCACATGCGATAGATCTGGCAAAGCTCAGTCCGCAAGACGCGAGACATCGTCTCAATGACATCAAGGCTGGAAAGCAAGATGCCTATCTAGGACCTGAGTGCTTTGGCCCAGCCATCCGCAACTCGAGACATGACATCAGTGTCAAAAACTCATCAAAGGTACAATGGAGCGGACAAGCCAAACTCATGGTTGTCGGACTACGCGCTGGCAGTTGAAATTGCCGGAGGCAATGGCCTCGTCGCTGCACGCTTCCTTCCCCTCATGTTGGAGGGGACAGCCCGAAGCTGGATCGAAAACTTGCCGGAGAAAAGCATTCAGTTGGCATGACATGGAAAAGGTGTTCACAGCACTTCCAAGGCACGTACAAGCGACCCAATACATACACAGATTTGGTTCGTTGCGTGCAAAAGCCAGATGAAACAGCTACAAGCTTCTTGGCAAGGTGGATTCAAACAAAGGCAAGCTGCGAGAACAGTAGACGACAATCAAGCAATCCATGCCTTCACCACAGGCCTCCTGAAGGGCTCAAGTCTCAGACATAAGCTCGTACGCATGCAAGTCAAGGATCTCGGAGTCATGCTCGAAGTAGCAGCCATGTACGCACAGGCGGATGATGCACGCGATGGAGATGGCGCACATGATATGGCGCCAAACAGGCGAGCAAGTCACAAACGCAAGGCTCCCCAGGATGACAAAGCCGGACCATCAAACGAGGTCGCCGCCGCCTTCGAAGGCAAAGGCGGCAACCGCAAGTGGAAAGGAAAGGGTAAAGATGGCGGCTCCAGCAAGCGCCTGACGTACGATCAGGCGAAAGCCTTGCCTGCCCAATCCACGCGTCCTTAGGCAAAGTAACCACACATTAGGGGAATGCCGGTTCATGGAGGACTTCAAGAAGGACCCCGAGGTTGGCTGGAAATCAAAAAAGAGCAAAAAGGCTGAGAAGACAAAGAAGGAAGATGATGAGGGGCATGTCCATGTCGAGGATGAGGAACCCAAGCTGATGCGCAAAGAAAGGAAATATCCCAAGGTACATGGCCAATTGGTGTGCTTCTGGGCACTCCTTCGGCAAAAGAAGAAAAGGCGGAGATGCGCGAGCTAAACGCCACAGTACCAGACGTTCCCCAGTATCTAGACTGGTCAGAGGAGCCAATAACTTGGGATAGAGATGATCATCCAGATCACGTTCCTCACCCCGGCAAATACGCCCTTGTCGTCGACCCAATTGTCGATAACTTCAGGCTCACCAAGGTGTTGATGGATGGCGGCAGCAGCCTCAACATCATCTACGCGGACACTCTGAAGCGCATGAACTTGTCGGAAAGCCAGCTTGACTACAGCAAAGTCAAGTTTCATGGCATTGTTCCGGGAAAGCAAGCCAAGTCAATGGGAAGCATCAATTGGAGGTTTTTTGGGCCTGAGACAAACTACCGCTCGGAGTATCTCAGGTTCGAAGTAGTCCCCTTCAAAAGTGCCTACCACGCCATTTTTGGACGGCCAGCTTTCGCCAAATTCATGGCTCGCCGTGTTACATATACAGCAAGCTGAAGATGCCGGGACCCAATGGTACAATTACCATCAGTGGCAACTTCAAGAAAGCAAAGGAGTGTGAGCGTGGCAACGCCGCCTTCGCTGAGGCAGTCCTCCACGCAGAGGAGTTAGCCATGTTGAAAAAGAGCTCGATACGTCGCAGTTGCCGGAGCATGTAAAGACCGCTGAAAAGAACACTTTCAAGGCGTCCGAAGACACAAAGAAGGCGGATCTGGTCCCAGGTGACAGCTCCAAGCAAGTCACCATAGGGGCTGGCTTGGACGACAAATAGGAAAGCGCGCTCGTCAGGTTCCTCCGTGAGAATCAGGACATCTTTGCATGGTCGTCAGCCGACATGCCAGGTGTCCCGAGGGAACTTGCCGAGCACTCTCTTAACGTCTACGAAGGAGCCAAACCAGTGAAGCAAGGAATAAGCGCTACGGTGAGAAGAAGCGGACAGCAATAGGGAAGGAGATCATCAAGTTGCAAGAAGCCAAGTTCATTAGGGAGGTAGTACACACTGATTGGTTGGCAAATCCTGTAATGGTTCCAAAACCTAATAAGGAAATGAGAATGTGCATTGATTATACCGGTTTGAACAAGTGCTGTCCTAAGGACCACTTTGCTTTGCCTCGTATAGATCAGGTCATAGACTCCACAGCCGGCTCCGAGCTGCTGTGCTTTTTGGATGCGTACTCCGGGTACCACCAAAAAAATGCGAGAATCCGACCAAATCAAAACAGCGTTCACTACGCCCTATGGGACCTTCTGCTACATCACGATGCCCTTCGGTCTAAAAAATGCCGGCGCAACGTATCAGCGGTGTATGCAAAGATGCCTTCACGAGCAAATTGGCCGCAATGTTCACGTCTATGTTGACGACATTGCCGTCATGTCAAGAAAGAAGGCAGATTTGCTTGACGATTTGAGAGAAACCTTTGATAGCCTCCGGGTATATAGGATGAAGCTCAACCCGAAAAAATGCGTCTTCGGGGTTCCTGCCGGCAAATTGCTTGGCTTTATCGTTTCCGAACGAGGGATAGAAGTGAATCCAGAAAAAATCAAAGCGATCCTCAACATATCCAGGCCCAAGGACCTGAAGGACGTGCAGCGACTTGCCGGCTCGGCGGCTGCCGTCAGTCGTTTCATTAGCCGTCTTGGTGAGAAGGCCTGCCTCTCTACCGGCTTCTGAAGAAATCCGACAACTTGAGTGGACAGACGAAGCAGACGCCGCCTTGCAGCAACTCAAGACGCGTTAACGTCTGCTCCAATTTTGGCAGCTCCTCGTTCGCAGGAACCAATGCTGCTTTATATCGCGGCAACTAACTTGGTTGTTAGCGTGGTACTGGTTGTGGAACGCAAGACGGAAATTTCAGACTTGCCGGAACAACGTCGGTTTACTTCATCAGTGAAGTATTTTCCGCCTCAAAACAGCGTTATCCGCATTACCAGAAGCTGGTCTACGGTGTTTTCTACGCCGCCAGGAAGTTAAGGCACTATTTCCAGGAGCATTCAATAACGGTGGTGAGCAAGGCACCTCTGGAGGATATCAATAACACAGATGCAACAGGCCGTGTTGCCAATGGGGCATGAACTTGCCGCCTTCGACATCGTGTATAAACCCAGAACGGCCATTAAGTCTCAAGCCTTAGCAGATTTTGGCAGATTGGACGGAGGCCATGGACGAAGTACCTCTCCCTGAAGATGCATACTGGATCATGCACTTTGATGGATCAAAAATGCTTCAGGGCTCGGGGGCTGGCATTGTTTTAAGAAACCCTCAAGGAGACAAGCTTAGTTATGTGTTACAAATTCACTTCAAGGCAACTAATAATGTTGCTGAATACGAAGCTCTCCTTCATGGTTTACACATTGCCAAGAACTTGGCGTCAGCGTGTCCTCTGCTACGGAGATTCAGACTTGGTGGCGCAACAGATACGTGGTACTTGGGACACAAAGAGCGAGACAATGGCGGCATATCGAGCTACCGTTGACGAATTCGCCAAGTGTTTTCTAGGCTACGAGGTCCGCCACATCCCAAGAGCTCAAAATGAGGCGGCAGATACACTTGCCAGAATGGGGTCTGAACGCAAAAAGGTACCAAAAGATGTTTTCCTGGAACACCTACACAAGCCGTCAATAAAAGGAGCAGACCTCCTTGACCCAGAATCGGCAGAGCCAGTTGACAATGCTAGCTATGCCGTCTACTTGGTAAAGCCGGATTGGACGACGCCATATTTGGACTTCTGATCAATCAGGAGTTACCGGATGATGAGGTTTTGAAAAGGCAAATAATAAGAAGAGCCAAGGCATTCACAATAATCAAAGGCGAATTGTACAACGTAGCACCACTGGTGTTTACCAACGTTGCATTTCGCCCGAAGAAGGCAGAAACTGTTGGATGAGATACATGCCGGCGTATGTGGACATCATGCTTCCTCACGCGCCCTTGTTTCAAAAGCCTTCCGACAAGGTTTCTACTGGTTGACAGCCAAACAAGATGCAGAAGACATTGTCAAAAGATGCAGGGGCTGCCAACTTTATGCCAGACAATCACACATGCCGGCTCAAGAGCTTAAAACAATACCCATCACATGGCCTTTCGCAGTCTGGGGCTTGGACATGGTTGGTCCGTTTAAAACGGCGTCTGGTGGCTACACACATTTACTTGTGGCTGTAGACAAGTTCACCAAATGGGTTGAAGCTAAGCCTATCAAAAAGCTAGACGGCGCCACAGCCGCAAACTTTATGTGGGGAATAATCTCTCGGTTCGGGGTGCCTCATAGCATCATCACCGACAACGGCACTAACTTGTCGCAAGGCGAAGTCGAGGAATACTGTTATAAGCATGGTATCCGCCTAGATCTTGCCTCAGTGCACACCGCAGGCAAACGGTCAAGTAGAGCGTACAAATGGTTTAGTCTACAAGGTATCAAACCACGTCTTGAAGTACCATTGCATAGAGCGGCTGGGGCTTGGGTGGATGAGTTGCAATCTGTCCTTTGGAGTTTACGCACAACTCCAAACAGATCAACCAAGTTTACTCCTTTCTTCTTAGTCTATGGCGCAGAAGCAGTGTTGCCGACCGACATGATGTACGATTCTCCAGAATTCAAGCCTACGTCCAGGAAGACGCAGAAGATGCAAGACAGGATGGCCTTGACCTACTTGATGAAGAACGAGACGTTGCCCTTGCACGATCCGCCATCTATCAGCAAAGTTTGAGGCGTTATCACAGCAGAAGGGTGCGACAACGAAGTTTTAGAGTTGGTGACCTGGTCTCCGCCTAATCCAAGATAGGAAGGGCTTGCATAAGTTATCCCCGCCTTGGGAAGGACCTTTTGTGGTCAGTAAGGTGTTGCTCAATGGTTCTTATTACTTGGTAGACGCAAGAGACGGATACAAGAAGAAGCGAGGTCGCAAGCGCAAAAGGAAGGTTGACGACAAGTATGAAGAAACCAAGCGACCTTGGAACATTGAGCAGCTACGTCCTTTTTACACTTAGCAATTTCCACATTGTAATAAGTACTATATGATTATGAAATAAAAGTCTGTGGTTTGCTCATTCAGCTTTGGGATCATGCCATCTTTTGTCTTTTCTTGCAATCATATATCTGTTGTCATAAAAGTTACCAAACAAAATAAGTTTTTGCTCCGTGCTAACGTTCAAACTTTTTGGCATTTGCCGTCTGCCGGCTAAAAACGCAAACAATCTTTGCACCGCCTAAATGTGCCTATCTATCTGTTTGTTTGTGGGTCGCCTAGTAGTGTCGTTGGCACCAACATGCTGGCTTTGGTCTCTGAGTCTAAATTAGTTGGTATTGCACCTGGTTGGCTCAGCTAAATTAACTAAGATGAGGTTCTGCCAACATATGAAAAAGCTAAACATGCAAGCGAGATACATATTAAGGCGGGCCACTTAAATAAGCCTACCGCCAAGTGTAGCATAAAAGTTGGCCCATAATATTTACAAACCAAAATAAAGTTTTATGCGTTAACAGATTAACGCAGTGTTTTGTGCTGCCTTTGCAGGAGGACAGTCAAGGGATGGCCGCCTTGGTAGAGCTGGTGGAGAGATCCTGGGGGCTGACGCCGGCATTCTTGGGGCTGGCTCCACCATCCTGGGGGCTGCGCTTGTCGGCTCCGGCTTCGCCTTCTCCGCCTGTGGCAGCTTCAGGATCCGCCAACGAGGGGTCAGCTACGGCAACATGCGGATCCGGGTGTTCCTTGTAGAACTTGCGGATGTCAACCATGTTGGCAACCCGGGTCGCATAGCCGCGAACAGACCGCAGCATCCTGCATCACGATGGCTTGGTGGTTTTCATCTTCGGTGGGGAAGTACTCGGTGACTTGATGAATATCAACCTCCGAGTACCAGCCACCGTCATCGCCAATGCCAACTTGGCACCGCCTCGTGCTGCTGATCGGAGTGTGCTGTCATGTTCGCTTGCCGCCTTCTCCAGCAGGTCCGGCAGGGCAGCGAAGGTGACGGGATCGCCATCCTCGCCAGGGTAGAACTTGGCGGCAAATGCTTTGCCTGCGCCGACAATCTGGTTGACGATTTCGCCAAATTTCAAGATTCGGGCAAGGAGCGGCGTCGTAGCCAGGTCATCTCCCATGTTGGGGATATACCTACTAGGGGTATCACCAGCATGGATCAATCCGGCTAGTCCAGGGTGGCCCGCAGTGGTGGTGAAGGCTTTGCCTGCCGGGCGGCCCAGATAGCTGACGACCAAGGAAGGCGGATGCCGGCAAGGAGGAGGCCCAAGACTGAAGCCCACGAAGCCACCAAGACCAAGACGGAAGGCGGCATACTTGCCGGCTAGGTTTAGGACTCCGTATACTTGCTGGATACGTAATCACCTTGTAACCCTAGGTCCAGCCGCCTATATAAGCTGGACCTCGGGACGCCTTTAGGGCATCAACAATCGATACTCTCACACTCATTGTAACCTGTTCACGGCAATTGCCTTATAGTGAGTTATAGCAGCACGTAGGGCACCGCCACCGCCGTGGAGCCTGAAGCTGGGTAAACTGCCGTGTACAATCCCGACCTCGACGACGTCCACCTTCTTGCCCTACGTTCACCCTCGGCTAGCAGGACCCCGTCTCCTATCCAAGATGCCGATACGACGACAGTTGGCGCCCACCGTGGGGCCTAAGGCGTCAGGCGTCACGTTCCAGGCGGGAACCTTGGCGGCATCGGCGAAACAATCGCCGTCGGCGCGTTCGCTACGGCGACAACCACTACATCAGCTGCGACGAGTCCTACATCCCCGCAGACGACTACATTGTCGGATGCGGAGTTGTGCCGTTTGGCGGCGTCGATGTGTTCATCGGCTACACTTCTGAGGCGTATGGGTTGCCGCGAATTTATTCGCCATCCCACCCGCCCTACAATCAAGACGGATCTGAGTTTGCCTCCTCTGAGGAGTCCGCAGATTCAGATCTACACTTTGTCGGCATGACGGGACTGGGATCAGACTCCCAGCCCAACAGTCAAGATCCCGAATCTATTCTTCCTGCGCTCCAGGATGATGCGATGTCGGATGCCGGATCCAGATCTACCGTTCACGTCAACGTAGATTCTGATTCCGAAGAAGATTCTGCCAGCATGTTTGAGCAACGGGTCAAGCAGTGTTTTGTTACACCTGATCCTCCGCCTCTGAGGCGGCTACGGGCTCCTCCGTCAACATGCAGCAGGTTTTTGTGGCGGATGTCACCGGTGCAGCCTCAGAGGCGGCGGCAACTGACGCCGCCAACCTGGGGACCCCGGCAACCGATCCACATTTCCAGAGCCTCCTGGGGCTCCGAAGAAGAGGATTCTAGAAAGGGCGAGCCAGCAAGATAGGAACATGGCGGCCTGGCGGAAGTTCTGCACACGCGGTAAACGACAAAACCAACCGGCTGATTTGGAGAAACTTCGAACACCTTGGTGGAGCAAACTGAGTACCTCAAAAGCAAGCAAGCAGAGGTCCAGAGCCTCCTCGACGAAGCCAAGGAGGAAAACGCCAAGATAACCGCCAAGTGACCCCAAGCGCAATCTTTTCACCACCACCCCATTGCCCAAGCCGGCAGGACAAGTGGCGAGAAGAAAAGTAGAAAGGCAGGGATCATGACACTTCAAATCCCCTGCCCAAAAGCTTGGTTTCGAGTGGGCTACAGCGCCGCAGCGTAAGGACAAGAACGGGGACGTCATCCTCGCACCCCTGTCCTCAACACTGCAGCCGCCTTGGACATCCTCAACAATGATGACTATGACAAGGACGAGAAGATTACTACGCATCGATCCTTGCTCACAAAGCTCTAGAGCAGCAGGCCCGTGCTGATTCTCGCGCCGACATGGCGGACGCAAGGGGAGGAAAGTTGGAATCAAAATCCAACGCTTGCAAAGCTGCGGCCGGTGGCAACCCGAAGATCCGTCCGGCTCCAGTAGCCACGGAAAAGGGAAGGACAAGGAAAGACCCACGCAAATCACCACCTCCCAAAAGGCAGCGTGACGAGGCGTCCAGAACCGGCAACAGGCGCAAGGCCTCACCTCCTCCGCCTAGGCGGGATGAAGGCGGAAGCAGGGGCAGCAAGCAGCCGCCAAGGAGTGGCGGCAATCGCGACAACGCCCCGCCGCCAAGAAGAAGCAGGGACCGCACACAGTCCCCACCACCAGTGCCCAGGCACGAAGGCGGAAGCCGGGGACACAACGAGCCTAGGCACAGCCGGGCAGCGCAGGACGAGCCTGCCGATAGATCTGGCAAACAGCTCAGTCCGCAAGACGCAGACATCGTCTCAATGACATCAAGGCTGGAAAGCAAGATGCCTATCTAGGACCTGAGTGCTTTGGCCCAGCCATCCGCAACGTTCAAGTACCCGAGATGACATCAGTGTCAAAAACTCATCAAAGGTACAATGGAGCGGACAAGCCAAACTCATGGTTGTCGGACTACGCGCTGGCAGTTGAAATTGCCGGAGGCAATGGCCTCGTCGCTGCACGCTTCCTTCCCCTCATGTTAGAGGGGACAGCCCGAAGCTGGATCGAAAACTTGCCGGAGAAAAGCATTCATAGTTGGCATGACATGGAAAAGGTGTTCACGCAGCACTTCCAAGGCACGTACAAGCGACCCAATACATACACAGATTTGGTTCGTTGCGTGCAAAAGCCAGATGAAACAGCTACAAGCTTCTTGGCAAGGTGGATTCAAACAAAGGCAAGCTGCGAGAACGTAGACGACAATCAAGCAATCCATGCCTTCACCACAGGCCTCCTGAAGGGCTCAAGTCTCAGACATAAGCTCGTACGCATGCAAGTCAAGGATCTCGGAGTCATGCTCGAAGTAGCAGCCATGTACGCACAGGCGGATGATGATGCACGCGATGGAGATGGCGCACATGATATGGCGCCAAACAGGCGAGCAAGTCACAAACGCAAGGCTCCCCAGGATGACAAAGCCGGACCATCAAACGAGGTCGCCGCCGCCTTCGAAGGCAAAGGCGGCAACCGCAAGTGGAAAGGAAAGGGTAAAGATGGCGGCTCCAGCAAGCAACGCCTGACATACGATCAGGCGAAAGCCTTGCCCTGCCCAATCCACGCGTCCTTAGGCAAAGTTAACCACACATTAGGGGAATGCCGGTTCATGGAGGACTTCAAGAAGGACCCCGAGGTTGGCTGGAAATCAAAAAAGAGCAAAAAGGCTGAGAAGACAAAGAAGGAAGATGATGATGGGGCAGTGTCCATGTCCGAGGATGAGGAACCCAAGCTGGTGCGCAAAGAAAGGAAATATCCCAAGGTACATGGCCAATTGGTGTGCTTCTGGGCACTCCTTCGGCAAAGAAGAAAAGGCGGAGATGCGCGAGCTAAACGCCACAGTACCAGACGTTCCCCAGTATCTAGACTGGTCAGAGGAGCCAATAACTTGGGATAGAGATGATCACCAGATCACGTACCTCACCCCGGCAAATACGCCCTTGTCGTCGACCCAATTGTCGATAACTTCAGGCTCACCAAGGTGTTGATGGATGGCGGCAGCAGCCTCAACATCATCTACGCGGACACTCTGAAGCGCATGAACTTGTCGGAAAGCCAGCTTGACTACAAAGTCAAGTTTCATGGCATCGTTCCGGGAAAGCAAGCCAAGTCAATGGGAAGCATCAATTGGAGGTTACTTTTGGGCCTGAGACAAACTACCGCTCGGAGTATCTCAGGTTCGAAGTAGTCCCCTTCAAAAGTGCCTACCACGCCATTTTTGGACGGCCAGCTTTCGCCAAATTCATGGCTCGCCGTGTTACATATACAGCAAGCTGAAGATGCCGGGACCCAATGGTACAATCACCATCAGTGGCAACTTCAAGAAAGCAAAGGAGTGCGAGCGTGGCAACGCCGCCTTCGCTGAGGCAGTCCTCCACGCAGAGGATTAGCCATGTTGAAAAAGAGCTCGATACGTCGCAGTTGCCGGAGCATGTAAAGACCGCTGAGCAAAAGAACACTTTCAAGGCGTCCGAAGACACAAAGAAGGCGGATCTGGTCCCAGGTGACAGCTCCAAGCAAGTCACCATAGGGGCTGGCTTGGACGACAAATAGGAAAGCGCGCTCGTCAGGTTCCTCCGTGAGAATCAGGACATCTTTGCATGGTCGTCAGCCGACATGCCAGGTGTCCCGAGGGAACTTGCCGAGCACTCTCTTAACGTCTACGAAGGAGCCAAACCAGTGAAGCAAGGAATAAGGCGCTACGGTGAGAAGAAGCGGACAGCAATAGGGAAGGAGATCATCAAGTTGCAAGAAGCCAAGTTCATTAGGGAGGTAGTACACACTGATTGGTTGGCAAATCCTGTAATGGTTCCAAAACCTAATAAGGAAATGAGAATGTGCATTGATTATACCGGTTTGAACAAGTGCTGTCCTAAGGACCACTTTGCTTTGCCTCGTATAGATCAGGTCATAGACTCCACAGCCGGCTCCGAGCTGCTGTGCTTTTTGGATGCGTACTCCGGGTACCACCAAATCAAAATGCGAGAATCCGACCAAATCAAAACAGCGTTCACTACCCTATGGGACCTTCTGCTACATCACGATGCCCTTCGGTCTAAAAAATGCCGGCGCAACGTATCAGCGGTGTATGCAAAGATGCCTTCACGAGCAAATTGGCCGCAATGTTCACGTCTATGTTGACGACATTGCCGTCATGTCAAGAAAGAAGGCAGATTTGCTTGATGATTTGAGAGAAACCTTTGATAGCCTCCGGGTATATAGGATGAAGCTCAACCCGAAAAAATGCGTCTTCGGGGTTCCTGCCGGCAAATTGCTTGGCTTTATCGTTTCCGAACGAGGGATAGAAGTGAATCCAGAAAAAATCAAAGCGATCCTCAACATATCCAGGCCCAAGGACCTGAAGGACGTGCAGCGACTTGCCGGCTCGGCGGCTGCCGTCAGTCGTTTCATTAGCCGTCTTGGTGAGAAGGCACTGCCTCTCTACCGGCTTCTGAAGAAATCCGACAACTTTGAGTGGACAGACGAAGCAGACGCCGCCTTGCAGCAACTCAAGGACGCGTTAACGTCTGCTCCAATTTGGCAGCTCCTCGTTCGCAGGAACCAATGCTGCTTTATATCGCGGCAACTAACTTGGTTGTTAGCGTGGTACTGGTTGTGGAACGCAAGACGGAAATTTCAGACTTGCCGGAACAACGTCCGGTTTACTTCATCAGTGAAGTATTTTCCGCCTCAAAACAGCGTTATCCGCATTACCAGAAGCTGGTCTACGGTGTTTTCTACGCCGCCAGGAAGTTAAGGCACTATTTCCAGGAGCATTCAATAACGGTGGTGAGCAAGGCACCTCTGGGGGATATCATCAATAATACAGATGCAACAGGCCGCGTTGCCAAATGGGGCATTGAACTTGCCGCCTTCGACATCGTGTATAAACCCAGAACGGCCATTAAGTCTCAAGCCTTAGCAGATTTGTAGCAGATTGGACGGAGGCCATGGACGAAGTACCTCTCCCTGAAGATGCATACTGGATCATGCACTTTGATGGATCAAAAATGCTTCAGGGCTCGGGGGCTGGCATTGTTTTAAGAAACCCTCAAGGAGACAAGCTTAGTTATGTGTTACAAATTCACTTCAAGGCAACTAATAATGTTGCTGAATACGAAGCTCTCCTTCATGGTTTACACATTGCCAAGGAACTTGGCGTCCAGCGTGTCCTCTGCTACGGAGATTCAGACTTGGTGGCCGCAACAGATACGTGGTACTTGGGACACAAAGAGCGAGACAATGGCGGCATATCGAGCTACCGTTGACGAATTCGCCAAGTGTTTTCTAGGCTACGAGGTCCGCCATAGCTTTGGCTTACCGCTGGGGCTGGGTTGTCGTGGGTGAACATGGCGACGCCTTCAGCCGCCTTCACCGACAGAGGCTTGACAAGCTCTCCGAGCCGGTATTCTAATGCATCCTGATCAAGGATGCTATTGCCGGCATCATCCGCCTTGTACTCGCACATTTTCAGTGGGCGATGGCGGAGTGGCATTATCTTCCTCGACACCCAGCAGATGACGGTGTCAACTCCGTCAAGTTGCGGAGCCATCATCGTCTTTGTCAAGAACTCGATCCGCCTGACGGCAATTCGAAGTTCAGCCGACAAACTGCTGAGCGGCACCTTTGCCGTCCAACAGGCCTTGTGGGTTGGCGGACCGTTGACAAAGATAGGCATCCCCTGTGTGTTGCCGCTGATGCAGATCCTGATCCAGCCGTGGTCGTCAAGGCCGTGGCCAGCGCCGCCGCCACCGCCGAATCTTGCTGGGCGCTCGCCATTTTCCTTGGAGGTTCTGCTTGTGCTCGCCGGAGTTGAGTACGAGGAGGAGGAGAGCACGGGAAGATGAGGAGGCCACGGTGGGTGCGAATGGGGAAGAAGGCCTGCATCGGTGTGCCCTTTGGGGTATTTATCCCCACGCGCCAAGATTCGTGCCCGAGATTGGGGGGACGCGTGATTTCCGCCACGTGCCCACGATTTGCACGTCGTGGCAGCGGTGTCTGCGGCCCTCGCTCCGATTCTTGTGCGTAGTGGAGAAACAATCATGACACATACCCAAGTCCAAACTGTCGTGGACTGCATGACGTCAGCCGTCAACATTTTGACAAGACCAGTCAATTGACAAGACTGGTGCCGGGAAGATTCCTGACAACGGTCAGGCCGTCTTTCCCATGATGGCGGCAAAATCGTCCGACTACTTTAGGCGGACCGCTGCTTACTTTCAACTTTGGAAAGCTTCAAGCTCTTCAGACGCTTACAAGACAAGACGGACGTTGCCGACAAGAAGAAGACGGCGCCCGAAGAACTCGAACCCTTCCAGGGGCTAATGTTGGGGATATACCTACTAGGGGTATCACCAGCATGGATCAATCCGGCTAGTCCAGGGTGGCCCGCAGTGGTGGTGAAGGCTTTGCCTGCCGGGCGGCCCAGATAGCTGACGACCAAGGAAGGCGGATGCTGGCAAGGAGGAGGCCCAAGACTGAAGCCCACGAAGCCACCAAGTCCAAGACGGAAGGCGGCATACTTGCTGGCTAGGTTTAGGACTCCGTATACTTGCTGGATACGTAATCACCTTGTAACCCTAGGTCCAGCCGCCTATATAAGCTGGACCCCGGGACGCCTTTAGGGCATCAACCAATCGATACTCTCACAGCTCATTGTAACCTGTAACACGGCAATCTGCCTTATAGTGAGTTATAGCAGCACGTAGGGCTCCGCCACCGCCGTGGAGCCTGAAGCTGGATAAACTGCCGTGTACAATCCCGACCTCGACGACGTCCACCTTCTTTCCTACGTTCACCCTCGGCTAGCAAGACCCCGTCTCCTATCCAAGATGCCGATACGATGACATCCCAAGTTAGCCGGCACTGCACAAACACAAAGTTACACACTGCAGCTTTAACTTTCAAGAGTGCAAAGTATCAAAGATGAAGGGTTAGAGACGTACCCAAGACATGATCGTGGATGGCGTTGACCTCGTCCAGATGGTTCTCAAGCGTTTCCTGAGCTAGCTGGACCGCCTTCGATAGTTGGTCCTGCTGCTCTTTGGCGTTCTTGTTCACCTGGTCAAGGTTGTTACTCATAGCCTCAAGTTGTCCCGTCAACTTGCTAACCTCGGTGGCATGGGCCAACGCCCGTTCATCCAGCTCCTTGGCGTGATCCGCCTTCAGCTTTGCCATCAGCCCGGCAAGATCTGCAGCTTCATTCATCAAAGCTTGCATGTCAGTGGAGTTCTTGAGAATATCTTGCGCAGTGTTTAGTAATTCTACAAATAAAAAGAAAAACGACTAAAACACTTGTCGGAAAAGGAAAAGAAGTCGGACAAAAAGAAGGCAAAGAAAGCTTTGTCACCTTCATCCTTCTTGCGAGCCTCTTCCAAGCTCGCAATTTGGGCGTTCTTCATCTCCACGTCCTGCTGCAGTTGTTGGCATTCCTTGTTTTTCTTCTCTTGAGCACGGAATAGCTCAAGGTTGGAAGCAAGAACGGCCTGCATGCACGAAAACAACATTATGGTTAGCACTATTTAGTCAACGAGACCACTTTGCCGGATAAATTTTTTCAGCCGCCAAAGTGCTTGGGGGCTGGGATCATAGGCTATTTTACCTCAAGTTGTCCGTGCAGGGTCTCGTGGAGTTCGTCCATGTGCGCGTACCATTTGCGGGTACCTTCACGCATGGTCCTTAGCGTTTGCCGGGGGTCTTGCAACCCTTTGCCAGATTGGGAGCTTGGATGGGAGGATGATCCGCCATGTTCAGCCGCCATCTGGTCATCCATCTCCTGCTTCATGGCAATAAATCGAGCGGCATCACTAGCTGAAGCTTCAGCCCTCTTGGAAGTGGTAGGTCCGGCAACTGACTTTTTGCCCGCCGCCTTCTCCGTTGCCGCCTCTGAGGTACCAGTAGCTGTATACGTTCCCTGGTATACAACCACGGGAACGCCAACTGTGGGTGTTGTCGGCGCAGCGGCTGGAGAAGAGTGTGGTGGCTTGCCCCTGCCGGCGGAAATTTTCAAGTTGGAGCGGAGCTTGGGCATGGCGGGCTTGCCCCTGTAAGCAGAAAAGTGCAAGTTTGTCTGCACAAGCATATCAAAATGGTTAAGTCAAGGAAAGCAAAAGTCTGCCTACCGCCTGAGGGGGACATTCCCACGGTCTCATCCTCTGCATCGACAGAGGTGGCCGCCTTCTTCCTCTTCTCCAAATCCTTGGTGGAGGTGCTCAGCTTGCGCTTCTTCGATTTGCTGGCACCGGTGTCGTACCAGTTTGGAGCCAACTCTTCCTCCCCCAAGGTTTGCAGCTGAAAAGGAAACAAGACAATATTAATCCAGTACCCAGTGGATAAAAATGTCAGTGAAATGACATAGTAGCTTTGGCTTACCGCTGGGGCTGGGTTGTCGTGGGTGAACATGGCGACGCCTTCAGCCGCCTTCACCGACAGAGGCTTGACAAGCTCTCTGAGCCGGTATTCTAATGCATCCTGATCAAGGATGCTGTTGCCGGCGTCATCCGCCTTGTACTCGCACATTTTCAGTGGGCGATGGCGGAGTGGCATTATCTTCCTCGACACCCAGCAGATGACGGTGTCAACTCCGTCAAGTTGCGGAGCCATCATCGTCTTTGTCAAGAACTCGATCCGCCTGACGGCAATTCGAAGTTCAGCCGACAAACTGCTGAGCGGCACCTTTGCCGTCCAACAGGCCTTGTGGGTTGGCGGACCGTTGACAAAGACAGGCATCCCCTGTGTGCTGCCAGGTGTCGGGATGTCCTTGCAATAGAAGAAAGTGCTGGTCCAGTGCCTCACCGACTCGATGTATGGTATCTTTGGGTACCAGTCGGGTTGGCGGCAGTTGAAGGTGACACTACCGCAGGTTGCTAGGTGGCCGCCTGGTATGGTTTGTCGGCGGCACAGGAAGCAGTACTTGAATAGCTCTATGGACGCAGCTATGCCTAAGTACCCTTCACACAAAGCCTGGAAGCCGGCTAGCACTAGAATACTATTGGGCGCTATGTTGTGCGGCTGCAGCCCGTAGAAGCTAAGTACCGCCAAGAAGAAGGTGGAAAGCGGCAGAGACATACCACGGAGGCTGTGCGACGCCAACATGACACGCTCGCCGTCTTGTGGGTCAGGCACCGCCTCGTCGCCTGGAACCCTCCAGGAGCATTCCGTCTTTGGCGGAATGTAGCCGCCTTCCTCCACCTCCTTCAGATAGGCTGACGTCATAACTGACGGCAGCCAGTACCTGGAGCCAAGGTCTCCAGTCTCCTCCTCTTCCTCGGCGTCATCGTCGTCGGCGGCAGATTCCGCCGCAGCCTCAGAGCTGGTCGCCGCAAGAGATGGGAGCGGGAACATCGGAGCAGCTGCTGCAGGTGCCGCCGGAGTTGGGGAAGAAGTAGAAACCTCGCCCGCAGCCACGGTGGCAACGGGGGAGGTCATCGGCACGCCCACGGGCACCGCCGCCGCCGCTGATGCAGATCCAGATCCAGCCGTGGTCGTTGAGGCCACGGCCAGCGCCGCCGCCGCTGCCGAATCTTGCTGGCGCTCGCCATTTGCCTTGGAGGTTCTGCTTGTGCTCGCCGGAGTTGAGTACGAGGAGGAGGAGCACTGGAAGATGAGGAGGCCACGGTGGGTGCAAATGGGGAAGAAGGCCTGCATCGGTGTGCCCTTTGGGGTATTTATCCCCACGCGCCAAGATTCGTGCCCGAGATTGGGGGGACGCGTGATTTCCGCCACGTGCCCACGATTTGCACGTCGTGGCAGCGGTGTCTGCGGCCCTCGCTCCGATTCTTGTGCGTAGTGGAGAAACAATCATGACACATGCCCAAGTCCAAACTGTCGTGGACTGCATGACGTCAGCCGTCAACATTTTGACAAGACCAGTCAATTGACAAGACTGGTGCCAGGAAGATTCCTGACAACGGTCAGGCCGTCTTTCCCATGATGGCGGCAAAATCGTCCGACTACTTTAGGCGGACCGCCGCTTACTTTCAACTTGGAATGCTTCAAGCTCTTCAGACGCTTACAAGACAAGACGGACGTTGCCGACAAGAAGAAGACGGCGCCTGAAGAACTCGAACCCTTCCAGGGGCTAATGTTGGGGATATACCTACTAGGGGTATCACCAGCATGGATTAATCCGGCTAGTCCAGGGTGGCCCGCAGTGGTGGTGAAGGCTTTGCCTGCCGGGCGGCCCAGATAGCTGACGACCAAGGAAGGCGGATGCCGGCAAGGAGGAGGCCCAAGACTGAAGCCCACGAAGCCACCAAGTCCAAGACGGAAGGCGGCATACTTGCCGGCTAGGCTTAGGACTCCGTATACTTGCTGGATACGTAATCACCTTGTAACCCTAGGTCCAGCCGCCTATATAAGCTGGACCCCGGGACGCCTTTAGGGCATCAACCAATCGATACTCTCACAGCTCATTGTAACCTGTAACACGGCAATCTGCCTTATAGTGAGTTATAGCAGCACGTAGGGCTCCGCCACCGCCGTGGAGCCTGAAGCTGGGTAAACTGCCGTGTACAATCCCGACCTCGACGACGTCCACCTTCTTGCCCTATGTTCACCCTCGGCTAGCAGGACCCCGTCTCCTATCCAAGATGCCGATACGACGACACTCCCCCTTCGGTCCTCTCCCTGGTGCACCTTATAACCTGGTGCCCAGGGGACAAGGGGGCAAGCGGGCAAGGGAACAAGGGGACAAGCGGGGGCCCGTGTGCTGTAGCGCATAGTGGCATACTATACTGCAACAATACTCTTCCTTCTTGCTATTCATCAACAGTGTACATGTGTCTTGTCTGCATGTGTCCGACGGGACGCTGTGGTTGACTCCGTGTAGCAGGTGCGCAGCCGGACTCGAGCCGCCAGCCGGAGTCGGGCAGTGGATGGAGGTCGGGCAGTCGGACTCAGACCGCCAGCCGGGGTCGGGTAGCCGGACTGCTGGGTGGCGGGAAGCCGGAGTCGGGAAACCGGAGGTGGTAGCCGGGCTTGCGGCCAATCGGATGGCGGACAGCCGAACTGGCTCCTTCTATTCTCTTGTCGAGTCATGGGCTTAGGTAACCCGGGTTTAGTCCCCCGACAGACATGAAGGTGCATCTCCCTCTCCCTTCACTCTAGTGTTCAACCAAATTCCACACACAAATGTGCAGGTTTTTCTCGTCCCATATGCATTATCAGATCGAATTTTAATATGGTAGTTTAATTATGATGTGTGTTGATCAATGCCAGACCCAAAGCCGATGGACCAGAAATTTGTACTCGATCCACGAGATGATTTGTTGTGCACGTCTTGGTTTGCCACAGTATGGATCATATTGGTGGAACAAAGAGATCAAACTTTTGGGTAAAAATCCACCGATCTTATCATGAACACAAGAACTACGTGGAGCCGCATCCAATCCAAACCACGCGCAGTGAGGGCTTTCTCCACCATATGGGCATGTGTTCAACACTCCGTGAAAAACGTTTCGCGGTTGCTATACAAAAGTGCAAAATTTAATTATTTTTGCTTCAATTTATTATTTGGTTCACTTTTATTACATTATGTTGAGTAATTCTTGCTTGCTAGATGGAGTTAGTCACCATTTGTATCATCATCTTGAGCAAAAGCCATTCACTGACCCATTATTGACGCATACTAAATGTGATATCCTGTCCCGAAAATGACAAGGTGAAGAAAAAGCCAAAGCGGCAATCCGGTGATGACAAGGAGAACAAGTTAACAAGAGGAGCGATGAACTCACTGTGTATGAATTCTTAAATTTGCAATCTGCCATATCTTGAAAAGCTCAACAATTGAACGTTAACCTATATAAATTTATAATTTTCAGATGAATGAATTACGTGTGCATTTGTTTACACATTTCTAAAGGGTTAGATATGAGGGGTGTGGGTTCCCGGAAGGATAAGAGCATCTCTAGCAAATATCAGAAAACTGGTCAAGCCGTTTATTTGTAGTTTTGGTTGAAAAAACAAATAGATCCCGTAAAACGGCGTTAAGACGAGATGAATCAAAAATATTTTCCATCTCTCCGGATGTTATCACCTAGGTACATAGAACCAATTTTAGAGTCGACTTTTGGGGTGAACGGGAATGAGTCAACACCCCCGTCAGCGTCAGTGACTCCAAGCTCGATTCCACGACGAGGAGACTCTATTTCGGTGTCAAGCTTTGATTCTCGGCGAGGAGACTCGATTCCAACCGAGTACTTGCGAAATTGTTGCATGTTCGTGTAACTCCATGGAAGGACCTCCATGGCCAAGCTTTCCCATGGGAGCACCTTCACGTGAGGAGTCGGGTCAAGACGGGGGAGGCAAGTACTAGAAGAGCCAAGCGAGGCCTGAGCCGGACCGGAGTGGTCATGCATGAAAGTAATTGGATTTCAGACCTTAGATTGATACGATCCCTAGCAGGGATATATAAAGTACAAGGAGGTCGGTTGTTATACCGAGAATAACAGCCAATTACAATTGTATGCGATTAGGAATCCTTGACTTGTGGAGATGTCGTGACATGCCTGGACACCATGCACATACATATTCTAACACCCCCCCCCCCGCGCGCAGTCGGAGTGGGAGGACACCGGACGTTCAGACTGGAGCGAAACTCGGCGAAGATAGAAGTCAGAAGCCCTTTGGTGAAGATGTCGGCGTACTGAGAAGTTGTGGGCACATGCAGAACCCGGACATCACCAAACGCAACACGTTCACGCACAAAATGGAGATCGATCTCCACATGCTTAGTGCGTTGGTGTTGGACAGGATTGGTGGAGAGGTAGACGGCGGAGATGTTGTCGCAATAGATTACCGTAGCACGCTGCAGAGGTCGACGTAGCTCTCGCATGAGTTGACACAGCCAGCAGGTCTCAGCGACGGCGTTAGCAACCACACGATATTCTGCTTCCGCGCTTGACCGAGAGACAGTTTGTTGCCGCTTCGATGACCAAGAGACCAAGTTGTCGCCGAGGAAAACACCATACCCAGAGGTAGACTTGCGGGTGTCGGACAGCCAGCCTAGTCTGCGTCAGTGTAGGCCGTGAGAGCAGTCATCGTAGAGCGATGAAGCTGTAGACCATGGTCGATGGTACCGCTGAGATAGCACAGAATTCGTTTGACAGCGGTGAGATGAGGCTCCCGCGGATCATGCATATGCAAACATACCTGCTCCACGGCATAGGTCACGTCCGGCCTTGTGAACGAGAGATACTGTAGAGCACCACCAAGCTCCGATAGTTGGTGGGATCAGCGACGGGAGCACCGCTAGCACAAAGCTTGGCCTGCGTATCAACTGGAGTAGAGCAGGCGTTGCAGTTCATCATGCCGGCGCGCTCCAAGACATCCAAGATGTATTGCCGTTGAGAAAGTAACAAGCCGCTGGAGTTTCGAGTGACGGCGCCGCCGAGAAAGAATTGAAGCTCACCGAGGTCCTTGAGGGAAAATTCACGCTCAAGAGCCATAATGGTCCAACGAAGGAGCTGGTCGGAGGAGGCCGTCAAAACAATGTCGTCGACGTAGAGTAGGAGGTACACCATGTCATTCCCTTGTTGTAGATGAAGAGCGAGGGATCGGCGTGGGAGCCGACAAATCCGAGCTGCAGAAGGTGAGTGGTGAACCTACTGTACCACGCACGAGGCGCCTGCTTGAGACCATATAGAGACTTATTAAGGCGGCACACGTGGTCAGGCTTGGAGATGTCGATGAAACTGAGGGTTGCTCACAGTAGACTGTTTCAGCGGGGTTCCATGTAGGAACGCATTGTTGACGTCGAGCTGCTCGATCGGCCACTCGTGGGTAACAGCAATCGAGAGTACTGTCCGAACAATCGCCGGTTTGACTACGGGACTAAAAGTCTCACCGTAGTCGATGCCGGCGCGCTGGGTGAAGCGCGGAGGACCAACGAGCTTTGTAGCGGTCTAGAGTGCCAACGGGCTTGTGTTTGTGGTGGTAGATCCACTTACGGGACACGACGTTTGCACCAGGCGGGCGTGGTGTAAGTTCCCAACTACGATTGCCTGCAAAGCTGAAAATTCATCAAGCATAGCTGTTTGCCAGTTTGTATCCTTGAGTGCGCTGTGATAACTCTTGGGGATTGGAGAGATGATAGTAGCTAGAAGATTGAGCCGATCAGTAGGCTTGTGAAGGCCGTTTGCCACGTGTGTACATGGTGTGGTCATAGCAGCGAGAGTAGGGCCAACAGGAGCAAGTGGAGCTGGCCCAACAGGTACGTGTGCTCGAGGCAGACCAATAACCGAGGGTACCGTCGGGATGTCATCAAGAAACGAAAAATCGGCAGGAGCTGGAGAAGTATGCTCAGCGAAGGGAAAGGAATTTTCGTCAAACACGATGTGGCGGCTGATGATGATTGTATGAGTAGAGAGATCAAGACAACGAAAACCACGATGATTAGATGGATACCAAGGAATATACACATAGTGGATCTTGTGCAAGTTTGTGGACAACAGTAGGAGAGAGGTTCAGATAGCACCTACAACCAAAAACAAGAAGGCTGTCTAGTGGAGGCGGCTTATGGTTAAGGGTTTCGAAAGGAGTTTTGAAGTGTAGGGTTTTGGTGGGGTGAAGGTTGAACAAAAACGTAGCAGCATTGAGGGCTTCAACCAATAAGATAGGGGCATGCTCGCTTGGAAAATTAGAGAACAAACGATATTGTTGTTTGTGCGAATGACACGCTCAGCTTTCCCATTTTGGGGCGAGGTGTATGGACAAGACATGCGAAGGGAGGTACCAAGGGAGGTGAGAAAAGGTAGTTTTTCTTCGGTGTTATCAAATTCTCGTCCATTGTCGCATTGGACAGCTTGGACTGTTTTGTTATATTGGGTGGAGACAAAAGCAAAAAAGTGTTTGATGGCAGGGAAGGCATCCGATTTTAAGCGAAGAGGAAATGTCCAAAGAAAATGAGTGAAATCGTCTAAAATAACAAGGTAGTACTTGTAGCCAGAAAGACTAGCTAGGGGGGATGTCCATAGTCACAGTGAATCAACTCAAAGGGGCAAGAAGTGCGAGTAGTGGATGTATCGAACGGTAACCGAGTATGTTTGCCAAGCTAACATGCGTGGCATAGAGGATCATTGGGAGCAATTTTATTACATGGAATATGAAAAACACTGGCTAGGTGCGACAAAGCTTGATTACTAAGGTGCCCTAGGTGACGATGCCACAATGTCGATGGAGACGTCGTGACGAAGAAGGCATGTGCGGTTGGCGGCGGCCATTGGAAGGGATAAAGATCACCATCACTATTGCACCTGGCGATCACGTTCTTGGTTTGAAGATCCTTCACAGAGATACCAAACGGATCAAATTCAACAGAACAAAGGTTGTCACGAGTAAAGCGACGAACAAAAATAAATTTTTTATGATGTTAGGGGTGACAAGGACATTGTGCAAGTGAAAATAGTGACGTGGATTAGAAAAAGAAGTGGAACCGGTTGTGGCAATGGGATGGATGTCCCGTTATCAACAATAACATGTGGAGGAGCAGCGGAAGAAGGATAAAGAGATGATAGGGTACCCCGGTTGGAGGTCATGTGGGCGGTGGCACCGGAGTCCATGATCCATTCGAAACTGGCCGGTGGCTGCAGCGTCATCGTGTTGAAATTCCGGAGCAGCTGCTGCTGGTCAAACGAGGGCGATGCCATGGAGCACATGGTTGGCGAACCCCAGGGAGCGGTACCCCAAGTATGTGGCGACAGTGGTGGTGGGGGAGCTGACATGGTCGCATGGTATGCATGGGGCATGGCCGCAGTGGCGGAGACATGGGGACCAGCAGGGCCCTGGCCCCCCTGACATGCAGAAAATTGCAAAAGACCCCCTCATTTCTTTGCCAAAAACACCTCCAATTGTCCAATTTTTCTACTTTGGCCCTCCCTAAAAATTGGCAAGAGGGAAAAAATTGTCACCGGCCCCCCCTTATATTTTTTTCCTGGCTCCGCCCCTGCATGGCCATATGTTGTGCATAATGCATGGCCACATGCTGCGCATGGGGCGTCACGGCCGCATGATATTGATGCATCTAAAATGCATACATGAACTTTGCACTTTAATTGCTTATATTCCAATCATATTTGCATCATATAAGGGTTATATCAATGTTTTATAATGATTTTTGGGAATATTCATTTATTTCCTATTTTTATGGAATTAACCCTGCACAGGCAGAAAACCCCGTTTTCTTATTTTAATGTTTCAGGGACCCAAACGTCAACGAAATCACCTGGAAATTTACGGGCGTCAATATTTGGAAGGAAGAAGACCTGTGGGCGAAGGAAGCGAGCAAACGGAGGCCGAGGGCCAAACGAGGGGGCCCACGCGGCCAGGTACTGTAGCCGCGTGGGACCCACCCATTTGGGCCTCGTGGCTCCGTTGCCTTCGATCTTTCTCCACCGACATCGTCTTGACCTAAAAACGCCTATAAAAAAGGTCCCCCGACGTTCTCTGGAAGGAGCGCCGCACAAACACAGAAACACCGAAACGGAGATCAGGAGCTGCAGATTGGAGGGGGAAAACTCCGGCGGGGCGCTGCCGGCGTGGTCTCCATCTTCTCCATCGACTTCTCCACCGTCTCCATGATGAAGAGGGAGTAGTCCACCTCTGGACTATGGGTTTGTGGAAGTAACTTATGTATCTCTCCTCTCTTGAGCTTCACTAATTAGCACCGTATGAGCTGCTGAACATGATTACGGTCACCGTTGTAATACCTTTGTGGTGGATCTTTATGAGTTAATATATGTTTGAGATTGCAATGTTTGTTTCAGTTATGAGTATAGATGCATATTATGTACCCCGTTCTTGTCTACTTGTTTTGATCAAGCATGTTTATGAGAGCGTGTGTGGGGGAACGTGTGCATTAGTTGGAGTAACGGGGGTGGCTAGTGCAGTGAACGTGAGAGAAAGTTCTGCGATCCACTTTGGTATCTTTACCTTACTTTGTTACCTCACTAGGGATAAACTAAAATACCATGCTACCGGGGATGTGGGCGTGACCATTGCCACTACTCCATGACTAGATCTAGCATGTTCTTATTTTCACTTCATGTCATGATACTTAATGCTATACTCTGAGTTATCTTAATTACTGAGGTGTTATGATTTAGTTCGCATCTTGGTGGAGTATAAGAGAGGTTAATAACCAAAAGATCTCTATGTTAGGACGTGATGCCCATATATCTAAGTAACTTGTTATCAAACCCTGTGTTGCAATCTCATATGTTAACTGTGTGTGTTCCATTGTCTACCACTTTATAAAGAGAGAGTGCATTTGTGAAACCATGAACCCCAGTCCATTTTTAATCATAAGAAACACCTTTCCAACACCATATACCACTTTTCTATTTTCAGCCATCATTAAATCCGAAAATACAAAAATACTTTTCATCTTGCATACATCATTCAAAAACCCAAAAATATCATTTATCATTGCATCCACCATCATTGCATATTTATTTCTTGTTTGCATTGCATAACTATCCTGATATCATTCTTACACCTTGTGCTTGACAACCACAGGTGAGGTTGAGGACCAAAACATCTAACCTTGTTTTGTAGGTAACCAAAAGAAGGATAAGAAGATAAATCTACCACTTCAGATTCCCCGAGAGTTCGATATTAAACCCTCGAGTCACCCCTCGTGGGGAAAACTGTCTTCCACTTACTATACACTCTGCACTTGGAGTCTCAACCTAATCCCGTTTATTTTGCAGGTATCAAGCCTTGCTCTTCGGGACATCAAGACGTTTTCTGGCGCCGTTGCCGGGGAATCGTAGCTGAGAGATTTATCCAAGGGTGTGCATCATCGCATTCATCTCACAACAAAGTCAACGTCACCAACTTGTGCTAACACCTAAGCTTGGGGAGGTTGCACCTACGTGAGCACCATCTTATCCATCTTTACTTACAAAGCAATTTATTTGTTTTGTTAGTGTCATTGCATATCATATCATATTTATTTCAGTTTTGCATAAAAAATTAAAAATACCAAAAAAACTTGCTAAAATGGGAGAAAGAACTAAGTTGTGTGACTACACAAACACTCCTAATGATCAATTTATCACGAGAGCTATTGCCACACCTAAGATAAATGCTGAGAGTTATGAAGTAAGTCCTAGTTTGTTGAACTTGATAACTAGGGAACAATTTGGTGGTAGTGCTATGGAGGATGCCTCTATGCATCTTCATGACTTTGTTGAAATATGTGACATGCAAAAGTTTAAAAATGTGGAAAGTGATATCCTAAAACTGAAGTTATTTCCTTTTTCACTTAGAGGAAAAGCTAAAGAGTGGTTGCATTCCTTGCCATCTGGTAGTATTAATTCTTGGGATGATCTAAAAGAAGCTTTCATTAAGAAATATTATCCCCCTGTTAAAATTTTGCAAAATAGAAACAACATCCTTTCTTTTAGGCAAAATGAAAATGAACATGTTGCTATGGCTTGGGATAGGATAAAACTTATGCTTAGAACTTGTCCCTCACATGGAGTTAATGAATGGACCATATTACACTCTTTCTACAATGGTTTAAACTACATGTCTAGAAACATACTTGATTCTGCTGCTGGAGGTGCTTTTATGAGTAAGACTATAGTAGAAGCTAAAAATATATTGGAAAGCATTTTACAAAACTATAGTCAATGGCATACTGATAGGGCACCTAATCCTTCTAAGAAAGTGAACTCTATTGAAGAAACTAATGATTTGTCATCTAAAATGGATACTATTCTTGCTTTGCTTAATAAACCTAGTGTTGAAAATGTTCCTTTGCAAGAACTAGTTGGAAACAATTCTGAAAATATTGATGTCAACTTCATTAGGAACTATGGTAATAATGGGTATGGTAACAACAATTATAACTCTTATAATAAACCCCCATATGTGCCAAATAAATATGCTTCTAGTGGTAATGTTTCTAGTGACTTGGAAAACACCATTAGATCTTTTATATCTACCCAAAAAGAGCTTAATAAGGAATTTATCTCTAAGTTTGAAAAACAAGATGCTTTGTTTGAAAGGGTAGATCAGCTTACTAAGGAAGTCTCATCATTAAAGAGCATCATTACAGCCCAAAAACATGAGGAAACAATAAAATATTGCCAAGAGGTTATCAATAAGTCTTGGGAACACATTCATGAGCAAGAGAGAGTTGCTAAAGAATCTATTGGGGTAATGAAAGAGGTTGAAGTTGAGGAAGTTAAAATGCTTAATGAAGTCAAGGATCCTTTGCTTGACTTAGAAAATTGTAGCTTGCATGAATTAATATCTATCTTACAAAAATTTGCAAGTGATCCTTCCATCAACACTAACCAAGCAGGTTTTGGTTCTTATATTGCTAATCATGTCTTGAAAGAAAAGATTGCTAGGTACAACCAAGAGGCTATGATACCACCTAAGCTTGGGGATATGTGGATACCTAAGGTACTAGTAACTATTGGAAAAGAGACACACCATGCCATACTTGATCTAGGATCTAGTGTCTCTGTTTTATCTAAAGAACTATATGAAGTGCTTGAATTGAAAAATCTTGAAAAATGCTCTATTGAACTAGCACTTGCTGATGACTCTATTAAACATGCTTTGGGAAAAGTAAGTGATGTTATGGTAGAGTTACATATGACTTTTGTGCCTGTGGATTTTCTAATCATGGACATGGGGAATAAAACCTCTAGTCCTATTATTCTTGGAAGACCTTTTCTTCGTACCACAGGTGCTATCATTGATTCAAAGGAAGGGAATGTAAAGTTTCAGTTTCCACACAAGAAGTGCATGGAACACTTTCCAAGGAAGAGGGAACCACCAAAGTTCAAGCTCCCTCATGAGCTTCGTCCACAATAAAACAACAAGTAAGAAGCCTAGCTATATGGCTATAAAGAAAGCGCTTTGCGGGAGGCAACCCGGTTATTTTTATGTGTGATTTTCTTTGTGTCCTCTTGCTGTAACAAGAGATTTGTTTAGTTTAGGTTCTGGAGTTTTTAATAAAGTGCCAAGTTTTACCCTTTTTGGTTTGAAAAAGTTGCTTATAGCGTTCGGAGATTTTATTCCTGCACGAGTCAGTGCACGGTATGATTTTTAATTCTTATTCTGTAACTCCGAATGAGCTCATATTTGAACTGTAGTTGCAACTTTTCATCCTCTGTATGCATGAATTTTTCGGAATTTTTCGAGAAAGTTTGGTAGGGTAGAAAAATACGTTTTGCTGCTGCTGTTTTTCTGGACAGATTCTGTCCCATTTTGTTTGATGCATGCTTTGAGCTTTTAAGTTGAATCTTTTTGATCCAATTGAGTTTATGAGTAGGCATACAACATTATACACTTTCTGGACATGTCATATGAATTTTTGTTCAAGGATTATATGCAGCAAGGAACCTATTTGTTTATCACTATTAATGCACCCCACAGAAAAGAGATGGGAGAAACGGTGTTTTGAAGTTTTTTCACAGGGATTGGAGGAGATGCACCAAGAGCTATCCAAGGATGGTGAAGACCATAAGCTTGGGGATGTGAAGACAACCCCGCTGGACCTACACACTCTCGGTTTGCACACGTCCAACTTCTGTTTTTCGATCGAAACACTTTATCGCATAAACTTGGAGCGTCGTTTTTTTTTTGTTTTTGTTTGAGTCTTGAGAGACCACCACACTATCAATTATATATGAGAGAGCTACTGGAAATATGGGTTGAAATATGTTGGATGCTTTTATAAGATTGGGAAAAGGGATGTTTGACTTGATTTTTAATGATACATATAGTTGCATGATTCATGAGCTTGTTTATGAGTAATAGTTTGCAAATTCTTTTTGTAGAGCTATCACTTATTCATGTTTTGGTGCTGATTGTTATTTACTTGGTTTAACATGGATTAGTTAGTTCTATGGACACTCATGCATGCATCTAGATGGTCAACTTTCTCCCTTTTGCTAGCCCAAAAACTCCAACAAGCAAAAACTTGTTTCCAACACCTTCAACCAAAGTTATTCCAGTGAGTCCACCATATCTACCTATTGGCTTTATGCTATTCCGAGTATGTTTAACATGTTGTTTGTGTTATCTTACCTCTGAATGAAAATGTTTATGTTATTGATTGCAATGGAAAAAATTGGTTATATAGCTCTCACGAACTTGATGCACAATGTTCTTTTATTTGCATAATAAAACTTGACCCATTGTGATTAAGATTATGATGTTTGTGGCTTGATGAATGTTTTGGGTTGGAAGTTAGCCCATATGTGCTGTCACATGGCAAGCTTTCAACACGCTCTTCATCTCATTTAGTTGATATCATGTGCTTTTGTCTATGGATGCTTATCATGTTGAAATAAATGTGGAAATAGAGTGAGTTTAAATGAGTTTGTGTAAATGGTTAGAGAGACGCCTGGGCCGCTAATCTAAGCCATGCATCATTCATGGTGGAAATTTACTTACATACTATGGTGAACCTTCTGTGATACACCTTGCAATAAAAAACTATTCCAAATGGTAAATAAAAAGGGTGTTGAGATTGTTCATTTTGTTTGTTTGTCTTGTCATTTTGATATGGGCTTGTTCCATATCTTGGGACAAGAGGTACCCCAGTTGACGCTCTTGATGATACTATTATGCTTACAATGATATTTAATTGAACTTGCTTTGTTTCCCAAGTTGAGTAACACATGGTGTAAGTACTTGTATTCAAGGGGCATGAGACATTCAACCCATTCTTTATCAAGCACACTACTCATATTTGCTTTCACTTTAACCTTAATCATTCAAGATGCTATGATAGGGGCAATGAGAGCTTGACACCAATGAATACCTTATTGCAATCATTAACTTAAGTAGAAGAGTTTGGAAGTTGGATGAAACTTATGCATGCTTTACCTCTACTCACATATACATCTTTCCAAAGTGTACACCTATCATATTCAGATTTTCATCTACACTCTATGACCATTGTAGGATGTTCTACTTATCATTATGCATACATGTGTTCCATATTACTTGCTACATGTTACACTTTGTGAACTATCAATGAACATCCTTGTCTTGAATACTTGATATCACTTCATAAACTATTTGCATATTGCTACTCCTTTGAAGAATGAATCATTTGACTATATGTAGCAATAGTAATCATCTTTGATATCATTGTTAAGTATTAAATTGCAAAGTCCATGTTAGTTTTATCATCTTCATACTCGAGGACGAGCATGGATTAAGCTTGGGGATGTTGATGCATGTAAAATGCATACATGAACTTTGCACTTTAATTGCTTATATTCCAATCATATTTGCATCATATAAGGGTTATATCAATGTTTTATAATGATTTTGGGAATATTCATTTATTTCCTATTTTTATGGAATTAACCCTGCACAGGCAGAAAACCCCGTTTTCTTATTTTAATGTTTCAGGGACCCAAACGTCAACGAAATCACCTGGAAATTTACGGGCGTCAATATTTGGAAGGAAGAAGACCTGTGGGCGAAGGAAGCGAGCAAACGGAGGCCGAGGGCCAAACGAGGGGCCCACGCGGCCAGGTACTGTGGCCGCGTGGGACCCACCCTTTGGGCCTCGTGGCTCCGTTGCCTCGATCTTCTCCACCGACATCGTCTTGACCTAAAAACGCCTATAAAAAAGGTCCCCCGACGTTCTCTGGAAGGAGCGCCGCACAAACACAGAAACACCGAAACGGAGATCAGGAGCTGCAGATTGGAGGGGGAAAACTCCGGCGGGGCGCTGCCGGCGTGGTCTCCATCTTCTCCATCGACTTCTCCACCGTCTCCATGATGAAGAGGGAGTAGTCCACCTCTGGACTATGGGTTTGTGGAAGTAACTTATGTATCTCTCCTCTCTTGAGCTTCACTAATTAGCACCGTATGAGCTGCTGAACATGATTACGGTCACCGTTGTAATACCTTTGTGGTGGATCTTTATGAGTTAATATATGTTTGAGATTGCAATGTTTGTTTCAGTTATGAGTATAGATGCATATTATGTACCCCGTTCTTGTCTACTTGTTTTGATCAAGCATGTTTATGAGAGCGTGTGTGGGGGAACGTGTGCATTAGTTGGAGTAACGGGGGGTGGCTAGTGCAGTGAACGTGAGAGAAAGTTCTGCGATCCACTTTGGTATCTTTACCTTACTTTGTTACCTCACTAGGGATAAACTAAAATACCATGCTACCGGGGATGTGGGCGTGACCATTGCCACTACTCCATGACTAGATCTAGCATGTTCTTATTTTCACTTCATGTCATGATACTTAATGCTATACTCTGAGTTATCTTAATTACTGAGGTGTTATGATTTAGTTCGCATCTTGGTGGAGTATAAGAGAGGTTAATAACCAAAAGATCTCTATGTTAGGACGTGATGCCCATATATCTAAGTAACTTGTTATCAAACCCTGTGTTGCAATCTCATATGTTAACTGTGTGTGTTCCATTGTCTACCACTTTATAAAGAGAGAGTGCATTTGTGAAACCATGAACCCCAGTCCATTTTTAATCATAAGAAACACCTTTCCAACACCATATACCACTTTTCTATTTTCAGCCATCATTAAATCCGAAAATACAAAAATACTTTTCATCTTGCATACATCATTCAAAAACCCAAAAATATCATTTATCATTGCATCCACCATCATTGCATATTTATTTCTTGTTTGCATTGCATAACTATCCTGATATCATTCTTACACCTTGTGCTTGACAACCACAGGTGAGGTTGAGGACCAAAACATCTAACCTTGTTTTGTAGGTAACCAAAAGAAGGATAAGAAGATAAATCTACCACTTCAGATTCCCCGAGAGTTCGATATTAAACCCTCGAGTCACCCCTCGTGGGGAAAACTGTCTTCCACTTACTATACACTCTGCACTTGGAGTCTCAACCTAATCCCGTTTACTTTTGCAGGTATCAAGCCTTGCTCTTCGGGACCATCAGATATGCATGAGGCGGACCAAGCATGTTGGCGCCAGGAGGACGTGGCGCGCGTGTCCATGGACCAGGCCACATGTGAATGGAGCCAGCCACGGATTTTGAGGTGAGGGCCATGTCGCTGTTGTGCCCTTGTTGGTGCCGGCAGTGGTGATGTGGCTGGAGGATCCGTTGTTGCGGGACGACGAGGCAGTAGCGACGTGCGTGAACTTGCACCTTGCACCAAGACGGCAGCTGCCGCGCCGCTGAAAGTTGCGGCACAGTTTGGAGGAGCGTCTTGTGCCACCAGTGTTGTCCGTGCCGCTCTGGTGTAGATGGGCTGGGGTGGCGCTCTTGGCGACAAACGCCGTAGGATTGGCGTCAGATTGAACTAGCGTCAGCTCCTCCAGGAGGAGGGACGAGCGGACGTCGAGGAACGTCGGGAACAGGCGCTGCTTGAGCAACAATGTGCGCATGTAGGCGAGGCGTTGGCCGAGTCCTCGCAGGGTGTTCTGGACGAGACTGTGGTCGGAAGTAGTCGTCTCCAGGACGTTGAGCTCGTCGGCGAGGGCCTTCTGCTTGTGGCAATAGTTGCCTACCGTCATGGCGCCCTGTTGGAGGCCGTGGAATTCCTGCTCCAAATATGAAGATCGGGTCTCGGCGTTGACCGTCATGGCGCCCTGTTGGAGGCCGTGGAATTCCTGCTCCAAATATGAAGATCGGGTCTCGGCGTTGTCGTGGTAGATGCTCGAGAGACGCGACCAGAGTGTGTGCGTGGGGAGGACGACGGTCGTGTCGACCACCATGGCAAGGAGCTCGGGGGCGATAACACTGTTAAACCACGAGCGGACGATGGCGTCGAGGCGAGACCACTGCGGGTTGGCAGGATAGACCGAACTCGAGGATATGATCCTCAAGGGCATACTTCTGAAGGGCATCGGTGAACATCCCTCGCCATTGTAGGTAGTTTGAGGTCTGGAGGTCAAGGGTGATGGGCACAATGGCCCGGATGCTTTGGATAGCAGCGGCGAGAGACCAGAGGCAGCCTTGGCTTCTGCTTCGGCCTGCGCCGCGGCTGCTTGTTCTTCCCGAGAGGGAGCCATCGGGATTGGATCTAACCTAAACTGATACGATGAAAGTAATTGGATTTCGGACCTTAGATTGATACGATCCTAGCAGTGATATATAAAGTACAAGGAGGTTGGTTGTTATACCGAGAATAACAGCCAATTACAATTGTATGCGATTAGGAATCCTTGACTTGTGGAGATGTCGTGACTGTTAGAGTAGATTTGTGCATATTGTATTTTGCCCATATGTTAGGGGCCTTCCTGCATATTCACCTGTACATGTACTATATATATGTGGCCTTTGGCCCCCTGGTAATACAAGCAGTCTATTACCCTAACATGGTATCAGAGCCCTGGTTTTAGGGTCTCTTTTTCCTCTCTCCACGTCCGTGCCGCCGCCGTTCGCGTTTCCCCGTGCTCGGTCGAGCCATCCCCGTGCTCGCGTACGTCTGCCGTCACCACCGAGTTTGCGCTCCCGCAGCTCTCCTCTTCGGCGTCGATCTCCTCTCCGCACGTCCTCTCTCGCCGGCCGCCGTGTCTTCCTCGCCGGCCGCCGGCGTCCTCTGGTTCCAGGCCGCAGTCCGTCCGGCTGCCGCTTCCGGCCCCCGCCCGGCCGCTGCCGCCCGGTCGCTGCCTGCCCCGCCGCCGGCCACTCCGGCCCGACCGCGGCTGCTCCTCCGCCGCCAGCCGGCCGCCGCTCCTGGCCCGACCGCCGGCTGCTCCTCCGCCGCCAGCCGGCCGCCCGCTCCTCTGCCCGGATCGATCGATCGATCGATCTGTGCGTGCGTTGACCCGATCTTCGATCCAGTGCGCCCGGTCGCCCCGTCGCCATCCCGTGCGCTTCGTGTTATTGGGCCAGATTTGGCCCGTGAAGAGTAAAAAAAAAAAAGAGAGAGAGAGATGTCTACCTCGTCGGGCTATGTTGCGATTCCTCGCTGCCCGATTGTCTTTGATGGAGCGAATTACCCTGATTTCGCTAACTTCATGCGCGTCCACATGCGCGGTCTTCGTCTGTGGGGGTGCTTTCTGGCGAGGTCCCCTGTCCGCCCCACCCCGTTGCTCCTTCGGTGCCTGTTGCACCGACGCCTAATGCCCTTGCCTCTGATGCTTCTCAGGAGGACAAGGATTCCGCCACTCGTGCTGATGCTCTGGCTCTGACTGCTTATGACCGGCAGGTCCAGGACCATTCTGCTGCTGTTGCGACATACCGGCAGGATCTGACTGCCTACTCTCAGTGGATAGATGAGGATGCTCGTGCTGCTGCTGTTCTGACTTCCAGTGTCCTGCCTCAGTATGCTGCTGAGTTTATGGCTCTTCCCACTGCTGCTGCTCAGTGGGCCTTTCTTCGTCAGCGTTATCAGCCGTCTGGGGATGCTCTTTACCTGTCTGTGGTCCGCCAGAGCATGCCCTTCAGCAGGGCAATTTGACTATTGATGAGTTCTACACTCAGAGTGCTGCTATTTGGCGTCAGCTTGATTCTCTTCGTACGCCTGTGTGTGCCACCTGTCCTGCTGCTTGATTGTTCGCGCCGACCTGGAGTTTCAGCGCGTCTTTGAGTTCTTGTCGCGGCTCCGCAAGGAGTTTGAGCCACGCCGTGCACAGCTACATGCCCGTGGTCGTGTTCCGCTCTCTGAGGTCCTGTCTGAGCTTCGTGCTGAGGAGATTCGTCTTCGTGGTGCTGGTCTTCTGGAGGTTCCCTCTGTTCTTGCTGCTCGTGGTCCTCCTGCGCCGTCTGCTCGTGGTCCTGCTCCGCCACAGCCTCCGTCGCGGTCTTCAGTACCGCCGATACTACCTACTCCTCAGGTCCAGGGTCAGAGTCAGCCCCCGCAGTCTCGTGGTTCTCGTGGTCCTTGCACCTACTGTGGCAAGCCTGGCCATGATGTTTCTGGCTGCTGGCAGAGGGATCCCAGCTTACGTCAGCAGTATCTTGCTCGTCGGAGGACTGGTTCTTCAGGATCTTCAGGCTCTTCAGGTTCTTCTGCTGCTGCACTATCTGATCAGGACATTATCCGTGGTCTTCGTGGTCTGCTTGCTGCTTCAGGCTCTTCCTTGCCGGGTACTGCTGGTTCTGTGTCTGGTTCTTCTGGCAACACGCGACCACCACCTTCTACACAGTCAGGTATGTCATCCCCGTGGTATCTGGATTCTGGAGCTTCTTTTCATATGACTTCTGCGTCTTCTATTCTTTCTGCTCTTCGCTCTCTTATTTCTCCTGTTCGTGTTATCACGGCTGATGGTACCTCTCTTCCTGTTTCTAGTCGAGGCACCCTCTCTACTTCATCTTTCTCTGTTCCTGATGTTTCTCATGTCCCTAGCCTTAAGATGAACTTGTTTTCTGCTAGTCAGCTTACTGATTCTGGTTGTCGCGTCATTCTTGACGCTGATTCTTGTGCTGTTCAGGACCGTCAGACTCAGGCCCTGGTTGGAGCTGGCCCTCGTAGTCTTCAGTCTCCGGGGCTCTGGGAGTTAGACTGGCTTCGTGTTCCTTCCGCTGCTACTTCATCTGTCAGTTCTCCTGCGGTTGCTGCTTCTGTCACTGGCTCTTTCCAGCAGTGGCATCATCGGCTGGGTCACCTTTGTGGCTCCCGTTTATCGTCATTAGTTCGTCGAGGTCTTCTAGGGTCTGTTTCAGGAGATGTGTCCTTACATTCATGTCAGGGTTGTAGGTTAGGTAAACAGATTCAGCTTCCTATCCTACTAGTGTGTCTGTATCTCAGCGACCTTTTGATTTAGTTCATTCAGATGTTTGGGGTCCGGCTCCCCTTCAGTCAAAGGGGGGTCATCGATACTATATTCTGTTCATTGATGATTTTTCTCGGTACACCTGGTTATTTTTTATGCGCTCTCGCAGTGAGGTTCTCTCCATTTATAAGCGTTTTGTTGCCATGGTTCGTACTCAGTATTCCACGCCTATTCGTGTCTTTCGTGCTGATTCTGCAGGTGAGTATATCTCTCAGCACCTGCGTGGTGTTCTTGCTGAGGAGGGTACCCTTGCTCAGTTTTCGTGTCCCGGTGCCCATGCTCAAAATGGTGTCGCCGAACGTAAGCATCGTCATATTCTTGAGACTGCCCGTGCTATGATGATTGCTTCCTCTCTTCCGCCACATTTCTGGGCTGAGGCTGTCGCTACATCGACTTACCTCATTAACATTCAACCCTCTGCTGCCCTTCAAGGTGGCATTCCTCTCGAGCGTCTTTCTGGTACCTCTCCAGATTATTCGGCTCTTCGTTTGTTTGGTTGCGCTTGCTATGTTCTTCTTCCTCCCCGCGAACGCACCAAACTGACCGCTCAGTCTGCTGAGTGTGTTTTTCTTGGGTACAGTGATGAGCATAAGGGCTACCGCTGTTGGGACCCTGTTGCTCGTAGGATGCGCATCTCTCGTGATGTCACGTTTGATGAGACGCGCTCCTTCTATCCTCGCCATACCTCTGGCACTTATCCGGTGGATGATATTTCTTTTCTCCTTTTTCCGGATTCACCTCCTGCTGTCTCTTCCCCATCTCCTAGTTCTCCATCTTCTACACCTGGTGCGTCTCCTCCATCTTCGGAGTCATCCTCTCCTCCGTCTAGTACCCCTAGTACTCCTCGTTCTCCTGCTTCGGCTCCTCCTTCTCCTATTCCTTCTTCCTCTTCTTCGGCTCCTCCTTCTTCCTCTTCTTCTGATGAGTCATCTTCTGCTGATGAGCCTTCCCATTCACGGCCTGTTCGTCAGCGTCGTCCACCAGACCGTTATACTCCTAGTAAGTATGGTCTTTCTGTTGTCTCCGAGCCGACTTCTTATCGGGATGCTGAGCGTCATCCTGAGTGGCAGCTGGCCATGGCTGAGGAGATTGCTGCGCTTGAGCGCACTGGCACCTGGGATCTTGTTTCTCCCCCTTCAGGTGTTCGTCCTATCACGTGTAAGTGGGTCTATAAAATTAAGACCCGCTCTGATGGATCTCTCGAGCGCTATAAAGCGCGTCTTGTGGCTCGTGGCTTTCAGCAGGAGCACGGCCGAGACTATGACGAGACTTTTGCTCCTGTCGCTCATATGACCACTGTTCGTACTCTTCTTGCTGTTGCTTCTGTTCGACGCTGGTCTGTATCCCAGCTTGATGTTCAGAATGCTTTTCTTAATGGCAAGTTGAGTGAGGAGGTTTACATGCAGCCTCCTCCTGGGTATTCTGTTCCCGATGGGATGGTTTGTCGTCTTCGACGATCCTTATATGGTCTCAAACAGGCTCCTCGTGCCTGGTTTGAGCGTTTCTCCTCTGTGGTTATTGCCGCTGGTTTCTCTCCCAGTGCTCATGATCCCGCACTGTTTGTCTACACCTCATCTCGGTGTCGGACCTTGTTGCTTCTCTATGTTGATGACATGATCATCACTGGTGATAACCCTGAGCACATTGCTTTTGTTAAGGCACGTCTACGTGAGCAGTTTCTCATGTGTGATCTTGGTCCTCTTCGCTACTTTCTTGGGATTGAGGTTTCTTCTACAGCCGATGGCTTCTTTATCTCCCAGGAAAAGTATATTCAGGATCTTCTTTCTCGGGCTGATCTTAGTGATGAGCGTACCGTTGAGACTCCTATGGAGCTTAATGTTAAGCTTCGATCCACTGATGGTGAGCCTCTTTCTGATCCCACACGTTATCGCCATCTTGTTGGGAGTCTTGTTTATCTCGCTGTCACTCGCCCTGATATCTCTTATCCCGTCCATATTCTGAGTCAGTTTGTCTCAGCTCCTACCACCGTTCACTATAGTCATCTCCTCCGTGTCCTTCGTTATCTTCGTGGCACGATTACTCATCGTCTTTTCTTCCCTAGTTCCAGCTCTCTCCAGCTCCAGTGTTACTCGGATGCCACGTGGGCGAGTGATCCTACGGATCGTCGTTCACTTTCTGCTTACTGTGTGTTTCTTGGTGGTTCACTTGTTGCTTGGAAGACGAAGAAACAGGTTGCGGTTTCCCGTTCGAGTGTTGAGGCTGAGCTGCGGGCTATGGCTTCGTTGATTGCTGAGGTGACCTGGTTACGGTGGTTGCTTGCAGATTTTGGGGTCTCTGTTACGACACCCACTCCACTTTTGTGTGACAGTACAGGTGCTATCAGTATTGCACGTGATCCGGTCAAGCATGAGCTGACCAAGCATATTGGTGTTGATGCTTTCTATACACGTGCTCAGGTGCAGGATCAGGTTGTTGCGCTTCACTATGTGCCTTCAGATTTGCAGCTGGCAGATTTCTTTACAAAGGCACAAACTCGAGCGCAACATGACTTCTTACTCTCCAAACTCAGTGTTGTGGATCCACCCTGAGTTTGAGGGGGGGTGTTAGAGTAGATTTGTGCATATTGTATTTTGCCCATATGTTAGGGGCCTTCCTGCATATTCACCTGTACATGTACTATATATATGTGGCATTTGGCCCCCTGGTAATACAAGCAGTCTATTACCCTAACAGTGACAAGCCTGGACACCATGCACATACATATTCTAACAATGCTCGCAACCTCATGAAAACACATCCATGGTTAAGTTCTCCCATGGAGAGTCACCTCCATGGGAGGAGGCGGGGGAGGCCAGCGGGCCAGACAAAGGACTAAACCGGATAGGGTTGGCAGACGGGAGCCGTAGCGCTTTGTCCGACAATGCTCTATGTGAAAAGATAGACTTGTCGGGAAAGATGAAGAAACCAAAAAAACATTTTACGATATTGTTTTACTCCCTTCGATCCATATTAGTGGGCATAACTTTGTCTAAATTCATATGTATCTAGTTAAGTATTTAGACCAGATACATGTGTATCTAAACAAAGTTGTGCCCACTAATATGGATCGGAGGTAGTACGAGATTTGTTCTTTCTAGACCTTCATACGTAAAATCGTTTTTGATTGAATTGGAAAACGTGGTTTCCTGTTTTATTTCTTCGGTATCTGCTAGAGATGCTACAGGAGGTCGCAGATGCTGCGAGCCACTGTCTGCCTGAGCGCACCGGTCGCATTGTCGCAGCCGATCCGAATCCTCGAACCCGAATATCCCACGCCCGCGCCCCTTCCCCTAATCCAAATCCTTTCCCCCTCGCTCGGTCGCTCCCACCCCTTCGTGTCCTTCGCCTCCAAATCCCACTCTACCTCAACCCTCGCTCCTTCTTCCTCCCGGTCTCTCGCACCGTCGCGCGGGCAGGCGCCGCCTCAGCTTCGGGCCGGCGGCGGAGCAGGTACTGAGAAGGCCGGCGGCCGATTCTTCGAGCAATTTCGGTGAGAACTCGATTTCGTTCCCCGTCCTCCTCTCTCTTACACGTTCCACCGGGGAGTTCAGGGTAGCTCTGTCCTCCGTAGGGGTATGAAAATGGACATGTCTTGCAGACTCCAGTTTGTTTTATGTAAACTTGGTTCGGTTGGGGGAGAAAAATACTCCGCACTGTCAACTAACTCCATACATGGCATGGAACCTTACTATTCAGAATGGAGATCCATCATGTTACTATGCTGCATCTATTCAATTATTCATAATAAAGATTTATGGTATATGAATGGCTGATGTAGGATTATCTGTCCTTACTGCAAGAAGGAAAATAAAAAGTAGGATAATTTGTCGGTATTTTAGTTAAATCTATCTTTGTGCATGGCCTGTGGGGGCAAATGTTTGCTTTAATTTGTAGGTAGCGTGCAAGAGCATGGAGAAATCTTAAAAAAACAAGAGCGCCTAGAAATCTAGGGCTCTGATTCATGGAAATATCTCTCCTACTTATAAAAATTCGAGTTGGTGGTCGACCATTCACTTCTTTTCTAGCCTTTCTCATCTCAATCCTTACAAGGTGTGATCATACATGCCTATGAGCATAGTTGCAAACTACTCTCTCTTCTTCTGGCTCTGATAAATAAATAAACATCAAATGAATTAATTAGACGTCATATAACTTAAGTAAACTATATTTCACATCATTTTCATGGTTCCGTAGTGTAGCATGGGCACTTTGCTAGTTTGATCAAATTCTGTCCAATACCTAGGTATTGAGCCTAGCCCAGCATAAATGATTACCTATTGTGACAATTTCCTTTTTAGACTAACTATTTTTGTAGAAAAACAAATAGCTGTTAGATAACCAATCCTATTAAACCTGTTTAAAGACTGTTTCATCTCAACCTGGCCAGAACCGGCGAGTTGTTCCTAATTCATTTTCTTTGCTTATTTGCAACCCAAAAAATGAACAACACACGGTTGTACAGTCGGAGTGAAACAGTTTTGTAACACCCCTAGATCATATACAATTTGTCCTCAACATAAGTACACAGAGCTGCTGGCTTTAATGAGATATGCAAAATCTAGAAGACGATAACAAATTGACTAATTTCTTTGTCTGACATCACCATCATTTTGTCATTAAGATACAACAGCAGATACCAGTTAGGGATGGCTTATGTTTACCAGTCAATTTTAGCAATCTGATTAATTAGCTTTGTTGCTTTTCCGTTATTACTTTATCATGTTATGTTCTTCATGCTATTGCCAGCTTGAAACGAATTTATATCTTGTACTAAATTGTCTTTTAAATTTTAATTACTGATCGCTAAATGCTTGCTTTTTTAGGCTATCTGCATTAGTATAGTGGAAGAGAAAGGATTGTGAGAATGACAAATTTGGTCACTAACTGTGGTTTCAGCCTATTTCCTGCTGTTAAGACACATTCCAGCTCACCTAGTTATGGCCACAATGTCATCCCTTTCCAAAATACAAAATCATCACCTTCAAGTCTGAACCTCAAATTATGTCCCAAGAGATCAAATAAGTTATTTGCTCCTTGCGCTAGTGCTGCTTTACAAGGACAGACTGATATAAAACAAACACCTCTTACTGGTAGTCAGCAAGCATCTGGGAATTCGTCCTCGAAACCCAAAAAAGTTATGGTTATTGGTGGAGATGGATACTGTGGCTGGGCAACTGCTCTTCATCTCTCAAACAAAGGTTATGAGGTTGCTATTGTTGACAATCTTGTTCGACGCCTTTTTGACCATCAACTTGGCCTCGATTCTCTTACTCCCATAGCTTCCATCCAAAACCGTATTCGCCGATGGAAATCTCTTACTGGCAAGACGATTCAGCTCTTCATTGGTGATATATGTGACTTTGAGTTTCTTTCAGAAGCCTTCAAGTCCTTTGAGCCAGATTCTGCTGTCCATTTTGGTGAACAAAGGTCGGCACCCTATTCTATGATTGATCGTTCAAGGGCAGTGTATACACAGCACAACAATGTTATTGGAACACTTAACGTATTGTTTGCCATGAAGGAGTTTAGTGAGGAGTGCCATTTAGTTAAACTAGGAACTATGGGTGAGTATGGAACTCCAAATATTGACATCGAAGAGGGATTCCTAACTATTACTCACAATGGAAGAACAGACACCTTACCTTACCCAAAGCAAGCAAGCTCCTTCTATCATCTAAGTAAAGTGCATGACTCTCATAACATAGCATTTACTTGCAAGGCTTGGGGTATAAGGGCCACAGATCTTAACCAAGGCGTTGTCTATGGAGTCAGAACAGATGAAACTGCTATGCACGAAGAGCTGTCCAATAGGTTGGACTATGATGGGATCTTTGGCACAGCACTGAATAGGTTCTGTGTTCAGGCTGCTGTAGGTCACCCGCTTACAGTTTACGGAAAAGGTGGTCAGGTATGTCTGTGATGTCTACCTCAGTAGTGCAATATGGGAAATTTCCCATTTGACGTTTGCCTTGCTCTATACATACATTTCTGTATAAAGTTTCTCCTTTCCACAGTTACTTATGTGGTTCATTGCTATACTTTTAACTAGAACTTCTAGTATTCATTGTACGTTTTTATTTGGAAGTTCAAATTTCAGTGAAGTAGCTTTTGTTAACTTGGAAACTCATGATGTCAGGATGTCAGAGCTAATCACCACCATCTACATTTCCTCACAACTTACATAAACTCTGAAATTTGGGGTGTGATCATGTAAGTTCTGTAGATAATTGTGAGTGGAGATTGAACGCTGTGCATATACTATAAAAAATATTTTCTGATGAACCAACTGCTCCAACACGGAATCATCACAGTTATGTCATGACATCTATTAGTGTGTTGGTTGGTCACTGTTTTTTTAGCCCGCGACCAAGCTTTTGGGTTTGCTTCCTAGTATTCTAAGTTTGTCAACCACAGAGTTGAAAAACTAAGGTGCTATATCTTCTTCCAGTTTCAAAGACTATAATTCCCCTGCAAAAGGAATCACTTCATGCATGGACTATTAACAACTGTAGTTTGGTTCAGGTTTCAACTAGATCCTGTATATCTAGTAATGAATCCAAGCAACTTTTTTAGGCCATCATCATCCGACATACGATGTTCTGATGGAAGTTCTTTTACCATTCTCCAGACCCGTGGATACCTGGACATCAGGGATACGGTGCAATGTGTTGAGCTGGCAATTGCCAACCCGGCTAAACCAGGCGAGTTCAGAGTCTTCAACCAGTTCACCGAGCAGTTCTCCGTCAACGAGCTGGCCAAGCTGGTCACAGCAGCAGGGGTGAAGCTCGGGCTGGACGTGCAGACCAAGTCGGTGCCCAACCCGCGTGTCGAAGCGGAGGAGCACTACTACAACGCCAAGCACTCCAAGCTCTCCGAGCTCGGGCTGGTGCCCCACCTGCTCTCGGACTCACTCCTTGACTCGCTGCTCAACTTCGCTGTCCAGTACAAGGACAGGGTTGACACTGCACAGATCATGCCCAGCGTGTCGTGGAAGAAGATGGGAGCGAAGCCGAAGACGGTCTCTGTTTAGAGGGAGTCAGCTTCCCTTGTTGTACTGCGTGACATTGTGTCTTGTCATGTAAAGTAGAAATATGAGAATGTAAAATTAGTTGCGGGAGTGGACTCAAATCCTTATATTAGTCGCTAGTTCGCTACAGGATTTGTATACCCATTCATCGTTCTTTGACCACATAACTATTGGCATTAGCTGTGACTACAAATAACAATTCGCTCACTATTATTCTTTCTTAGACCACATAGATATTAATAATGCTACATTTCATTTGTATACCCATGCCAATTACCAGAGCCAAATTTACTGCATGAGCTCCTTGTCACATTGTTGACAAAAAACTACACAAATATATATTTTTTAGATAAATGAGAATATTTTAAGTTTGCATCCATTCCACAACAATATAGAATGGAAAGGGAAATAAATTTATCTGGTACAGCAAAATGGAAAAGTGTATGTTCCTTCCTTGTTGGACATGAAAATTTCCTTTAGTTTAGACTTCAAGACACTCTACCGTGCAATTCTACTCTATTCCCTGCACCAAATCTGTTGCACGCTATCTGGTTTCACCATGCAGTCATGCCAAGAACAATATCTGAAACAGTGCAATAGTAAAAAAATCATCTGAATAAGTGAATATTGATTAGCAAATCTGAATTCTGTGGCTTTATAAGGTAATTAGGCATGCCACAATAACTGAACATTTCATCCCACAGTTAACTCCCAATTTAAGAACCATCAATGAAGGAACACGACAACCACGGACTTTAGCCAATCAAGCGGAAAAATGAGATTTAACCACGAATTTCGGCCAATCAAATGGAAACTGGAAAGGCTAAATTCCTGAGTTTTTACTCCAAGAAGTGAACTCCCACAGAAGGTACCTTCATAGATCCATGATATATGTTTGAAAAAAGATTTAACTGTGCGGATAGATGTGGTAAACATAATACAGATGAACGCCCCTTGTCTGTCTGCCATTTTTGTAAGCCATCTAGTTTCACCCAACACCTCTTGTTCACCTGCCATTTTGTAAGCAATCTGGTTTCACTCATAGGTCCTAAATCCTAATATCTCTCAAGCTCATGATTCTCCTGTTATGAATTATTCTCTTTACCCTTGAATAGCAAATCTAGAAGGCCAGAAATGACAAGATTTAAGTGAGAAAAACACTGCTGTATATCCACTCTATCTCCATCATAATGCTACCCCTCCGTTCAAAAAAAATAGGGGGACTTTCTAGGCTTTCTGACTTTGTCCTGATTTATTTTCTTATGTATGTAGACATGTTTTAGTGTGTTGATTCACTCATTTAGGAATGAATCGGGACAAATTCGGAAAGGCTAGAAAGTCATATATTTAGGAATGGAGGGACTACTGGTTATCACTCTAGTTCTGTCAGATCTCTATCTAACAAATTAACTCCAGTGCACTCATCTACCTAAGAAGCAATGGAAATCAATAAAACCAACAAGGTTGACAGGTGAAAGAACCCACCTAAACCAAACAAACCTGCAGATCATGCATGGTTTGCAGCAGTAATGCAACACAAACCGTACATTGATCTTCACAAGGAAACAATGGACTGCGAACTACTAATAAATCAGAGGAGAGCCTCACATGGCAGCTGTAAATTCTCACTTGTAGAGAGAAGAAGAGCCTGTCCTCGAAATGCACCTACTTGGAGAGGAAATCGTCGCCGATCGTAGCCTTGTACTGGTTGCTGAACTTATTGTGCACATGTGTGAATGAAATCAAAGTCTCAAGAAAACACAAACTGAAACATCTATGTACCGAATCCCAGCTTTCAGTGTGAGCTTAGAACGCCTCTTGGTGCCGGGAGGATCTGGGAGAGAAGACAGGAACACAATCTCTCTGAAATCATACCTCACGTAATCGTACAACTTCTGGCAAACAACTCTAAACTTCATCATGATTGCTACGATGGCAAGTGTAAGAACATCACAAATGCAGAAATAAAAATTCTTTCTATAACAGATCGATTATAGTTATAGTACAAATTTCAGATTTAAAGCACATGGCAGAAACAAAGTAGCAAAACAAAAAAGAGATTAGCACGAGGCACATTGCATGTCTTTGTAACCAAAACAAATCAGTATATATCCAGATCATCTACACGGCTACACGCCTGAAGGCAAACCTTGCACGATCAATCTTGAAGCACAGGGAATGCGGGGGGCCAGGTCATCTTTAAAGGATAAACATAGCAGCCACAACTGTGTTCACGATCTGTCATCTCATACACTTTACGCGGTGTCCTGCACTTGATATCTAGATAGAGTATGCTTCGACCCATCTGGAAGAACATAAACTCAGCGTTGTCCCCCCACATGCTTTATCGGTCCAACCGTGCAATCTGGCATCCTCAAGTTAGCACACATGTCATGCAAATAGATGGTGTCCACCAGCAACCAGTTGTCCCCTTTGTAGAGCCAGATTTGAATCTCAAGCTCCTTCGCTTGGATGAGATATATGCCAGAAGGATCATCGGCCCGTGACAACATGGTGTCTCTCCAGCCATACTCCATGCCTTGTGGTAGCTGGATTGTAGAGAACCTCGACCTCGAGGTCGTTAGATCCAAGATGATAATGTCTCTCACGCCGGCCGCCATATACATTTTATCATCCACAAGCACGGCTTTAATATTTGACTTGCGAGGAGGGAGATCTGCTGTGAGCCTGTGACCCAGGCACTCATGCTCCACACACCATCTCGCAACATATACACGTGAGTCCAAGATCCCGTCGACAGCAAATATCTGTAAGACATGTTGTGGCCTTCCTCGTCATCTTCTCTGGAGTGCACTTCGCCGAAATCGCCGGACGGAAACAGCGGGAGGACGGCCAGGTGTCTCTCCGGAAACAGCGCGCTCTGCACTCCAACTTTGGGTGCCTTGGACAATGGCAAGTGAAGGAAGACGCTGCCGTTCCGGCAGTCCTTGATGCGGCCCTGCATCCATCGATACTTCCCCACGCTGCGTCTCGCACGGCCAATGACGGCGGCGAGCTCCGGAGGCTGGGGAAGCATTGGGATGAAGCACGGGCGTGTGGCGGCGGTGTAGAAGCCGAGAAGGCGTGGTGGGTGGAGCTCGCGGAAGCGTCGGAGGAAGGCCGGGTCAGAGACGCGGTGGAGCCAGCGCCTGCAGACGGTGGCGGCGCGGACGAGGGTGGTGGGGAAGCCGACGAGCAGTAGGATCTCGATGAGGAGGTCATCGTCGTCCAGCACCTTGCACACGGGGTTCGCCATAGCTGCCGGCGGCCTTCCATGTTTTGATTTCCGTCGGTAGGTTTTTTTTTTTTGACGTTAATATAGATACCTCTATTAAACCTGTCTCTGGCTAACAAGCTTACAACACACTCGGGGGCCTCATCCACCCAAACAGAGTCCTGGGACTCAGTACTAACACCCCACTTCGCAAGTTCATGTGCGACACCATTACACTCACGCCTGCTAAACGCAAATAAACACGAGCTGAAATGTAAGATACAAAGGCTCCTTGCCTCCTTCACCAGAACTCCAATCGAAGCTTTGTCATAAGTCCTGGTCTTCAAAGCACTCACCAGAGTAGAGGAATCAGATTCAAAGATAATACGATTAGCCCCAATATTGATTGCTCCCTCAATAGCCGCTAGACAAGCGACAACTTCAGAATGAAGTGCATCCCTAAGGTGCACCGATTTCCCCGCGCCAGCAGCAACATACTCGCCCGCCTGATCGCGAATGACATACCCCCAGCCACCATCATTAGTGTTTTGATTGAAAGCACCGTCAAAGTTCACCTTGACATAGTCTTCTGGTGGCCTTGTCCACAGATGTTTATCAGGAGGTTTTGGTGGTTTATCAGGTGCCTTTAGATAGGAGAAGTCCACGGCCAGCTTCTCCACCCAGTGACAGACCTCCTGCGGATTAGAGAAGGCCTCTCCAGCATTTGCCTTGTTTCGAACACTCCACCAATTCCACATTAGGATTAGGCTTCTCATTTTGTCTTGCTCTTCAACCTTCCACAAAGTTGCCAACATCTCATGTGCAGAGCTGCAAACAAGCAGCTTCTCCCTGACTGCCCCGAGGCCCAGCCCACTCCAGCACTCTTTTACTTTCTTGCATTTTAGGAAGGTGTGGCCGCCGTCCTCGTCCAGCCTGTGGCATATAGGACAAAGAGTATCAAGGTCGACCCCCAACTTTTTGATCTTCATCCTGTTTGCCAAGTTATAGTGTGCCAACCGCCAAACAAACATTCTGAGTTTATTTGGTGCCTTGAGCTGCCAAATCTGCTTCCAGTTAAACCTCTTCATCTCAGCATCCGGATTACTTGAAGAGCATTCAGCTTCCCTCCCTAGCTTTCTATCCTGCAATCTAACCCCCAACTTGTAGGCTGATTTTACCGAGAACTGACCTTTAGGATCGAAATGCCAAGCCAAGCAATCATCCATATTCTCACACAGACTGATGGAGAGGATTGTTTTTGCATCATCTGGGTGGAAAGTGTCCTGAACCAGCTGAACGTCCCATCCGCCGGTTGCCGGATCAATGAGGTCCGCAACGACAGTCACAAGGGATCGGCCCTGGTTGGTTTTGGGATTCCTGGTGTCACCATCCGGGAGCCACGGATCCTCCCACACCTTGACAGAAGAGCCCTCCCCAATCCTCCACACAAGGCCCTCTTTGATCAGCTCCATCCCTTTTAGAATGCTACGCCAGGAGTATGAGATCCCTGGGCTCACAACAGCCTCCAAAATGCTGCAGTTTGGGAAGTATTTAGCTTTTAAAAGCTGCCCACAAAGCGAATCAGGCTCCTGAATCAGCCTCCAGCTCTGCCTAGCCAGCATGGCCATGTTAAAGAGGTGCAAGTCTCTAAAACCAAGGCCACCCTCGCTCTTTGATTTTGTAAGACATTGCCAGCCCAGCCAATGGTGCCTCTCATCCTCCTGATTATTCCACCAATACCGACAAACCATAGAACAAATATCGTCACAGAGAGATTTTGTAATATCAAAGCAAGACATTGCATAAATCGGGATGGCTTGGGCCACCGCCTTCACCAGGATCTCCTTCCCAGCTCTAGACAAGAACTTCTCCTTCCACCCTTGTATCAGCTTCCAAATCCTCTCTTTTAAGTACCCGAAAGCCTTGGATTTTGCCCTACCCAGATAGACAGGGAGTCCAAGATATATTTCGCTGTAAGCTTCATCCTTAATGTCCATCACGTTTTTGAACTTTCTTTTTGCTACATTTGCTGTACCTTTGCTGAACATAACAGCAGATTTCTCTTTGTTAATAACCTGGCCCGAGGCATCCTCATACAAGGCCAAAATGTGTTGGAGCTTAGCAGCACATGCTTCATTAACATTCATAAAAATTAGCGAGTCATCAGCAAAGAACATGTGGTTTATATGAGGTGCCCCCGGGCAGATTTGTACCCCTTTTAGTGACCCATCTTCCTCAGCCTTCTTGAAAAGAGCCGAGAGCCCTTCAGCACAGAGGATGAAAAGGTAAGGATACAAAGGACATCCCTGCCTCAACCCTCGCTGTGGGACAACAACCTCCGATAGGCCAGCATTAACTTTGATTCTGTAGGAAACCGACCGCACACAACCCATGATCAGCTGCACCCAACTGTCAGAGAACCCCATCTTTAGCATTATCTTTTCCAAGAAAGACCACTCCACCCGATCATACGCTTTGCTCATATCAAGTTTTACAGCAGCCAAGCCTTCTCTGCCCCCCTTCCTCAGGTGCATGTAATGGGTGATTTCATAGGCCATAAGGATGTTGTCGGTGATCATCCTTCCAGGCACAAACGCGCTTTGGCTTTGTGAAATAATTTCGGGCAGGACATCCTTCATTCTGCACGCAATCACTTTGGCCACAATCTTGAAGACCACATTGCAAAGACTTATCGGTCTCAAGTCCTTCAGCTTCTCTGGATTTTTCACTTTAGGGATCAAAACCAGAGTGGTTTCATTCCAGCCTATTGGGATCTGGCCTCCATTCAAAACCGCCAAAATTTCACTCTGAACTTTACTGCCTACAATATCCCAGAACCGCTTGTAGAAAACAGGCGGCATGCCATCAGGGCCCGGTGCCTTCAAATCCCCCATGGAGTTCAGCGCTTCTCTAATCTCTTCGGCGGTAAACCTTTTTTGTAGGAAGGCATTCATCTCAGCCGTGACCTTCCTGGGGACACTAGATAGCAGTTCATCCTCCCGGGAGCCTGGGACAGAAGAGAAAAGAGACTTGTAGTAGTTAGCGATGAAGACTCTCAGCTCCTCCTCCCCCTCCACCACTCCACCAACATCTCTCTTCAGCTTTTTAATCAGGTTTACCCTCTTCCTCTCAGACGCACAAGCATGGAAGAAGCTTGTATTTCGATCTCCCTCCTTCAGCCAGTGTGCATGGGCTCTTTGTTTCCAGTAGACATTCTTTTGGTCCTGCAACCTCTCAAGTTTATATCGCAGCATATGCTCTTGGGCAACTTGTTGTTGGGAGATATCACTCCGCCTACACAGGTTCAAGTCCTTCTTGGCCTTTTTAATTCTACTCTTCAACTCACCCAACACCTCCCTGCTCCAAGAACGTAGCTCACAGCCCACCCTTTTAATTGCTTCGGCAACTGTTGAGTTTCTCGCCACCACAGCCAGCTCCCAGGCGTTTTTTACCACCTCCTCACATTGTTCCTCTTCCAGCCACCTTGCTTCGAATTTAGGTTGCATAGTGTCCTCCGGCCGCCGCTTACATCTGAATTCCGGCTCCATAGCAAGGATGACCGGTCTATGATCCGAGTGTCTTGGATCCCCATTGATTACTTTGTAAGTAGGAAAGTGCATCCTCCACTCCAGACTTGCCACAGCCCTATCGAGTCTCTCTTTGATATAAGACTCAGCCTTGTGGCTGTTATTCCTCCAGGTGTAAGGATCACCAACAAAGCCCAGGTCCTCGAGCTCACAGAACTCTAAGGCCATTCTAAACTTGTCCATGCTTGCTTGTGTTTTTGCTTGCCCTCCTTGTTTTTCGCTCTCGAATAGGATCTCATTGAAATCCCCAAAAACCATCCATGGCAGATTGGACTGCCCATGGAGAATTCTCATCAACTTCCACGTCTTCTCCCTTGCTCCAGCCTGCGGCTCCCCATAAATCCCCGTGAGCCGCCAGGTGAAACCGTCCTCCCCATGGATGACCGCGTCGATGTGGTATCGCGACATCCCAGGGTTAACAGTCAACTTGACATCATCTTTCCAGAACAGGGCCAAACCCCCGCTCCTCCCCTCACAATCTTTCACCTCCATGTTTGGCATGTTCAACAACACTTTTATCCTCTTCATATCTTCCTTGTCCAGCTTAGTTTCAGACAAGAAGAGAATGTCAGGCGCTTCTGCCTTCCAGAGTTCTAGAAGGCCCATGACTGCCGGCTGGTTCCCAAGCCCCTGACAGTTCCAAGAGATGGCCTTCATTGATCATTGCAGGGCTGAATAGGCAGCCCCGCGTCTAAATTTTCCCCCTCTGTAATCATGTTGATCTCCTTCAACCCCTCTTGATTTCTCAGAAGCTTGCCACTTCTGTGTTTCTTCTCTTTACCTTGGCCTGAGACAAAACCAGTACGGCTTGGCTCGCTCTCCCTCACCTGAGGATCCCCCACAGGGACCAAAGCAAGGGACTGGTCATTGTCGATCATGACAATCCGCCCCCCTTCCATCGCTAGACCTCCATCCGCAGTCCCCACCTCGCTCGGTTTTCGCTTCTTTGGAGTCTGTACTTGCGGGCTGACGCTACCAGGGAATAATTTTCGTGCAATTTCAGCGACCTTGTTAGATCCAGACGTCCCTGTTGTTTTTGCTGGAGGTGAAGAGACCACTTGCTCTCCTGGCTTGAGCTTCTCACCATCACCAGAAGTTCTGCTCGTTGCCGTGCTGGGCGCTGATTTCTTGCTGCTCCCCGCACGGTCCTTCGATCCGCTATGCCAAGATGCTGAGGCAGCTGCCTGGCCAAAGGACTGAACCCTTCTCCTGTGTTCCTCTGACGCCCTCAGTCCTCTGTCAAAAGGAAGTCTGCCAGCAGCATCTCTGTCAGCGGGTGCTTTGCATTCGAGCTCACCATGTCCGATCAAACCACAACTGAAACAGTAGAAGGGGAGTTTCTCGTACTGCAGATTGAAACTTTCATCCCGTCCCTCTCGCCTTACCGTCACCCATCGCCTCAGCGGCTGGTCAATTGGGATGGCAACCTTCGCCCTCAGAAAAGTACCAGAGGCATCCCCAAACTCATCAACATCCACCACACACTTCTTGTCAATTAGCTTTGCAATCTTCAAACCCTTCCTCTCATTCATCCATTCGAAAGGCAAATTGAGGATGCGGACCCAGATGGACATCGAGTCAAACCTGATATCCGAAGGTCGGAGCCTAGGATCGTAATCTTGGAGCACAACGGCATGTCTCCCCACCATCCATGGCGTGCCCTCAAGCACTCTGTCGCGATCAGCTCTGTTCGCGAAGTCAGCCATGAACGCGTTGTCTCCCGCCGGCCTAATCCGGAGCCCTCTCGGATTTCCCCACGCCGGCTTCATCGCCGCCCGGATGGTCTGGATATGGCTCACCGTTGGGGACAAGACCTTCCCCACCAGAGACTACTTCACCGGCGCAACCTCGTCATCTTCCTCATCGTCGCTCATCACGACCACTTCCGTCACATCAGCAAGCAGGTGAAGACGCTCCAACATGGAGTCCACGTCTTCCTCTTTCTTCTCTGTATCCTCCCCCAGCGAGTTCTGCCCCGCCCTCCTCTCTGACATCTTCCTTCTTCCTATCCCAAAAACTGAAGCTTGGTGAGAGCTAGATCCCCGACCCCAACTCCAGATACAGATAAGTGGACTACTAGTTCTAATCCGCCGCTGGTCGAGACCGGCGAGGTAAAGGGTTGCAAACTCACCGGAATGGCAAGGCAAAAAACAGGATCCCGAGCAAGAAGCCGGCGCGGGCTGGCAACAGCAGAGGAATAGGGAAGCTTCTCCAAAGCTTAGAGGAGCTGGGTCATTGAGGGAGGCACCCGCCCTCCGGAGTGGGAGCGGCCGGAGGCTGTGGAAAGCAGTGGAATTGGTGGCAATGGCGCCGGCGACGGGGGCGGAGAAAATCACGAGAGCTAGTCAAACATTCCGTTGACCAACCCTAAGCCTTCGCTCGATGCAGTCGAGGAAGAAATTGTCGGTAGGTTTGGGAACAGCTGAGGACGAAGGGGGATCGACCCGGATGAAGTTTTTTCTTTTTCTGGAGACAAATCGATCCGGATGAAGTGAATCGCGACGTTCGTCTTCCAAGGCTTGCCCCGACAAGGCCCATTCAAGTCTAGCCAGGTCTGAAAATTTGAACCCATAATTCGTAGCAAGAAAATCTTTTCTTTTTTGCGACTCCGTAGCAAGCAAATCGATTAGCAGATAATTGCAACTTCCACTAAAAAAAGCAGATACTTGCAACATCTATCAAGATAATTTTAATATCAAGTCTATAAAGAAATTATAAACACCTAAAGGCCTGTTTGTTTGGACTTCTACTTCTGTTATGTACTCCCTCCGTTCCAAATTAGATGACTTCTATTTATCCACATGTGGATGTATCTAGACATGTTACAAGTATAGATACATCCACATTTGTACAAATGAAAGTCATCTAATCTAGAACGGAGGGAGTACATGTATGTTTTTCGCAAAAAATATGTATGTATGTCCCTTCGTGTATGTATCTGTACGGTACGTGTACCCCAACTGGCGACTTTTGTTCCCTTCGCTGTACCTACATGTTCCCTTTGGCATGTGTATCTACTGTACAGTACCGTAGGGAGTCAAGGCATATTCCATCTCACACAAATATATATTTTTATTTGAAATGATAAATATATATATATATGTGTGTGTCCACGAGTATGTTTCATTCCCGTGATTGGTTTTGAATTTCGTGGACTGTAGGTTCTTAATTTTCGGCCGAAGTATGTATCATTTTTAGACGAATTTTATTAAATTCGTTAACTTGGTCACCCATTTGAAATTTCTGTTCAGGGGTAGATCATTCTCGCCGCTTTCCACAACTTTAATGTTGTAACTTTTTCATTTCGATGGACATATATGAATGGAAATCTTATATGCGTACTGAATTTAGGGGTATTACACATATTTCATCATTTAACCAACAACAGCAGCAATCAAAAACAGTACTGCCAAATATCAAATATGTGCTTCCAATAGCTGCTTTCCACAACTGCTTTCTAACAGCCCACTAGTTACAACTGCTTCTCAACAGCAGTATCCCAAACAAACAGTTAAAGCATCACTTTAGCTCAAAAATAATTAAAACCTAATCATCACGTTTTGGCGTAGTAATTACATCATGTTTGGTACATCATGTTTTACCAGTATTCGGAATTGCTAGTTCTCACGTGAGTTGCAATTTACTCCCTCCGTTCACAAAAGGATGTCTCAACCTAAATTAAATTTGCATGTATCTATACATGATTTAGTGTGTAGATACATTCAAATTTGAGCTAGGTTGAGACATTCTTTTATGAACGGAGGGAGTAGTTGCAAATGAGATTGTTTAGTTACACATGAGCTTGTATTTCTCCAACCATTAAATTTGCACCGTGATACAATCTGTGAGTTGCAACTGAAATTTGGAGTTGTAAGTAGTTACAACCAATTTATTTTCAGTTACGCATTGGTTGCAACTAATTTTCTCAAGTTACATATGGGTTGCATTTCACTAACTATCAGATTTACACCGCGATTCGTATAACCTGAGTTACAAGTGAGTTGCAAGTTAGATTACTGGACGACGTTATCCGACTGAGATTTAGTTAAATTTCAATAAGCTGAGCGCAGCTCCCTAATACTAAAGATGCGGATTCGAAATCTGATTTTCTCCCTCTAATCCCTTTCTGTAATTTTGCTACGTAGGTGTAGCTTTACTCCATATTTTACATAGGTTTTACAGCAAGGATCAAAGCGGACTTAAGCGCAGGCGCAAAGCCGCTGGACTCAACGACCTCAAAATGACTCCAGGTCCTAGCGCCTTGGCAACTCCCAATCGAAATGGTACATCATGTTGGCCAGCGTGAGCTCCGCGAGGCGCGTCCCGAAGACGATACCGGGGCAACCCCTCCTGCCGGCGCCGAAGGGTATGTACCGGGGGTCCTTGCCGGTGTAGTCAATGGCACTATCCACGAACCTCTCCGGCCGGAATTCCTCGGCGTCTTCCCACCACTCGTTGTCCCTCCCGATCGCCCATGCGTTGATCATGACCCGGGTCTTGGCTGGGATGTGGTAGCCCTGCAGCCGGGTGTCCTGAATCGACTCGTGCGGGATGAGAGGTATAGGCGGGTGTAGCCGCAGTGCTTCCTTCATGGCCGCGTGCAGGAGGCTCATCTTCTCCACCTCTTCCTCCAGGACCTCTCCTTGTGCGCCAGCTACTTGTCTCACCTCTGCTTGAACCTTCTGCATTTCTCTCGGATTCTTGACAAGCTCGGCCATCGTCCATTCTATCGCCTTGTAGATCGTGTCCGTGCCTCCTATGAACATGTCCTGCAATACGAAAAGGGACCGATCGTGTTAGTCGTCTTACAGTAGTAACTTAGCAACACATACGTGGATATAGTACATAGTTCTTGTTTGAATTACCAAGATGAGCGCCTTGACATCAATCCGGTCCAGCCTAAACCCCCGATCACCATCCTTATAGATCGAGACCAAACTGTCCAGGAGGTCACCGGCCTCGCCGTCGTTTCCTCGGCTCGCCTCGTGCTCCGCTAGCGTTCTCTCGATCATACTATCGAGCTCAGCCGCTGTCCTCTTCACCCTCGCGTCCAGACCAGTCGCCCAGTCCACCCACCGGCCCAGCCGCGGCAACACGTCGCTGACGGCGGTGGTCCCGAGCAGCTCCGTGAGCTCCTTCATCATGTCGCGGACCACCCTCGGCTCCACTCCGCCGAGCCTGTTCCCGAACGCCGCCCTCGAGACGAAGGTGTTCGTCAGGCTGATGATGAGCTCAGTCACGTTGACCACTCCCCCCTCCTCCCGGGCGCTGGCGGCGCGGATCCGTTCCACGAAGCTCGCGGCTTCCTCTTGCCTGAGGGAACGGAACGAGTCGACGCGCTTCGCGCTAAGGAGGTGCAGGACAGCGATGCGGCGGAGCTGGCGCCACCGCTCGCCGTAGGGGCCGAAGGCGATGTCCCGGCAGCCGTAGAGCGTGCCGCGGGCCGTGTGCGGCTGTGGCCGGCTGCAGAAGACGTGGTCCTGGGTCCTGAGCACGGCGTCGGCGAGGGAGGGAGAGGAGACCACGAGCGTGGGGACGGAGCCGAGGCGGAGGAGGAAGAGCGGGCCGTGGCGCCGGGCGAGGGCCTGCAGCTTCCGGTGGTGGTGGCCCCCGCCGAGCTGGTGCAGGTTTCCGATGATGGGCAGCACGAGCGGCGAAGGTAGTGTTGCTCCTCTACGTACGGCGCCGTCCTTGCGGAGGCTTCTAGCAACGAGGAGGAAGATGCAGGAAACTCCCAAGACGAGACAGAGGACTAGGGTAGAATCGAGCGGAAGAACAGAAGCCATGGGCGCCAGCATTGTGAGCACGTGTGTGGAGGAGTTGCCACATACTGAACTTAAGGCCGGCGTGCCGTTGGCTAGTCCACACAAGGTCCGGCTGAATAATCTACGCCGTGGCTCGATCCGCATACTGTGCACAGCGGCATCGTCGTGCCGGTCCCGATGAGCAATGTCGACAGGGGAAGAACCGTCAAGTGTTTTTTGTTTTTGTTTTTTGAGGGGTGGAAGAATCGTCAAGTGAGCCGCGCGGCGACATGCATGTTTGAGCGCGGCCCATGCTAGATTGTTGTGGTAGCTGGGCCACCGATCTTGGTCTCTAAACTGAGTCCACATTGCTGAAATTCAGAGTTACTAGCTCGCTATGTCAAGCTGGGCTAGGATTGAGCAATGACCTCGCCTTGTGGCACAAGATCGGCGCCCAGTTAGGACAGGCGCTGTACTGTGTACTGTGTACGTGGTTTCTTGTTGAATATACGTGGATGTTCTCAAAAAAAAAGTTAGGACAGGCGAAAGCCCTTCGTGATGTATGAAATGCTCAATCCCAACTGTGCAGACGTGCAGTGACTGACTAACATTGGCTTCATCAAGCTGCTTGGTTTTTGTAGAAATTGGTTTTTAAACTGAATCAATAAAGTACATGCATCGAAGAAACTAACATAAACACACACACATAAAAATGTCCTTGAAACAGTTGGAAAATATATCGAAGTAAAATAAGTTCTTCGTTTCCTAGGGATGCGAAAGTGGGATCCCACTTATACAAGATTTGTACATGTCTAGTAAAAAAAATTAGACCAAAATTTATACTAGATATATACAAAATAATGTGTAAGTGAGACAAGTGGGATCCTACTTTCGCATCCCTAATTTCCCCTAACTCCGCCCCTTTGCATCTTATCTGCTGTAACCTAAATATCAAGGAGGGTCAAATCTGCATAAGAGCATCCACAATATTACAACAACGGTTAATTAGGGCCTATGTAATTAAACTCAAGTGAATGGAATAAAATAAAATAGGTAGGGAAGTACAAGTACTCACCCTCCCGTACGACGATGGGCCCTTGCTTGAACATGCTTCCGATAGATTTTGCATCGGGCGCCCAAGATTGCAGGCCCCAACTGTCGATGGACCAGTATCAAAATCCTATCGCGGCGATGTAGAAGCTCTAAGGTAGTCGAACCTTAAAGATTGTTTTAAGTCAACCACTCGTCTCAGCATGTGAGAATCTAAGATTTTGTTAACATTTTATGGCCAAAGACACATCCATTACGAGGTTTTCGTTGCTCCATATTGTCAGGGAAGAAGCTAGGCTGAGGGTATAAAAGGAGCAAAACTGGAGAACCATTGAGCAAATTAAACTTGGGGACTGTCTACAGCTCTCGTCGTGAACTCGTGATGATAAAGCGTTCTTACTATTTTAGGACAATTAGCTAAGCTTGGTGCAGTATATGCAAGATGCACAGTAGACGTTTTCTTCACGAGACAGAAGAGACGAACTGAAGCATGCATCTTTGGATAATGCATCGTCGGCAAGGGAAGCAGCTGAACGTGCAGCAGCTCGCTGGACCCCTTCCGAAACGACCGACCGGGTGGGGCGGTGGGCGCACGAGAGCGACGGCACGTACGTGCAGCGACCAGCAGCGGCAGACGAAGCCGGATGCAGCAGCAAGTAGCAAGATGCCCCGAGCCGGATGAGTCACTGTCGCTCTATATCGATCTATTTTGTTTATTTTCTGATTTCAAGTAATTAATAAGTTTATTTATTTATTTTCAACTTCTTTATTTATTTTCTTTGTCGGGCAGGATTTGAAAACAGTTCATCAAGGACGTTAGAGGTGAATGGAAACCGGAACTGTGTTTTATTTGTAACAAGGTAAGTAGTACTATCTAGGTCCGCGCAACTCTTTAATCTAGTTTCAATACCCTTATCATGTTTGATTATTATTTGATTGAATTTTATTCTTTATAAAGTACTGCCTGAGACATGAACAGGAGACTAATTTATGTGTATACTACGTTTGTGAGTTCATTCACCTGACGATCAGTGAGCGGCACAGAAATGTAAGAAAAATTGAAGTACGTAAACACTATTCACAATTTATTTTATTACCATCAATTGTGTTGAGTTACATTCATAATTTCTTTTATAATATTTGATATATATACACAACTCACATATTCATATTGTTCTAGATGGAAGATATGCGAGACGAGCTCATACCAAAGAACCGCGTAAAAGCAATTTGAGAGGAATTGTCGGGATTTTCGCTTAGGGAGGTCATATCTCCAGCCGGAGAATTGCATTCTCATTAATGCCTCCGTGTAATTTGATGATCTCATATAATTAAATAGATATATATATACAAAATTGTATGTGTATATATATATATATCAACGTGATCTCCATGTAGTATGAACTTTATGTATACGATAACTTGTTTTTAGCGTATCAACGTGATCTCCGTATGATTTTTTTTGGAATCCGAACCCCTAAACCCTGAAAATTAATTGAATATGAAACACAAAAAACACAAATCTTTAGTCCCGGTTGGTATTACCAACCGAGACTAAAGGTGTCCCACCCCGGGCGCTCGGCCGTGGCCACGTGTAGCCCTTTTAGTCTTGGTTCGTGGCCAACCAGGACTAAAAAAGAGGCCTTTAGTCTCGATTTGGCAGTCCCGGTTAGCCAACCGAGACTAGAGGCCCAACTAGGACTAAAGTCCTTTTTTTCCACTGGTGACAATTCCAAAAGCACACCGGCGAAGAAAACGTAACATACTAAGAAGAAAAACACACCGGTGCGGAAGGTGCTCGCCCGTGCGGTGCTCGTGGCAGATCGGGCCCGCTCGGGCTCGATCTGGGCCTGGCGGGCCGTGCGGGCGAAAGGAGCTAGGAGGAGATGCGCGTGGTGCGAGCAGGTGGGGCGGCCGCGGTTTGCTGCGGCGCGCGAGGGGAAGGCGATGGCCGGGAGTGCTGCGGCGCGCGAGGAAGATGGCCGATGCGGAGCGGTTGCAGGGACTTGGCGGGCCCCATCTGGGCTCGCTGATGCGGGGCGTCCGTGGTGCAGGGCGCATCAGCGGATGTTCCGGTGCGGAAGAAGGAGGTGGCTCTCCTGCTACCGTACTCCGGCACACGGGCGACGTGGAAGCCGGGGCGGCGGCCCCGGATCGATAGCTGCGGCAGGAGGTGCGGCTTGCATGGTGGCGTCGGCAGCTTGAGGTGCTGCGGTGGCTACGGTGTGTGGAGGTGCTCGGTGAGCGGCCACGGTGGTTGACGACAGGGCCGTGATGCCATCCTGCTGCTCCCGGAGCTTTACGGTCGGGTTGAACTCCAGGCGAAAGCTCGCATGGACTTCGGTCTGTGCCGACGACGGCGGCGCCCTCGGGCGTCGTTCCCTTTCTTGTTTGCGTCGTCGTGGAGCTTTTCGACCTCGTCTAACGCGTGGTGGTTCCAAGTTCTCCGGGTGAAAACCTTTGCTCCTTCGTGAGCGGGCGGCGGTGACGGTCTCGTCACTACCTTGTTCGAGGCGCCGCTTTGGAGTCCTTGGCCAGCGCGGTGCAACGGTTTCGTGACAGATGTGCCGATTGGCGTGTGGTCGGGGGCGATGGATGTCGGGGCGGCGGCTCCGGAAGGTGGTGGTGCGTCGAGGCGGCGGCCTCGATCTCCCACGCTACGACGGTTCTATGAGACAGAATCGTTGTTTAGTGTGGGTTTGGGTGGCGACCTGGATGAAAACTGCTTGGGCAGAGGGTTCGTCGACTCGACTGGATCGTCTTCGGGCAATGCGAAGGTCGATCTGGTTGCTCCACCGGGGCGGCGGCCCCGAAACAGGTGGTTTTGGTGGCAACCTGGATGAAAACTGCGTGGGCAGAGGGTTCGTCGACCATGACTGGATCATCTTCGGGCAATGCGAAGATTGATCTGGTTGTTACGCCGGGGCGGCGGCCCCGGAGCAGGTGGTGTGTGTTATGGCGTTTGTCGACTTGGGTCGTGTGGGCGGCGGGTCGTTTCGCATGTGTTATTTTTTTGTACAGATTGTTTGGTTTTTGACCCGGTTTCCCTTATAAACTGGGTCAACTCTTTTAATCTATTCGGGTGGTGGATACGACCACTTTATAGCCAAAAAAAAAAAAAAACAACACCCATAACGCTGGCCACTCCGGCGAGCCGATAACCACTCGATTGTACTACTTCGGCCGGCTTGACCAGCTGTTCATGACCTCGCCGCCATGCATGCTCCCGCGCTCGCGTGCGTAGCACAGGTCGCACGGCCGATGCAACACGCGGGCTTGCGGGCGCCCACCCGACACCGCCGCCTGCTCGCCGCCGTGCCTTTGGCAGCGGTGGCTTTCCAGCTAGTGCAGCTAACATGGCGCCTGCTGCTTTTGACAGGCGGTAGAGCTAGCTAGGAAAGCCGCTTTGCCAATTGCCATGTACACTGAAAAGCGCCCGACGAGCTGAACTGAGGTTTGAAAGCTGGAAACCGGGAAAGGGCATGGAATGGAATGGGAAATTTGTCAAGTACAGTACTTGTACAAGAGGAGGAGCAATAATTGCCTGAGTTTTGTCAAACCTGCCCGATGATCCATGTTCTGAATGTGCTGATGAGAGTGAGCTAGGCAGCTAGCTCGCCACTTTGTTGCGTCGTTGCGCTGATCATGCCATACCGGGCTTGGAAACAATCGCGACGAGTACTCTAGCTAGTAGTATCAGGAAGCGTCAGTTCTGTGTTGCGACGGTGTGTCCTTCAGTTCTGTGTTAGAATGCACGTCCATCGAGTGTACGAGCAAACATTTTTCAAAGAGTAGCCACGACTACATCATACTCTAGTCTTCCTTTTGGTTGGTTGTCAAGCATGCCGGACACGACTGCTTGCTACGAAGCTCGTTGCTAAGATTATGAGAGAACATGAGTATTTAGAAACTCTTCCTACAAGACCGTTTCACCTTCAGAGTAACAATTTACATCTCTCCAACTTCTTTTCTCACCATCCTTTTTGGGGTCTCTTTGATTTAAAGGATTGGAATCTTTATAATCTTTTTCTACATGGGCTTCTTGATGATATATGATACTTTGCTAATGATTCATTTGCACCGTACTTCATAGAATTTTTTTTAAAAATCGACTCACCTTTTTGGTACAAGGAACTCTAGAAAATACAAATATGAAAAACGTAGACATTAGATGTCATGGCATGTCAAAGCCTACATGATCTAATAACACACACATATGATTCTTTGTATAGAGAGGCTGGCATCGGAGACCCACTAATTAGACCATAACCCGTCAACGTTGAGAAATCTTAAAAGTGGTCATATTTGCATGCGTGATAAAAAAACGTCAAATAGCGCAATCGAGTGTGTCAATAAGCTAAGATAGAAAATGTTGCTAGTATTGAGAGACTGACATCATGGACCCTTCGGTTTGATGAATACCTGAGAATTTCAAGCATATGTATAGTCAACAATAAGGTCATATTGGCATGCCGAGTCGAAAAAACTCAAGTACCAGCAATCAAGCATATCAATAGGCCAAGATAGCAAATGTTGCTTTCCACTGATCAGAACCAAATCCTAAAAAACCGTGATATGGCTCCTCTGCTTCGACCGTGTTCGACATAGGATGGCGCGGCGCGGACACACTGATTCGTGCCCAATTCGTCCTAGCGGTGTGGCGCGTGCCCATGGGTCTGCACGACTAACCGCCAGCCTTTCGAAGCAAGCTCGTTCCTCTTCATGCTGCCTTCGAGACGTATATAACAGACGACCTTTGACTTGCATTGGCATATTCAACGTTGTAACTTGTATCCACCTCTATAGTCCCTCCCATTCTTGTCCCCAGTACACCGCCAAGAACCCTTTTAGTTGTACATACACTGCCAATTTAGCTTTCGTTGTTCAACAACTGTTTGGAGCATTCTTCTGAATAATTGCTTCTATGGTTCCTTTTTATTTTACCGGTGTTGTACATACCATTTGTATTTAACTTTTAGACTTCTATATAACTTATTAATTATATTTAATCACTTAATTATATTTTATATAAGCATACCTAACTAGATTGGTCAATTAATATTAATGTCATTCTTTCTTACACAGTTCACACATCAATAACTGAACTACAATTTCAACATGATAAATTAAAAAAAAATGTAGGAATTTTATTTTACTTTTGGATATAGCGTCCTTTTAACAATCTTTAACTGAGGTCACTTAATGAGATAAGTAAAAATGACAAAATTGCATGTGCAAAAATAATAATTCATGACACTACCATTAATTAAAATGTGTGTGTGTGTGTACTTTAATATCATTCAGTATCCTGGTGACGGACTCTAAAGAGTACGGTGTAACTAATTTCTTCATAGAGTATTCTAGTGTACAAGTGGAAAAACATTTAGTATATAAAGTGATTGCTGAGAAACTTGAGGTAGATGCGCACACACGCGCACACATACATTTAAGATTGATGAAGTTATCACATGTGTTTCTCAACACAGCACACACACTCTTAAAGATTGATGAAGTTATCACATATGTCTCTTCGTCTTTACGAGGCACACAAGGTGTAACACTTGTGGATTGATCCCTAGTGGAATTAGGAAAGATCCATCCTTCTAATCGCCCATTCAAAGTTTGGTTCTCAGATATATAACAAATATATAAAGTGTTTTCAACAATCAATATTTTATTTCAAGAAATCACTAGAACCTGCCATTTGCACAAATCTTTTTGCGGATTTCTCATGTGCTTGTGAGGTACCATCAGGTACAAGTACCTGGTCTCCACCGGAGCAGGGTTGGCTGAAAATAAACTCTGATGGTGCGATCAGTACAGTGATGGGTTGTGCTGCTACTGGAGTCGTTGTTCGTGATCATGCAAGAGCTTTTTGTCAAGCACGATGCGTGAAGTACGATGGTATAAATGATCCTTTTACGATCGAGATGTTAGCATGCAGGGATGTCGTTTGTCTGGCAATTGAGATGGGCTACCAACAAGTGATAGTCGAGACAGATTGCGAGAATGTGTGCGCTATGTGGGAGAAAGGAGATGATAGGTCCACGGGAGGGCTTCTCTGCAAGGAGATGCGCGGTTACCTCCAAAACCTTCAGGGATTCAAGCTCAAGTTCGTGAAGAGAACTGCAAACTCAGCGGCTCACCGCTGTGCTAGGGAGGCTCTCTCCCAGGAGAATGTGAGTGTAAATTTTGATGTAATCCCTGGTTATCTGGTTAACATTCTGCAATCAGATATAAACCCGTCTATTAATTAATAAAATGCCTGGAGGGCGGCTTCAAAAAAAAAAGGGTACAAGTACCTCTTAAATATCCACCGTTGACTGGTCGAGGTAGGCTAGTCATGTCTCGTCTCAACCATTTGAGGTCATGCTTGGTCAAATCCAATCAAATCTAAATCCAAATCCCAAATGCTTACCCACGGGACGATACTCCACCAGGAAACGATCCAACAACTGGATGGTAGCATCGCGTGGAGCTTGCATGCGTGACGAGACGTGGCGGCGGCCCGGCAATCAATGGTCGCCGGTGCTAGGCGGTGAAGTCCACGTAGTCAGGTGTCGGGTTTGTCGGCATGTTTCCGCGGCTGCTTGCAGGGAGCTACCATCACGCAGAAAGACAAACAAAAAATGCCATAGGTGTGCGCACATCTATGGTGAATTTTTGAAAAGCATGCAAGACATTTTATCATAGATATGAACATTTCTTTTAGAGTACAGTACCTCTGGCAACAAATTTATCAATCCACCTACACTATTTTTGAGAAAAGCCTCCATTCTAAGAGTTTGCTAAAAAAAATCTCTTCGCCTTATCATATATATGCCTTTCGGAATGGATATAAAAAATGTCATCACTTTTAGTTTTCTCCGGTGCAAATGGTGTCGTGCGACACAACTACCCCTTTTAGGATGTTATTGTTTTGCAAAAAAAAAAAAGGTCGTGTGCGTGCGCTGAACCACTAGTCAGTCATATTTTGTCTCTTGTGCGATCATTTGTGTTCTTCAAAGTACAGTGACGACGGTGTCATATATGCATGCTGCACATTTAAAGTTCAACGGCGCTGAATTCATCACGGAGCAAATAGAACAAAAGCAAATAGCACACATTTTGGGACAATGGTCGACAAAGGCCAAAAGCAAGCAGCTGAATGTGCAGCACCCTGGACCCCCTGGTAGGCGCTCGAGCACGACGGTACGTGCAGCGACCAATGCAACAGCGGCAGCCAAAGAAGGATCACTGGATCTAGCAGCAGGATGCCCAGACGCCAGATCCACTATTCCACGAGCAGCTGGAAATTCAGTTTCTTCTTCTTTGCCACTGCATCTCCAAAATGCACAGCTCCGCAAAGTTAACAATGGCCACCCCATCCTATACTTCCGGTCTGTTTGAACTTTGATCGAACAGCAGCAGAGCAGCTCCTACCTTGCCCATGCTCGTGGTCGTCGGCCATGCGTGCGTGGTGGCACAGGTCGCACCGCCGATGCAACGCGCGTGCTTGCCGGCGCCCGCCAGACAGCTAGCGGCGCCTGCTCGTCAAGCTCGCCGCGGCGCCTTTGGCAGCCGTGGCTTTCCGGCTAGTGCGGCATTGCGCCTGCTGCTTTTGAGATGTACCAAAAGACACACGACAGGAAAGCCGCTTTGCCATGTAAGCTTAAAAGCGCCCGAGCTGAAACTGAGGTTTGAAAAACTGGAAAGAGCATGGGATGGGATTTAATCTGTCAAGTGCAGTAAGGTACAGAAGGAGGAGGAGCGCGATCTGGACTGCTTGTTTAAATTGGTGTGCTCTAGCTAGTAGGCTGCATCATCCTGGGTTTCGATTGCACGCTCTTCACTTTATGTGTGTGTTCCATCCGGTGTTAAGCACACTGATGAAGAAGATTGCATTAATTCTATTCAAAAGAGACAGAAAGTCACAGCCACATACTCTAGTTTTTGCTTTTTGTTTGTATCAATCGATACATGCTTCTGGTTTTAAGAAAAAAACTATGACATGGTATATTTAGATTACAATCTTTTTTCATTGATTGTTACTATGACATGATGTTACTAATGAAAAACTAACAAAATATACACTATTTTCACAAAAAGTCTTTCCAGTAACAACGGTCTCCGATTGGACCATACGTTCCACAAAATAATTCTGATATTTTTTAAGTAGAAAATCAACATAGTAACTTTGACCAATTTTATAGAAAAATATGAACTTTTCCAAGATTTAGTAAACATATTATACAAATATATTCTTTGTTGTATCTATTGATATTAATTTGGTATTCAATTTTTTATTTTATGTCTGTATGATTGGCCAAATTTACTATATGTCGACTTTTGACTAGATTTATACGCTGTATTTTGAAGAATGGTGGGAGTACTTGGTTACCACATGTTCCTCGTCTGTACCCTAATACATTCTCCCTCCTTCCTTTTTTCTTTCTCTGGAGTTTCAATAAAGTGTTGAATCATTCATGTATGTAATAATGATATGTCATGTGTACTTGCAAATTTCATATATGACTATTCGTGGCATAAACAAAAAATAAGATATGAATGGATAATGCTTGAGCTACATAGCATACAAAATTGTCTTCTTTATATGCCACAATAAGTCATATTTTGACGATTTTTTGAGTTTTTGCACATCAACATGATATAGTACAAATTGCATTCATGAACAATTTCACATTTTCTGAAAACTCGAAAAAAAGAGGAGGCAAATATGAGGTGCAAAGAGCCAAGATGTTTCTCCTTTAGAGTAACAATATTTCTATCTCTCCAACTTTCTTCGTCACATCCTTTTAGGACTCGCTTGATTCGTAGGATTCTAAAAACTCAAGAATAGAAAAAACAAATGCATCAGATATAAATGCACGTGAGAAATGGAGGACAAGAAACACATGAATTTAGTAAACTTGGGTGTTTCATTCACATGAATCGAAAAAACATAGGAAACCTAATATATATGGTCGAATCAAAGTTAAACCACATGAAAGGGTTTAATTGGGTTGTTATTATGCCACTAAATTCCACGGTCTCTCTTTTTTCGCTCGTAGGAATTTGAAAAGGAGGTCCAAGATTGCTGGTACTGACAATTTTGACAATAAGTGTGTACATTCTCCGGGTAAAAGCCCATGATCTCACCTACAACTAGATTAGACATTATAGTTATGCATGCACCAAGCCCTTGTTGAAGGAGTTGGCTCGATACTTCTGCTTCGTGGATGACGATCCCAAGTTGAACCCACAAACTTCTGCGCACATACGGCCATCCCATTTCAAAGGCTTTGTCTTGGAGTAGTGTAATCTTCATTAGGTCTCCCTTTGGTTTTGTCGGTGATTTGTGATCAGCGATATGGTGTGGTAAATATCGGAGAAGATGATTATCTCGTGTTATTTTCAGTTTTCTTTCTGTAGGCCGGTTTTTTATTCGCCATTATGTTTGGTTTTTATTGGCGTCGTTAATAGTTAAGAATATATGAGAACGTGCATCAATTTAGACAGAGCCTGGAGGTTATCCACCTATAATAAAAGATGTCATTTCGGAAAACAATGTACTTTCTGCAAATTGCTATCCCAAAATCTGCCCATCTTGTCATTTTGTTGTTGTTTTTGTTCCGAGAACAGACGCTTGAGCTCTCATCTCATAGAAGTTTGTTTTCTTCACTGTTAGTACGATGCATGACAACTCAACCAGTTTTGTTTTCTTCACTGTTAGTATAGTAGGACTAGGATACATGACAACTCAATCAGTAAACCGCTAAATTCGCAAGAAAAAAAACAGTATACCGCACAATATATTGTCCGCGGGGGCGTGTCATTTCTGGTACGCTATCCACATACAGGCGCGCATGGAGGCATCTCTCTAAATACTAAGCTCCCTAAGATTTGTGCCCCCTCCTTCCACATGTCAACATCATGGTAGATCCCACTTAGCTCACTTTATTTATTAATTTATTGTTCATAGTTTTAAATTGAGTTTGAAAAAAACTCTATTGGATATATATCCTATCCTTCCCACATGTCCACATTATGGTAGACCCCACTTAGATCACTTTATTTATTAATTTATAATTCATAGTTTTAAATTGAGTTTGAAACAAATTCTATTGGATACATATCCTCTCCTTCCCACATGTCCACATCATGGTAGACCACTTAGCTCACTTTATTTATTTATTAACTAATTTATAGTTCATAGTTTTAAATTGAGTTTGAAAATATCCTTCTAATAACTAAGCTCTCTAAAAATATAGCTTATTGGTTGCTCCACGTGGCGATTTTCTATTGGTTACATCAGATCCAACTAGAAATAATATTATTTGTCTATTTAACTGAATACAAAACTTACTTTTCTATCTACAGCACACAACAATGTCGCCCCTCTCTTGTATTTCAATAGCTGCTCTATTTTACAACATAGATCATTTGGGGCAAAAAATATTGCTCTAATAGCTACTGCACTGCATTTGATGTAAATTTAGCAACAAACAATTGTCAAACAAAAAAACACCAAGTGCGACAAATATAAAAAACCTAGGCTGCCGCTATATAACAGAAAGGCCAAAACACGCATGCTAACTGACAATTGAAAGTTTCATGTCCCTCATGCCTCTTCTCCGGTGACCATTGTTGCCTCTTCTCCCATCGATTTGGCCTCGGATCGGGTAGTTCTGCCACAAGTCTAACCGATTCGGCAACAAATTCAATACCACTGGTCCACTGCTCAAGGGCACCATATATCGGGAGGGATGCCGGCCTTCGCTTTCCTCCCGCGCGGCCACCATCGAATCCCGTATGTATTAAGTCATTTGGGGAAAAAAAATGTTGCTCCAACAACTAACCGGTCTTGACGAAAATTCTGTCAATTTTTTTGTCAAAAAGTAAAAAGGCAAGTGCTGTAAAAATAAAACACTTGGACTGTTGCTATAAAACAGAAAGGCCAACACTTGCACGACAACTAAAAATCGGAATTTTCATGCCGGCCTCACGCCTCTCCTCCGGTGACCACTGCCGCCTCTTCTCTAATCGATTCAGTTTCGAATCCGGCAACTCCGCCAAAAATCTAACCGGTTCGGCCGCGAATCTACCATCACATCTCAAACCATGGATCGTGAGGGATTTGGCCTCAAATAATGTCGCCTCTCTCCTCCCGTGCGCGGCCACCAATGACTCCCTTTTGTAGCTCTGGCTAACGAGCCACCCGAAAGGCCCTCCTCGCTTCCCCTTCCTCGGTGCCTCCTCCTTCCCTGTGAGCACGAGCATGAGCGACATATGGCAGCTCTGCCTTTGGCTGCAGCTCGACTAGCACCGCATCGCACGGGCGACCCATTAAAGGAGTCAATGGCACGCACACAACGTAGGAGACCAATACGTGCAATATTTTTCTGAAAATGATATGAATTTATACCTGATGATGTATCAGACACTAATCTTTACTCAGATCATCATATCATGTATTGATAACCGGAATAATAACCTCGGCACAGCAAAGCGCGCCAACCTCTTCTAGTGGAGCAGATGAACCACCAACAAAATCCATCGACACGACTGTGCTCCCGCCTCAACAAGACGGAGGGAGGGAGGGAGGGCCCTTTTCGTGGAGATGACGAACGAACAACGGCTACGCCTTACCTCGTTGGGTCGGCTGTCAAATCATTTTTTGGTTTGCCGTGAAACTCATCATTGTCATATCTCACTCACGATCAGTCAGTCGGTCACCGTTCACCACTGTTGAATGAACCGATCGAGAGAGCGTCGATCGTCCCTTCGACCTCGCCACGGCCCACGGGATTCGTAAAATAAGCTGCAATATATCTTACCGGCCCTGACAAGAGTCTGAAGAGTGAAGTCAACTGGTAAGTTCATGCACGTGCGATTCGAATCTTCCCATGGTTAGACTCGTCAACGAAATTAATTTACCTGGCAGATGACGTATATATGGGACTATGGGAGTAGCAGCGGACAGCAGTGCAGTCGCCGGGACGATGAAGGACCCCATGCCCACGTCAGAGATCTGGCTTAAAACAAAGCTAATCGCTTCTAATAGGAGTACCTTTCTTCCTCTGTTCTAACCTGTGAAATTATACAGTACAGTACTAGTTTAAGTAGTTTGGTTGCCGCCACATGCGTCATGGTGGAGGCAGGGTCACTGAGATTACATACATGATCCACTTGATTAATTAACGAATTAAAGAATCGCAGTAGGATTGTTCCGGTCTGTTCAGCTCGGCCCCCACAGGCGGCACAACAGCCACATTCCCGTGACCACGAAAGCGCACCGGTTTGTTTCACAGCTCCTTTCAGAAAACAATCTGCAGGTTTCTGAAACAGTGTTTAAAAATGCATGGAAGAGGAAGATGTAAACACTCACACTGCATTTGACTTAGGCGAACGCTACGCGTCAGTCGGCTGTAGCGAGACATTGCTATAGCCGCCTCCGCAACCGTCCGAGCACTTAAGTGAAACGATCTGGTGCGTTCGATCTATGCAGCAAAAACGTTTCGCATGTAGCACTTTGTATCTGTGTATGAAACATCGCATGTAGCAAAGAAATTTCAGAAATGCTACGTCCGATCTATGTAGCAAAAAAAAGTCAAACACAACATTTTTTTTCACATGTAGCACTGTATGTAGCAAAAAAAATCAGATCCATAAAGCTTGGCGACGTGTAGCAAACACAGTCATGTAGCGAAAAAACACAAACTATGTAGCAAACCCCAAATTGGTTGTAGCAAATCGATAAATACAACGTCACTTTTGCAGAAAAGCATGTAGCACTTTGCTCATGCTTATACAACAAAAACGAGTGTCAAATGTAGCAAAACTGCAAACCGCATGTAACATCAACAAAAATCCAACAACTGACCTCTCTGTCATCATCAATGGAGGCACGCCCATGACCGATTCCCAGCTCTCCACCCATGAATCCGCCACTCCAAAGGTGTGTAGAAGTTAGATCAAGCGAACTCCTGCCCAATCCAGTCGCGGGGCATCATCTTCTCCAAATACGGCAAAGATTGGGCGCCCCACCATCCATGGAGAGCCTCCGAGCTTCTCTGATCTGTCCGTCCATGGCGCCGCTGGAGCACATGGATGCGGCGGTGCGGCACTGCCTGATGTGAAGCTCGGGCGGCGGGCGACCTGCGAGGGTAGGCGGCGGCAGGCCGCAGCTAGCGAGCGGCCCAAGTCACAGCGCAGCCGGAGATGAAGCTCTCACATAGGTCGCGTGTGAGATGCAGGAAAAGCAGCAGTTGGAAAACATGTCTGGGCGTGTACGTTTGACGGAACGACATGCGCGTCTCGCGAGAGCCAGACCGGCTGATGGATCAGCCGGCTGTTCAATAGCTTTTTCCTTTGACTTACCACCACTGTGCACGGAGCTCGCCGGCCGTGATAACTAGCTTCGGTGTTCTTAAGTGGAATTTGGTTGATGATCAATCGCCGCGAGCCACAAGTGGGGGTGGCTGGAAAGGGCGAAAGAGCAAAGATCGCATGCGCACCGCCACCGGTACGTATCTATCTACCTGTCCTGAAGTGGTACTACTCCTCGCCCCACACCTGCCCCACTCCTGCTGCTGCACCCTTTTCCGCCGGCGACCACCACCCTACAACAGCGACCGCCACGATCCAGCCTATTTTGACTCGTCCTCCATGTTGAGAGCGCGATCGAGGAGCCACCCACGACTATCATCTCCTCGTCTCCACATGGCCGGCCGCACAATCACTCGTAATTCGATTTCCGTCGACGCAGCTGCGTAGGAATCATGCATTGATGAAAATGGAGCCCATACGTACGTACAGAACTAAGTTTATTTTCATATTGTTATTTCAGAATAAAAAACGAATATAGAAATCTCGGAAATAAACAGAAACATGTATTACCATAAAGAGACGGTGCGGACACGAAACAGAATACATATATCTGCCCGAACGAAGAGATCACTTGAATAATGAAGAAAAACTCAAAGCCAACCAACAAATTTGTCGAATTTCTAAGATGAAATAAAATATTAGAAACTATCACAATTAAATAATACATTGTGCATAAGTTATCGATTTTGGCAGTCTGAAAATACGTAATATTGTCACTAACCATGGCGCAACACTAAAATGGAGAACTGGGAAGGGTTCACTCCTCCCCCGTGTCACTCCCCAGGCGACACCAGGGGCGACCCAAGCGCCGCCTCCAAGAACGCCTCGTCGCCGGCGCCTGCCGCGGGCCCCCTGCGGACAAAGGCCGTGGGGCGAGGTTTAATCTACTCGTCGCGCTGATGGCTGGCCAACTCTGCTGGGGGAGGAGGTCGTCTCGCCGACGTCGGGAGGCCGGGGCGGTGGCCCCGGAACTGGTGGTCACCGTAATCTTCGCCTTCATCAACGGCGCGGCGAAGGGAAGCAGATTCCGGCCGGTCGCAGTGGCTGCTTGGGCAGCGCTTCTGCCGGGCCTGTGTGGGCTGCGCTATGGCTGGATCCAGTTCCAGGCCTCAACTTAGGAGTGGTTAGAGTAGTCCGGGAGGAGAAGGTGTTGCAGCGACGGGTGGCTGCAGCTCTTCAGGCGGCAGTGTCTTCAACCCGGTGGGCACCATGGGCATGGCGACAAGAGCTCAGACGTGCGGGCCAGATCTGTGCCTGGTAGGCCCGCGGCGTTGCGTGACAACTCCTGCTGCTTGGCCCCGATGACGGCGAGCTGTGGGTCGACTGCGACCCTACGGTGCGGCAGCTGGGCCGTGGCGGTTGCAGCACTATCAGGGGTGCGCGGTGCCGCTCTTTGGCCCATGCTTGCTTGGAGGTTTGGAGGGTGTCCTGCCACTGCCCTTCCGGCAACCAGGAAGCCGAGGCGGCGGCCTCGGAAAGGTGGCAGTGGTGCGGGAGGGGCAACTTTAGCCTCCCGCCGGCATGGCGTGGTCATTGCTGCATGAGGTGTTGCGACCCCTAATACGTATCAAACGTATCTATAATTTCGGATGTTCCATGTTGATATTATACCGATTGTTACATGTTTTATATACACTTCATAGCATTTTTATGCATTTTCTGGGACTAACCTATTAACAAGATGCCACAGTGCCAGTTCCTGTTTTCTGCTGTTTTTGTATTCCAGAAAAACTAGTCTGGAAATATTCTCGGAATTAGACGAAACTTGGACAAAACCTCCTATTTTTCCAACACGAAGACGGAGTCCAAATGAGAGACGGAGGAGGGCCACGTGGCACCCACACCATGGGGCCACGCGGCTGATAACCCACAAGTATAGGGGGTGTATCGTAATACTTTCGATAAATAAGAGTGTCGAACCCAACGAGGAGCAGAAGGTGTTGCCAAGCGGTTTTGATGTAGGATTCACTGTAAATGCTCACAGACAAGTTTTTAGGTGTTTTTGATATGACAGATAAATAAAGTACAAGTAAATAAAATGCAGTAATAATAGTTGCAGCGAGTGGCCCAATCCTTTCTACAGCAAAGGACAAGCCGGTTGTTGTACTTATAATGACCAAACGTTCTTGAGGACACACGGGAATATTGTCAAGTGCTTTCGCTTCATATAGTTGATTAATCTTCATTGTTTTGATAAGTGTTGTGTGGGTGAACCTATGCTAATGCACCACCCTTCCTAGGACTAATACATACTTGTGATTATACCCCTTGCAAGCATCCGCAAATACAAGAAAGTAATTAAGATAAACTAACCATAGCCTTAAACTTTGAGATCCTGCTATCCCTCATGCATCGATATACCAACGGGTGTTCAGGTTTCTGTCACTCCGGCAACCCCACAATTGGCAAACGAATACACAATGCATTGGACCCAATTAGTTTGGGAACAATTTTACTTGAATGTGTTTTAGGTAAATGGAGATGCATTGGATGCTTGTCTTGTTTACAATGAAAGTATCTTCACCACATGCTTATTGGAGCCAAGCGAGGATGGTTGATGAAATTTTATCTACTACATCAACCCAATGTCATCTCGGTAACAAGTATCTACCCTCATGCATACTTTTATAGCATTGAACCTTGTGTAGGTTCCATCATGGCATGAAAAGTATTTATTTACCTTTGTTATAGCTATTGCAAATTCTATTTGGCTCTTATGATACTTGTTGCTTTCCTCAATGCATCCCAACTATCTCTTTTTCCCTTAGTGATATTTGTGATGCTTGTTTTGAGGTTGAATTTAAAGTTCATTATTACACAATATGAAATCATTGAGCTATGGGCTATGATCCTACACAAATATCATATGTGTATATTATATGACTTCTCTTGTGGATATCTTGTTTCATTTCTTATTAACTAATTTTGTGTATATAAATTTCTGTGTGGATATATATCATGATTGTCGTCTACTTAGAAACTTATATACATGAGAAGAGTTACATCTTTACTTGATATCCTATTTCTTTGGTGTCACATCTTTATCCTTTTATTCCTTGTGACCCCGAAAAAAATTATATCCAATGAGTGCATATCCTATTTTATCACATCTTGGTGCACTCATCTTGGTGAATATCCTTAACCTCATGCTTGTCTTTACAAGCCAATAATCTTCACCTTGGGATATGACACAAGCTTTGTTTTTCTTTTGCATCTTATTGAGATTGTGAATCCATTTGATTTTGTGTTTTAGAGGATACTGAAGGAGTGAGGATTCCATGTTTGTACACCTTGTATTCAAATACAATAATTCTAAATTGTGTACAAATATTGAGGAGCTCCTCTATTTCTTTTAAAACACTCTTTTGCTCAAATCATAATATCTTGTGTTTATTTGGTTAGTTGGATCTTTTTGATTGCTCACTTTTTATTTGGAAAATTATAAAAAGTTTTCCATATCATTCTTTTGCAATCTTTGGATCCTCAATATAGTTTGTGCTCTCTCCAACTATTCGTCATTGGATATGTGTATTTGATTCCACTCATATTTTGAGAAATGCACACGTTATGGGGGAGCTCATACTATATTGACCTTCTAAGATTTTTCGCCCATTTTGGAAATGGATGCCAATGGGGGAGAAGTTTTATAGGGTTTAAGGGAATTTGGTGTTATGCTTTTGTTTTGGTCATAAGCATTTACCTTTCATGCTCATGCATCTATGCTTGTTGATTTGCATAGTTGCTTAATTCATTATATAAACCCTTGTAAAAAGATTGTCATCAATTACCAAAATGGGGGAGATTGAAAGGGCATGGCGCCCCCATGTGTGGTTTTGGTAATTAATGACAATCCCTATGGACTAATGGTTGCATTGAGTTTTACTTGTAGTGTTTGTCCATAGACCATGCTTGAACTCCATACGTTGGATTCAAGGTTGATGCCATGAGTATATTGATATAATGAAGTATTTGGCATCAAGATCATAGAGTTGAGCATATTGAAAGTATGTCTTGAAGAAAAGAATTATGTGATCATTCATGGTTATCTTCAAGACATCATCTATTGAAAAGAGAAGAAAAGATACAAGGTTGATCAAGTATTGATCAACACACAAAGCTACAAGATGTACCAAGTGGGATCATGTATCTCTTGCTATGGTAAGCAATTGTCCATATAGCTTTGTGAACTAACCCATGATATGTGTGTAGCATTTCTATGTGTGGTTAGGTATCTTTCTATGGGCTTGCATCAAATGAAGAATTCATATGGCCCATGATCGATGACGTAAAGTGGTGATCGTCATCAATGTTGAGAAGCGCAAGTTCAAGAGGAGCATCTCGAAGAAATCCTAGGCTTGAAGCTTGCCACCCATTTAGAGATAATGTTCATGTGAAGATGTGCCTAAGAGAGGCTCTCCCATAGTGGAGTATGGGGGAGCAATGTTTGGGTCTTCACCAAGCGAAGCGCAATCAAGAAAGGTGGTCCACTTGAAGAGATCAAGATCGACGTCATCTAGCTCAAGTGGAATGCGCAAGGCAAATGTATGATAGGGTTTCTATTTAACCGGTCTCATGGTACTAGTTGGGAGACCGGATTATAGGATAGATATCGTACTATCAAGAGGGGCTCTCGATTGAGCTTTAGCGTATCAGTTGGAGAGAGCTCAAACCTTTGCATACTTGCCTTCATCATATTTCTTGGTTCTTATTTGGTTTGTCTCTTTGTTGGGTTTTGGTGCTTGTTGTGATCTTCATGACAAACCCAAGTTCTCCGAAAACGGATTTCATATGGAAAACTTGTTGCATTTTCTGGTTGGAAATATTATCGGTCCACCTTCGAGATAGGGTCCACACCTTCCCATGTGTGGTATCCCCTCTATATTTGTGACCCTTAATATTTCCACTTTTTGTAGTAAAGCTCTGTCGCTACCTTTCCAACCTCGTTGGTTTCATCTCGTTTGGAGCTTCCTTGCAAAAGTTATTGCGGTTCTCTTTTCTGTTTCTGCAGTTTCTTCTTAGGCCGGTAGTACCGACCCTCGCCCGGTACTACCGGGTGACCCCTTGCGGAACTACCGCGGGCAGTACCGGGCCCAGTACCGCATCTCCGGATGGCTCTCTGCCTCTCGAAGTTTTAACCCGGTAGTTGCCCCGGTAGTGGCACGGTACTACCGGGAAGGGAGCACTACCGGGCCAGGTGGTCCGGTACTACCGTTGCGCGCCGAGTCAGGGAGCGCTGACTGGCCTTCGTTCTTCCTCGAGTCAACGCGGCTCGGTACTACCGGGATCGGTCCGGTACTACCGCTGCGGCCTTTTTCGTCTGCAACGGGCAGATTTTTGAGAGGACCTATTTAAGGGGGTTTCTTCCCCAACGGTTCTCTCATCCCTAGAGCTAGCTTTTCCCCTCTCTCTCCTCCATTGTTGACCTTTGGAAAAGCTTGCCTTCCTCTCAATCCCTCCCATGATTCTTGCATATCTTTGAGGGAATTTGAGAGGAGATCTAGATCTACATATTCATCCAATCCATTCCTTCTCTAAGTGAGGGGAACCTAGTAGATCGTGATCTTGAAGTTCCATTTGTTGAGTTCTTCCTTGTTCTTCCTCTCTTCTCCCCCCACAAGCATTAGTTGCTTTTGGTGGGATTTGGGAGTGAAGGATTTGACCACTTCTAGTGGTCTTGCCTTCTTGCATCGGTTGCATCGGTTTGAGTTCTCCACGGTGATACGTGGAAATCGAAGTTGAGAAGCTTGTTACTCTTGGGTACTTGGGGTGCCCTAGAGCTTGTCCTCTTGGGTACTTGGAGTGCCCTAGACGGTCCTTGTTGATCTCGGAGTTTTGGTGGCTCGCGGGATAGTTGGGAGCCTCCAATTAAGTTGTGGAGTCGCGCCCCAACCTTGTGATTCTTGTGGCTTTGGGAGCCGCGGGAATTCGGTGAGAGCCTCCAATTAAGTTGTGGAGTGTGCCTCATCCTTGTACGGGTTCGGTGACCACCCTCAAGTGTCCCATAGTGGTTCGTGGCACTCCGCATTGGTGGAGGCACGAAGGAGATTACGGTGTGCCATTTGACGGCTATTCGGGGATCACTTTGTGACTCCGCACCGCTCCAACGGAGACGTAGCTTCCATTGGGAAGTGAACTTCGGGATAAATCATCGTCTCCAAGTGCCTCGGTATTTCTATACCCGAGCTTCTTACTTATGCTATTTACTTTGTGATAGCCATCGAGCTTGAAGTAATATATCTTGCTATCACATATTTGCTTATCTTGTTTAGCATAAGTTGTTGGTGCACATAGGTTAACCTAGCTTGTTTAGGTTTCGTGCTTGATAAATTAAACGCTAGTTTTATTCCGCATTTATTCAAGCCTAAACCGCAAAGAATTTTAATCGCCTATTCACCCCCCCTCTAGGCGACATCCGTGTCCTTTCAATTGGTATCAGAGCGGGTTCTCTCCTTTTGGCTTCACCGCCTCGAGAGTAAAGATGTCGTCTAGTGAACTAGTGCACAATGCTTCTTTTATATTAGATGGCACAAATTATGATGTTTGGAAAATTCGCATTCTTGATATTCTTCGGGTCATTGACCCATACATAGAGCGAATTCTAGATAGGGGTTATTCTCCTCCAAGGAATCCCAAAAGATTATCTTTATTGGATGAGAATAATTCCTATCTAAATGCTCAAGCTTCTAATGTGATTTTCAATGCTTTGAGCGATGTAGTTATTATGTCGGTCTCTCCTTTTCGGAATGCTCATGAGCTTTGGACCAAGCTTCAAGATAAATATGATGTGTCCAAGAATTGTGGAGATGATTGTTGTCCCTCCACTTCCGGCCGTGATGAGTTCTCAACTTCTTCTACTTCACCTACATGTGGCAAGCCACAAAGTAATGCAATGGTGAGTAGTGATAGATATTGCAATAATGATAGTAAGCTTATTGTTGATGATACTTCACCACTATCTTATTGCAATGATTTATCTTTGGACTTAAACGCATCTAGAACCAAAAATGATCTTCATGCTTGTGTTGATAGTCCTTGCATATCGTGTACAAATTGCTTGATTAATCCTTGTGATGATATGCTCTCTATATCTTGTTGCCATGATAAAAATGGTTCTATCTCCTCTAGTATTTGTTTGGCTAACAATGTAGAGGAAACCGAACACTCCATGGAACAAGTTATGGATTTAAATGGTGACTCAAGTAATTCTTCATCGTCATCATCATGTACTCACTTTTGCCTTATGGCTAAAGCTTCCGAGGTATCTCCTACTTTGGATCCCAATATATCTCATGATGATAGTAATGAGGAAAATGAACAAAATGATAATGATGCTTCCATACTCGAGAAGGGTAAAATGGTTATTCTTTCTCTTTCAAAGAATAAAGATGCTCGTACTAACTTCTTAGAAATCATGTCTACCCTTGTTGAGCGCAAACTTACCATTGAGGAGTTGGAAGCTCACATTGATGAAAGCTTTAACCGCGAATACAAGTATGCGGAAGAGATCGCCGATCTCAAGGAAGCCCTTGAAGAAGAACAAACAAGCAAGACGTCTCTTGCGGAAACTTTTGCTCTCGAACTTTCTAGAGTAACGGGATCCCTTGATAGATCTCTTAAAGTGGCTAATGATTTCAAAATAACAAATGGTAAGCTTATAGATGCACATGCCAAACTCCTTGAGGATTTTGAGCACCTAGATAATGGCTCTAGGGTCACTAAGGGTGAGCTCATCAAACTCACCGAGTCTCATGTGCAACTTAAAGCTTCTCACTCTAAAGAGCTTGCCAAGTTACTTTCTCCTATTGTCATAAATAATGATGCTTGTGCTACTAACTCTATCTCTTGTGAAGCATCCATATTAACGGAGAATGTTGAGCTAAGGGCTCAACTTGCATTGCTATCTAGCAAATATGGGAAATTGGAAGAAAGCCATGAAAAGCTCTCGAGCTCTCATGAGGACCTTCTAGTCTCCTATGATAAGCTAAAGATAGCTCATGAGGGTATTATTACAAAGGTAACATCTTGTGAGCCTCATGTGGACAATGGCACAACCTCTACTCAAAATGCTTTATTGCCATGTGCTAGTCCTAGTAATTCATCCACTCATAATATTGCTACATCTTGTGATGAATTACTTTCCATGCCTTGTTGCTCTAACAATAAAGCTTCAACTTCCTCTAGTGTTTTTGTTGATACTAACCATGTAGAGGAATTAAAAGAGCTCAAGGCCCAAGTCACTTCCTTGAAGAAAGACTTGGAAAAGCGTCATGATGGGAAGCCCACACTTGACAACATGTTGAGTGTGCAAAGACGCCCCAATGACAAGAGTGGACTTGGCTTCAACTCCAATAACAAGAACAAGTCCAAGTATAACAAGAAAAAGAAGGGCCATGAACAAGTCAAGAATTTGGCCAAGATTGTTTGCTTCAAGTGCAAGGTTGAAGGGCACCATGTTAGATCTTGCCCTTTGAAGAAGAAGTCTCTTAGTGAGAAGCAACAAGGGAAGTTGCCTCAAGTTCAAACTAAAGTTCCCCAAGTCGAAGAACGGCCACTTCCCAAGAAAAATCAAGCTATTCCTTCTCAAGTTGAGACTTCAACAAAGAAGAAAGGAGGAAGCAAATGTTGCTACTTATGCCGTGAGAAGGGTCACTTTGCTTCTTCATGCACTAGTGGTACCTTATTCAACCCTATCATAATTGATAATGTTTATTCTCTTAGGAAGGATAAGGTTGGCAATGTGTTTGCCAAATATGTTGGTACTCAAAGTGGTGTCAAGAAAAGAACCATTTGGGTTGCCAAGCCTATTGTGACTAACCTCTTAGGACCCAACTTGGTTGGGGACCAACAAGCTAAAACTTGATCAATAGGTGTTGTGGAGGGCATTGGAGACTTGGCTACATCATGAAGAATTAAGGGATCTTCATCAATTATATTCTCTCAAGCCAAGTCATTTGGATTATATTGTTCTATAACATATCCAATGTTTCTCCTTGCGGTAACTTATATTTAAATCATATATACATTGAAAGTTGCTTGCACCCTTGCATGTGTTTGGTTTTGTACCTTGCTAGTGTTTGTATATGTTGTGCTCTCTACTTACTTATCTTGAGCAATCAAGTATGTGTATGTTGGTTTGCACACCATGTATGTGTGAGTTTGTGTTGAGCCTTTTGTATCAACTTGCTTATATCTAAATTGGCTCTTTTTGAGAGATTAATGGATTATCACATTATGGGGGAGTAATAAGCTATGTGCATATTACAAACCTAGACAATGTGAACATGTGAGGTATTGCCACCTAGAATTGATATTGTTAATTATCTTATTCCTTTGTGGCATGTTTCTCAAACAAGTTCCCTTTTCCTTAAATGTTTTTACTTACTCACACTTTGGATCTTGTTGGTGATGAATGTTCTTGGTAAGGTTTTCCTCTAAATATGTTCTCATATATCTCTTTGGGAAACCGATCGCTTCAAAGCACTCTTTGTAGTTGCTTTGCATTATCGCGTGAATATTTGAAGCTATCAAGAACATTTATCTACATAAGCATCGTGTTTAAATCTTATCCTTCACCATGTGCTTATTGGTTGTGAAGATGATCTTGAATATCAATCCAATACACCACTAAGAAATTACTACATATACTCCATGACAATTGATAGTCAAAACTGTGGTGAAATGTGTAGATCATCTTCATATTGGCTCTTGATTTTATTGCCTTATTTCTTGCCAAAAATTAATTTGTTTTAACTCCCATTGTCTTCTTTACCTCTTGTGGATCATTTAGTTTTACTCAAACTTCCTAGTGTTTTATTTGATGTAGGAGAGGCATTGATCCCATCATTGTGCACCTTGCATTCAAAGGTTACTTATAGATAATGCACTATTCTTGGGTGAGCTATCCTATATTGAGTACAACTTATATTTTCATTAATATTGGATCTTATTGCTTTTTCTTGATATATGACTAGTGTTTGAATAGATATTTGAGAGCGATTATTCCATGTGTGTGCAATGTGTATTCAAATACAAGATCATAAATAATGCACTTTTGTTGGGAGAGCTATCAAGTATCCTTTTAAACACTATTTATATTTTATTGGTATTTGATCCTTTCCATTGGTCCTTGATCCCGATGACATGTCTCATGGTAGACAAACCTTTTCGGCTTGGTACTTTGTGCCATCATGAAAAGTGTAGAGGGATGGTTTATTTGTTAGAACCTCGCTCTTTTTGAGAGTTAATCTCAATTGGTATCTATCTTTGGGAATTTGATATCTAGTCCCTTTATTTATTGATTAATTGGTATCCTATTTTCATTTTGATATCTTTGTCCAATTGGTATGTCATCAATCATATGTTGGTTTGTTTTACTTTCAATTGGCTTCTCTAAATCAATTTTTGATTTGGATCTTTGATATAATTTGGACCTCCCTTGATTTCTTGATATTTTGTCCAAATTGTATCTCCCTTTGGTTATTGAAGGTCATAGGCATGCATATCTACTCCATGTTTATTTTATGGCATGCTTTCCTTCTTTGTGCCAATATATAGGGGAAACTCCACGGAATCCTAAATCGGCTAAGATGTGCATGAAATTCAATTTCATATCTATATGCACATATTTATGTGGAGTTCCTTCTATGTATTGTAGTTTGACTAACTACTTGGACCCAATTAGTTTGGGAACAATTTTACTTGAATGTGTTTTAGGTAAATGGAGATGCATTGGATGCTTGTCTCATTTACAATGAAAGTATCTTCACCACATGCTTATTGGAGCCAAGCGAGGATGGTTGATGAAATTTTATCTACTACATCAACCCAATGTCATCTCGGTAACAAGTATTCACCCTCATGCATACTTTTATAGCATCCAACCTTGTGTAGGTTGCATCATGGCATGAAAAGTATTTATTTGCCTTTGTTGTAGCTATTGCAAATTCTATTTGGCTCTTATGATACTTGTTGCTTTCCTCAATGCATCCCAACTATCTCTTTTTCCCTTAGTGATATTTGTGATGCTTGTTTTGAGGTTGAATTTAAAGTTCATTATTACACAATATGAAATCATTGAGCTATGGGCTATGATCCTACACAAATATCATATGTGTATATTATATGACTTCTCTTGTGGATATCTTGTTTCATTTCTTATTAACTAATTTTGTGTATATAAATTTCTGTGTGGATATATATCATGATTGTCGTCTACTTAGAAACTTATATACATGAGAAGAGTTACATCTTTACTTGATATCCTATTTCTTTGGTGTCACATCTTTATTCCTTTTATTCCTTGTGACCCCGAAAAAAATTATATCCATGAGTGCATATCCTATTTTATCACATCTTGGTGCACTCATCTTGGTGAATATCCTTAACCTCATGCTTGTCTTTACAAGCCAATAATCTTCACCTTGGGATATGACACAAGCTTTGTTTTTCTTTTGCATCTTATTGAGCTTGTGAATCCATTTGATTTTGTGTTTTAGAGGATACTGAAGGAGTGAGGATTCCATGTTTGTACACCTTGTATTCAAATACAATAATTCTAAATTGTGTACAAATATTGGGGAGCTCCTCTATTTCTTTTAAAACACTCTTTTGCTCAAATCATAATATCTTGTGTTTATTTGGTTAGTTGGATCTTTTTGATTGCTCACTTTTATTTGGAAATTGTAAAAAGTTTTCCATATCATTCTTTTGCAATCTTTGGATCCTCAATATAGTTTGTGCTCTCTCCAACTATTCGTCATTGGATATGTGTATTTGATTCCACTCATATTTTGAGAAATGCACACGTTATGGGGGAGCTCATACTATATTGACCTTCTAAGATTTTTCGCCCATTTTGGAAATGGATGCCAATGGGGGAGAAGTTTTATAGGGTTTAAGGGAATTTGGTGTTATGCTTTTGTTTTGGTCATAAGCATTTACCTTTCATGCTCATGCATCTATGCTTGTTGATTTGCATAGTTGCTTAATTCATTATATAAACCCTTGTAAAAGAGATTGTCATCAATTACCAAAATGGGGGAGATTGAAAGGGCATGGCGCCCCCATGTGTGGTTTTGGTAATTAATGACAATCCCTATGGACTAATGGTTGCATTGAGTTTTACTTGTAGTGTTTGTCCATAGACCATGCTTGAACTCCATACGTTGGATTCAAGGTTGATGCCATGAGTATATTGATATAATGAAGTATTTGGCATCAAGATCATAGAGTTGAGCATATTGAAAGTATGTCTTGAAGAAAAGAATTATGTGATCATTCATGGTTATCTTCAAGACATCATCTATTGAAAAGAGAAGAAAAGATACAAGGTTGATCAAGTATTGATCAACACACAAAGCTACAAGATGTACCAAGTGGGATCATGTATCTCTTGGTATGGTAAGCAATTGTCCATATAGCTTTGTGAACTAACCCATGATATGTGTGTAGCATTTCTATGTGTGGTTAGGTATCTTTCTATGGGCTTGCATCAAATGAAGAATTCATATGGCCCATGATCGATGACGTAAAGTGGTGATCGTCATCAATGTTGAGAAGCGCAAGTTCAAGAGGAGCATCTCGAAGAAATCCTAGGCTTGAAGCTTGCCACCCATTTAGAGATAATGTTCATGTGAAGATGTGCCTAAGAGAGGCTCTCCCATAGTGGAGTATGGGGGAGCAATGTTTGGGTCTTCACCAAGCGAAGCGCAATCAAGAAAGGTGGTCCACTTGAAGAGATCAAGATCGACGTCATCTAGCTCAAGTGGAATGCGCAAGGCAAAGGTATGATAGGGTTTCTATTTAACCGGTCTCATGGTAATAGTTGGGAGACCGGGTTATAGGATAGATATCGTACTATCAAGAGGGGCTCTCGATTGAGCTTTAGCGTATCAGTTGGAGAGAGCTCAAACCTTTGCATACTTGCCTTCATCATCTTTCTTGGTTCTTATTTGGTTTTCTCTTTGTTGGGTTTTGGTGCTTGTTGTGATCTTCATGACAAACCCAAGTTCTCCGAAAACGGATTTCATATGGAAAACTTGTTGCATTTTCTGGTTGGAAATATTATCGGTCCACCTTCGAGATAGGGTCCACACCTTCCCATGTGTGGTATCCCCTCTATATTTGTGACCCTTAATATTTCCACTTTTTGTAGTAAAGCTCTGTCGCTACCTTTCCAACCTCGTTGGTTTCATCTCGTTTGGAGCTTCCTTGCAAAAGTTATTGCGGTTCTCTTTTCTGTTTCTGCAGTTTCTTCTTAGGCCGGTAGTACCGACCCTCGCCCGGTACTACCGGGTGACCCCTTGCGGAACTACCGCGGGCAGTACCGGGCCCAGTACCGCATCTCCGGATGGCTCTCTGCCTCTCGAAGTTTTAACCCGGTAGTTGCCCCGGTAGTGGCACGGTACTACCGGGAAGGGAGCACTACCGGGCCAGGTGGTCCGGTACTACCGTTGCGCGCCGAGTCAGGGAGCGCTGACTGGCCTTCGTTCTTCCTCGAGTCAACGCGGCTCGGTACTACCGGGATCGGTCCGGTACTACCGCTGCGGCCTTTTTCGTCTGCAACGGGCAGATTTTTGAGAGGACCTATTTAAGGGGGTTTCTTCCCCAACGGTTCTCTCATCCCTAGAGCTAGCTTTTCCCCTCTCTCTCCTCCATTGTTGACCTTTGGAAAAGCTTGCCTTCCTCTCAATCCCTCCCATGATTCTTGCATATCTTTGAGGGAATTTGAGAGGAGATCTAGATCTACATATTCATCCAATCCATTCCTTCTCTAAGTGAGGGGAACCTAGTAGATCGTGATCTTGAAGTTCCATTTGTTGAGTTCTTCCTTGTTCTTCCTCTCTTCTCCCCCCCCCCACAAGCATTAGTTGCTTTTGGTGGGATTTGGGAGTGAAGGATTTGACCACTTCTAGTGGTCTTGCCTTCTTGCATCGGTTGCATCGGTTTGAGTTCTCCACGGTGATACGTGGAAATCGAAGTTGAGAAGCTTGTTACTCTTGGGTACTTGGGGTGCCCTAGAGCTTGTCCTCTTGGGTACTTGGAGTGCCCTAGACGGTCCTTGTTGATCTCGGAGTTTTGGTGGCTCGCGGGATAGTTGGGAGCCTCCAATTAAGTTGTGGAGTCGCGCCCCAACCTTGTGATTCTTGTGGCTTTGGGAGCCGCGGGAATTCGGTGAGAGCCTCCAATTAAGTTGTGGAGTGTGCCTCATCCTTGTACGGGTTCGGTGACCACCCTCAAGTGTCCCATAGTGGTTCGTGGCACTCCGCATTGGTGGAGGCACGAAGGAGATTACGGTGTGCCATTTGACGGCTATTCGGGGATCACTTTGTGACTCCGCACCGCTCCAACGGAGACGTAGCTTCCATTGGGAAGTGAACTTCGGGATAAATCATCGTCTCCAAGTGCATCGGTATTTCTATACCCGAGCTTCTTACTTATGCTATTTACTTTGTGATAGCCATCGAGCTTGAAGTAATATATCTTGCTATCACATATTTGCTTATCTTGTTTAGCATAAGTTGTTGGTGCTCATAGGTTAACCTAGCTTGTTTAGGTTTCGTGTTTGATAAATTAAACGCCAGTTTTATTCCGCATTTATTCAAGCCTAAACCGCAAAGAATTTTAATCGCCTATTCACCCCCCCCCTCTAGGCGACATCCGTGTCCTTTCAAATAACAATCTGAACATAAACCTTAATCCAATGGTTTCACCCAATAGCATCAATAACAAGAGTAATCAACACCGGGAGAGTTTCCCCTATGAAATAGACAAGTTCTGCCCTAGATGTTACAGCGGAGACGGGGTGCAGCGGCGGTGATGATGATGTTGGCGGTGGAGATGATGATGATGATGATCCCGATGAAGTCCAGCTCGATGACGGTGATGATGGCGACGATTTCCCCCTCCGGGAGGGAATTTCCCCCGGCAGATTTCTTCCTGCAGGGGAGCTTTTCGCTCTCTGGTGTTTTCCGCCTCGTGGAGGCGGCGAAATATTTCGATGGCCGTCCCCGTGTGTTAGGGTTCCCAGGGGGTCAAGTACGCGAAGGGGGAACGGCTGAGGTGGGCCAGGGCCCCCAAACCACCTGGCGGCGCGGCTGGTGGGCCCGCCGCGCCAACAGGTGAGGAGGGCCCACCTAGGCCCTTCTCAGCCTCCCCTTTTGGCCTCCTCGTCATCTGGTAAAATAGGGACTTCCATATGTCTCCTTCGATTTATTGATCTTCAGAAATAGTGCATCTCGACGGTGCTTTTTCCAGCAGAATCCTGACTCCGGTGTCCAATTCTCCATTATTCATCAAACATGCAAAATAGGTAAAATAACATAAGTAACACTTCTAAATATGAAATATATCGATGAATAGCAGTAAATTATGATATAAAATAGTGATGCAAAATGGACGTATCAACCCCCCCAAGCTTAGACCTCGCTTGTCCCCAAGCGAAAACTGAGCTCAGTAAACATGACCACAAGTTTATGGAGCAAAGTGTCGATAAATAAAATACGGACAAGAAGCATCACATTCATTGATACACAAGTCATTCTAGACAGCAACTTCCCTTCATATAATCTAACTTGAAATAAGTAAAGGGAACCACGATGAAGTGCATAAAGAGAACCATGATTGGTGAAGGCAAACTTAAACTCTTGGTCAGAGAACAATTAACAGATCATACTTATCTTTCGAGAAGAGTCTTTATATCAGAGCTTATATAGCAGAACTTACATGCCTTAATCATAACAGTCTCCTTACAGTCATTGATAACTTTCAAAGTTATATTCATTCGGATAAAAGCTATTGTGCGAAACAAGGAAATGAGAGATATGATTAGAAGTATCAACAAATATAACTAATTGGATCTCAACAACTCAAATGCTTGCTTGAGATAGAGAGGAATGGGTTTACTGACTCAACAATAATGTAAAAGATAGGCCCTTCGCAGAGGGAAGCAGGGATTAAATCATGTGCTAGAGCTTTTAAGTTTCGAAAGCATATAGAGAGTACGAATCGTAGTAAAGTGAACACTAACCCCTTGTCAACCAGACTTTCAAGAGCGGCTCCCATGAAGGACGTTATCTCTACCAGCAAGGTAGATCATCCCTCTTCTCTTTTGTTTACACATGTATTTTAGTTTCTTTATAGTTGACACTCCTCCCAACCTTTTGCTTACACAAGCCATGGCTAACCGAATCCTCGGGTGCCTTCCAACATTCACATACCATGGAGGAGTGTCTATTTGCAAATTAAGTTGCTTACTGATAAATCAGGGCAAAACATGTGAAGAGAATTATTAATGAAAGTTGTAGTTAATTGGGACTGGGCACCCCATTTGCCAGCTCTTTTTGCAAATTGTTGGATAAGCGGTGTATATGCCACTAGTCCATTGGTGAAAGTCTGTTTGACAAAAGTGCTAGAGAAACTCTACAGAACCCTCATGAGCTAATAAACAGTGACACAAAACTAGGAGTAATAAGTTTTGAATAATTTAAAGGTAGCACATGAAGTATTTACTTGGAATGGCGCAAAATACCATATAGTAGGAAGTTATGGTGGACTCGAATGGCAATGGTTTGGCTCAAGGTTTGGATGTATGAGAAGCATTCCCTCTCGATACAGGTCTTTGGCTAGCAAGGTTATGTAGCAAGCATAAGAGTTGAGGGATACAAACAATTATACAAGTGATAAGAATAATCATGCAATCTTCCTTAGAAGCACAAATAGTTTAACTTAAGAATACTAAGCTTATGAGCTACAAAGAAAGAAAGATCATGGAATAATATATTTGCATGCACTCCCCTCTCTCTACTTAAGTCTCAAAGTATTGTCTACTACTGACCAATGCTAAGTTTGCCAAAACCAAAAAGATTAACTTGGTGCTCTAAAAAGTGATCCCTATACTAACAACAAGGTTATCAATATGAAAGAGAATTGCAAGCTAAAATAAAGTATGCAGAAAGTAAATGATAAAACTTCTCATTAATATTTCATAACGGCAACTCACACCAAGGGATACATAGATAACCAACTAAAAGAGAGATACTTCCACATTGCAAACCATCATATAAGATAACTTCCCTACTCACGATATGACTTTATGGAAAAGTAAAAGGTAAAGATAATGATGTGATACCGCGGCACTCCCCCAAGCTTGGAACAAACCAAGGGGATGCCAATACTTATGATGAATTACTCCTTCGGTGGTGGTGGTGAATTGATAAGCTTATCAACCAGCTCCTTCAGTTCATCAATCTTGTAGGTGAGGGCGCGAATCAGCTCAGAGTTGTGTTCGATGCGATTCATAAACTTGTCAGACTGCGAGTCCCAACTCTTGGAGTTGTTTCCCCACTCCTCAGCAGCAGAATCCCTCTTTCCTGTATTGTTAGAACGATCTATATTCCAACCACTAGGCAATCAGCCTCCGGGATCCTCTCAATTTGATGCTTATGGATAAGAGTATGGAAGGGGTTATTTATGCCTGGGGAAGATGTCCTGGGAGCCAAGAAGCGTCGTGGAACCTTCCCTCCGGTGCTCATCCGCGCCCTTGCCTGGGCTTGAATGGATTTGCCACCACTCCGATGCTTGCAACGGTAGCGCGCGGGTATTCGCGCGGGTCTTCCTCCACTTCTCCTTCATCTTCGCTCTTGACTTCCTCCTTCAGCTTGGGGTCTTGAGTCTCGTCTTCCAAAGGCTCCTTGCCCTTGTTGTTGTTGTTGGAGACCATGGCGCTTCTAAATCTGAAAACAATATCTGGACAGAAACAGCTCGAAACGAAACACGATGAAAAGGCGAGATACGAACCTCGGGGGTTCGGGTGAGTTATATAGCAAAAAGTTTTACAACATAAGGAAGGTACAGGAGGAAACCTGATCGGAGACGAGCTCCGGGGTGCTCAAACCACCAGGCGGCGCGGCTGGGGGGCCCACCGCGCCGACCTATGGTTTGGGCACCACGGGTGCCGTCTCCCATCCGGTTCGGTCTCTTATTTTTCCATATTTAATAAAAACGACGAAAATATCTTCTAGAAAGTTATTCGCGAAACTTTTCTTACCGAAACTGTTACCTATTCGAATCGAATTCTGCAGTCCCAGAAAAATGTTCTTCAATGAAAGTTTCCGGAGTCACCACTTTAATTGTATCAACCTCTTCATTAATAGAATCTCCAGAAATATAATGCTTGAGTCTTTGACCATTTACCACTTGTGTAGAGTTATCTTTCAATGAAGCAATTTTTATTGCACCTGAACGATACACCTCCACAATAACAAATGGTCCTTCCCATTTTGAGAGTAACTTTCCTGCAAAAAATCTGAGACGAGACCTATACAATAGAACTTTCTCACCAACATTAAATTCTCTTTTAAGAATTCTCCTATCATGCCATCTCTTAACTTTTTCTTTAAAGAGTCTAGCATTTTCATAAGCCTCACTTCTCCATTCATCTAAAGAACTTAAGTGCAACAACCTTTTCTCACCGGCAAGTTTAAAATCTCTATTAAGTTCTCTCACTGCCCAATAAGCTTTGTGTTCTAATTCTAAAGGCAAGTGACAAGCTTTACCATAAACCATTTTATAAGGAGACATGCCCATGGGGTTCTTATAAGCAGTTCTATAAGCCCATAAAGCATCATTTAACTTACTAGCCCAATTTTTTCTAGATTTATTAACAGTCTTTTGCAAGATAGATTTAATCTCCCTATTTGACAATTCTACTTGTCCACTAGTTTGAGGATGATAGGCTGAAGCAATTCTATGATTAACACCATATTTAGCAAGAGTCTTTCTAAAACCACCATGGATAAAATGAGAACCTCCATCAGTCATAAGATATCTAGGTACACCAAACCTAGGAAAAATGACATCTTGAAGCATTTTTAAAGAGGTCTCACCATCAGCACTTTTAGTAGGTATAGCTTCTACCCATTTAGTGACATAATCAACAGCAACAAGTATATGAGTATTACCTTGTGAAGAAGGAAAAGGACCCATGAAGTCGAATCCCCAACAATCAAATGGTTCAATAACAAGAGAATAACTCATAGGCATTTCATTGCGTCTAGAGATATTACCAACCCTTTGACATTCATCACAAGATAAAATAAACTTTCTTGCATCCTTAAAGAGGGTAGGCCAATAAAAACCTGATTGTAGAACTTTCTGCGCAGTTCTATCTCCAGCGTGATGCCCTCCATAAGCACTTCCATGGCATTTCCTCAGTATTTCCTGTTGTTCATATTCAGGAACACATCTTCGCATAATACCATCGACTCCTTCTTTATATAAGTGTGGGTCATCCCAAAAGTAATGCCGCAAGTCATAAAAGAATTTCCTTCTTTGCTGAGCTGAAAAGGTTGGAGGCAAGTACTTGGAAACAATAAAGTTAGCATAATCAGCATACCAAGGACTATCTCGCGAACTTACACTTATTGCAGCCAATTGTTCATTTGGAAAGCTATCATTAACAGGAATAGGATCATAAGGAATGCTTTCCAATCTAGACAAATTATCAGCAACAGGATTTTCAGCACCTTTTCTATCTATGATATGCAAATCAAATTCTTGCAAAAGAAGTACCCATCTAATAAGCCTTGGCTTAGCATCTTTCTTTTCCATAAGGTATCTAATTGCAGCATGATCAGTATGAATAGTGACTTTCGAATCAACTATGTAGGGTCGAAATTTGTCACAAGCAAAAACTACAGCTAGAAATTCTTTTTCAGTAGTGGCATAATTCTTTTGAGCAGAATCAAGAGTTTTACTAGCATAATGAATAACATTTAACTTTTTATCTACTCGCTGCCCAAGAACAGCGCCTACAGCATAATCACTAGCATCACACATAATTTCAAAAGGTAAATTCCAATCAGGTGGTTCAACTACAGGAGCGGTGATTAAAGCCTTTTTCAAAGTTTCAAAAGCTTCCTTACAATCATCATCAAAAACAAAGGGTACATCTTTTTGAAGAAGATTAGTAAGAGGCTTGGAAATTTTAGAGAAATCTTTAATAAACCTCCTATAAAAACCAGCATGACCAAGAATACTACGAATACCTTTAACATCTTTGGGACAAGGCATCTTTTCAATTGCCTCCACTTTAGCTCGATCAACTTCAATACCTCTTTCAGAAATTTTATGTCCAAGAACAATTCCTTCATTAACCATAAAGTGGCATTTCTCCCAATTAAGAACAAGGCTAGTTTCTTCACATCTCTGCAAAACTTTGTCAAGGTTGTGCAAACAATTATCAAAGGAAGTTCCATAGACGGAGAAATCGTCCATGAAGACTTCCACAATTTCCTCACAAAAGCCATGAAAAATAGCAGACATGCATCTTTGAAAAGTAGCAGGAGCATTACATAAACCAAAAGGCATACGTCTATAAGCATAAGTTCCATAAGGACAAGTAAAAGTAGTTTTCTCTTGATCTTGCGCTCTCACAGCAATTTGAGAAAACCCAGAATACCCATCAAGGAAACAAAAGTGAGTTTTCTTGGACAACCTCTCAAGCATTTGATCAATAAAAGGCAAAGGATAATGATCTTTCTTAGTTACTTTGTTAACCTTTCTAAAATCAATGCACATCCTATAACCAACTACTACTCTTTGAGGAATTAGTTCATCATTTTCATTAGGAACAACGGTAATTCCTCCTTTCTTAGGAACACAATGCACAGGACTTACCCATCTACTATCAGCAATAGGATAAATAATACCAGCTTCAAGAAGTTTTAATACCTCATTTCTTACCACTTCTTTCATCTTGGGTATTAAACGACGCTGATGCTCAACAACAGGCTTTGCATCAGGTTCCATGTTGATGGCGTGCTGACATATAGTAGGAGAAATTCCCTTCAGGTCATCAAGAGTATATCCCATAGCTCCGCGGTGTTTCCTCAACACTCCCAATAACCTTTCCTCCTCTGTACCTGAAAGTTTAGAGCTGATAATAACAGGATATATTTTCTTATCATCAATATAAGCATATTTAAGATTATCAGGCAGAGGTTTCAAATCAAAAACAGGATCCTCCTTGGGTGGCATTGTGGTACCCAAATCTTCCACAGGTAAATTGTGTTTGAGCATAGGTTGACGAAGGAATACTTCATCAAGCTCATTCCTTTCTTCCCTGAAGTTCTCACTTTCATGATTCTCCATATGTTGCTGCAAAGCATTGTTAGGAGCAAGAACAATAGATGCAAGTTGAGCAATTTCAAAATCCTCACTAGGCAATTCAGTTTCATAAGGTGCTTTAGCAAATTTAGAGAAATTGAATTCATAAGATTCACCAGCAAATTTAGTAAAGATTTTCTCTTTCTTACAGTCTATAACAGCACCACAAGTATTCAGAAAAGGTCTACCAAAAATAATAGGACAACTATCATTGGCAGCCGACCCAAGTACAAGAAAATCAGCAGGGTATTTAGTCTTACCACAAAGGACTTCGACATCTCTAATGATACCAATTGGAGAGATAGTTTCCCTATTAGCAAGCTGAATAACCACATCAATCTCTTCAAGTTTACAAGGAGCAATTTCGTGCATAATTTCCCTGTAAAGCTCATAAGGAATAGCACTAGAACTTGCACCAATATCACATAAACCATAATAGCAATGATCACCTATCCCAACAGAAAGCACAGGAACACTAGACTTCCTAGAACTTTTAGGATGTGAGACAATATTAGAAGCATCCTCACAAAAGATAATGTGTCTATCTTCTAAATTTTCAGTGACAAGATCTTTAACCAATGCTACAACAGGTTCAACAGTTATTTGCTCATCAGGTTTGGTAGTTTTCTTATTACTTTTACTAACAACACCAGTTATGATAGTATGTTCCTTAATCTTATTAGGAAAAGGAACTTTTTCAATATAAGGTTCTGGAATAATGCGATCAGCAACATTAACCTCAACACCTTTAGATATATGAGAAACAGATTCATCTTTATATGGTTCATGATAATTTTTAAAACCCTCCTTCGGCAAACCGAAATAGGAAGCAAAGGCTTTATAAAAGTTTGCAACAATTTGAGAGTCAAGACCATAAGTAGTGCTAATTTTGCGATAATCATCAGTATCCATAAATTTTTAACACACTCAAAGTCATAGTTTATACCTGACTCCCTACCTTTGTCATTCTCCCATCCTTCAGTGTTCTCCTGAATCCGATCAAGAAGGTCCCACTTAAACTCTTCTTTATTACGAGTGAACGATCCAGCACAAGTGGTATCCAATAGAGTTTTATCTTGAAAGGAGAGTCTTGCATAAAAGTTATCAATAACAATATTACCAGGAAGCTCATGAATGGGACATTTGAGCATTAATGCCTTCAATCTCCCCCACGCTTGAGCGATACTCTCTCCATCATAGGGCCAGAAGTTATATATGAGGTTCCGATCCTTATGAATCTCACTTGGAGGATAGAATTTGGAGTAAAAGAGAGGTACAATTTCCTCCCATCCAAGAGAATACCCATTCTTCAGCAGTTTATACCAATGTGCAGCTTTACCAGACAGTGATAGAGAGAATAATTTCTTCTTAACTTCTCCCATCGAGATACCTGCACACTTAAATAACTCGCACAATTCATGCAGAAATAACAAATGATCTCCAGGATGGACAGTTCCATCTCCTGCATAGCGGTTATTTGTGACACGTTCAACAATTTTCATAGGAATTTTGAACGGTATTACCTGCTCATCTGGCGCCTCCTCTACTACCTTAGCAGTGGTAGTTGTTTTCCCAAATAGGAATTCAAGAGAAGACCCCTCCATAATGAGATATAGCAGCAGGCAAAAATAAAAACAGCACGTACAATAAATGTTTCCCTTACCAATTCCACTTACCAATAGCGCTACACTCCCCGGCAACGGCGCCAGAAAATAGTCTTGATAACCCACAAGTATAGGGGGTGTATCGTAGTACTTTCGATAAATAAGAGTGTCGAACCCAACGAGGAGCAGAAGGTGTTGACAAGCGGTTTTGATGAAGGATTCACTGTAAATGCTCACAGACAAGTTTTTAGGAGTTTTTGATATGACAGATAAATAAAGTACAAGTAAATAAAATGCAGTAATAATAGTTGCAGCGAGTGGCCCAATCCTTTCTACAGCAAAGGACAAGCCGGTTGTTGTACTTATAATGACCAAACGTTCTTGAGGACACACGGGAATATTGTCAAGTGCTTTCGCTTCATATAGTTGATTAATCTTCATTGTTTTGATAAGTGTTGTGTGGGTGAACCTATGCTAATGCACCGCCCTTCCTAGGACTAATACATACTTGTGATTATACCCCTTGCAAGCATCCGCAAATACAAGAAAGTAATTAAGATAAACTAACCACAGCCTTAAACTTTGAGATCCTGCTATCCCTCATGCATCGATATACCAACGGGTGTTCAGGTTTCTGTCACTCCGGCAACCCCACAATTGGCAAACGAATACACAATGCATTCCCCTAGGCCCATAAAGGTGAAGTATCATGTAGTCGACGTTCACATGACACCACTAGAAGAATAACACCACAACTTAAGCATCAAACCATTAAATATTACTCAACATAGTTCACTACTAACATCAAGACTTCTCCCATGTCCTCAAGAACTAAACGAACTACTCACAAGACATCATACGGAACATGATCAGAGGTGATATGATGATGAATAACAATCTGAACATAAACCTTAGTCCAATGGTTTCACCCAATAGCATCAATAACAAGAGTAATCAACACCGGGAGAGTTTCCCCTATGAAATAGACAAGATTCAGCCCTAGATGTTAAGCGGAGACGGGGTGCAGCGGCGGTGATGATGGTGTTGGCGGTGGAGATGATGATGATGATCCCGATGAAGTCCAGCTCGATGACGGTGATGATGGCGACGATTTCCCCCTCCGGGAGGGAATTTCCCCCGGCAGATTTCTTCCTGCAGGGGAGCTTTTCGCTCTCTGGTGTTTTCCGCCTCGTGGAGGCGGCGGAATATTTCGATGGCCGTCCCCGTGTGTTAGGGTTCCGAGGGGGTCAAGTACGCGAAGGGGGAACGGCTGAGGTGGGCCAGGGCCCCCAAACCACCTGTCGGCGCGGCAGGGGGCCCGCCGCGCCAAGGTGAGGAGGGCCCACCTGGCCCTCTCAGCCTCCCCTTTTGGCCTCCTCCATCTGGTAAAATAGGAACTTCCATATGTCTCCTTCGATTTATTGATCTTCAGAAATAGTGCATCTCGACGGTGCTTTTTCCAGCAGAATCCTGACTCCGGTGTCCAATTCTCCATTATTCATCAAACATGCAAAATAGGTAAAATAACATAAGTAACACTTCTAAATATGAAATATATCGATGAATAGCAGTAAATTATGATATAAAATAGTGATGCAAAATGGACGTATCAGCGGCCCCCCTGCCGCGCCGTGGGTGGTGTGGGGCCCTCATGGCTCCGCAGCCGCCGCCCTTTCGCCTATTTATTCCTCCCGACGTGAAAATTCTAAACACCCGAGCCATTATCCACGAAAAGTTCCAGAGATGCCGCCGCCGTCAACCCTAGCTCGGGAGGGTTCAGAAGCTCTTCCCGGCACCCTACCGGAGAGGGGAATCATCACCGGAGGGCTCTACATCACCATGCCTGCCTCCGGAGTGATGCGTGAGTAGTTCATCCTTGGACTACAGGTCCATGGCAGTAGCTAGATGGTTGTCTCTCTACTTTATGCTATCATGTTTAGATCTTGTGAGCTGCCTATTATGATCAAGATCATCTTATTGTAATGCTACATGTTGTATTTGCTGGGATCCGATGAATATTGAATACTATGTCAAGTTGATTATCAATCTATCTTATATGTTATTTATGATCTTGCATGCTTTCCGTTACTCATAGATGCTTTGGCCAAGTAGATGCTTGTAACTCAAAGAGTGAGTATTTATGCTACATAGTGGGTTCATGCCTCCGGTAATCTAGGAGAGTGGCAATAACTTCTAAGATTATGGATGTGCTGTTGCCACTAGGGATAAAATAATTGATGCTTAACTTAAGAGTGCGCCGTTAGGTCTAATGCATTTATTTACATTACGCACATTACTTAATGCAATTATCCGTTACTTGCAACTTAATACCAACGGGGAACTCGGATGACAAACTAGCGGTGGATTATTAGTCATAGACGCTGTTGGATAACGGTCTATGTATTTTGTCGTAATGCCCACATGAATATCATAGTAATCATCATGTCATATATATGCATTGTCATGCGCTCAATATTTTGTCAATTACCCAGCTGTAATTTGTTCACCCAGCATGTTAGTTATCTTTTATGGAGAGACACCACTAGTGAACTGTGGACCCCGGTCCATTCTTTTACACTGATAATACAACCGACTGCAAACATTGTTCCTTTTCATTCTCTACAATTTACTACTGTTTTCCACACCATACGTTTAATTCTTTGTTTTCAGCAAGCCGGTGAGATTGACAACCTCACTGTTTCGTTGGGGCAAAGTAGTTTGATTATGTTGTGTGTAGGTTGCACGTCAGCGCGCCACTGACAACCTTCTGCTACTACTGGTTCGATTAAACCTTGGTTTCATACTGGGGTAAACTGCTGCTACACTGCTTCAGACCTTTCTCTTGGGGTCTCCCAGCGCACGTGTGATCCACGCAATCAACCCCCGCGGCATGTGACTGAAATTGGTGGTCGGCGACAGAGCCACGCCATCTGCCTTGCTGCTCCCTAGCCCAAGCCCTATGGCTTGGCGGTCGAGATCGCGCTTCAGGTGAAAGCCTCGCGCTTAGGTGCCGACAGCGACGACTCCTTAGGGTGTCGTTCTCCTTCTTGAATGTGTCGTTCGGAAGCTGCGATCCTCTACCGGCGCGAGTGTCTTAAGTCTCTCCCGGTGAAAACCTTAGCTCCTCTGGAGCGGGCGGCGACGACGTTCCTATCGTTACCTTCTTGGAGGCGTCGTCTTGGATTTCTCTTAACTCTCGTTGTGCTTCGGGTTTGCGGTGGTCATGAGAGGTGTGGTGAAAGCCGGGGCGGCGGCCCCGGACGGCGGTGTGAGCCGAGGCGACGGCCTCGGGAAGTGATGTGATCATGGCCCTAGGAGGCAGGGTTGTGCCTCTCCATCGCAGGGTGTCGAACTAGTGCTACGAGGGTGGCGGTTCGTTGCTATTTTTTTTCATCCTTATCGCCTTGTGCGTCCCTGTAAATATTCTACTGCTTAATATATGTGAGCCAATAATTGCTGGACCTTTCGATTTTTCTTTTGGAGAAGTAGGAACGACTCATGAAAGAGATGATATGGGAGTATATATGGTCTAAGTATGGGCGGTTCAGATACTTTTCATTTTTTGAATCCAGATCTTGGTTTGTGACTAAATGTTCACACAATTATTTTTTGCGCGTGATGTATTCGGAAAACACGTCATAGCAAAATACGGAATGTTCCGTATTGTCGGACACGGAATTTCTTTTTCCATGGTCATTCCGTCAGAATACGCCGTTCTATTTCTATTTTCGTTCCGCAAAATTTCATTTCCGTATTTCGATTTTGTTTCCGTTTATCCACGGAAAATTCAAAAGTTTACGTTTTAAAAAAAAATCGAAAAGTTTCTGTTCCGTTTTCATCCGCCGCCCGGCTTCAAAACTTTACCGCCGCGCTCCGGCCTGTGCTTGTCCCGACCCGGGACCCGCAGCCGCGCCGCGCCGCGCCGCGCGGAACCGGAAAGGCTGTCCCCTTCCTCCGATTTCCCCATCCAGACCACAAACCAAAACGCCCCCAAGAAGCACCGGAAACACGCAGCCCTTCCGTTCCAACTCCACTTCCCCCTCTCTTCTTCGGATTCCCCTTTCCCTCCTCCCGTTTTCCATTCCGCCTCGCCCCGCAGCGGCTGGTACCGGCAGCGGCGCGACGCGACCGGCCCAAATGGGGTACCTCTCCTGCCGGGCGGACTCGTCCGTGGCCACCTGCCGCTCCATCACGGCCATCTCGCCGCTCCCCATCTCGCGCCGCTCCGGCGCATCCCGCCTGCCCCCCGCCACCGCGCCGGAGATCGAGCGGTTCGCGTACGACGAACTAGAGGCAGCCACCTCCAGCTTCTCCGACGCCGCGCTGCTCGGGAGGGGCAGCCACGGGGCGGTCTACAAGGCGGTGCTCCCCTCGGGCCGCGCCGTCGCGGTCAAGCAGCCCTCCCCGCGCCGCGCCGAGGTGGACAACGAGATCCGCATCCTCTCCTCCCTCCGCGGCCCGCGCCTCGTCAACCTCCTCGGCTACTCCGACCCCGGCCCCGACCGCCGCCCGCGCCTCCTCGTCGTCGAGTACATGCCCAACGGCACGCTCTACGACCTGCTCCACCCCGCCTCTCCCTCCGCCCCCAGCCGCCGCCCCCCGGCTGGCCCCGCCGCCTCCGGCTCGCGCTGCAGACCGCCAGGGCGCTGCGCGCGCTCCACGACGCCGAGCCCGCCGTCATCCACCGGGACGTCAAGTCCGCCAACGTGCTCCTCGACGCCAACCTCGACGCGCACCTCGGCGACTTCGGCCTCGCCCTCCGCGTCCCCAAGGGCGGCAATGCCGCGCTTACTCCAGCGCCCGCGGGCACCCTCGGCTACCTCGACCCGGCCTACGTCACGCCCGAGAGCCTCAGCACCAAGACCGACGTCTTCAGCTTCGGGATCCTGCTGCTGGAGATCATGAGCGGCCGCAAGGCCATAGACGTCCAGTACTCGCCGCCCTCCGTCGTCGAGTGGGCGGTGCCCCTGCTGCGCAAGGGCAAAGTGGTCTCTTTATTTGACCCGCGGGTGGCTCCGCCGCGCGATCCGGTCACCCGACGAGACCTGGCCGTGCTGGCGGCGAGCTGTGTGCGCTCAAACAGGGAGCGACGGCCTTCCATGTCTGACATCGTGGAGCGGCTCACTGTCCTCAGCAAGGCCGTGTCCGCGAAGGTGTGGAACGGGATGGCCGTGGTAGGGAACCCTTGCGCGATTGTTGATGTTCAGAAGACCGTCTCCAAGCGGGCTGCTGCTGCATCGGAGAAGGAATCGACTTCAGGAGTGACATTTGATGATGACGATAAGGAGGCGGATGCAGCATTGGAGGAGCTGGTGCCGTTGGTGGGTGCCAGGAAACCGCCGCGGCCATTGAAGAATGGGAAGGTGTTCTCTGAGGCAGGGGATGGGGAGAGGAGGAATCTCTTGGAGTTCATGGCTCGAATCGATGGTGTCGCGGGCCAAAGATTTGGCATTAATCGGGCAAGAACAGTGCGCGGCACTAGTGATCTTCTTATCGAGAAGGATGCAGTCTTGATTCTGAGGAGGAACCAAACTGTAAAAGTGGTTGAATCTGAGGCACTTGGTAAAGCTGAAAAGTGTTCTCGTTTAGATACAAACATCAAGCTCAAAGTGGTGAAAGAACAAGAGAAGTCAGGGAAAATCCAAGACAAGGCGGATGTCCAAGAAAAAGCAGAGAAAAACCAAGAGAAGGAAGGCAAAATCCAAGAAAAGATAGGGGAAGTCGATCAAGCAGAAAATATCCAAGAAAAGATGGGGCAGATCATCGACAAAGCTGAGAAAAGCCAAGCCACACCAGAGAAAATCCAAGAAAATGAAAGAAAAATCCAAGAGCATACAAAGGTAGTCCAACACAATGCAGGGAAGACCCAAGACAAAGCAGGGAAAATCCAAGAGAAGGAAGGCAAAATCCAAGAAAAGATAGGGAAAGTCGATCAAGCAGAAAATATCCAAGAAAAGACGGGCATATCATCGACAAAGCTGAGAAAAACCAAGCCACACCCGAGAAAATCCAAGAGCATACAAAGGTAGTCCAACACAATGCAGGGAAGATCCAGGACAAAGCAGAGAAAATCCAATGCAGGATGGGAGAAAATTCAAATTATACAACTCTTCTTGAGGCCAGCTTAATCAGTTAATGTTGGCAGTCTGTTCTCGAGGACAAAGCTCATGAAGTACAGATCTTATTCTTCCGGTGCTGGGATGGTAATATCTGTTCTATCCAAATAGAATGGCCTGGCTGTGACTTGTGATGATTTACCAGTAAGACATTGAAATTCAAATCCTACTGTGCTGGCAATGCCATCAAGGTCAAATGGTGCTGGTAATGTCGAAACTCTGAAGTGTGAACAAGAACACATTTCAGTAGGTCATGACTCATGAGATGATACATCACTTGGATTCTGTCAATGCAATTCTCACTCCATGTAAGCCAACTGATATTCATTTTGCTGCTTCAAATCAAATCATGTGGAGCTTCAAAATGGCCATCCGTGGAAGCCATGCCTTGGATGAAATAGATAGATTGTTGTAGTTTTTGTGCAGCTTCCTTGATTCTTTTAATTGTGTCTGCATACAAGAGGGAATCACCAAGTGAGGATCCATCCATTTGTATGTAGATATGACGGATTGACGGGTGCTGAAGTGGATGTTAAGAGGAAAAGAAATATTTTGACATTTCCATCTTCGGAAGGTCGAGAACTGCTACCCTGCCATGCTCTTTTACTCTTCCCTGTGCTAGGCGTGCAACAGTGATATGCTGCTATTGGCAATTAATGCACCATTCAAACTATAGATAGATAAGAATGAGGCGCCATTCATACTATTTGGCACTGCGTTATGTTATTGCCTGTGTCACTCTATTCTGTCCTTAGTTTAGGCTGTGAGTTGTCATGCTGTTCAAATGAAGGCTCTACCAGAATTTCTCATCAGATTGGGGGGGGGAGAAACAATTCAAGCACGTTGTTCACTGTTTCATTCTCCCTATTTGTAATAGGGAGAATGAAACAGTGAACAAGTGTTGTGTCTGTTTGTTTTGGAGATTATCAATGGATTTGGAAGAGAATGTATGCATGGCGGGTGGCTAGTCTTTTCGTCAGCATCCTTCAACAAGTTTTGATTGGCGCCTCATCTTGTCTGTGTTTGAATGGCGCATTCATTGCCAATATATTCATCATATGAACTGTGTGGGACAAGTGCACATTGCCGTCCTCCCACATGAATGTCTTGCCCAGCTGTCTGCGTCATCATGTGTCCTCAATGCATTCATTAATGTGATACGGGACATTTCTATGATGTAAGTTATCTCAGAAATTTGGTGGAAGTGGCAAGAATTTCGGGATTGAGACTTGTTTTTTTACAACATTTGGGGGATTGACTTGCTTGTTCAAAGAAGGGTACATATGAAGGAAAAACTGCAGTGCTTTGTCAGCCAGCGGAAGAGGGTGCACTGGAATGATCTGCATGAGAGATCCAGATTGCGACAATTATAGTGTATTAGCTTGATTTAGATCTACATTACATTTTTGTCAAATGAGCAATGTATATTTTGTGTGGAAGGCCTACATGTAGGTTACTAGTGTGGTACAAGAGTAGGTAAGACTGAACATGGCAAGTAGGGACATGATCGATGCATGATACTCTGTCCCGTATCACTGTATGCATAATACATTTGTGTCATGGAGGACAATGGTAGGCCTGCAAGAAGTATGAAATGCCTTTATTCGTGGTATTTTTAAAACACACAGAGAAAAGAAATCCAGGATTACAGTTGGAATGCCCTCTTGGATCCAACACGATGGAACAGACATTGGCACCAAAGAAGATGTGAGCTATATGATTTTCTCCAGACTCGTGAATGGACTGTGGTAACCTAACAGACAGAGCGTGTGTAGTGTACCAGCCAGCCAAGTCTACCAGCCAACGATCCACGGAGTATATTTTAACAGACGTGTGATGAAAAAAGAATACGTAGCCACCATTTCAAAAGGCATACCTGTAATCATTCTTGTTCGTATGCTTTACATTACACGAGTACAAATTTGTGAGCGACACTTCGCCGGCTCATTGTCATGATTACTGGCCTTTTGTTGTTTTGCCGAGTAGGGCCCCTTTTGTGACTTCATATCTTCTTTGACCACCCACAAAATGAAAAGGCAGAATTCCTTTATAACACTTACAATAATCTTGCTAGTAGTAACCAAAAACAAACAAGAATGAGAAATTACTCCATATTTTGATGCCATTCATGAAATATTTATCTTTCATGCATGGCGTGTGCGCTATTGTCTAGAGAAGATAATAACAGTGTTTCTAGTGAGCTATCATTGTCTCTTTTCCCCATCTTCTTTCTTCAGCTGTCCGAGTGTGGGAGGAGAAAGGGAAATCGATAACCTCCAGAATTTTCGTTTAAAAAAAAGACGAGCTCCAGAATTTTCGTTAGGTCAGAAATCTTGTATTTTTGCATTTGGTTGTACGTATACATGCAAAGCCCTGAGTGCGTTGGAGAAAGCAGCATCTTGGACCGCGGCCGTGCTCGGAAGTTCTGAATGGTGCCAGCGACTAATGACCGCTAATTATTAGTGTTCTGTTTGGTACATCAGTTGTCCTTGCAATTCTGTGATTTAATGGAATCGAACCGTGATCCATGAGTTGCATCTTATTTTTGTCAAGCTGAAATCCCATCTCAGACTCAGGAAGTAGGTGCTGGTAAGGCCTGCCTGGCACGATGTTGATTCATTATCCTGCTGGAATAAGGAAGGATCAATCGCCGTCCTTCTTCATTTCGGCTATTATTAGCGTGGTGGTTTAAGAATAATCTAATATTGTTGAGGTAGTTAGAAGAGCAGCTGGCGCAGTTGAGAGACATGTTTCACGCAGTTATACAGTGCCTTCAGAGCACATGATCTTTAAGAAGGTTTCCAATAAACTAACTTGGTAGATACAGCTCACGACTGGTGGTATCATAGCTAGTATCATGCATGCCACGTAGGCAAAAAGATGACGTGTCACTACATTTAATGATGAAAAAGATGATGGTGGTATCATAGGTAGATACCATAACATAACGCGTTCCAAGACAAGATGAGTCTACAACATAATTAATGCAATACAATATGATACCACAAATATGTTACTACCATAGTGGAAGTAGTAACATAGACTAGTATCATATGCATGATATTAGTATATGATACTCCCCACTATAGCTAGTCTAAAAAAGTGCTACCACAATAGTTTCAGCATTTCAGGCTTGAGTACCTCAACAGCAACAGTAAAAAAACAACTGCAAAAAATGACATGTTTTCTATATGGCCTGGCACGACATCATTAGACAAGCGCAATACCATTGATTAACAACTCCAGGTAGCCCTATAATCTAGTTCATAAGATCTCACCAACCATAAGAACTCAAACTGTTGAAAGGAAGGCAACCGTCCAGCGTGCAAAAGAAAATTGGGACAATGCTTAGATAATAATCAAGATAACTCCAAGAGCTCCTGTTAAAGATGTGTCATTCGTGCAACCGAGAGAATAGCTCGGGAAGCAACGTTTCGTTTGCCACCACACCATGTTTGTTGGAGTAGACATTGTTAACCATACTTTCCAGGTCTCCGACATCATTTGTAGACATGGCGGTGTACTCACTCAGGTTATTGGTGTTTCCATCTGAAACAGGTTAAAAGCAAGAATAAGTAAATGTGCTGTATATTTAAAAGACTAGTTATCCTCAAGTTAAAATTAACCATGGACCACATAGATATCACATAACGACATAAATTTAATAGAAACTAGATAATATTGAATTCTTTCACTACTGCTTCCCATCATATGTCCAGATGTTCTATGCATGAATGATATTTCCAAGAACTACTTGATGACTACGAGAATAAGAGAGTGCAATGATGGTTCATGCATATATCTGATACCTTCAGCGGCAATTGGTTCATATTTTGGGGGTAGCGCAATCCAGTTCCCCAATGGGTCCTTCATGTGGCTTCTATCTGATGCGAATGATCGAAGAAATACAGGACCATGAATTACACGGAAAAGTCTGTAAACAGTAGATGGGAGATAGTTAGTACTGATTTTCAACCCCGAAACCAAACAACCATTCATGGCCTCCAATATTTTAACAGGGATGTACGCCTATTTAGATATACATAGAGATGCAGCGGAACAGGTTTGATCTAACCTAGGATGGGAACATAAGTAATAAAGTAGCCACATCTATATTATCTTGTGTCAGTGTAACCAGAATATGCTATACTGTTGTCCTTCATCGTTCCATAACACAATAATTTGCACACAAAGGAGTAACTCTGAACTAGTAATCAGCTTTCATTACACCAATATGAGGAGGTTGACACACAGTTTACATGTAATCTTGCATGGACACCTTCACAATTTTCTCTCACCAATGTTACAATTCTGATCCATCTATAGATCACTGAGAGCCATTTAATACATGAAAATGATGCGTGCTAAACTTTCAAACAACTTTCCTCCCACTAGACGCATATTTCATGTAAAAATAGCAGCATCATGTCAACTGTGTAATTCATACATGGCCACATGGTATGTTTTAGATACATTACAGAAAACTTCCATGTACTTACTTTAGTAACTAGTATCTGGTAAAGCATCTCCAAAAACAACAGAACATTACCTTCCATAGATGGAGTTACCAAATGATAACGGTTGAATGGCCTTGGAAACATACTGGAGGAATGGACAAGGGAAAGGAAGACTGGAGTCCAAATCCCAAACAAGATCAAGAACAACTCCTTTGTTTCGCCTAGACTTTCATATGCATAACAATAAGTAGGTGCCATGAAATGCTATTTCATAAAAAAAACAATGCTTTTATGTTGGCAATAAATCTTAATCTCAATCTATATTAAAGCTGAGCACTAACAATGACGTATCAGAAATTCAGAATGCCACATCATCGATCACAACTCCCCCTTAGTGTCTGTTTTACATCCTATAGACATGAATACAGCATAATAAAACAACTAGAAACGGGAACCCATGCTTAAAAAATCAAGATTCTGAAACCTACCATAAAAACGAATTTCATTTACAACCAAATGAGGAATGGATGTTTGGTTGACCACCACACATAAATTAGGCGAGTCTCAGCTAGTACTCGTGTCTAGGGCAAGTAGACAATGTTGTTAACAAACTTTCGTCACGCCAAACATTTGACGGTAAACTAAATTGTGGTCCAACAAGCAAACACGAGCCCTACATTTGTTGGGGCTAAGTGTAGTGAAAAATGAAACACGCCCTTGCTCCTAATTTATTTTCATAATTAAGGTTTCTTACTTAACATTTTTCATAGTTCATTAAAAAAATTGCAAAGCTCAATCATAGTACAAAGCCAAAGAAAAATGTGACACTAAACTAATATAGCTTTTACCTGGATACAGATTACATGATAATCCCACAAGACAAATCCATCATCACTACTACTTGCTTTCTGATACCAGAGAGGAACCTGCAATCCCAATAAAAATACTAAACAACCCCTATAAAGTAACACAAAAAAGGGGTAACTGCAATCTAAAGAAGGATTTAAAACAAAATGACGTAATACACACTAAAATAGTAGAAGAATAATACAGAAGATAAAATAAAATAACCTTCTTTTCCTCATTTGATATGAAAACAGCGTAAAGGTCAGTGCCCGCAGGATCAGCAAGTCCAGATCTAATCAGTTCCTTACATAGCAAGTACACGTTTTCTTCGCTACACAGTGAAAATTAAATCCAGCTGTTATTCAATGGATAACAACAGCAAACAACTTTGAATTTCGACTGCATTGTTTATAAAACTGAGAGAAATACTTCAACGAGAGGATGAACATCAATAATTCAACACACATGAATGAAATAAGGGCATCAATTGTACATTACACACTATATAATGGTTTAGGAGTGTCATGCAATAGTAAGGTTATAACTATAGTTGAAGAATGATCCTCAACATGTGCACGCTTCCTCCAAATCATAACATCCGAAGAAATCTTACATCAGTATGTATTAAGTAATAATCAATTAAATTAATCTAAAATACAATTAAAAGCAAAGTTTCCACAGAATAAACATTCAGATTTGCTAAATAAGGCCATCATATGACAAGAAATTAGCAAGTCCATTCAATTAATATCAAGTAGGATATCCTAACTTCATGATAATCAGCCAAAACTTGGCATGTTGTATGTACTAGCAAGCAGTTTGAAGTTACAAGTTTAAACATGATTCCATTACTAAGTGCCTAAGTCGACTTCAAATATGATTTTGTTCCAAGGAAACGATTAATTATCATGATTTATGTTACACTTACACGTCATTGGTGGTTTTCGTAGTAGGACCTAATTCTTTAGCTGCCACTGCTATATACTTCACATGTGAAATTGGTATCATATTCGCAGGTATGCGTTCACAGATATATATACTAAAACTAGAGTATCCTACAAATAACTGAACAAGAAACTGTAACGGGTGATAACAACTAACATGGCTGTAACACTTCCGCGAATTCCTCCACAGCTAGTAAATATAGACAATCTTAAAACCCTCAAGGAGAACTAAATGAGGTAGTCTTGGACTCTAGGTATACTCAGCTTACCATCTCAAAAGGCTTTAATTACTTAGCACATGAAAACACATGGAAATAAAAGCCTTTTTATGCATTTGTACATAAACGCTACTAGACTGTACACAGAACGAATGGTAGAGATTGCATCCTGATATGGAGTTTCAGACCCGAACGAGGGATGCTCGCATTCAATATTTATAGTCTCTATTCCAATTAGCAATTCACTGAGAGTCTGACACACTCACCTTCAACACAAATCAGTAAAATCTTTGTAGGTAAATAACTTGATAGGGAAGATCTCTCTCGTCATTGAAAAACCTTTTCACGGCTCCTACACAGAACTTCCCCGTGTTCGAGCACACGACGGGAAGAACAAAGAATACGTGGTACAGCCATGGTTACCAATTTGAGCAAGTACGGATCAAGGCGAAGGGATCGGTTACCAGTAGTATGGGGTGTGGGTGAAGGTTGCGACACCGAGGGGCGGGTCGCTCGGCGCCGAGGTATGGAGAGGCGGAGAAGGAGGAGAGTGATCTGCGCCGGCGGCTGCTCCGTCGTCGGCCATGGAGAGACGCGAGTGGTCGGCGAGGCTTGCCCAGGCAAGCAGGTAGGCAAGAATAAGGGCTTCTTGTGGGCTGTGGGAAGTTACTGCAATTATGGGCTTATTTTCAGCCTCTTTCTAGACTCCGGCCCACGGACCGTTATAATCCAGTCAGCCACGCCGCCTTGCCGTCCCCGCCCGATCCGCCGTCTCCGCCAGTCCGCCGCCATCCCTCTAAACCCCTCTTCTTTGCGCCGGCGAGCCCGACCGCACCCGCTCCCCCGACCTCACTAAGTTTCCTCCCCGCCTGCGCCTGAGCCGCGGCGTTGCCGCTCCGGCTCGGTTTCTTCCTCGCCTGCACCTGCGCCGCTACCGCGTCATCGCCGGCTCAGGCTCGGTCTGTCACCGGTTTGATCTCCGCCTTCGTCTCCGCGCGTCGTCTCCGCCGCTAAATGGTCCGGGGCCATGCGCGCTAGGGGAGTGCGCGGAGCCGCCCTAGCGCACGGTAGGGGCTGCAGGTAGAAACTGCCGGCGAGGGGAGCTCCAAATTATTCTCCGATGGCTAGGAAATATCTCTTCCGTCGCCGGCGGGTTCGCTCGGCGGGCGACGAGGACCGCCTGAGTGCGCTCCCTGACGATCTTCTTCTGCATATCCTGCGCCGTCTCGGCACCCGCACGGCGCTCGGCACCGGTGTGCTCTCCAGGCGCTGGGCTAACCTCCTCCGCGAGCTGCCCGTCCTAGATCTCCGAGTCACCGACACGCTACCACAGCGCTACCGCCGATGCCTCCTCCGTCGCGGTGAGGCCTCATCGCTGCCGCTGCTTCCCGAATCTTCCAGCAGGCTAGCCGCTATAACGGGGCGGCACGAGCGTCGCGCAATGCGCAACATGGTTGGCTCCGTCAAAGGCCTGATATTGGCTAGCAGAGCAGCTCACCGTCGCCGGCGTGTGAACAAGCTATCGCTCGAGGTCTTCGCCTGCAGCACCTCTCCCTGGATCAACCGATTGGTCGTGGACGCCGTCGATTCCTGGGGCGTCAGGGATCTCGAGGTCGTCGCTACCCTGACGGAGCTGATAGCATTTCCGCCTCCGGTCTACAGATTCCCCCATGGTCTCATCAGCAGAAAGCCGGTCGAGTCTAGCCTGCAAAGCCTCAAGCTTGCCAACTGTCTGCCCCCGCCGCTTCAGGGGTTTGCTGCACTCACCACACTCATCTTGCAAGACTTGCCCAACTCCACACCGGCGGCCGTCTATGAGGCCTTGGTTGCTGCGTGCCCACAGCTGCAAGTTCTTCATCTCGTGTCCTGCCGGTTCGAAAGTCTACACAGGAGGCTGGTATTTGACGCCCCCATGTCAGGAATCAGGGAGCTTGTCATTGAGCACTGCTGCTTGTTGCGGACGGTTGAGCTCCGCGCTCTCCCGAAGCTTGAGAGCCTTGCTACATTGCACACCTCTGTGCAGTTGTGCTCCGACGCAGCCCCGTGCCTTGAGAATGTGAAATTTGTCTTCGATGTGGACTCACTGGAAGGACAGAGTTTAACTGTCCTAAATGGCTTGATGCTAGACCACATCTATTGCACGCTGATGCAGTTCTTTCAAAGCGCCCATAGCATGACAGAGCTTATCCTCCGGTTTACCAGGCCAGGTTTGTGGATCGCCCTTAAGAATCCCTTTTGTCCAATGCATAATCTCAGGAGGCTACTGGTTGTGGATATGCCTTCAGCCCTTGATGTCTCTGGGCCCCACCTACTCATCGAGGCAGCACCATTGCTAGAGAGCATCCATGTTCATGCCCCGCAATGCGAAGATGAGTTGGGCCAAGAGATACCATGGCAGCCGCCCTCAACTTCACGCCACTGCCATCTGAAGGAGCTGGTGGTTGTTGGTTTTCGGAAAAGAGAGAGACATATTCGCCTTGTGAGGTACACCATGGAATTATCCACGGCACTGCGCCGTGTCGCTCTATTCAAGTATGGCCATGTCAAGGACAAGGGACCCTGTGGCTGGGAAATGGTAACACAGCAAAGCACGTGGAGCAACGAGGAGCAACTTGCAGTCCTGGATGGGATCTCCTGTTCAACAGCCCAAATCGAACTGGTGCTAGGCTGAATCCAATTTGTGTACTGTATGCAGGAAGTGATAATGATCGTGGGTTTGATTTATTTTATTTGAGAAAATAAGGTTGATCATGTTGTCCTGGACAATGATGTCGCCTAGAGGGGGTGAATATGCGATTAAAACTTTTCCGGTTTAGTCTTGCTAATTACGGAATAAAACTAGGTGTTTAAATTAACAAGCCAACAACCTAAATAAACTAGGCTCACATATGTGCACCAACAACTTATGCTAAGCAAGACAAGCAACAAGGTGATAGCAATAAAGAATACTTCAAGCACGAATGCTATCACAATGTAAAGTGCATAAGTAAAAAGCTCAGGTATAGAAATAACCGAAGTACGCGGAGACGAGGATGTATTCCCGAGTTCCTCCTTGAAAGGGAGTACGTCTCGTTGGAGAGGTGTGAACCGACACAACGGTTCAACAACTACAAAGGTTTCACCCTCTTCTCCGATGAACCGCACCACAAAGGTTTGGTTCACCTTCCACTATCGGTATTCCTTCGAGGCGGAATCCGGAGCCTTTCAACAACAATCCGGGGCACAACCCACAATGGGATTGGGGGCTCCCGAACGGCTTTCAACAACAATCCGAGGCACAACCCACAAAGGGATTGGGGGCTCCCGAACGGCTTCAAGTGACCACACAAGGGTCCAACCACCACAAAGGCGTCTAGGTCCCGAAGATCTAAGAGTAACAAGTTCACAAGATTTCAACTTCCACGAATCCTCGTGGAGAGCACACCGATGCACCAAATGCAAAAGGCAAGAGCACAAGTGCTCAAGTCCTCCACTCTCAAATTCCAACAAAGCAACAAATGCTTATGGGGGAATAAGAGAGGAAGAACAAAGAGGAGAACCACTCAAGAACTCCAAGAACTAGATCCACTATGGTCCCCTCACTTAGAGGAGAGATTGATTGGTGGAAATGTAGATCTAGGTCTTCTCCTTCAATCCTCCAAATATCAAAGAGTTTGGGTGGAGGGATTGGGAGATATCAAGGAAATGAGCTTGCAACAATGGAGGAGAGAGAAAGCAAAGGTTGCTGGGCTCAGCTTGCTGGCTGGAGGAAGGTGGAGGGGTCCCAGAAAAGTAGCCGTTGCAGCCTGATTCACACCGGAGTTTCCGGTCCAAGTGACCGGATACTCCGGCCTGGGGCGGAAACTCCGGCCCCTTGGGGGCAGAAACTCCGGCCCTCACCAGGAGGTGAACAACAAACAGACGAGAGAAGCTCAGGCAGAAACTCCGGCCCCTGGGACCGAAAACTCCGGCCTGGGGCGGATACTCCGGCCCCTTGGGCCGGAAACTCCGGCCCCCACCAGGGGCTGAACAAGAAAAACACTCTCCGAGGAAAACCAAGGACCGGAGACTCCGGTCCAGAAGACCGGAGACTCCGGCCTGAAAATAGTGAAACTGCAAAACCTGAAATGCAATAACTTTATCGTATGAACTCCAAAACAGGTGAATCCAATTGCGTTGGAAAGGTAATGACAAGAGCTTTGCCACAAATATAGAGGGGATACCACACATGGAGAGGTGTGGACCCTATCTCGAAGGTGGACCGATAATATTTCCAACACGAAAACGCAACAAGTTTTCCATAAGAAATCCGTTTTCGAAGAATTTGGGCTTGTCATGAAGATCACGACAAGCAGCAAAACACAACAAGGAGAAAAGCCAAATAAGAACCAAGAAAGATGATATGCCAAGTATGCAACGGTATGAGCTCTCCACAAAGATGCGATCAAGTTACTCACTTGAGAACCCTCTTGATAGTACGCCGTCTATCCTAAAACCCGGTCTCCCACTAACAACATGAGACCGGCAAAATAGAAAACCTATCAAGATCATACCTTTGCCTTGCGCATTCCACTTGAGCTCGATGATGACGATCTTGCTCTCTCAAGATGGAACACCTTTCTTGATTCTTGATTGCTCTTTGCTTGGTGAAGATTCAAATGTTGCTCCCCCATACACCAAGATGGGAGTGCCACTCTTAGGAACATCTTCACTTGACCATTATCTCCAAATGAGTGGCAAGCTTCATGCATATGATTTCTTCGAGATGCTTCTCTTGAACTTGCACTTCATCTTCTCTACATATGACCATTCTTCATATAAAACCATGAATAGAGCATTGATCATCATGTAATCTTCTAGAGTCCAACACATGAACTCCAATCTTTTCCTATGGACATGATCTACAAGAATATCTCAATGCAAACATTAGTCCATAAGGATTGTCACTAATTACCAAAACCACGCATGGGGGCAAGCATGCACTTTCACCTGGTTTTCATCCTGCTGAAGAAAATGTATAGATCTACATGCTATGTAACTGAAATCTTTCTGTTACATTCTGCTGCTTTGCATTTGAATTTGCTGAATAATGAGGTCAGTATGTTGGAGTGTCACTTTTTGAATATATCCCAAAAGTTCCAGTTTTATGGACTTCATTTAGCTAATGTGCTAAACATGAGATGGCCACCATGCACTGATACTCGATTGCTTGTAAGTGCCCTACTTTGTCTATGGCTTGCCTTCTGTATCACTATTTTGGCTGGTGATAGGATAGAACAGAGGCTAATTGAAGTCTGATTTGGTCTTGCCACTAATCGAACATTAGCCATTGTTCTATTAAATTAAGTACCTGCTGTTATTCTTGAACTAATTTATTTACAGTCCATTGGGATGAATCTGTACTCTTTAGACCTCAACCACTAGATGTCCTTTGGTGTCTGAAAAATTAGTTGTATGCCTGATGTAAGAAACTTTGATTTGGGATTTCCTTTTCCTTATAAACAAAGTTGACAAAGATAAAACATGCTACATGCACCAGCTTCTTGAGCACACTATCTTTCATGTTACGAAAGAGTCATGTAACTTGGTAATTGTGCATTTTTTCTTAATATAATACACCATTTCTGACAAGTATATTCAACCATCTTGCATTTCCACAGAGGAGGAAATGTAGTGTTAGGAGACAGCCTATGGTGGCGTCGGATCGGATAACTGGACAATAATGTTCTACTGCATCACTACTAACATTTTTTTTGACTGCATCACTACTAATAGATATATTATCTAAATTACACATATATGCCCTTAGGATTGGATGACTGGACACTAACATCTTTATTACTGCAATGGCGTCGGATCTGCTTTCAACCAGATGTGGGCCTCGTCATAGCATAATTGCACCTAGATGTCCTGATCATGTGAACGGGTCACATGCTGAACTGATTTGTTCCGATCCCACATTAACTAACACATCTTGGTATAATTTTAGTTTCAACTTTAAACACACGTTTCCATGTTTCTATTATTTGTGTGTGTACCATTTTATTTGATGTAATGTGCTTTTGTTACTTCGTCACATTTTTTGCTCTAAAAACACTGATATATGTGTGCTTTCCTTTTTTTGCGGGACATTGCTTGATACTTTTCTTTTTTGTGGGGAACACCTTGCTTGATACTTGTGCCAAGTGGATACCTTGCTTGATGCTCAAGTAGAAATATAATCTTCAGCACAGGTCATCAGCATTCCCCCGATTTTGCAACTATATGTGCCGCCGCCTCTGGTGGCCTGCTGATTTCACCCATCAGCAAAGAGCCAAGATCATCTCCGTCACGACAAATTGAGGTATAACGGACAAAACAAGTTTTGCATATTTCCATTCAGTTGTTTACTTTGTTCCTCTTCTATCTTTTTTTACATCTTCCGGATGTTTGTGAACAGATTAAGTAGACGATACTTAGCTGTTTAAGTAGTGCGTACGTCTATGTATGGATGCATCTGCATGAATTTATTTATCAACTAATTTGTAGGATAAACGAGCTGGAACGCAGGAGCCATGGCTGTTGTCCTGGATGCTTTGGTGCCGTATGTGAAGAAGATGATCACGAGCATGTCAGAAGAAGAGGTGCGAATGCTGCTAGTTGTCTCCGGCGAGATCAAGAAGCTGGAGGCCAACCTGGTTTACTTGCAGGGCTACCTCGCTGATGCAGAGAGAAGGCGCATCACTGACAAGGGCGTGAAGGTGTGGGTGGGGAGGCTCAAGGATGCCATGTACGAGGCCACTGACATCCTTGAGCTCTGTCAGCTTGAGGCCATGGATCAGCGACAGGAGGAGCACAGCAGGGAAGCGTCCAACACGAGCCGTTTCTGCTCTCTCGTAGGACAGTTCAAGAAGAAGCTGCAGGGTTTCCTCGAACCGTTTCTGTTCTGCCTGCAGAACCCCGTGTTTGCCCACGAGGTTGGCAGCCGTATCAAGAAGCTGAATGGGGACCTGGACAGCATCCGCAAGGATGCAGCTGTTTTCAACTTCGTCAACCTCGGCTCGTACGAGGAACGGAGGAGGCCGACAGATTCGGCAAAACGCAGCAGGATCAGCAAGACGACCCCAGGGTTCGACGAATCGGCCATCGTGGGGGACAGGATCGAGAAGGACACGGAGGAGCTGGTGCAGAATCTATGCAGCCATGGCCACGATAGCGGCACCACCAAGGTGAAGGTGGTGTCTATCGTTGGCCCCGGCGGCATGGGCAAGAGCACCCTCGCCAAGAAGATCTTTGCACAGGAGGCCATCAAAGAGGAGTTCATAACCAGGATATGGCTGAGTGTCACTCAACATTTCAACAAGGCGGAGCTGCTGAGAGCCACCATCACGCACACCGGGGGCAGGCATGGTGAGGAGAAGGACGAGTCCATCCTTGAGAAGACCCTCACTGACACCCTTTCTGTGAACAAATTCCTGCTGGTCTTGGACGATATGTGGAGCGACGGAGGTGGAAGGAGGTGTTCCGGGTCCCCGTCGTTAATGCGGGTCGTAGACAACCGGGGAGCCGTGTCCTGGTCACCACAAGAAATGAAGACGTCGTTCTGAAGATGGGAGCTTCGACCAGTGACCAACTCCATGTCAGCAAACTAGATGACGAAGATGCCTGGTGCTTGCTCAAAAAACAGCTGCCGCAACCAGAGGTAACTAACTCTATTAGTTGGTTATTTTGTACTGCTACTACTTAATCATCAGTGCGCTTGCAACATAGAATTATTTAAGTTTAGGTTAATCTGCAATATGATTTTCTGCTTCTGCACTAGTGTTTAATTAGTTAACATCTCCTCTTGTTTTTTTGCTTCCAGAATGCAATCATGCCAATTAGATTCTGCAAGGTTGTAGACTAACCATCCACTATTCTAATCATAATCTTGACATGATAAGCAAATAGAAACTTTGAGATATGACTATACAAATTAATAATTGGTTGGATCAAATCTACAGTAGGAAAGACTGGACAATTGTGCACAAATGTTTAGTTTTTAATTTTGATTTATAATTATTCATGGAATATTTTAATTATTAGAAACTAGATTTCTACTTTTTCAGTTTTTTCGGAATGAAAATAAAAATTTTCTTACGACATAACAATTGGAAGAATGTAGATTACAACCTTCAACTTTTAAACCAGGAAAATCCCTCACCCCTCGGAACCAAACAATTTACAGACCTCAGACCATCGCAAAGTGGTTTGACCCTTTTAATCAGGTTTTATATAACGTGGCACATACTGTTTCCCACATCACACTACCTTATCACATTCCGTAAATTCAAAATATTTTTTGAAAGAGGATTCAAGAAACACTAAAAGAAAACTTTGTTATCTTGTAATTCAAAATAAAAATCTGGCCAGATTTAGTTATTGTGGGTAAACATATTTTGCAATTTAAGTAACAATAAATTGGACTTTATTTTTGTAGAAAATATCCTAGATAATAACTTTTGTAAAATTATTTATAAATATTCTGCATTTCAGTTTTGAAATAAAAAGTTCAAAATATTGTTTTTGAATTGTGCCAGGGTTTTCTAATTTGTTTCCTTTTTAATGATTTTTTATAATTGACGGATTTTCTAATGTGTTTGTTCAAAAAGTTGGTGACATGGCATGTAATGTGGTGCCATGTCAACTCAATACCGGGGTTGACTCGTCACAACGGTTTACTCTGTCCAGTTTTGATAGAGGGTTAAAGTTACCCTTCTTTTTGTTGAAAGATGTAATCTGAACTCTGTCAATAGTTGAAGTTTGGAAAACTATCTTTCTCTTCGATATTGAAAAATGATGTGATGCTTCAGTTTCAAAACTTCATATATTTGAATATTAATTTTTATTCCAAAATTGAATAATAAAAGTTACTTAATTTTCCTTCTGCATATGTTTATTTTGAGATCACACAAGTTGGAAATTTTATCCAAAATACTGGCGTGATCTCAAAACATAGATACTTTCAAAAATAAAATACCATTGTTTTATGGTAACTATTAGTTATTAACCATGAACTTTTGCATATATTGAGGCAGAAATCATTTTTATACAAGATTTCCAATTTATGTATATTTTGATCATAAGATTTTTTCTTCAAACTTTATATAATTTATTTATAGACACCACTTTGAAAAAAATCCACTGGACATTTTTTAAAGCACTACTTAATATAAGGACACCATATATTTAACTATGCACATATGCGACCACATGTATATCAAGATGTAAACAAGCAACAGTGCAGATTACCATTGCTAAGTAGTCTTATACATCTGCAGGACGGTAGCGAGAGTGGTTTTGATCAGCTAAAAGATGTTGGGATGAAGATTATTAAACAATGTGATGGTTTACCACTTGCTATTAAAGTGATGGGAGGACTTTAAGCACAAGACACCCAAGCGAACGTGAATGGGAAATTGTGCTGAATAAGAATCTTGATTGGGAAGAATATGGGTCACAGGAGGAACTGAACTACTCAGTGCATTTGAGCTATGACGATCTATCTCCAGAGCTGAAGCAATGCTTTCTATACTACTCACTTTTCCCTAAGGGTTCAGATTTTATAGAGGATATAGCTACTAGCATGTGATCAGTGAAGGGTTTGTTCAACCTGATGAGAGGTCAGAGTCAGGCCAACAAGATCTTGAAGAAATAGGAGTTGAGTACCACCGGGAGTTAGTCGCTAGGAATCTTTTAGAGCCCGATGAGTCAAGTGAGAGTGGATGGGTATACATCATGCATGATGTTGTCCGTCGTTTGCTCAATTTGTGGCTAGGGAAGAAGCGCTTGTGGTTCTAAAGGAGCAAACTGACATTAGAAGTCTTCTTTCGCACAACCAGAAAATCGCCGTCTATCTATAAAATTGGCTAATTCAGTACTAGAGTGGAATATCCTAGAGAAGCTGGAGTCACTAAGGACACTAGTTATAGCCTGCAACTTTAATCCTGGTGGTGGTTCTTCACTTGCTAGCTTTGCTAGTTTACGGGCATTAGATATAAGCTTTGCAGACTGTGACTGGTTGGTTGACTATCTGTGTCACTTGAGGCACCTAAGATACTTGTCATTCACTGCCACGGATATTTCTAGGCTGCCCATGACATCCATAAGATGAAGTTCCTCCAGCACATTGGACTGTTCAACTGCACGAAGCTGAACAAGCTTCCTGACAGCATTACAGAACTGGGGCGTCTAAGGTATATTTCCTTAGATGGGTCCAGTGTTGATGTTGTACCAAAGGGGTTTGGCGGGTTAAAAATCTGAGGTCAATATACGGGTTTCCAGCAAAGATGGTTGGTGGGTGGTGCACTTTAGAAGAATTAGAGTCCCTTCTCATCTTAGGACTCTTAGAATACAAGGTCTAGAAAATGTGCCTGATGGTTCAGTTGCTGCAAGGGCCATGATTAGCAACAAGAGGCACCTAAGCTTTTTGGACTTGATCTGCCACAAGAATGAGGAAGAGGAGAGGAGGAGGAGGAGGAAGAGGGTGACGAGGGGAGGAGGAGGGAAAAAGACAAGTGATTGCGGAAAAGGACCAGGAGAAAATTGAGACGGTATTCGATGAGCTCCGCCCCCCACCATACTTGGAGGATCTATTCATGTCGGGATACTTTGGTCGTCGGCTACCAAACTGGATGTGGACTCCCACTGCAACGGTCTTCAAGAGCTTGAGGGGTGTTATGCTCACGCGTATGCACTACTGCACCCAGCTACCCGATGGTTTGTGCGGTATCTTCAGTTTGGAACAACTGGTGATTGACTATGCTCCAGCCATCGAGCTTGTCGGTCCTGGGTTCCAAACACTTCCAAGTGAAGATGCAGGCGGTGCCATTGTTACAAGGCCGTTCCCTAAACTGAATATCCTGGAGCTGCGCGGTATGTCTGGATGGAAGGAGTGGGACTGGGAGGAGGAGCAGGGCAAAGCCATGGCCATGCCTGCCCTGGAGAATCTCAGTATCACGGACTGCATGCTCAGCCATCTTCCTCCAGGACTTGCTAGCAACGACAGGTATAACCTGAGGACGATCTACCTGAGTGGGCTGATTATCCTGGCGTCTCTGGAGAATTTCCCTTCGGTTGTAGAGCTCGATGTGCTCTACTGCCCCAAGCTCAAGAAGATCAGTGTCTTCTCCATGCTGTGGAAGATAACTATTAGTGATTGCCCGGAGCTGGAGGTGTCCCTGTGCTCAAGAGCATGCTGCTGGATGATGAGCCATGGGAGATTGTCGGAACACCTGCAAGGTGTGTACCCAAGGGGTACCAAGCTGGGATGCAGCGTCAGCTCCGACAAAACCTACTATTATCAGGTAGTTCTGACCTCAGAGACAACCAACGACGAAGACATGCGCCATCGGGCGTCCATCCCTATGCTTATAAGAATGTAACGAGACGGCATATACTTTTCCTGAAATCATCCTTTGAGCATGAGAATTGCTGCTCACCTGGGACTATAATTCTTTACCAGGCTTTGAATGGCTAACTGAATCTGTCGATTTGCATAGACAGGATGGATGACTGAATCTGTCGAGACGCCAAAATTTCTAAGGATGTCTTATTACATAAGAGGGCGGATTGGTAGTGCCAAGTGTATGTTTTGCATCAAGAATGAATCTGCGCAGTATTTTTTATTGTACAGTTGCTAGATATATATGGAATGTGGGTGCAATGTGCCTTTAATTTGAAAGCTGCGCCAAATGCTTTGGATCTTCTGATCTTGGTAAAGAGGTTTCCTGTAAAAGTTAGATTGATTATTTCGGTAGGGAATTCAGTGTTATTGTGGGAAATCTGGAAAGCTAGTCCTTGGTGTCCCACCAGTATAGCTTACTCGATTGCTCTCTGGTTTGGTTTAAAAACGCAAACCTGCCGGCAAAGCAGCCATTCTGGTGTTGCTTTGTCTGGCAGATGTACTTGTATCGCTGTGCCGTTTAGCTTGCTGGGAGCGTATCGAAGTTTCCTAGTTAGTTTTTGTTTCTTTCTATGATCGCTGGGATGCACATGCTCCTTTTCTCAGAAAAAAAGAAAAGAAAAAACAAAGCCTTCGATGATCAGCATATATTAGACTGGCACCATGATCACCATGCATTTCACGGGAACGAGCATATATATCAGCATGTTGAATCCATGAACACATGATCGATAGGCTCAAGGGCCAAACGTCATTATTACACTGGCCGTAGCCCATGGCGGAACTTAAAACGAGGGTCAAGACGAAAACCGAGATACATCTTCTCTTTACCCAAATTCGGCATACAGACTCTTTAAGTGCATGGATACAATACAACCGCGATCGAGAAGTATCTAGTTATGGCTCTGGGCGATCGTCTCGGTGGCGCCGGTGTCCTTGGCGGTGTTGTCTCCCCCCATCCCCAGCGTGTTCGCCACCGCGTCTTTCGCGCCAACCATCGCGTTCTTCGCCTGCTCGCCGGCCTGAAAAGCAACGTTTCAGACACATAAAAAACTCAACAAACGCCGCTCAAAATACCAGACATTTGAGAGTAAAAAATGGGTGTTCTGTAGTTATGTACAGTAATGTTATGTAAAATGGGTGGCTAGCTGACCTGGCTGAGGACGCCGCCGGACTTGTCCTTGCCGTCGACGGCGGAGTCCTGGGTGTGCTGCGTCGCCTCGGACCCCTTGTCCTTGGCGGCGTCGGCGGTCTCGGAGGCCTTGTCCTTGGCGGCCTGAGCCGTCCCGGACGTCTTGTCGCCCGCCTCGCCGGCCTTCTGCTTCGTGGCCTCCTTGGAGTCCTGCCCCTTCCCCGTCGCGTCCGACGCCCGGTCCTTGGCCTCGCACGCCTTGTCCCTGATCGCGCCGGCCACCTGCCCGGCCTTCTCCTGCAACGAATGAAACCATGGAAACATCTCAGGACAGAACACAGTACGCACGCGGCAACTAGGTGAACAAAATGATCGGTCGAGATCGTCACCTCGGTCTGGGCCTTGGCCTCGCCGGCGTGGTAGCTTGCCTTGTCCTGGTTGGAGGCCATCGTGATTTCACCTACAAACCTGGAGTATTCTCTTGGATCGCTTTTGGCTAGTGCTCAGCTTCGATCAGCTGCTTTACTGCGATGAGCTTGGAACGGAGGATGTTTATAAGCTGCGGCTGACCAAGCGACCATACGGTACCCGGGACACCTCGCATGGCGGAGTTCATACACGACGGCCACGTAGAGAGGACACGCATTATGAAGCCTCCGTACCTTCCCGATGCCTCCGTGTAGATGAAGCTGACTCGCGACCCATGTCCACTAGATAAAAGCCAAAATGGAGACAATCAGAGAGTTGTCATGCCTTGCTACTATAAATGCCGCAATTCTTCCGTGCTAAATCATTTTATGATGACCACAAGACATGAACTTGCAGAATGCACTATATAAGTTACTTTCATAATGTTTCCCATGATTGCACAAATCTGTGACACAACGTTCAAATTTCCAGTTATTTCGCAAACACTGCTGCATGGAATCTGCACTTGAATAGGAGGGGCTGCAAGGAATTTGCACTTCAAACAAACAACTGGACACCTGAGGGAAAAGAGCTCACAAATGTAGATTTGGAAGAACCAAGATCCCAGTTAACTACGGCGAAAGAGTAATTGATGTTAATATCCAAATTCTCTGTTGAAACCTGAGGCAAGATTTAGTGATCTTTTTTTTCAATTGTGCAACAAGACCCTCTGCCTGAAGAAACTACAACTATGCAACCATAAGCAAAAATAACTGAATAATGACATCTTCCATCAGCTTCAGACCAATCAGGAGCTTATCGGAAACCTTTAAAATTTTGAGTCAAAAGAGGAAAGCAGCACCAATATTTTCTACTACCACATACTCCCTCTGTTCTGGAAAAAGTGTACTTCCAACTTTCTAATAATTGGAAATACTTATTACGGCTTCGAGAAAATTAGTTTCCATTCCATTGCCCAATAGCTTTATGAGCTGCAGTAAGGATGCACAAACGGGTCCCGTTTTCGCATCCCTAAACTGCAGTAGCCACTCGCCTCTGAAGACGGAATCAACTACTTTGGTGGTACAACATGACCGGGACACGAAAAGCTAGTTTGTTCAGGTAATGGAGACTGAGAAGAAGGTTTGGGATTCTGGATGTTTTTTGAGCCTCTCCTGAGTATACAAGCTGTAGCATCTGTTCGGACGCACAGGAACGCACACCACACCACGCACACCACACCTATGCGTCTAAACTGACCTACAACCTATATCTCTAAAACGTCCTAAGAGACTTTCCGAAGTTCAGCGCTTCGGGACCGACGGCACGTCGACCTCACCTGTGGCTCATAGACGGTGAGAGGCATCTGCGATTTAACACACTGTTCAGAGAACAGTGCCTGCTACAGTGTCGCGGGTGAACAGTAGCAGCGGTGAGACACCCGGAAATTCGTCCCATGAGGGATCGAACCCGGGCGGGCAGGCTATGGGACTCCGGCCGATCCAAGGTTGCAGAGGCGGAGCGGCGGCGGCGCGCCAGCGACACGTCTTCTTCGGCGACGTCGACTTCGTTATCCTAAAGGACTTGGTTGTAATTTTCTTATTTTTCGAGGACTGTTCTGTAAGGATACTGGATTAATATCACTTTGTCTTTTCCGCAAAAAAAAAAAAGGAGAGCCATTCCTCAACTATGCTTTGACAGAATAATTTATATAGATTGTTCACATTGGAAAAACAGAAGAGTCGTGCAGAGAGAAATTGTAGAGAAACTGAGACTTGATTGCTCAGTAATGGCATGCATGGACGAGAAAGATGAAGAGGATGATTTTAGAGGAGTTGATAAAAGATTAAGGAATGAGATAGACAGTGTTGGACAAGTGATTTACCAAACACTAAGGGACAGCAAATCCATGATGATTTTTCTTAATGGAAGTGATGACGAGGTTGACGTAAGTTCCTCTGGCTTTCCTCTTACAAAATTTGATAACAATATAGTGATATGGACATTCACAAAAAGCATCTTGAGCATGAATCCCCACCCTTCAGAGATGTTAAAGACGCTAAGATACACACACGGTTTTCTTTCTACCAAGGACCATCTCCTTTCTTGGGCTCATATCCTAGCCCGAATCTCTCATATCCTATACGCTCAGGTTTGTTGTTGTTTTGTCTGGCAGGTGGTCTTGAGTCGCTGTGTTGTTTAGCTTGCTGGGAGCGTATCGAAGTTTCCGAGTTAGTTGCTGTTTCTTTCTATGATTGCTGGACTGCACATGCTCCTTTTCTCACAAAAAAAAAAAACAAAGCCTTCGATGATCAGCAGATACAGTGTTAGACTGGCACCATGATCACCGTGCATTTCATGGGAACCAGCATACTATACTACTATATATAATGGCGTGAGCCGTTTCGGCCACTGTAGCTCTACAGAGCGAATCCACTATAGCGTATAATGGCGTGAGCCGTTTCGGCCACTGTAGCTCTACAGCGCGATTCCACTATAGCGTCGCACTGTAGCTGTAGTGCATAGCTACAGTTTTTTTTTTTTTTGCGAAACTTTCAGAAAATTTTTCGCACCGACGAGTAGGTTCCATTCCCGTAATCAGTTTCGATTTTTCGTCGATTCTAGAATAATAACTACTTACGTCATAATTCAAACATATTTGAAGATTTTAATTCAGTGAATATTTTGAGAAAATCACTACTGTACATAATGTCTCCCTAGAAATAAAACATATGTTTCTTCACCGCATAACTTTTTCAAAACTAATTTTATTAACATTACTTTTATCAGCACGATCTATATTGCACTACAACATTATTTTCTCAATTTATTTCCCATATAAACTAATTCACCAACGGAAAATACCAACGGAGTACAACATTATTTTCTCAATTTATTTCCCATATAAACTAATTCACCAACAGAAAATACCAACGGAGAATAATAGTAACACCGCATAATTTTACATTAATTTTCAAACAATTCATAACTAATTCATAGTCCATGAGAAAAAAATATTGAACATACCTAAATGTTTTCTAAAAAATAAATCCTACTTAGTTATATCGAATTCAAGAATGCTCGAAAAAATTAACCATGGTTATTTGACATAACAAGATTAAACAACTCTTAAACATACTTAAAATACCAAAACTTCCCCCTAATTCACAATGTATTTTTTTTGATAATTCATTTCCATACTTCTACGAGTTACATAATATTCAAATATATATGACTACTTCCCAAACTTACACATATTACAAAAAAAACTAAATCACCAACGAAAAATAATAGTAATACCGCATAATTTTAGATTAATTTTCAACAATCTGTAGCTATACCAAACTTATTTTCAAAATAAACATAGTTGAATCAACAAACAAAATTTGAAATAGAACATGTTCCAAACAATTTAAAACACTTTACAAATATTGTTTTAGGGTATTTATAAAATTTCCAAAATCTACTACATGCTGCAAAATCAGTAACTTAAACTATAGCCATCAACAAAATATGAAAAAATATATTGAATAAAAAAAATGCTGACTATTTATGGCGTATGATTAATTTTCAATTTTAGATATTTTAAACTTTTAAATATGTTCCAAATCTGACCACCTCGCAAAAGTAAACAGAAATCAAATCTATAAAACACCCCAACTTGAACAATGTTCAAAAACTAAACAATTTCAGAACGCAAACTTTTCCAAACTTCAAAAATTTCCAAACCTACACAATTTCTAAATGCGCACATTACCAAGATAAAATTTTATTTATCACACGGGCGCGGCATTGCCGCGTTAAGTTCCCTAGTATATATCAGCATGTTGAAATCATGAACACATGATCTATAGGCTCAAGGACCAAACTTCATTATTACACTGGCTGGTTGAACTTGAAACGAGGGTCCGACGAACACCGAGATACATATATCTCTCACACACCCGAATTCAGCATACAGACTCCGAGACTCGGAGACAGTTAAGCGCATGGATACAACGGCGGAAAGTATCTAGTCATGGTTCTTGGTGATCGTCTCGGTGCCGCCGGCGTCCTTGGCGGTGTTGCCTCCCCCCATCCCCAGGGTGTTCGCCACTGCGTCCTTCGCGCCAACCACCACGTTCTTCGCCTGCTCACCGGCCTGAAACGCAACATTTCATACAGAGAGAAGTTTCAGCTAAAAAATACTGACCATTTGAGAAGTGGTGTTCAGTACAATGCCGTGTAAAACGGCTGGGTAGCTGACCTGGCCGAGGACGCCGCCGGTCTTGTCCTTGCCGTCGACGGCGGAGTCCTGGGTGTTCTGCGTCGCCTCGGACCCCTTCTGCTTGGCGGCCTCGGCGGTCTCGGAGGCCTTGTCCTTGGCGGCCTGCGCCGTCTCGGACGTCTTGCCGCCCGCCTCGCCGGCCTTCTGCTCCGTGGCCTCCCTGGTGTCCTGCCCCGCCGCGTCCGATGCCCAGTCCTTGGCCTCGCACGCCTTGTCCTTGGTCGCGCCGGCCACCAGCCCGGCCTTCTCCTGCAATGAACCATGGAAACATCTCAGGACACAACATGTACGGACGTAGGCGGCAACTAGGTGAACAAAATGATGGATGGATGGATCGGTCGAACGAGATGGTCACCTCGGTGTGGGCCTTGGCCTCGCCGGCGCTGTAGCTTGCCTTGTCCTGGTTGGAGGCCATCGTGATTTCACCTACAAACACTGGAGTGTTCCTCTTGGTCGCTTTTTGCTAATGCTCAGCTTCGATCAGCTGCTTGATGGGAGTGGAGCTTGGAACGGAGGGTATTTATAAGCTGCGGCTGACCAAGTGACCATACGGTACCCGGGACACCTCGCACGACGAGCCCATACGCGACCGCCAGTTAGAGTGGACACGCCTTATGCCTTCCCGAAGCCTCTCCATGTAGATGAAGCTGACTCGATATCCATGTGCACTAGGTAAAAGCCAAAATGGAGATAGAACTATACAAGGCAGCAGCTTAAACAAGTGTAAACAGAAGCAGTTGTAGCGGCTGGCAGGACGGGCTGGTGCCTGGTGGTCGGATCGGGCGGGATCAGTTCCTCGCCTTGTTGCACTTGGTGATTACAATTTTTTTTTTGGCAAACAAACCCTGCTTTATTTTAGTTCAGAGTAGAGGCCTGAGGCATAACTGCTCCAATTACAAGTTTGAGGCGCTTGCTAATTTCACCGTTCGCCAACCTGAATTTACACTATGTAGGTAACTTAGTGCGCTACTCCATGTGTCATCAGCGTGTTACTACAATTTACTGCAGACTACGGCCTACAGTAAACCTTTCTGTTATTGGATTTGGTTAGTCCTCATCTGATGGAGCCTAGTGACTAACCGTGCGGCGGCTTAGGTTACCACTTCTTTTCTGACAAAGAGGCACAGTCAAATATGGGAATGATCAACCGGCGTGGATTCTCACTAAATCTGAGAATTTCACAGTCAAATATTTGGATAAGGAGCTTTCTAGAAACGGGATAAATAGACCTTTTAAACATCTGTGGAAAACAATGTTTCCTTCTAAAACTTAAAATTTCGCTTCATCTAGTCTGGCATAACTACATCGCTACGAAAGACAAAAAAAACCAGGGGGGGGAGTTGGCAGGATGATTTGAAATGCAGATTATGTGAGATGAGTTTGAAACCATTCACCTTTTATTTATTTTTCCTTTGTCCTACTGCTATTCTGCTATGTATATGTAATAATGTGGAGTATCGTCAGTGTTTCCATCGGAGCTCATGATGGACCTGGGAACTCACACTGTTTTTTTTTTTTTGCATGAGGGGGAGAGTTGGCACTTGGCAGGATGATTTGAAATGCAGATTCTGTGATGAGTTTGAAACCATTCACCTTTTATTTAGTTTTCCTTTGTCCTACTGCTATTCTGTTATGTATATGTAATAATGTGGAGTATTCGTCAGTGTTTTCATGATTTCATCGGAGCTCATGATGGACCTGGGAACTCACACAGTTTTTTTTTTTTTGCATGTATTCAGTGTTTTCAAGGCTTGATGCACATATAAACATGATGAAGAATAGGGAGTCATGCCCTCCGAGTAAGCAATTGTCGTTCACAACACTCGGATCCCCATCTCAGACAAAATCAGTAGGATCACAGCTTCACTATTCTTTTCCGACAACTTTCCCTCTTCAAATTGGACTGCATACTTCATTTTTCTACAAAGAACCAAGGATATAGGGAAACTATGCCAACAGATGCAGGTCGGCAACATCAGCAAACAAGTGAAAGGTTCAGACAATCAGAACCATGTTGATCCTTTCTTTTCAACAAGAAAGATGCACGCCTAGGCGTGTACTCGACTGACAAAAGATAATAAGAGCTAGTCTCGCCTTGCTTATTTAACAGCCACAAACCTTCCGTGCTAAATCATTTTATGATGACCACAAGAGATTAACTTGCAGAATGCACTATAGACGCTACTTTTCATCATGTTCCCAGATTGCACAAATTTGTGAAATAACACAGCTTTTCGCTTTCCAGTTATTTAGCTAACACTAAATCTGCAAGGAATCTGCGCACTTGAAGGAGGGACTGTAAGGAATCTGCACTCGAAGAAACTAGTTCCCTGAAAAAGAGCCCACCTGAGGGAGAACCAAGATAACAAGCTAACTAATGGCAAAAGAGTGATTGATGTTAGTGTCCAAATTCTCTGCTGACACCTGAGGGAAGATTTGATGATATTTTCTTCAGTTGTGCAAGAAGACACTCTGCCTGAAGAAACTACAAGTATGCAACAATAAGTAAACATGCAAATAACTGAATTATGACAACTTTTATCAGCTTCAGACCAGTCAGAATTTATCGGAAACCTTTACTAATTTGAGTCAAAAGAGGAAAGCAGCACCAATATTTTATACTACCGCATATATTGCATAAGGTGACATTTATCACTTATATTAGGTAAGGCAAGGAAGGTGGAACATTGAATGACAACAGGGCATCACGATTTACTAAGGCCCCGCTTGGAATGGCTTTTAACTTTCCGGCTCCGTATTTCTCTACCCTCCTTACCTGTAAAAGTAACGGAGGTCCAGAGGTCCGGAAATTTTCCCACCATCCAATCGGGCCCTAAACTTGAGATGACAGCAAAAGTATCTAGGTTCTCCATACAGTGTGCAATAGTTAAGATAAATGAAAATTACAGTATTTTTTTGCCACATGCCATGTGGTCGTCTTGAAAGACAAGGAAGTGGCCGTGAACCCTTAACTATCAGCAAAATAATGCGTTGCTGCGAGCTGTTATAGCTTAACTTTGCATACATCAGAGACTCAGTGTCACATAGTTACGGATGGATCAATACATAGATGGACACTGACTAACAACATGAGGGTATAGCTAGGCCATAAACAGGTAACCATCCCTAAATTGATACATGATCAAATCTGAGGAAAAACAACACTGATTTTGTGGTTACAGCTGCAGAAAAATTCAAGACAATTTTGGGTAGTAGCAATTTAACCCTACTGTCCTAAGGTTTCACAAGAAACATTTTACAGCCAAGCTTCTATAGCTCAGAGAAACATCGTGAGCATAAAACGAGACTGGAACAAAGAAAAATGTGTTTTTTCTGCATACACGACAATGAAACCCAAATTTACTCTTACAAAAGATCCTGGTCTCAGCATATCATAGTGCCATCTTCCTCCTCAGCATAATCTTCTTCATCATTTTCCTCTTCAGGATAGTCTATTTCGGCATCGGAATTATCGGATTCATCGTCTAACTCGACGTCACGGCCATGGAAAAGGTAGTGGTCTTGGTCGACCTCGACGAAGCCTTTGGCGGCGTACTCGGCGCGAACCCATTGCTGGACCTCGGAGATCATCTTCCACTGGGCATCCCTCGACTCGTTCCAGCGTAGGAGCATCTCCCTGAAGTCGTCCGCCTCCGCCTGCGAGTAATTGGGGCCGGGCTTGCTCAGGGTCTCGAACTCGTCGAGGCTACTGTAAGGTGGCCGCTTCGTCCGGGAAAGGATCCAGTCGATCTTCCTCTGGGACAGCCGCTTAATCTCCTTCTTCGGAGCCTCAACGCCATGGTGAGCGGCAGCGGCGTTCACCCCCTCGACCAGCGCCGCATCCGCCAGCTTCCGCCTGGTGGGGCAGCTGCAAATAGAATCCGTCCCCTTCTCCGCCTTCCTTTTGGTGGCGCAATTGCAATCCATTTTCGCCGGGAGTCTCGATCCGAAGGAAGCCTAGCTAGGTCTCGATGGGAATCTGTTGGAGTGGTGAGACCTTCATTTAAAGAGGGAGGCCGGGCCCTATAGCTCTCCGTCTCCGTTAGGAATTCCACCGGTAAGGGCATCTCCAGCCGTTGTGCCCCCCCCCCCCCCCCAGGCCGAAAAACGGCGCTAGTTTGGCCCGCCTGGGGGCAACGGCGCTATTTCACGCGCTGGGGGGCGCCGATTCCCAGTCGCCGAACCCATGCCGCCCCCCAGCCAGCGAGTTTGGGCGAGCTTGGGCCATATTTCGCGCATAAAACAAAGACCAACACAATTAAAATAGTTGGACATACAAATTCACACATAAGAATAGTTCAACATACAAATCCACACACAAATAGTTCAACAATGCAAGCAAATAGAACAAATCAAACTAGTCATTGGCATTGTCGGCATTGGCATTGCCTTTGCGCTCCCACAAGTGATGCACCAGATCATCCTACAGTTGTGTATGTGCTGCAGGGTCTCGAATCTCCTGGCGCATAGCGAGGAAGTCTGTTCATGTTGCCGGCACCTGGTGATCTACATCTGCAAGAGGACCCTGTCGGTAGTATGGCTCAGTAGTCTCCGGCACCGAATGATCCCGCTCACTCTCAATGATCATGTTGTGCAAGATCACACAACAGTTCATCACCTCCCACATGTTGGCCTTCGACCAAGTCATGGCTGGGTACCGGACAACAGCGAATCGAGACTGCAGCGCACCAAATATCCTTCCTGCAAGCCTCCTGGCACTTGGAAAACCAAGCTTTCGCGCTTCCTGGCACAGGGTTGGAGATGCTCTTCACAAATGTTGACCACTTCGGGTAGATGCCATCTGCAAGGTAGTAGCCCTTTGTGTACTGATGCCCATTGATCTCGTAGTTCACTGGAGGGGCATGACCTTCAACAAGCTTGGCGAAAACATTCGAGCACTGCAACACATTGATGTCGTTGTGAGTTCCTGGCATACCTAAGAAGGAATGCCAAATCCATAGATCATGTGTAGCCACGGCCTCAAGAATCACACTGCACTCTCCTTTGTGGCCTTTGTACATCCCCTGTCATTCAAATGGACAGTTCTTCTATGCCCAATGCATGCAGTCGATGCTTCCAAGCATCCCAGGGAAGCCTCTTGCTTCATTGCAAGCTAGGATCCGAGCAGTGTCTTCCGCATTGGGTGATCGCAAGTATTTTGGCCCAAACAGTGCCACCACTGCCCGGCAGAACTTGTTCACGCAATCAATGGCAGTGGACTCGGACATGCGTAGATAATCATCCTGTGAATCGGCGGGAGCACCATATGCAAGCAACCTCATGGTCATCGTGCACTTCTGAATTGAGGTAAAGCCTACTGTACCGTGCAATCCTTCTTCAATTTGAAGTAGGTGTCGAACTCCCGGATGGCATGCATGATGTCGAGGAAGAGCTTGCAGTTCATCCGGAAACGGCACCGAAACACGGCCTCGTCCTGCATGGGATGATTGGCGAAGTAGTCGGAGTAGAGGATGCAGTACCCTTCATAGCGCTGCCTCGGCTTGCTCTTGCGGCGGCCGGGCGCCGAGCCACCACGCCGCGGCCGCGCATCGTACGTGAGCAGGCCGGCGAGGCACGCGAGGATCAGCAAGTGCTCTTCGTCGTCGAGCAGTTCGGCGAGCAGCTCCTCGTCGTCGGAGTCCATGGCTGGGCGGGCAAACCGCCGAACACCTAGCAGGCGAGGTGGGCGCGAGCCTTCCCGAGAGCCTTCCTTCCGGCAAGATCACGGCGGAGGGGAGGGGCGACGCCGGCGCCGTGGTTTGGGGCGAGATGGTGGGGTTCCTAGCTGTTTGCGTCCGGCGGAGGGGGGAGGGGTGGTGCCGGCGGCGAGATGGCGGCGACGGGGCGGGATAGAGGAAAGGGCGAGGCGGGGGTGGGAAATGCGCTGTCTCCCCGACAGTGCTGGCCCACGCACGTTTTCCCTTCCGCCGGCCCCCCCAGGCGCAACCCGACGCGCTGGGTTTGGGTTGGGTGCGTCGGCGCCAAAACGGCACTAAACGGCGCTATTTGGGCTCCTGGGGGGACGACTGGTAGAAAAACGGCGTTATTTGGTCCAAACGACGCTATTTTGGGCCCCGGGGGGCGCTAGGGGGGACGGCTGGAGATGCCCTAAGAATCGGAGTCGGAAAACCGTGGATCGGTCAACTCGTTGTCGGTTGCTTAATCAATTGGGTTCGACGAGTGAGAATTATGTCAGATGACGTTATCCACTCCAAATCATGTCTAATCCATCATGCAAGTCATGTGCAGCCATGTGTGTCTGGGAAACTTTTATTTATAACTTATGTGCAAAACAACTCATGTGCAATTGGAAAAAAAAATTGAGTAGACCATCAAAAAAAAATTGAGTTGCAACTCATGTGAAACTCGAATCACGATGTTCTCACTTGATTGAGAAATAGCAAAGCCGTAATTACTTGCTTAAATAAGTACCACAGGTTATTTAAGAAAATAAATCTACCGTGGTTCCTCAAAGCAAAAAAGGTTGACTCGATATGTTACGTGGTGTTTAGTTGTGTCTTCTTTCGCTATTTTTCTTTAAAAAGAAAAGGCAAAAAATAATCTTAAAGTAAAATACTACCTCTAGTTCATATTTATTGTCACAAATTTAGTATAAAGATTTACTAAATCCGCGACAATTAATATGGAAATTTACAAAAAAAATCAATATTTATACCAAATATGCATATTATAAAGATTTATGGTGGATTACATAAAGTGATTGGGTGTTAGCATATTTGCTATAGCTTGGTCGAAGTTCAAAATGTTTGACTTGGAACAAATTTAGAACATTTCATAATTTTGAATGGAGGAGCAGCTCTTTACGCGCCGGATAATCTAGTGGCCTGGTTGGTGCAGATGGCGCCTTCCCCCCCTCTTGGCGTTGAGCTCGGATCTAGATTGTACTGGATATTGGGTTTCTTACCTAATCAGGCATAGAGTTTTCGTTTGAATTAGCAAAGAAAAAAATCACACATGTTGATGAATAGATTCACCTTGGCTCGTAGGGCTTTTGCTCGAGCTGACGCCATGAAATAAATTGGTGTTGTCGAAGGAGTTAATGACATATGGGAGCTTAGGATGGTGATATCCGAGAGTGGATAGTCCCCCCCCCCCCCCCCCCCCCCCCTCCGGCTCGTCCTCGACTCTATATCATCATCACCAAGAAACAACGAAAAGTCAACTTTGTTGAAGGTATCGCTCATTAAGTACTTGAAAGTGGAATGTCAAATTTGCATGATTAGTGTTGAGTATCGTGATTAGTTAGGAAAGATAGTATAGCGTAGGATTTGATTCTACCTTGACTTGTACTCTAATCAGATCATGTACTCCTTTATATACGCCCACGAGGCTCAAGCAATACAATCAACTATTCCACCAATCCCTCTCTATTCCTCCTACATGGTATCAGACTAAACTCGATCCAAAACCCTAGCCGCCGCTTCCGCACCGCGCGCCCCCCGGGGAGGTCGATCTCCATGATCTCCGCCGGGGGCCGCGCCGCCCGTACCTAGGGTTCGTCCGCCGGTCCGGTTGATCGGCTGCCCTAGAGTCTTTTTTCCCGATCCTCTGATCCGGGTTTTCTCTCTCTCGCCGGTGGTTTTGATCGGTATTTCTTTTTGGTTTTTCCGATCTAAGATCGGTTTGCGTCGCCCGCCGCCGCCGTCGATCCTCGTGCGCCTCTACTCCGACATGGCGGCCTCTCGCGCTATGCAGCGGCCCTCGCGGCCGCCGTCCGCGTGTGCTCTTCACCGACTAGGCGGCCTCACGCGCCGTGGCGGCCCGAAACGGCCGCCCTCCGCGCGTCTGCCTACCGTCGTTTTGCGCCGGCCGCCGTCGTCTACCTCTGAACGGGACACCTCCATTAGCACCCCGCCTCCACCGTGGCGGCCCGTCACGGCCGTCCTCCGCGCGTCTGCCGCTCGGGCGCTTCCGCCGTGCGCCTGGCTTCCTCACGCCGGTGCTGCATTGGCCGCCTGGGCGCCGAGGCTACGTTGGCCGCTCGGCTTCTTCGCCGCCCCGCCTCCCGCCGAGCGGCGCCTCCTCCACCTCGCGAGCGATCGGATTGATCACCCGCTCGCCCGTGATCCACTCCATCCGCGCCGCACGGTCGACCCGTACAGTCGTCTGCGTGCGCCTTCGCAGGTTCCCGTGAAGATCGTCCTCGAGTTCAGCGCGCCTACCACCGATCGAGCATCGGGCTGCCGCTGCGTCGCCCCTTCGGGCTGCAGCGCCGCCGCCCTGTGGTTCTCCCCGCGGCTGCACCGAACCGCATGTCGCCGCTGCGTCACCCCTTCGGGCCGTAGTGCCGCGGCCCGCGGTCCACGCCGCCGCCCTGAGGCCGTCCCCGCGGTTGCACCGTCCCGCACGTCGCCGTTGCGTCGCCCCTACGGGCCATAGCGCCGCGGCATGCGGTCCACGCCACCGCCCCGAAGTCGTCCCCGCCGTCGCCCTGACACGCGCGTCGCCGCTGCGTTGCCCGTCCGGGCCGTATTGCTGCGGCACGCGGTCCGCTTCGCCATCCTCGCACGTTGACGTCTCCGTGGTATGCGCCGCGCCGCCTTCCGAGGCGCGGGAACGCCACCGTCCGTGTTTGGTCTTCGTCATGATGTTGGGCTCTTCTTCGCCTACTTCGAGCACCGTCGCCGCGCTTCTACACGCAACCGCCGTGGCCTTTTGCAGGCTATCGCCGCCGTCGTCGCGCTTCTACATGCGACCGTCGTGGCCCTTTACGGGCTACCGTCGTCATCGCCAACCACAACTTCGTCTCCGTCCAGTACCAGCTCATCGCCAGCGTCGCCGTCATCTTCCCCGATCACTTCATCTACTCCGAGAGTCGCGGGCGACATCGGCACCTTCTACCCCACGCCGATTGACGCCGCACCCGTCGTCGAGTCCTCCTCTGCTGGCCCCTTCGACATGGCGTACAGCTTGTACTGGTCCCCGTCTACGCATGCCCGGTGCTGGCAACACCGCCATGTGCCTTCATCTACGATGTGTCCCCGGGTCTGGCAAGCCTGGTGCGGCGCCTCGTCAACATCGACTAACTTACCATCATCGCGCCGCTGCAGCTCGCCGAGCCACGCCGCTTCTTCTGACGCGCCGCTGTGACTCGCTGCTTCACGCCGCATCCTCTCACCGCCCCTACGCATGCTCGGTTCTGGCAACACCGATGCGTGTCTTCGTCCACGGCGTGTCCCCGGGATTGGCAAACCCGGCGCGACGCCTCGTCCACGTCATCTTCCACTCGGCGCACCACTGCGCCCTGACTACCTGGCGCTACCTTGCGCCCGCGGCTCCTGACGGCTCCCTCTACACCGGCAACCCCGACCCGACATCGACCACGGCGCCCCACGCACGGCTACTTCGACTACGGCTACACCACCCTACGCTCTCGGCTACATCGACATCGGCACAAAGGGCTACCGCCTTGCTTGAGAACCTTGTCAGTTTTTGCTCCAGCCACAACTTCCGCGACACGTCGACCGTTACGACTGTGGTGGGGATGTCCGTCGGCTACACCTTCGGATTCTTCTCCAGTCTCACCGTCTGCGTCGCTACCGCTGTGACTGCGGGGGGATGTTGAGTATCGTGATTAGTTAGGAAAGATAGGATAGCGTAGGATTTGATTCTACCTTGACTTGTACTCCAAGCAGATCATGTACTCCTTTATATACGCCCACGAGGCTCAAGCAATACAATCAACTATTCCACCAATCCCTCTCTATTCCTCCTACAATTAGTGTTGATGCAGTGTAGAACCTTGAATGGACCATCTCTTATAGGTGTTAGATCAAGATTTAGTGCCTCACATTCACGTGTACCAGTTAAGATTTTAGGTGAACACCGCGAGGTGGATATGGTTCACATTGGATTGTGTTGGGATTTAGGAAAAGAATGGAAAAGAGATCCTAAATATATTTTCTGTACAACATATAAAAAAATTCTGACTTTTTATATAAGTCTAACAATTTTCCTAATATCTAAAAAATCCAATAATTGAAAATTCTTATTACGGCCTAGAGAAAATCAGTTTCCATCACATACACAATTTGGAAAATCATTTTGGTTTTGTAAACATGCTTATAAGCGTTTATTAAATCCCAGAAGTGACTTTCTATGGTCTAATAGATTCGCATAATATTATGTAAAATCCAACTATGCATATATACGTAAACCATTGGAGACGATTTCCAATATTTATAACTGGAAAGTCATATTATTCCCCTATCTTGTCTTTAAATGATTTGGAAATAATTTGCATTGATATTAAAATTTCAATTTATGTAAAAAAAATGGTATGAGTATGATATGCTTCTATTACATATCTTAAATTAGAAATCTGGGGTGTTACCATACTTTCTTGTGAGAATAGCTACTGTGTGAGAAAGACTACATATTGCTTTTGTTTTTACTCTTTTGGTTATTTTCATCAGAAACATCTTTTTCAGAACATAAGCTATAAAGCATGCGGCTATATTAAGATGTAAAAATGAATGTAAAAATACAAATACAAATACATACATATATCAAAAGAATATACACAAAACCATCAACATAGGAACAAGATCGAGAATCACCATTGCCCAATAATTTTAAGAGTTGCAGTTTCCACCTGCCTACTGAAGAGTAACAGATGCATCCATTTGTGAGAAGAGTAACAGATGCATCCATATAACTGTTAAAAATTAATATGCTGAGTTGTCTATGAAAAATTGAAAATCCTACAGACCTCCAGTCTTGTGGAGCAGGCACCGTGTGCACCTACCAGCTGTCCCCGTAGTAGGTAATCCCTGCCGTCGGTGCCGTGGGTCCAAGGTGGCCACTAAAATCGCGCCTTCCACTGTCTCCCGGGCCCCACCCGTCAGGCCGTCGTCCTTTCCAGCCGTCACGCTCCTCGGGCCGTCGAGCGCCCACAAAGCCAAAAATAACCGAACAGAGGCGGAACTCCACAGCTCATCTCCCCAACAGTGAACGGGCGAGCCTATCGGCGACGGCGGGAAGAAGGGGGAAGCAAGTGGATCGCGCAGCCATGTCCGCGGAAGAGGCCGCACTGAAGGTACATGCCTCGTGAGATTTCCTCTGAATTTACTTCTGCAGTTGGATCAACCGAGAGTGTAGGGAGTTTCGAGGGTCGAATTGGGGCCGAGGGTTCACTTGCTTTGGATCGGTACGGCTAATGTGGGCGATTCGCGCACTTGTGATGCCAGCGGTGGTTTTTCCATTCTGGGCTGTGGTGGTGGTGGAAGGGGCCTGAGGCTTAGACCGTGGTTGATTTGGGTGGGAATTTCTGTTCTGTTTTGGGCATTGCACATAATTTGTTCGAGAGAGTGGCCATGAATAAGTTGCTGTTCCTGTAGTCCAAGATTTTCGTGAAGTGGGTGGTTAAACGTCAATCGTGTAACTCAATTCAGTTCGTCCAATCTAGTTCACATTTTCCAAGTACTTGGCCAATATTAGTAGCCATTCCATGTGCAGCAGGTCTGTAAACATAGAATGATGAAAGACTAAGTATGTAAAAACTAAAAACTATAAATATACTTGCAATATGTTTTATTTTATTTGTAGAAAATCGAAGCTACTGCGTCTCCTGGCCTATGCATCATAGATGCATCGCGACTATCTTTTTGGGGTTATGCATTGTGCCTCAGTTGCAGTCGATTAACTTGCATTTTTTTTCTAAATTGGTCCACCTTTGTAATATTTGAAAATATTTATCCCTTAAAATTTTAATTCCTTTTTTGCGGGTTGACAAAAATACATAAAGTACTCATCTTTGACACCTGGAAGAAGGATATCCGGTGGCCGGTTGGTTAGAAGTATATAAAGTACTCATCTTTGGACACGCCCGTGAGCTCGCCCACCCGCGTTCGAGGCGCAGCCTCCGCAGGGTGCCACATTCCACTCTACCAACGTACAGTTAAGGGAGGGAACTTCTCCCTTTAACAACTTTTTTTGGATATGTGGTGGAGTCATGTTGGCCATTGACTTCTTTGTGAGATGGTGGCTCATGCACTACTGAAAAGGACTTTGAAAATAAATATCGTGAGTCTGCATTGAAAACCATGATTATATGTTGCGGAGAGGCAATACGATTTGGTGCCTTACCAGCTTGCACATTTATGGCTAGTTCTACAGCTAAATATGCTCTCTAAGAGCATCTCCAACCGGAGTTGCCAAATTTGGCCCCCAAAGTGTCCACGGACACGTCCGGACGTGTCCGCGGACAGTGACCCCAAAAAAGGTGTCCTAGAACCATGCCCCCCATATCCGCATCCTCAAAACCATACTAGCCATGCAACGTAAGTAAAGAACGTAGATCGGAGCTCAAATGTAGTACGGATTGCATAAGATTAGTTCGATCGGAGCTCATAGTTCGGATTACATACATAGTTGGGCTAAACTATATAGACAAATTGTAGCAAAAGTAGGCAAACCGGCGGCGCCGCCATCCTCTCTGTCCGCCGGTCCCTTCGCCTCCATCTGCGGCGCTCACTGCCTTGACACCGGCCCCTTCCCCTTGTCATCAGCGGAAGGGCAGTGGCGGCGCAGCAGCTCGAAGGCCGCGTACGGGTCGGCGTTGGAGGAGGCGGAGCTGTTGGAGCGAGCGGCGAGGACGGCGCGGGTCTGCTCCTCGGCGAGCCTGGCCGCGTGATCGCTCTTCGCCGCCTCCTTCTTCGACTCGGCGATGGCGGCGTCGAGCATCGCCTTGTTCTTGCGGCGGAGGCGTCTGGCGTCCGTCTCAACGGTGGTGTACGACCGCTCCAAGACGGCCAACGGCACCGGCTCCTTGACTGCGACGCGCAATGGCCGCTCCGCCGCAGCGGGGTCCGCCTTGCGGAGCTGCCGGTAGCCTTCCCCTCCGTCTCCGACGTGCGCATCCGCTTCGAAGACGGCGGGGTCTTCGGAAGAAGGCGCCATCCGCCGGCCCCGTCCGGCAGAATCTTCCACCCAGGTGGAGCTTGGAGGGGGGGGGGGGGGGCGGGGAGGCGCAGATCTTACCGGAGCGGACCGCGGTGGAGGAGCCGATGACGCCGCCACAGATCCCGTCGGCATTGCACGGCGCCGCACCGGCGCAAGCTCGGACCAGCGGCTGCATTGGCCTCCGCTTGGCGGTGCCGCCGCGCTGGATCTGCAGCCGACCTCCTTCAAAGATTGGTTGACGGCGATGCGGATGGCCTCCTCCTCCACGTCCACGGGTTCCGGTGGCGCCGCCGCATCGGAAACCTCGTCCTCCGGCTCCGAGCCCCAGTCGATGGATGAGGAAGACACTGCGCCGGCCGCTCGAGCGGAGAAGGCGAGGTGGCGGGGTGGGGAGGGGAGTGAGGTAAGGTTACGGCCGGTGGGGTATTGTGGGGACGGAGCTGCCACGCGGCGGAAGTCAGCGGCGATGGCCGGCCGTTCAGCGGCGACGGTCAGCCTCCCGTAGTGGGTCCGCTTTGTCAGCGAGTAAGGGGCGGACGCGTCCGGGCGCGTCCGGACCGCCCCAAACCCGCCCCAGATATGGGCTGGGTTTGGGGTGTGCCGGACCGCCCGGTCGTTTCGGGTGGCTATGGGGGCTCCGTTGGGTGGCAGTTTTCAGCCCAAAACGTGTCCGGGCTGTCTGCCCGGACGTTTGGGCTGGCTTTCGGGGCTCCGCTTGGAGATGCTCTAAGTTTGCCTTCTGCTCTCTCTGCGATGTCCAATTACAGAAGGATTTTTGCAAAAATAATGATATGATGCAAACTAAGACTTAATACTTTTGGTTTTGCTTAGGATATCACTGTTTTTTTCTTGACAACTTGCTTAGGATATCACTGTTGTTAATACATGACCATCGTTTGAATGCTTATTTTACTCCCTCCGATCCTTTTTAAATGATGTGGGAAAACAACTAAAGTAGGTATAACATCTAGTATAACTTACGACACACTTTTCGGATCAGAGGGAGTAGAATTTGAAACGCCTACCAGCAGTATTTGGGCTGTACTATATCTCTTCCTTCTAGGGGTCTGTTTGATGATGGAAAGCTTGTTAACTCTGCTATCCTTGTCAGATTTGGTGTTATCTTAATGTGATTTATTCTGTTACAGGCCTGTGATGAGAAAATAAACCTTAGTGTGGCTGCCTCATATCAAGCTGAAAATGGGTTCGTCACCGCAGTTGGTCCTACAGAATCAGAGAAGGCAACTTATGCATTTCTTCCTCAAACCCCTACTGAGTCAACTGACGCACACCTTGTTGAGTTTGCAGAGGCTATGAGAAGTAATAATACAAATACTTGACATCATTTGAAGTCCGTCACTGTACTGTCTAGTACTTATTTGTTCATCTCATTGCACTCATGTATTTAATGTACTTGTACTCTGCAATTGGAAGCTGTCGCAAAAGCACTGCGACAGGTTGCGGAAGGAAAAGCTGCTGCTCAAGCAGAGGCAGCTGAGTGGAAGCGCAAGTATGAATTGGAGAAGGCAGTCAAAGCACACAAAAATCACAGTGTAATTAAAGGTACACACTGGAGCTTGTATTTTTCTAGTTGTTCATGCTAGTTATCAAATAATACTCCAATTTTTTTGGTCATATTTCCATATGTAATAATTATCATTCGCTCTGCCTTTGCTGACTCATGTTGCGATCACTTTGTCTTACATGCACTTTATTGTAACAAGAAAATAACACTAAAACTGGAACATGTGCAGGCTGCAACAACTGTGTCAAGGACAAGCTAGAGCATCTGGCTAGCAAACTGACACTAGAGACTGCCTCGGCTGATCAATCAGGTTGTTGTGGAAACCATGGGATCTGTTCACGTCAAATTCTTCAGGACCAATGTCCTGGACCTAACCGAAATATAGATGACAAGATTGTTGGAAAAAAGGTACGCTTGGGCAAAAGTACCCTCATATACGTTATGACAATGCTAATGTGTTCTTATGTAATGTTGTTTGATTCTAAAATCAACTTATATCCAGCTGTTCCTAATCTGATGCTGCTGGACTACTCTAAATACTTGTTGAGTTGTTGTCACCCAGATTAATGAAAGCATGCCAATAAAAAAGAACTGGGAAAACTATATGATAACTTAAGTAAATCGTGTTCATTATTTTGCCATTTGCTGATATTTTTTCCTGTAAACATTGTTTGACTAACTATGCCTTTCTACTCTGCTATGTTTATTTCCTTGTTTCATGGAATTAAACAGTGCACAATAATAAAAAGACAACTGCAATTTTATTTTCAAGATTCACCTAATCTGATTACTGAGATGATGATTCAAGATTAGAAAGAACCTTGTCATTTTTTTTTAATTGTTTGACTTAATGTGTTCTTATCAATTTTTCAGATCGCACTTCCATTTCTCAGTATATTATCTATCTAGTGTGAACAATAAAATCCATGTAACTTTTTGCACGTTAACTATGCATCATTGAACTTGAAAATTATGTTTCCTTATCTTCAATTTGCTCAACGTTGAAAAAGCTTTCTGATGAGGACAAGCAGCTGTCTGTGATTTTTTTCTCTATGATTCTCAATTAAGAGGAATGCCTTCCATGTTTTGGTACAGTTAGAAAAAATAGTGTTTATTTATATTCAAGTCAACTTCTATCTTTTTTACGGAGAACTTTTCCGTTATATCTGCAGGCACCATTTACACTTTCATGGGGATGCAATGAAGATAAGAATGGTCAGCACAAGCATGATTTTGTGTCCTTCGAAAAAGGGGATATAACAACAGCCGAACGCAGCAATAAACAGGTAGCACTTTGTGTTCAGTTATATCCAAAACGCAGCAAAAACGCTGCACCTTTTTCATGCCAACAAATACCGTGGTTGCAGATTTTGCTAAAATGGGAATCCGCTCCACAAACAGTTCTTTTTGTGACCAAACCTAATTCCAACGCTGTGCATGCTCTCTGTTCCGAAATGGTTAGGTATGTTTCTGTTTCTCTGCTGGTTTTGACTATTATCAGTTATCTGGAGGTCTGTATCACACATAGCACTACTTTTCGTTCAAACTTATTCTCTCCTGTTTAGTGTCTGGAACGGTATCGTTAAATATCTTTGCTCGCATGTGCTAAGTGTCGTGTATGTTTTTTTTTTCAGATGGCTTAAAGAACATAATAACATAAACATCTTCGTAGAGCCACGAGTTAGCAATGAACTACTGACTGAAGATTCTTACTTCAGCTTTATTCAGACATGGGAAAATGGTAAGAATTTTTTGGGTGTATATTCAAATGCATTTCTCCACATTGGTTCAGACTGTACATTTTAAATTTTGAATATTAGGATGTAAGAATGATACTGTAATTTTCATAGCTGAATGCTTGTTATTTGTAAAATCTGTAACTTGGTATGGAAATAATTGTTATGGTTGTTGCTTATGGGCATAAAAATATTATGTGGATAAATAATTATATGAAGATTATAGTCTGGTCCATGTCACTTGAGCACCACAGAGTCACAGAGCATGCATCTTGACTTTCAAGTAATATTCTGAATTTCTGCTCCTTGCCATGATTTTTTTGGGGGTAGTCTTCTACCATCTCAATGAAAAATACTGAAGCACCTAAATGACTCGTGCTTTTAACATGTGACGGTGGTATGAGATCTAGTTACCTCAATCAATTATTTTTTCCCATCATTAAACTAGTTTGTTGATATTGTGCATGATAACCTTTTTCCTTTACCAAGACTATCGAGAACAAAGTGCTGTAGAGTCTCAGTAACTGTTGTATTGCTATAAGTATTACTGGCTTGCTGTTAATGCTCGAGCAGTCATCTATTATAAGCATTTCAATTTCCATTGATGAATTATGTCCAGTAAAGTTCTATATTTTATTTTGATTCTTTTAAGATATCATTGATTTTATTTTCAGTCACATGTCATATTTACCTTTTATTGCTCAACTAATCTGAAATATTTGGTAGATCAGGAAATGAAGACATTACATACGAAGGTTGATCTCATTGTAACTCTCGGCGGTGATGGAACTGTTTTGTGGGTATGCACTATGCAGCACAAGTATTGTGACAATTTATTGAATCTAGATGCCGTGTGGTTAATTTGACACCTTAAGCCCTTGTGGTTAGTTATTAGTTCAACATTTAATGAAATATACAAACACTCTTAATACAACTAAATGTTTTATAAGTGCACCGTTCCCATGCGAATAGAAATTTACTATGCAATGCAAGTGCAGTTTGCAGCTTGGCCTACAGTGTTCAGAACTTGGAAGAAAGTGTGTCTTCTGTTCTTTCTTCAGAGGGCCGGTCTATATTCTCTATGAAACAGTATTTTTTTCATGTTCGTTAATGTAATATAAAATTAGAATCAGTTGCATAGAACATGACAAAACTGAGTAACTATCAGATATACATAACACACACACGATATGTGATGATTGAATAATTTCAATAAGAGCATTTGGAGTAAAATATCCATGCTATCTGGAATGTGTTGAAGAATCCAAATGTGTCCACTTGAAAGTTAACAGGACACTGGAGAGTGATTTTTCAACTCTACTTATAGTTAATGCAAGATCTGATGGCTGATTTCTTTGTGGCAACAATAAACATTGCTCAGTCACCATATCTTTGGTCAACCAGACCCATGTGTTGTGTTCCATCACATGATGCACCATGGCTAACATAGCTAATCAGTCACAAACAGCTGACATAGTTTGAGTGAAAACGTCAGGATGGCTGCTGAAATTGAACGCCGACTCCTGTCATATTCTTAGGATAGGCAAACTCAGCTTTCTTTCCTTAATTTTTACTTTTATGCATCTCATAACCTTCTCCAATCGACCTATTACGTTGGTAGTATAAGTTGAAGACTATTGAATAACTTCATAACCCAAATGCCACTATGATATGTTGAACTTGAAACAACTTCTGTTGTTGTATTGGTTTCTCCATCATTTTATTCAGTTTATGGCTTGTTTTAATAAGCTAGGGACTGATTTGACATGAAAACATCTATGAACAGGCTGCATCGTTGTTCAGAGGACCAGTTCCCCCAGTTGTTGCATTCTCTCTTGGATCGTTGGGTTTCATGACTCCCTTCCGTATCCTTGATCATCAGTATTGAACAATTGCTAACCATGTTGTTAAAATGTATGGCTATTTTACGTTACATTGTTAACATTTCAGTATTGCACTTCTGCCTTGTGAACTCTGCATAGCAGATCCATTGTATGTTTGAGTGGGGCACAGAAAATCTATTGCCATGTCTGGTGTCAGAGATTCAGACTATTTCATACTTCGCTTTATGTGTCACAGTTTCATACAATGCCTACATATTTTGTACCAGGCTATCTCATCTAATTGTTAGTAATGCATCATATATTTACTCAGTGAGCTTTATGCTCTGTGCTTGACACCATAATTATAATTTTTCTCCTTAACTTGAGCTAAGCAAGCGAGAAGTATCGTGAATGCTTGGACAATGTACTGAAAAGACCATTTACCATCACGCTAAGGAGCCGTCTCAGTGTCATGTAATTCGCGATGCAGCCAAGGATGAAGTTCAGACTGAGGAACCAATTATAGTGCTAAATGAAGTTACAATTGATCGTGGAATGTCATCTTACCTTACGTACTTAGAATGTATTGTGATAGCTCTTTTGTTACATGCGTACAAGGAGATGGGCTAATAATATCAACGACATCTGGAAGCACAGCATATTCATTGGCAGCTGGAGGATCGATGGTTCATCCACAGGTATTCCTACATAGGGTTGCCAGATTTTATTTAGCATTATATCCTGTTTTAACTCACGGCATAAGTTTTGATATTGGTCCTATACTGTTTTCTATATTATGAGTTCTAATTGGTAGAGGTGGATCTCAGTTTTCAAGAAGCCTAAAACCCTGTCCTAGTTAGGAAAGTTCATTTTTCTATGGATCACTATTTTACTAAATGTATTCCATGTTATCTTTTTGCCTGATCAGCTCTTCAAATCGTCACAAAGCCCATGGTACCCGGTATCGTGTAATTAAGAGGAATCAGACTCTTACAAACTAAAGTTTTAGGGAAAGGTAGAGGAAGGAGTCTTGCCCAGTGGCAAGATAGAAGAGATTTTCTTGTAATTCTTGCTTGTTAGTTAATCAGACGGTTCTTTGTGTACAAATACCTAACATTCCAATCTAACAAACAATTCGTATATGTCACTCCCTCCGTTCCAATTTAATTGACTTGATATGCACCATATGTGGATGTATCTAGGCATATAACATGTCTAGATACACCCACATGTGGTGCATAGCAAGTCAATTAAATTGGAACGGAGGGAGTATCTCTCATTGGCTTAAGGTCCAACTAAGGGATATCTTCCTAATTTGAATGATGAACTACCTAACAATAAATTGAGGATCTTACCCCATAAGTACTACTACCTCCATACCTAACATTAACACAACCAGTAATTTGATTAAAATTTTGCATCAGCAGTTTATAGAGATTTATTTAGTTCATGTCATTCAGTTTAACATTACCCTTGATTGAGCAATGATTATTTTTCTTGTCTTCTCATTTAAGTTATGTACACTGCAACTCTAATGCTATGTTTCACGGGTATATGCAGGTCCCAGGGATCCTTTTCACACCAATCTGCCCTCATTCGTTGTCATTTCGGCCTTTGATATTGCCGGAATATGTCACTTTGCGCGTGCAAGTACCACTCAACAGCAGAGGGCAAGCATGGGCGTCCTTCGACGGCAAGGGTAGAATTCAGCTCGGACCAGGCGACGCCCTCATCTGCAGCGTTTCTCTGTGGCCCGTGCCCACAGCTTGCCTGGTGGACTCAACGACCGACTTCCTGCGGAGCATCCATGAGGGTCTCCACTGGAACATCAGGAAGAGCCAGTCACTGTACGGCCCTGCCTGATTGATCAAGTTTGTGCTGCAGCCTGTGTGGTCGGAACTCGAGAGAGCTGATGAATTGGTAGATGTGGTATTTTAAAGCATCTCCTGGCAGCCCAGCAAAAATGGAGTAAATATGTATCATGTATGCTCCCGTGTTTAGTTCGGTTCTTTGTGGTTCTTTTAACATTCTCCTATATTGTTACCCACATAAAAGGTTTGTCATTACATTTTTAGGTGTAGGTTCATGCGAAATTGGAACACGGTCACCATGTGAATATATATAGTTTTCTGTACTAGAGGCAAGGTATAGTTTGCAACTGAAACTTCAGGTCCGAATAATGAGCAGGTTTCGTACTCTGTTTCTTACAGCAAGCCTTTTTTAGGATAGGCGTTTTGGCTCCCCGGAACCTATGCTCCTTGTTTTTTAAATTTATTTTAAACACATTTTGAAATATAAAAAAGTTCCGATAATTAATTTTGCTCGCACATTGACATTCTATATGCTTATTACAATGTTGTTTTACGAAAAACCGATATTTGTGTGTCGTGTGCATAAAATCAAAATTCGATGCTAAAATTTGCACTGCTCACTACCTAGATGGCTAGATCTATAATTTTGTCAATTTTGCATATCCTAACAGACAGCATATTCCGCATTGGTTTTTTTGCGTGCTAGTAGAATTCATTATTATCTACGTCTAGGTTTTTTAGATTTTTTTTTAACTTCAACATGTTTTTGAATTTTTCAAAAAGGGTTCCATGGAGCCCGAGCTCTAAAACACTTTACTCACTTTTTTTCTCGCCCCACTGAGAAAGTTTTGAGAGTCGACCTCGGGTGGTCGGCCCGATCCCGTGCCCCTCCCGGCGGCGATGCCATTCGGCGGCGATGGTTAGGCAGAGCTGCCCAGATCCTCTCCACACTTATTAGTTGTAGTCTAGGTTTAGATCTTGTAAGGTTTGGTCTTGTGCCAGTAGTTTGGAGTGAGTTGCCGAGGCCTGCGGGCCGGGTCCTCTGGCTGCCGATGATACTCGTCCTCTTTGTGGCGCTCTGGTGGGCAGAGCCAGAGGCGAAAAAGATCTGGGCCGACGGTATCTCCATAAATAAGGCTGCTTTGGGTTCCTAAGATCTGGGTGAGGTGGCTCTCCTGCCGTTTCTCTTGGTGCACCATGGTGGCGAAGCAAGCTGCAAGTCTAGGATGACGGTGATGGAGCTTGATGCTGAGGCCAAACAGGGTTTGAAGCTTCATCTTGCGGAGGAAATCAACGACGACGAAGATGCATTGCCGTTACCCATGCCAGATGGGCCACTCCGCGCCTAGGTGCATCGATCCCTGACCTAGACCTCTTCTTTCTCCAGGCCGACGTGACGTGCCAATTCAGAGCATCTTCGGTGATCTCAACGCGACGTTCATCGACGCCTTCACCCCAAGTGGTTCCGTCCCCGGCGCTGGGTGTGACAGCCGTGCTTCAATATCCTTCTTTGGCAGCGGCGGCGATGGAGCTGGACCTGATCGCTTTTTCTTAGGTTACTTTTAGGATCTTTTTGCACCTTTTCAGGACTTGGTTGTAATTTTAATTCTTTGGTGGGTCCTCACACTCAATGTACTGGTATTCCCACCGTTAGTTAATTGAATCGAAGGACCTCTCACATGCGCCAAAAAAAAAAAGAGAGATTCACAAGAAGAAAAAGATCAGTCGGGAGGGCACGTAGGCGGCAGGCAATTTTTTGTCCGTGTGCAGATTCCGAATGAGCAGACAAAATGAACCAAAACGCAGGCATAGTGGCATTGCGGTCAGCCGTTAGACGAGCATGCACATTCGTCGGCTGATCGGCCTATCGCGCTGTTGCAGCTACCACCGCGCGTCGCTAGTAAACAAAGCTTTCGCGAGTATCGCACCATCTGGTATGTACACCTCATCATCGATTACCATCCCCAGAGTCGTTCTCTTGAAAGCTAGTACTGTACCAGGTAGCAAGAAACGCTGAGCGTCACACGAAATGATGGACGAAACGAATCGCGTAACAAACTCCAAACGGAGGATCTAGCATCGTACCCACAGCTCATTATATCAAACTCCAGATTTGATGATTATATTTTACATTTAGACGGAATATATTTTTATTGGGAGACGATATTTCCGGCGACGGCGAGTTGCTCGTCGTGATTTCGTTAATATTAAAACCTGATCTGTCGGCTCAGACTTTCATAAGTACTCCTAGGGTAATGTGTGAGTGCGTTCACGGAGTGAGTGTATACACTATGTTTCGCAAAAAAGGAATGATCTCAGACCCTCTTTCAAATCAGTGCACTATTGTAAGCCACATGATGTCCAAACGATCAACCACAACCAGTGGGATACCATTCTAACAGAAGGAGCGTAGCCTGCTGTTGTACTGAGAGGTGCGCATCGACACACGGCCTTGAGAACTTGCTTGTGTCAAGATGGTTAGAATGATGGTTGTACCTTCAGCCCACAAGAGTTTAATTTGATATTGGTATTTCTCATTTAGCCGGAATATTCTGCAGTGGGAGACGATCTTCCCGTCGACAACGAGACGTCTGTGGTGACTTCGTCAATCTCAAGACTCGACCCCCTGACTCAGTATTTCGAAGATAAGGTATGTACGTGCGCGCGTTTATAGTGGTGAGTGTGTACACGCAGATGTGAACGTCTGATTGTACTGTGTTTCGGAAAAAAAAACCACACACGGCCTCGTCCCCACCGCGGCCACCGCACATCTGCCCCTCGGCCTCGGCACGGGTCTCGTGCCTCTCGGCCGGCCGTCCAAAATCATCAGGTGCGCGCGAGTTCCTCTTCCCCCAATCCGGTCCTCGAGCCCTATCCGGCGCGCGTCCAGCTCATCGGTCCGGTTCGTTATATCACTCCAACGCTTCCCACTCCAGCTATAATCATCCACCCGCTCTTATCTCCTCCTCCCTCCCTTCCCCCGCACCGCACCGCACCACCCCCGCCATGGCCACAGCCGCGGCCTGCGCCTCCTCCCTCCTCGCGCCGCCCACCTCCGCTGCGTGCGGCACCGGCCCGGCCACCTCCAGCGCGCTGCTCTTCCGCTCCTCCGTCCCGTCCCTGCGCGCCTACCCGCGGCTCCTCCTCGCCTTCCGCCGCCCCGCCGCGGCCGCCACCGCCGACCCGCAGGGCGCAGCCGTGCTAGAAGATGAAGAAGAATTCACCGCGCCCGTCCAGTTCGACGACATCAACGACGATTACGAGGACGGCTACGGCGGCCGCGGCCCCGCCTTCACCGCCCCCACCCGCCCCCGCACCGGCAAGGCCGCCCTCCCGCTCAAGCGCGACCGCGTACGCCACCACCAAAAACCCATTTCTCCTTTACCGTACGCGCGCAGCTTAATTTGGAGTGCCTAGGGTGATGACGCTCGCTGGAGCTGTTTGTGCAGACGCGGTCCAAGAGGTACCTGGAGATACAGAAGCTGAGGGAGAGCAAGAAGGAGTACGACGTGCCCGCCGCGCTCTCGCTCATGAAGCAGGTCGCCAACACCAAATTCGTCGAGTCCGCAGAGGCGCATTTCCGCATGAACCTCGACCCCAAGTACAATGACCAGCAGCTCCGTGCCACGGTAACATTCCTTCTACGGAATATATCTTGTCGGTTCTCTGCTCGCTTGCTTGTTTCGTTTGTTCTCTCCTCCGTTGTTTGATTTCGAATTTGTTTTGCTGAGCGCAGGTCAATCTGCCCAAGGGGACCGGACAGACCGTGAAGATTGCAGTTCTCACCCAAGGTGAGTGCCCGCCTGCCATAGGTCGCATGTTCTTGTGGAATCCATACATACCATTTGTGGAGTTAAGGACCAGGCTTATCAGATTCTATCAACTCGATTATGGTGTTTCTTGCTAAAGCACCAATGGATGTTCCATTGAAAAATGTGGTGGTTATGGTAACAAATGGGTGTGCCAAAGTCAAACCCTATCGGTGTTAGTTTCAAGTAGTGACAACTTAGGAACTTGTATTCCACTTAGGCTTGTTCATCTGCAGTTCATGTCTGGTTCAGTGGGTGAATACTATGCTTACAATTAACATACTCTTTTGGAGTTGGAAAGTCATAACTCATAATTGTAATATGATTAGGAGTAATACAGTTAATATTGAGTTGGGGATAATTTGTCTTAGGAGCAGAAGCTCTCGATCAGTACATTATGTTCATGATTTTTCTACGTCTGTTCATATACATTAGGTGTCAGTTGGGCATACCACTTTGGTTTTATTTTTCAAATTGTCCATGTTGCATTGATTTATTGAGTAATTTAAACTTCTGCTTTTATATCACTTTGCTATTCTTACCTTATATTATGCTCGGAAAGTTGGCTGCCCATCTATAGTAATAATATTCTGATGTCCTTGCAGGTGAGAAGATAGATGAAGCGAGAGCAGCAGGAGCTGATATTGTTGGCTCAGATGACTTGATTGAACAAATAAAAGGAGGATTCATGGAGTTTGACAAGTTGATTGCATCACCTGATATGATGCCTAAGGTATCGAACTGAAACTAGCTTTGTCTAGGTCATATCGTTGAAGTATTTCCTTGTTTGATGAAGCTTCCCTGTCCACATGCAAGTTTGCTGGACATATTTAGCTAAGCAACCTTTGAACACTTCAACTTATGCCTTGCGTCGATACAAAAATTTGGATAATGGATTTTACTCGGGTTGAAAGCTTCACATGCAATCGAAAAAAAGCTTCACCTGCAACTGCAATGAGCTTGTGCCTAATTATTTTCTGGTGTGTTTCACATGAATGTTTGATTGTGTTTTCTTGGGGCTTGGGCATACTAGGCCAGTGGGCGAGCTATATATTTTCATTTTACGGCTGATACTGTTACTAGGGGTATTTTGGGGTTTGGAGTATGTTGATTACTCAATAGCATTAAAGGGGTACTGAACTGGTATTCTTGAAAGAGTTAAGTAATAATAGATAATGGTGTTAAAAAGTAATAATAGATAATGCAGTTTTCCCTTTTCACCCAAGCAGATAATTCTTGTGTTTAAGGGTTGCCTGAAATAGTTCTCAGAACTTTTTTTAATGTGATATATTTCAAGACTTGTGATAGTCAGTGATGATCAATTAGTGTCTACCATTTGCAGTCTTTACCTATTTTCATACTTGTTTATAACCTCTTGGGAAATAAAAAGTTTCTTCAATAATACTACATTAAAGAAATAGCAAAAGATAGAAAACTGAAAAGAACTTGTTTTTCCTGCAAACAGAAAAGAACTTATGACTCTCCTGCAAAAATGATTTTTTTAAAAAAAGTTAGCAAAATTACGCGCCAGGTAGGGGTCGAACCTACGACCTTCCGCCATGGTTTTTGAGTCGATGAGTCGACGAGTCGTTTAGGGGTAACGACTCTCGACTAGTCTTGACTAGTCGAGACTCAAGTCGACTCATGTTAACTGTATATAACACTAGAAAGCTACAGAACCATGGGCAAAAGAGGAAGGACTTGGACACTCGACTAGTTTTATATACTTATTAATAGTCTAAAGGAGCAGGTCAGGAGCTAGGCGGGGGTGCCATGGCCTTGTGGCGGTGCCGGCCGGCTGGATCTTGGGGCGACGGCGGCCAAGGAAGAGGGACGCGAGTGCCAGCCGCCAAAACAGTTTTGGCTCGGGGGAAATTTGGTCGATCTAGGTTTTATGGGAGCTGGGCAAGGGATATTGGAAAAAAAGATGACAGGTGGTGGCAACTTTAAGTCGCTGGTCGACTCAAAAACCTGGACTAGTCGAGACTAGTCGATTGAATCGCTCGACTCAAGCAATTAGTCGAGTCGAGAACCCGAGTCGGACTTCACTTTGAGACTCATCGACTAGTCGTCGACTAGTCGCTCGACTCAAAAACCATGCCTTCCGCTTAGGAAACGGACGCTCTATCCACTGAGCTACAGGCGCTTCGATGTTCAATGTGGTCCTGATATTAGTATTTCCAGGAATGCTGAAGTAAGGGGCTCAACAAATTTCTTCCTCTATGTTCTTTCATTAAAGTTTTCTTTTGATCCTGAGGGAACTACTAGGTAATAAAAAAATGATTCCTTTTTATTTGTTGTGATGGTCAAAGACATTCCATTCAAATGTATTGATTTTTGTTGTATTGCACTTGTTTTTTTAAAGGTCGTGCTCCTATAATTTTCCATATCACACTTACAGTTTTGTCGCATTAGTTTTAAACGGTTTTTTTTTCTACTCTTAGATCTTGCATTAATGTAACAGAACCAAAGAGTGATTCACTCACATAAAATAAATTAGTCAGTTATACAAGAATTGAAGCGCTTCATTCTGTTAAACGGTTGACTTTGATAGACCTACGGACTATGGAGAGCTGTATTTATTTGTTACAAGAACTTGCAATTTGCACCTTCTTGAGTTGATTTTAATCTGAGCTATTCATTTACTTTTCAGGTTGCCAGCTTGGGTAAGATTCTAGGACCAAGAGGATTGATGCCTAACCCCAAAGCTGGTACTGTTTCTCCAAACATTACTCAGGTACTGTACAGAGTTTTTTTTATCTCCTGTAAATATTACTTGTGGATCGTCAATCACGTATATGTTGCTTGGGTTGGGTAGTGCGACAGCCACAGCGGGTATAAAGTTTGTGCCGGCCATGCACCTTACTCCAGTACTCAAATATTCATATCTTGCACATTGCCTATACTTCCATAAATGAAGGCTCGCACATTGTGACAGCCTATAGGTATCCTGCAACTTGAATGTCAGTTTAGTTGTGGTAGGGAAAGTCAGGGCAGTGGGAAAGTTGATTTTAATGATTGAGATGTAAAGAGGAAAGTAGAAAACTTTGATGTGGAATTCGAGGGCTATCAGTTTGCGGCAGTGATATGGTGATAATGTTAAATCCAGAGGTTGCCTTGGTTGTAGCCTATTTGCAGTTGGTTTTAAAACGTAGTGGTAGCCTATCTGTAGGCTTTCCTATGCAAGTGGTAGCCTATTTGTGGGCTCTAGAATGTGTTCTGGTAAAGAAAAATAGGTTTGACTATCAATGTATAAAAAAGTGTGTAAATCGGTCACATGAGTCTGGTCTCACTAGATTCATCATTAAATTTACTTCCATACTGTGTACTCTTATGAGCTGTAATAGCAACATTGTATGATATAAATTACATGTGGAAGTGGATACATTGAACGTCATGTCGTCATGTTAGCATCGAGAACGACCTTATAATCGAGAGTATTATTTAACGACCTTATAATCGAGAGTATTATTTAATCTGTAGCAATTAAACTGTCGAGGAGTGATGAGGTTGATTATGCTAATTGTGCAAATTGTTCCAGGCTATCGATGAGTTCAAGAAAGGTAAAGTTGAATTCAGAGTTGATAAGACAGGGATTGCTCACATTCCTTTCGGCAAGGTTAACTTCCCTGAAGAAGACCTTATTGCAAACTTCATGGCTGTTGTTGTAAGATATCTGCCCTTATAAACATCTCTTTTGACACCATGAGAGCTTATGTTTACTTACCTTTCGCCGTTTCTTCCCAGCGGTCTATTGAGAGGAACAAGCCGTCTGGTGCAAAGGGGATTTACTGGAAAACAGCATTTGTATGCTCATCAATGGGACCATCAATCAAGCTAAACATAAAAGAAATGCTCGACTATGGCGCAGATTCATCTAACTAGATGTCACCACGAGCACCGGCATTTGCTACCAACTTCACAGACTTGACCATCCATCCCTTGTGATAAAAATACTGAGAAACACGATCGTGGGGGCAGACTGGGAGGTGCTTAGGTACAGTTTTATAGTTTCACGGGCATCCAAAATCAGCAGCTACATTGCCCTGATGAACAAACAGGGGGTGCTGTTGGTCGGTTGTATTTATGAGCGAATTATGCATGCACTTATAGATTTCTTTGGCTCTCAGGTGTTTGTTGTAATGTTCATTATTTTGTCAATAGTCACCCTTGAGCTTAAGTCAATGTTCTGATTCAAGTCCCTGCGGTTTGTGCATTATACTTTCTTACGACTGATTGTAGGACAGTCGGAATTCTTAGATATTCCTTATGTTTATTTTGTAGGATTGTATTTTGTTCAAATGCCAAGTTCCTATAGAGTCCTTAATAATAAGTGTTTAAATAATGCTAGGTTTACGGTTTTGGTCCCTCGGTTATTTGCCTGAATACCTGAGATAAAAAGTGAGTCTAGTCCACTTTGTTACCGGAGTGGATGCACAATCTAGTCACTTAGGCTCAAGTCCTTGCAGTTGCAGTCATAAATTTACGTTCTTGTTTTTTCAAAACAAAAAATTGATCCAGGAGCCTCCACTACATTCGACCCCTCAACTACTTTTGTCCGATTCCTAGCACTTCGGCTCTGTTTGTTTGGGCTTCAACTTCTGGTTTTAGGGTCCAAATCAGAAGACCAAAGAAACATCATCAAATGGGAAAACGATGCCGAGAAGCGCTCTGCCGAAATGCACTGGACGAGTAAGAGGGAAGACCAAGGAAACATCATTAGATGGGAAAACGATACTGGACGAGTAAGAGGGAAGACCAAGGAAACATCATTAGATGGGAAAACGATGCCAACAAGCGCTCTGCTGAAATGCACTGGACGAGGGAAGAGCGGAAGTAGGGTGGGAAGTGCTTCTCGCAGCTTCGTACTCAAGTTCTGAATCGTTATTCTTTATTACCCATTCCATTGCTTGAAATTGTAAGCACACTGCCACCCGTGAGCCTGAACCAGATTTTGTACTGAATACAATTTCGCCAAACCGATCTTGTACTGAATACAACTTTTTCAGTATTTAGGTCATTTTAGACATTTCATCCTTCAAACCAGCAGCAGCAGTCATCAAACATATTCCTATCAAATATCAAATCCTTGCTTCCAGCACCTGCTTCCCATAACTGTTTTTTAACAGCCCAGCAGCTATAGTTGCCTTTCAACAGCGGCAGCAGAAAAAAAAACCTTAAGCACAGGATTGGCTACATGTAGCCCATTTATTATTATTTTTTAGAAAATGACACTTTCATAGTTCAAAAAAATCTGAAAATATATCTAGATGTAGATGTAGTAATGATGACTTCTACCAACGTGCAAAAAATAAATGCGAAATATTTATATTTTGGCTATGTAAAAATGACAAATTTCTAAATCTGAGGCGGTGAACAATGTAGATTTCGAAAAAAAAAAATTTGTCAATTTTTTGTGTAGGCCAGAATACAATATATTGCGATTGAAAATTTGCAGCATCTTAGAGTACGTCATTGTCAACCTCTAAGTCGATGGGCGAATGGTGGATTGATCATTTCCATGGAGTCATATTGAAGGTGGAGCTAATTTCTGATAAAATATTCCACTCGGCTGATGGAGGCTACGGTGTAAAGTTCAGAGAATTGAAGAGTTCAGCGGAAAGTGTGCTATGTTGATGACTTTCTATCGAAACCGAGAGATGGACGAGAGTTGACAATGCATAATTCTACCAAGTGATGAGACAAATGCGAATTTGACTCGAGAAGACTAAATACAACGGGGAAATTTGTTAAATATGTGTACATGTTTGGTTAGAATTAAACTTATAATTACGCGGTAGGTTATAGTATGTTGGAGTCGAACACTTGTATGCCATGTCTAATATATAAAATCACCGTGGATAGATAAAATAGACTAGACGCAAACCGGACAGGTTAGACACGATTACAGGAGGACGGTCCAGCCTCGTGGCAGGGGTGTCCGAACCACGTGGCGCGGTGTTCTGATACAGGGAAAAAAATAAACAAGCGTCAAGTAACACGTACAACTGTTTGCCATTAGTGGTAGAGGAATTGTGTACTAGGTTAGTAGGAGAATTGTTATTGCCATAATAATTCAGGATATCTTTGATTCATATAATAAATACATAAATAGGAAATTTGCTACTTAATTACGCATCATAACAAAACCATATGAGTTTCTTCAACATGTATCAGTGTATTTGTGTAAAATGGGCCTGGAAAATGCCCAGAGAAAAATCCTCATCAGCTCATCAAAATCTTCTGGACGAAAAGACCCCGGATTATATAGCGCCACGTCGAATGCGTTTCTGACATGAATGTTATGTGTCCCTCCTACCTTCTCTGATTCTCTCCAAAAACAAGCTAATGCAAAGTCTCCGTTCTCTTCTTCATCCTTTTCCTGTCTGGGAAAATCAAAATTCTCTACACCGTTTTGCAAAATATACTACTCCGTATTTCTTTCTTGTCTGGCTACGAGCTTATAACTGCGGGCTCCCCGTAGACTCGTCGTCGTACGGTAGAAGCGGCGTCGCCCACTCGACCCGACTGTCGCGGTAGCGGTCTCGCGCGGTTCTTCACCAACTACACTTCTCCGGGAGGTCCACGCCCGCAATCCCCGCCCCATTACCAAGGTCCGAGAACGCATCGCCCTTCGCCGGCCTCGGCTCCGACCACTCTGACTGCTGCTCCCCGACCGCCTCCCGCTTCCCCAGCCATGGCCTTCTCCTCCCCCAACTCCCTCTCACTTACGCTTCCAGCGCCTCCTCCGCTTTCCACCTCCGCCTCCAGCCCCAGCCTTTCCTCCACCTTCCCACCCTCCCCTTCCACCGCTCCCTCCCGCTCCACCTTCCCGTCCTCCGCCTCACCCGGCCCATCCTCCCTCCTCTCCCGCTCGCCTCCTCGGACAGCGGCAGCAACTTCGGCGGCGGCGGCGGCGGCGGCGATGACGACCTCCCCTCTGGCGGCGGCGGAGGAGGCGACGAGGACGAGGACGAGAATGAGAACGAGGGCGAGGGCGGCGACGACGACGCGTCGGTCAACCGGAGGGAGGCGCTGTTCGTGCTGGCGCAGCTGGGGCGGAAGCTCGAGAGCCTTCCGGCGGACATGGCCGCGGCCGTGGACGGCGGGCGCCTCCCCGGGGAGATCGTGCGCCGCTTCGCCGACCTCGAGAAGTCTCCCCTCTTCCGCTGGCTGCTCCAGTTCGGCGGCTTCAGGGAGCGCCTCCTCGCCGACGACCTCTTCCTCGCCAAGGTCGCCATGGAGTGCGGCGTCGGAATCTTCACCAAGGTACTACTACGTGATAGTATAAATTCGCCGCGTATATTTTTTGCGCTTAATTCTGTTTTCGTGCGGTTTGCGATTCGGATCATCAGATGCGGTTTGGTTCGCTGTGGTTTGACCGGCAAGCTTCTGTGATTCCAGATACCCGCAGCTTTCCTGGCTCACATTGTTTTATGAGTCGGTTTTTCGGTTTGAGGGTGATGCGTGCCCAACTCCGAGTGACGTCGTCGCCGTCACTTCGGGGTTGTTGGGGAGTGCTCAGCCTGTCGTGCGCAAGTAGCTGTATTTGGACTTTGGAATGGAGTAGCACTTGGTGACGAATGTGGGCAGGAATACTTATTTCCTGTGACCAGATGCTGTTTGTGCACTCAGGCGGAATTGATCAAATAATCTAGTAATTGGACAGTCTACTAAGAGCTTTTCATTTCCACCAATAAAGCAAAGTTTAATTTATATTAGGTAAAGGAAAGGAATAAAGAAGCCTTTCTACTGTCTAGAGTGCCCCGTTGCCAGAAATACAAAGGAACCTTTCTATGAGTTGAAGTGTTAACTTGTTCAGTCACTTCAGTGTTATATGGACTGCTGTTCAATATGCAGAAGTCTCCTTCAGTTGACTCGTTTGTGGACCTATTCTTCAAATAGCGGGTGACAATTGAATCGAAACTCTGTACCCTAGAAATGTGTAGTAAGTACATCGAATGGAGAACATTTGCCCATCTTTTGAGAGCAGAGAATTGAGAAACTTCATCAAAATGCAGCACATCACTTGGGTACATTGTTGTTAGAACATCAATATATTTCCTTTTTGTAGCTGTACTATTATGCCTCAAATGCATTTTATATCTGTTTCTTTGAGTGCCGTCAAATTATTCTGTGATTTGATTTGCAATACACCTGATTTGACATCCTCTTTGCTTCTGCTAGACTGCGGCAGAATATGAGCGAAGGAGGGAGAACTTCACCAAAGAGCTTGACTTTGTCATTGCAGATGTGGTATGTTTGATGTTTCTATTGTTCTTTTGGATATATCTTTTATAACCTGCAAAACTTTGCTTTTGATTCCGTGTACTAGGGACCACCATCTTTATTCCAAAATAGATGACATATTTGAAAATGTGCAGTCAAACTTCCCTTGCAAATCCATTTAGGTTGGTTAGCTGCAGGTGCCATTATATTTCTGAAGATTTTTCCTGAAGAAATGTAATGCTTGCATTTGGATGCATTGATAGAAATAAACAATTTACGGGTAATAATAGGCAATTACAACGTGAAAGCTCTTGGGTGCATTGCATATGCACCCAGTATTTAAAAAACACATTTCGAAATGTAGAAAATTCAAGTCGTTTCGCAAAAAATTGACATTTTTTGTGTCCTGTATAAAAAGACAAAAGCATGTCTCGTCAAAAGCCTTATTAGTTTTTCTTTTTACACGGGCCACAAAAATGTCAGTTTTTCGTGATACAACTTCGCAAACACATAGCATGTTAAGATCTATGCGCGAACAAATTTTTGCAATTTTTTTACATTTTGAAATACGTTTAAAATGCATTTTAAATGCCGGGTGCATATCCACCGGGGGGCCAAAACGGCTCTTTCAATTACAACCAAATACCCAAGACAACAATGACCCATGGTCACTGCCTGTACCCAGTGCCCCTCGCCCAAGCAGTACAAGGGAAGGGAGGCAGAGATGAGATAGTGATATGCCATGTCATGTCCTAGCTAGGGATGCCTTTGAGTTAATCTGAGTTGTCAGCACGTGGGTGGGTCAAAATAAGGACTTTGGAAGGAGTCCAGTATTTTGTGCAAATATTTACTGATTTACATGTTACAGTATATGTGGATTGCGCTGGCCCTTTCCATCAGATCGGTCTTTTGGAATAGTGGTCAGCGCATGAAGCTTGACATGGTATCAGAGCCCAAGGTCTCGAGTTCGAGTCCTAGCTTCCGCACTTTATTCTAAAATTGCTATTGCCTCCTCGGTGTCCAAGTATAGGCACGTACAGGCCACGTACAGGCACGTCATGCCTCTTGAGCCTGCCTCTGACTCTACACGTGTTGACTTGTCTTCCCTTGTCTTCCCGTCACACGTGAGAGGGGGTGTTACAGTATATGTGGATTGCGCTGGCCCTTTCCATCAGATCGGTCTTTTGGAATAGTGGTCAGCGCATGAAACTTGACATTACAAACCCTGGTAAATTCGCAACTGGCATTGTATAAGGGGGTAAACAATGCAATTTACTTAATTACTTTTGTTTTGGAAAGTTATACCACCACTGTTGTTTCTTGAGAAACCAGAACAAAGAATTAATATGCTCTCGTGGGTTGACTCTTTTAAAGGTGTGCTAGAGAATCCTTTTAAAGGTGTGCTAGAGAATCTTTCATGTGTTATGGTTGCCAAATTATCCTTCTATTCAAATAGTTGCCAAATATCTTTGAAGACTTACCATCAAATAACCCTAGCATGCTTTTTATATGACCGGAGCCAGTCCCAACAACTCATTTGTGCTCTCCTTTCTATCTCCACCTACCATGTTTTACAGAAGTTTTACTATTATTATCATTATTATTATTATTTTGCAAATACGAATGCAGTACTTCCCATGCTTTAGTTTATTAAGTGTTCAAAACACGGGAGGTGGGGGAGCTTCACAGCTTATTGACCACTTGCATGCTTGCCTGTAGACAGGCAGTCCCAGTGTTCAAAGGCTACGCTTATTAGTTTAAATTGGTTAATCTATTCTCCACAAAAATACACTACTTGATTCGGGGCACATGAATGATTAGAACCCGTTGATTTTGCTCTTTTAGTCCACAAGCTCCACCAGGTGTGAACGGTCGCGCCAAATTGAATTATAGTAATTGTCTCAATGCTAGGAAAATTCTATCCTTAATGTTTATGGGGACATATCCATTACTTACAGTAACATGCTAACCCCTATTTTGTTATCCAGTTGATTTACCCCTTTGCTTAATCAATGTTTAAACACTTCTTAAATTTGGCCATCTCAGCTGAAGATTGATGTTAACAATTTTTTCTAATGACAAATGAAAAATGAACTAATCTTCCATCCCTCATCATAAAAATTATTAAATATCCCCATTGTAAGATGGTGTTGTTTTTATAATTCTGTGGATTCCTTATGAGGGTTTTAATAAGTAATTTGATGCTTTCTAGGTCATGGCAATAGTTGCAGACTTCATGCTCGTTTGGCTTCCTGCTCCAACTGTATCGCTGCAGCCAGCGCTAGCAATGAATGCTGGGTCTATTGCTAAATTCTTCCACAACTGCCCTGATAATGCATTCCAGGTAACATCTTGTTGTTTTATTATCGAAGTGGACATATATTTTTAACTATGTGTTATGTTCCCTTTTCTAGCGATGCAAAATTTACATTTCTGGATGGGAAAGTAGTTTTCGCCTCCTTGAAACTTGAAAGGGAACTTATGTAACTCCTATTGCAGATTGCTTTGGCTGGGTCATCATACACATTTTTGCAGAGATTTGGAGCTATTATGGTAAACATGAACTTTTTTGCTCTGTTGTGCTTGTGACACTCACAGTTGTTATTGAGTAATTTGAAAAGTATGTTGTTACAAACTGACAATTTGTATTCTTTCAGAGGAACGGTGCAAAGCTTTTTGCAGTGGGAACTAGTGCATCTGGTAAGTTTATCATGCTATAGTTGTGATGTTCTTGACAAACACTGCAAGCATTTTTTTAATTTAATCAAAGCATCAGGAGAAGAATATTTTCTTCTAAAATTTTCTGCTGCATATAAAGTAACCTTTTATCACACGTACAAAAATATGAAAGATCTACATTTGGAAGAGGTTTGGATTAGCTTCTCGTTTTCATGTAATCATTCATTATTCCATACATTGCTATGTTGTTTGGTTCAAAACCTCGATGCCTGACAGTATACAACATACCTTTTGTATTAGCACTACAAATGTATATTGTAACCTTGAAGATTCAATCCCGTATGTCGGATGATTGTTAACCAATGAACAAACATGCCTTCTAGAGTGTCACTTATTTTATTTTAGGTCAAGGTGACATATGAAAAAGTAAGATGCATGGTGAATTGATATCAGAAAACTAGCCAATGCCATATTGCTTTTCAATCCATGCAGAAGTCTTAATGGAAAGCTTAAAATTTATGGTCAAATATTATTTTCAGATCGGCACAGGTGTGACCAATGCAATTATAAAGGCAAGAAAGACCGTTAGCAAGGATGAAGCTGATGAAGTTGAAAATATTCCAATCGTTTCAACTAGTATTGCCTATGGTGTATACATGGCAGTTTCTAGTAACCTCAGGTAACATGCAATATTTCATTTATCACCCGTGTGATATTTTTTATTTACATGAAGTGATTAAATATTTCCTTTTTTTTCTGGTGATTACATATTTCCTGAGAAGCTGAGTTGAACTTCTCTTATGATTATGTTATGTTTAATTCTTCTCTTAAAAGGGACCATTCTGGGCCCTGAAAATCATGATATAAGAGTATGATATGCCAGGATATCCACACCTACAAATTTATGTGAAAAAAATGTAACCGAAATTACATTCAAGTGACTGACTTGTACAAATTAAACTTCTTTCACAACAGATACCAGGTTCTGGCTGGAGTGATCGAACAGCGGATGCTCGAGCCATTGCTACACCGCCACAAACTAGCACTGAGTGCACTCTGCTTTGCGGTTCGAACAGGGAACACATTCTTGGGATCCCTGCTGTGAGTATCTGTAGCATTGAGGAGGTTAATTTGATGTCCATTCTGATTTTTGATGAGGTCACTTACTGGCTGTACTTCTTTGCCTTTGCAGGTGGGTTGACTATGCCAAGTTTATAGGCATACAATAAGTCAAAGATGGAGCTAAAATTGCACAACTATTAGCAATGTCGATTTGTCACCGCCTGATGTTACTACGCTTTCCTACCTTTGGAGCCTGTTTCGTCTGCCTTGACAAGAGACACCACGGACAGAGTAGTTCGATTGCTTTTGTTGAAAAAGAAAGATATTCTGCAGAAAAGAAAGTAATTCGTCGAATTCCCAACGAACAAGTGATTGGATTGGTGCCTTGTATGCATTTTTTCCTATTAGAACCCAGAGACGTTTCAGACAATAATTTGGCAGTAGTTTATGGGTTGGCTTGTTCTGTTTTCCCCCAAATTTGTGGCACATGTCATTGGATGCCGAATCTGGACATGGCCCTCTGGGTTCTTTATATATGAGCTTGCACGCCATGCACATCTTGGTTTCTGGTTCTACCCACTGACCGGTGCTGTGGGGTACGATGTGACTTCTATCTTTTCCGTTTTGATATGTACCCTGCGAGATCTCTGTCTTTAATTTGAAGAGGCTCGCTGATTGAAATGTCAGCAGAAACCCGGACATGCATGATTCAGAGGTCCAAAGCACCAATCGAGCGAGGCCGGCCAGGCCCAAGACAGCCAGTGTGCTTGATCGTTTGGACCAGTACGAAGTACGCGCCCGCGTTCGACCGGCTCGGCTGTCACACACCTGAAGAACTGGGGATAAGCAGAGACAAGTACGTAATCAAGATGATAACTAAAATTTGTGGTGAGAAATAGGAAAGCATGAGATGGGCAAATAGAGAATTGGGATGAGAGAGTATAATTCCCGTAGCACCTCAAGAGCTGCTTAGGTTCTTGCGTCGTTATTTTTTTTTAGAATTTAACAATGTATTAATATAATAAGCTAGCAAGCCGGCTCATTAAAAACCTTCCAGTCCCTTTCGGTACAGGAAAAGAGTGCGTAAAAAACTTGCAGCTTTAATCGTTTACAATAGTTACATCGTTTGCAATTGCAGCTCTGATACAAAAAGGAGGATCTCCATGCCACACACCATGGTTCACCTCACAAAACTTAGCTAGTTCATGAGCTGCTATATTAGCCTCCCTAGGACAATGAGAGAAACTAACACGTGCAAAAGAACGGCAAAGAAATGCGCATTCTTCATAGATTGCCGCCGCAGACCCTAACGAATTGCCTCCATGTTGCATGGTTTCAACAACATCCATGCAGTCGGATTCAATCACCAATCTGTTGCATCCAACTTCTCCAGCTAAAATCAGACCGTTCCGCACAGCCATAGCCTCCGCCGTAGTAGCATCCTCCACATTAGTTAGGATCCATCTTCCTCCAGAAATAAAAGAACCAGTATGGTCACGGAGAATAGCACCAGTACCACCCGTTCCCGTATCCACGTCGAAAGCGGCATCAACATTAAGCTTGACTTGATCTTCATATGGTTTCCGCCAGCCATGCCTCTCGATCGGGCCTGCTCCCATCTTCTTAGCCCTCTTATAATTCAAAGCTAGAGCCATAATTGATTGCACATACCTCTCTAATTAACGTTGCTATTCACCATGGGTGGCCTTCCTCCTTTCCCAATTCCCACCATATATACCAGGCAGCAACCGCACTAATATCACACGTTCTGATCTCAGGAATCAAAGGTACTTCTGTTTTGTCCATCAGAAGAGACTCAAGCATTGGAGTACCATTGAGCTCACGCAGCCTTGCATTCTCTAATTTCTGTGACAATCCGAGCCCAGCCCAAATTTCTCTTGCTCTACCACATTTAAAAAAAGCATGTGCTATGCTTTCACAATCTACCGAGCACATAGGACACTGACTTGAAATCGGAACATGCCTATTTGCTAGCACTCCATAGCACCCATTAAGCTTCGCCAACAATGTATTTTGATCTTCGCAGGAACTTTTAACGCCCAAAGACCTCGCCACAAAGGATTATTAACTGATGAATCAAAAGGACTAGTACGTCTCAGTTTGCGCTCATGCTGAAAATCCCATTCCATATGATATGCCGATTTAACAGAAAAAATTCCATTCTTATTGTGATGCCAAGCAATGAAATCATCCATCATGCCAATGGCGAGTGGTATTTTCAAAATTCTCTCAACATCGCCCGCCCAAAAAATATCTCTAAGCTACTCCTCATTCCACGTTCCACTCTCATAATCAATAAGTTCTGAAACTTTTGTTAATACGACATTACCTCTTCTTGTCATGACTTTCCTGCTCGGGCTCGTCGGAATCCAACAGTCTTCCCAAATATTAATCTTCTCGCCATCACCGACTGTCCAAATATGACCTCTTTTAAAAGTTTGGATGCCAGCCCATATACTCTTGCGTCGTTAATTATCTGGATGAAACGACTTCGGAGATGGAGTCAACGTCAACCACATGATCTTCATTTAGTAAAGGGGTATTGGCTGATCCTGACCGTAGGATAACCGAATTGTTTGCCTATCTGTTTCAGCTGTCGAAATCTTCAGAAAATTCAGAGCTTCAGATTTGCCGTTCATGACATCGGCAAATCAAACTCTAGTACATCTTGCAACACAAGCCACGCATGCCTCATACGTGCGTGCGTCCGACAATTAACCAAACCCTAGCCCTTTATATCCCTCGTCTGTCTTTGTTTAGCCAGGCCCGTAGATCGGAGAGGAATTAAACAGGATACGCACGCCTGCGCTCGAATATCCCCCAAGAGATCGAGATCTTGCCGATCGATCGATCGAGATGGCGTTGCTGAGGGCGAAGTGGCTGGCGATGGGCGTGCCGGTGGGGTTCTGGTGGGGGTGGAAGAAGCGCAACGTGTGGGAGCTGGAGAAGATGGTGGAGTCGGTGCTGCCGCAGCCCATGGCGAAGCACGTCGTGAGCCTGCTGCCCAAGGGCACCGCCGACACGCGCCAGAAGGTGCGGCTGCAGGAGTCCATCAGGGAGAACGGCAGGAGGCAGGAGGAGACGATCCGCAAGCTGGAGGAGACCATCCGGAGGCAGGACGAGAACGCGGCGGAGACCATCCGGAAGCTGCAGGAGACCATCCGGAGGCAGGACGAGAACGCGGCGGAGACCAACCGCCTGCTGCAGACTGTCATCGCGCGCCTCCCGGAGGCCGAGGACCACCGTCGTCTCGCGCAGAAGCAGGGGGACTCGCCGACGACCACCACCACGCCGTCGTCGCCTCCGGCGAAGCACTAGTCTCTTGGTTAAGCGTGCGTACTGCGTACGTACGTGAGTATCATCTGCATGGGTGGTACGTTTACATATTGACAGTTCGATCTAGATACTGGATCAGAAAAGACTTCTGTTTTTTCAATTCAGGGGATCGATCTAGCTAGTTGATCAGAAAAGACTTCTGTTTCTTCAATTCAGGGGTGAGAGCTGGAGTATTTGACAGTATGTGATATGCCTACTATTGATTACTCGATTCAGTTGACCGTGTGATAACCGTTGGAATATATCAGGATACTTCAGTAGCGAACACGCACGTACACGTGCCTCTTCTGTTCGCCTACGTCCATTGGAGCGTAACTCTGTGTTTTGTGATTTTTTTTGGGTAGATGCGCACATCTTCATATGCTTGGGCTTTGTGTGGTCAAGATAGGAACCCGAACCAAAATTATGTAGAGAACTTGCCTGTGGCAAGATGGTTAGGAGTGTGATTGTATCCTAACCCACCAGAGTTGAAACCTCAGGTTTGACGCTGGTGTTTCTTATTTAAGGCGGAATATTCTTCAGTGAGAGGCGACGTTTCCGTCGACAGCGAGACACCCGTGGTGACTTCGTCAATCTCAAGTCTCGACCCACCGACTCGGTCTCTCAGAGGTGTTTATAGGGGTAGGATGTGCGTGTGTGCGTTCATAGGGGTGAGTGTGTGCGCGTGTATATGAGTGTCTGCGTTGTACTGTGTTTCGCAAAAAAAAACCAAAATTATATTCAAACTGTAAGTACTCCCTCCGTCCCCAAATACACAATTTCTAACTTTGACCAGATAAATAGAACAAAATATCAACAATTAGTATAATATTTCATGAATACATTATAAAAATATATCTTATGGTGAATCTGTTGACGTTGATTTGGTATCAGACATCTTCATGTTTTTGAATATATATCCAGTCAAACTTTAAAAATGTTAACTTGTTTTATTCAATTTATACACCACCTATTAGGGGACGGAGGGGGTATATCACAAAGAAATAAGTGCATGTGAATAATTTTATTTTTCATTTTTTTCAAGTTCATGCCTATCTTAGTGGCGACTTAACCTTTTGATGGACGTACAAATATGTCTTCTTTGGCTTCAGTTTAATTTCCCGGTTTCTTGTTAATTAACCAGCCAATTAATTCTCTTCTTCTTAATCAACGAAAATGGCAAATCTTTTTGTCTTGTTTCAAAAAATAGTCTAGAAGGAACATAATGTTGGGTGGTGAGAGGAGATACACAACCCCAACACCCCCTAGCCAGCGATGAACTTTGACCATAGTTTCTACTAGCAGATATTTAGTGGAAACAAACACAATAACATGCACAAATGATAAAGTTGATAGCGTAAAATTACGTGTTTTCTCGAGTCAATTGCACATTGGTACCACTTTTGTTTTGAATCGCGCAGACCTTCTAGAAATTTTCGAGCCTTTCGCAAAAAGACCCCAATTGGACCCTAAGTGTGACTTGACAGCGTTCTTGACTAGGCGAGCCCACCTGTCAGGCTGACGTGGCAAGCTTAGAGAAATTAACACTGACCTGACAGTGGGCCCCATATGTCAGCCCAATTAAAAAATTAAAAATTCTAAGAAAATGAAACAAAGTCGAAAAAAATCTGCGACAACGACGCCACCTGCCGCGTGAGACCGCCGCCGCGCAGAGCGCGTCGACTGCACCGTCCGCCACTAGCCCCACGCGCGCGTCATCGCCATCGACGAAGCCGTCCGCCACTAGTCCTACACCCCGGCCGCCTTGTGCTGCAGCAGTGTCGCCACCGCGCCGGACTCTATCACCTACGCGGTGACGAGGCCGAGCGGCTGGAGTAGGGAGAGGTCGAGCAAGGTGGGGGACTTACGTGAAAGCCTACACAACATGAGGACGAAAAATCATGGTTGTGCACCAACCGGTTCAACCAAGATTCGCTACTAGCAACAGGGTTACTGGGTACAGAGTCTTCTCTAAAACCTCTAGAGATTACAACACACTTCAGCTTGTTGTCTACCAGCAGCAACAATAACAACAATCAGAAGAGACAAGATTGTACCAAACATAGATAACACAATTTCTATTATTTTCAATAATCAACAAACTGCTCTTAAACCACAAATCTAAACCGCAGGGAATTTGGTAGACAAGAAGATATATGTGTTCCCAACATACTCACCAAATCGGAGCTCAACCGGATAAATCGTTTGCCCGCCCAAACTATTTGCCTACCAAAACTTCCTTTATGCAGAAACTGTAACAGTCCGTACTGACAAAAAGGGTATGAAATTTGATATTCCACTGACCAAAATCTCAAAACAACTAACCAGATTGAAGTACTCAAAATAAGGGACAAACTTACTAAGTCTGAAGCCAATCCAATCACAAGTGAGCGTCCGAACACCACCTTGAAAACAAACCGGTAAGAAACTACCAATCTAGACAAAAAAAATTAACTCTCCCATTTCTTCCTCCATTCTCACTTGTTTTTGCTATATTGTATGTTCTCCCACCCTCTCATGGCAGTCACCACGTTCTAGTCTCATTTGTTTGCTTTTTTAGTCATCTCTCTAGGAGGCAGCTCCGCCGTTAAATGCGAATGTCAATCAACAATTGACATGTGTTGAATTTTTTGGGTTGATCCTAGGCTGCCAACACACCTCCATGTGAAGGGATATGGCCCAACACATAACCAACAAGTAAGCTCATAGCTGGACTCGATTCGCTTTAGAACATAATACACATAAAGTGATAGAGACAACTGCTATCCTAAAAGCTTTTTTGGATACTACTCTCTATCACACCAATTTAGTTCTATCAAATTCATCATACAATACATTATTTTACTATATATATTTGACGTTATAGATATTTACATCCATCAATTATAATTTTGGTCAATAGTAAAGACGTTTGACTTTATACAAACCTAGAAATTCAAAAAAAAATCTAATTACAAGCTAGCCAGCTCCATGGTAATGGAGAGAGTATTTGTCATACCCTCTCGTGTGTATTTTCTCTTTGGGCTGTCGGCATGCATGTTCAGATTAGCTAGCTTGTATCTTATAAAAAAACAAGATTGAGGGGGGCGACACCACCCCGAGTGTAACTCGAACCAGTGACCTGGCGCTTAGCGATTCAGCTTGTATCTTATGGAGGAGGATTTTTGTAAAACATTTGTAGATGAGTTATAGACTGTCTTCTCTCTAAAACTTATTTTCCCACCACGCATCTAGGATTGTTGTCCGCATCGTTGATTTGCCCGTGGCGAGGTGACTGAGGATGTCACCTTAACCTAACTAACGGCCAATATATCGACTGTGTGCGTGACCTGAATTGAGTGCGACATTACCACAGAGCTGAGCTTGTAGAGAGAGAATATGCAGTACACCTGCCCTCAATGTCGCACAGTACCAACGTACGCCCTCTCGTGAACCAACTCAGTTCTACTGTACTCTGACTGACGTAGGTGGGATTCATGGTGGCCAACTGTCTGGAAGCAATGAACCCGGACCAACCGATCGATCATCTCCAAAGAATATTCTGACGAAAATTTGCCCTGTCGATCGGTATCATAGGAGTAAATCGACTCGGTTTCATTCAAAAAAAACCTCGATTCTGTTTTGTTTCTCTCTCTGTTTCTTTACGGATGCTTTTGTTTTTGTGTAAAGCCGTACCGATGCCGTTCGAGGAAACGACGGCGGGCCGGACGGCGCCGGATCCGCCGTGGCGCCTCTGCCGTCCCTTTCCCACCCCCGGCCCGGAGTTCGCCATCAATCGCGCATCCTCGGATACCCCTGCGGCTGTTCCCCATGTGCCCGCCCACTGGGCTCCACGCGTCCCCATCCACCTCTGCTCCCACCGCACCCCGATCTCCACTTCCCCACTCCATTTGAAATCCCACCACCACCCTCGCCACGGCCGCCCCCCCCAAACGGTCACCCCTTCACGGCAGTACGTCTCCACCTGCGCTTCCCCATCCTCCTCCTAGCTCGTCGCGTCGGCTCGACCGATCCGGAGGGGTCCGGAGGTGGAGGGCGTGGACGGCGGAGGCGGCGGCGGCGGCGCCATGGCCTCCTCCCACCCTGCCGCGGGGGCCGACGCGGCGTTGCAGAAGCTGGAGGCGGGGGGAAGCGAGGGTTTGGCGGTGTTCGCCGCGTCGGCGGCGGACCAGGCGGTGGTGGCGGCGGCGCCCAGGAGGCCCTCGGCGGGGCGGAAGGAGCGCGCGTGCACCGCCAAGGACCGCATCAGCCGCATGACGCCCTGCGCCGCCGGGAAGCGCAGCTCCATCTACCGCGGGGTCACCCGGTACGTACTACGCACGCGGCTCCTGTGGCCTCGCTCCTCCCCGGTGTTCCTTGCTTTCGGTCTTTCGAGCGCCGTTGGAACTCCACCAAGGATGTTGGGCAGAGCTTTCATATTGAGCAGAGCTTACATGAACGGACTGTATGAAATGCAGAGCGTGGGCCGCGTGGCTACCTAGTCTGGGGGATCTGAAGAGAACTGGCACACGACGAGACGACAATGAATGTCAGCGGGAGACTATTGCTGTTGTGTAGGAGTGTCTGCGCATTGCAGGCAGTGTTTGTCTCTGGTTTAAAACAAGTAAAAAATTAATACATAGACATCGCAGCTTGTTCAAACTTCAAAAGATGATGTGCTCAACTGCTCATGGTCAACCAGAAATCTCCACGAGAAGTATTGTGGCGTACGGTTACAAATGCTTGTCCACCTTATTTTTCTACAAATATTTGTTACTTTTAACCACTTTGTATGTTTGCAAAACTTTGGCACCCATCCTTCTTCCCCATGAAAAAATTGTCAATCTGAGCTGAGAGTATTGTTTTCTTCTGCTATCCTCAATACTACTATTTTCTGCCCCTGACACGCTTATCTTCAACTTGTTATGGATGATAAACATTATCCCCTTTTGATGTTCCTTATTAAACTTGTATCCGCTTAATTTATTACTGACCCTAATCTTGCATCAACAGGCATAGATGGACAGGGCGATATGAGGCCCACCTTTGGGACAAAAGCACATGGAATCAGAATCAGAACAAAAAAGGGAAACAAGGTATGCAACTATCTGGTGAAGACTCGAAGCTGCTGTAAATTTAGCGAGTTTTTGAAAAAATTGACATTGGCATGTAGGAAAACATGTCCATATTAGCTTCCTTTTATTTCATACTGTCATTTGGCTTCAGTTCTCTGATCCTCAATTACTCATCATCTGTCAATTAAATATGGAATGTATGTAGTAATTGCATAGTTGTTCATTCTATAACTTTACAGTCAAACATTCCTTTTTACCCTTGCTTGAGTCAGTCTCCATTTGACTAAATAAATATTTTTGTTTCATAACCACTGCATGCAACTTACTGGATGTAAAGAATTACACATTGTGGATCTATCAGTTTCTTTTTGTGACGCGCATGATTTCTTTCATATCTCCAGAAGATGTCATGCATGTGTTAAATTCTTTACTTTTCCTTAATCTAATTTGATGGCATTGTTTCTTTTGCATGGGAAACTGCACCACACATCAATCTTGCAGTATATTTAGGTAAGGAGCACCATTGATGTTAATATTAAATGCACAACTGCTAACTTGATACGGTGTTTCTAATACCCATCCATTTTACATGTAGGTGCATATGATGATGAAGAGGCTGCGGCAAGAGCCTATGACCTCGCGGCATTGAAATATTGGGGAGCTGGAACACAGATAAATTTTCCTGTGAGTCATTTATTTCTATTTTTCTCAAACACGCATCAAAATGTCAGTCATTTCGTATTAGTGTCACTTATATAGATTTGCTAATGATAACCGACTCTTGTTTTTTAGCATCTGCTAAATTACTCCACATCAAATATTTAAGTATGTAGTTGCCTTTTAATACTAAAAGATCATAGTTTAGTTGAAAGCGCTAATCATTTTTTATTCAGGAAGTGTCGCATGGGGAAACAGACACTTTTGTGGGATAAACAACGTGTTTGTTACTAATGTTGAGCGATCAACTACTTAGAGTCAAAAAGTCTTGCACAGGATATCAAGCAACATTGCTTGTGCTTTAAAAATTTGAAGCTTCTGAATTTCGTCTCTAAATTTCAAAAGTATTTAATGCCTCGTGTATACTTTGCATCATGTATATCAATTGTTTTGAGATACATGATATCTCAGTTCAATTTAAGCCTATGTTTTCTCATCTGGTTTGGCTCCGGTACATTTTTACAGATAGTGTATGCTATCTAGTGCCTGCTTTCATAAACACAACAAAAATTAGGATATATCATGCACTCAGTTCAGATTCGTACATAAGTCTGTGATTTTCTTATCTGGTTTGGTTACGCTACATTTTACAACTGTAACTTAAAACATATACACCGATATCTTCTGCAGAGTATTGTCAAAACAAACATATCATTGCTTCAATGTTTTTAGTTCCATGTCAATGGTCACAATACATAATGATTTTTATATTTTTGGCAGACTTATGTTAATTATGTATTTTCTTATTTAGGTCTCCGATTATACAAGAGATCTTGAAGAGATGCAGATGATATCCAAGGAGGAGTATCTTATGTCTCTTCGAAGGTATGTTATTGCAGTTTTAATGGATGTAGATTATTTTATTTTCTTAAGCAGTGATTGGAAGATTCATGCTTTGCAGAAAGAGCAGTGCCTGCTCTAGAGGATTACCAAAATATCGTGGACTTCCCAGGTACAATTCAGTGACGGGGCAATATATCCTCTAAGATTAGAACTTCTTCTATGTTGGTTGTTTTACTAGGGTTTATTATGGTGATGCATCAGCCTGGTATATTAGTTAATAACCTTCTGTACTGCTGCTTATGCTTTTCTGCCAGAAATCTTCGTGGCAGAACAACTGTGCAGAACTGAAGTAATAAATTGAATACTGATTAGCTTACCAATTTTCTTTAAAAAAATCAAAGAAAAGAATATAGCTTAGCTTCTTTACGGGCTGCTCTTAGTTAGACTTTGGTAATCCCTTGAGGCAAAACTGCACTTAGCTTGGGAAATAAACATTAGTGTAGCTAAGACTGCAAACATATCTGCAATGTGTACCAGACATAAGTTGCCTACAAATCAGTCAGGTGCACAAAACCAATCCCTCAATCATACAGCATGTATGCCCTTTTGGCCTCATGGTAATACCCCAAGTATCTAGCTTTTCACTCCGTATCACTAATCGGGCTGATTATTGGCAATGTGGGGCCAATCACCAATGCATATACTGGTTTTACTTGTATATGGGAAAGTGGTATTACTTCGAAACAAGCAAACTGTGACCAGATGCCAGCATTAAACGCTAACCTTTTCAACTTAAAACTGTACTGGACATATAAGTAAAAGTTTTTGAAGGTGTGTGCCACATCAATATACAGATTGTAATCATAAACGATGCAACAGGAGATATGCCAATTCTGCATTCAATTTCATGTTATAAATCCGTCCACAAAATCTGCAATTGCATTTACTTCAGCTTTATACTAGTGTACATGTCATGCAGGCAACTTCATAATTCCAGATGGGATGGTTCTTTGGGACAGTTACTTGGCAGTGACTACATGAACCTCAGTTGTGGTACGTCTACGTACTGCTACACTGCTCTCTCGAGTTAACGAACTACATAAGTGATTAAATGGCTATGATACATTTTAACATGTTTTTCTTCTTCAAATTACAGGAAAGGAGATTGCCTTGGATGGAAAATTTGCTGGAAGCTTCGGTCTAGAGAGGAAAATTGATCTAACGAATTACATTAGGTGGTGGGTACCCAAAAAGACACGGCAGTCAGATACATCAAAATCAGAAGAGGTTGCTGATGAAATCCGAGCTATTGAAAGTTCAATGCAACTTACTGAGCCCTATAAGCTGCCTTCTCTTGGCCCCAGTTCTGATTCAAAACCCTCTTCAGTGGGGCTATCTGCATGCAGTATCTTATCTCAGTCTGATGCCTTCAGAAGCTTCTTGGAGAAGTCTACAAAATTATCTGAAGAATGTACATTTAGCAAAGAAATAGATGAATCAAAGGTTGCCGCGTCCGTACCTGCTACGGGACATGATACGTCTGCGACTGGCATTAACATGAATGGGTTGCTAGTACAAAGAGCTCCATACACACTGGCCCCTGTTATGCCTACAACAATGAAAAGTACATGGAACCCTGCTGATCCTTCCGCTGACCATCTATTTTGGAGCAACTTCATCTTACCATCGAGTCAACCAATCACAATGGCGACAATAACATCAACAACGGTTTGTTTCTCTGCCTGATATATTTTTCTGCTTCTTGGTGCCGAATCTGATGATTTATTTGTGACAGTTTGCGAAGAATGAGGTGAGTTCAAGTGATCCTTTCAAGAACCAGGAGTGACCCCATATGAACTTACCAAATAGCCAGGATATGTTTTAGCTGGTAATTAAAGACTACAGACCCAGCATTGTTACTGTATTCCTGTCAGTTCATTTGATATTTCATTTTTCTAATTTTGTGTGTCACCTAAATCGCTATAAACGTTTTGGCGCAGAAAGCTTACAATTCATGAATTAATTAAATGCGCAGAAATCTAAACATTAGTTAACCAAGAAAAAAAAAGTATGGACTAGTTCTTGCTTACAAAAACTGGTGCAAGCTTTTTAAAAGAAAGGGGAGATACCTGAAACAAGACCCCTCATGGAAGATAGAATGAACATAATGGGAATGAGCTGCAACTGTTTCAGTACTAATTTTGCTCTACTAGGCAAAATAGTCGTCGTGATAGACAAGTAAAGTAGCTTATTTTCGAAAGCAGAAGGGGAGAAAGCACAGCCTAGTTTCTGCTAAAATTACGTTTCATTGATTGGTAAACTGAAAGCTTCGCACATTTCAACTGTTGGGCAGGTTGATGGCAACATCGTTCACTTCCGGTGTGTTTGGTTCCGCCAATCTTTTGATGTGTGGCTTGTGAGCAGTACTCTTGTGTATCCATACTTCACAGAACATGCATAGAAGGCAAGAAAATCATACTTTATGTAATATATACAGTGGCCAATGCCCATGAAACAATATGTAGCTGTAGAGCTTTCTGTATATATTGCTGGTGTTTACAGATTTGAGGAAGAGAGCAGAAATAAGAATGTGATTTTTGTATCATCTTGCGCTAAGCGAGTGCACCTTCTGATCTAGAGACGCTTTTTTATTAAAAAAATTGCGGTTCATCTTTGGTTCTATGGTAGAACATATACGTGATTTAGATATGCTTCTAGGCAGACATATATTTATGATGGGTTGGCCTTGCTTTTTTATGTCAAGTACAGTACTATATTGACATGCTGCATATCTATTGTGGAAAATAATTGGTGACTGAAGCGTTAAGTGTACAAATTCCTAGGGTATATATTACGCCACAGGACCAACGTTGAACCATCGACATTTTTAGCTTTGAACGTCGTGCGATCGTATGTTTTACAGAACGACTTTCACTATGCTTTTTTGCGATCAGTTCAAAATAAGTAAGCTAACAGGGCCTGGCCTTCCACTGCAGCAAGATAGGCCACGAAAGTTTCCGCATGCCAATCCGGACTCGGTCGGATGAGTCGTCTCCGATATCAGCAAGGGCTCGGATTAAACTGTTTCCCCACACCAACAACTAGTTTGCGATGCAGTTGCAGTTACTACTAGATTTACTGCTGGGAGAAAGAGAGCGCCGGAAGACGCCGTCCGGAGGTTCTTCTCTCGTCCGATGCTGGGGAAACGGATTTAAACGGTGTTTGTTACTAATGTTGAGCGATCAACTACTTAGAGTCAAAAAGTCTTGCACAGGATATCAAGCAACATTGCTTGTGCTTTAAAATTTTGAAGCTTCTAAATTTCATCTCTAAATTTCAAAAGTATTTAATGCCTCGTGTATACTTTGCATCATGTATATCAATTGTTTTGAGATACATGATATCTCAGTTCAATTTAAGCCTATGTTTTCTCATCTGGTTTGGCTCCGATACATTTTTACAGATAGTGTATGCTATCTAGTGCCTGCTTTCATAAACACAACAAAAATTAGGATATATTATGCACTCAGTTCAGATTCGTACATAAGTCTGTGATTTTCTTATCTGGTTTGGTTACGCTACATTTTACAACTGTAACTTAAAACATATACACCGATATCTTCTGCAGAGTATTGTCAAAACAAACATATCATTGCTTCAATGTTTTTAGTTCCATGTCAATGGTCACAATACATAATGATTTTTATATTTTTTGGCAGACTTATGCTAATTATGTATTTTCTTATTTAGGTCTCCGATTATACAAGAGATCTTGAAGAGATGCAGATGATATCCAAGGAGGAGTATCTTATGTCTCTTCGAAGGTATGTTATTGCAGTTTTAATGGATGTAGATTATTTTATTTTCTTAAGCAGTGATTGGAAGATTCATGCTTTGCAGAAAGAGCAGTGCCTGCTCTAGAGGATTACCAAAATATCGTGGACTTCCCAGGTACAATTCAGTGACGGGGCAATATATCCTCTAAGATTAGAACTTCTTCTATGTTGGTTGTTTTACTAGGGTTTATTATGGTGATGCATCAGCCTGGTATATTAGTTAATAACCTTCTGTACTGCTGCTTATGCTTTTCTGCCAGAAATCTTCGTGGCAGAACAACTGTGCAGAACTGAAGTAATAAATTGAATACTGATTAGCTTACCAATTTTCATTAAAAAAAATCAAAGAAAAGAATATAGCTTAGCTTCTTTACGGGCTGCTCTTAGTTAGACTTTGTAATCCCTTGAGGCAAAACTGCACTTAGCTTGGGAAATAAACATTAGTGTAGCTAAGACTGCAACATATCTGCAATGTGTACCAGACATAAGTTGCCTACAAATCAGTCAGGTGCACAAAACCAATCCCTCAATCATACAGCATGTATGCCCTTTTGGCCTCATGGTAATACCCCAAGTATCTAGCTTTTTCACTCCGTATCACTAATCGGGCTGATTATTGGCAATGTGGGGCCAATCACCAATGCATATACTGGTTTTACTTGTATATGGGAAAGTGGTATTACTTCGAAACAAGCAAACTGTGACCAGATGCCAGCATTAAACGCTAACCTTTTCAACTTAAAACTGTACTGGACATATAAGTAAAAGTTTTTAAAGGTGTGTGCCACATCAATATACAGATTGTAATCATAAACGATGCAACAGGAGATATGCCAATTCTGCATTCAATTTCATGTTATAAATCCGTCCACAAAATCTGCAATTGCATTTACTTCAGCTTTATACTAGTGTACATGTCATGCAGGCAACTTCATAATTCCAGATGGGATGGTTCTTTGGGACAGTTACTTGGCAGTGACTACATGAACCTCAGTTGTGGTACGTCTACGTACTGCTACACTGCTCTCTCGAGTTAACGAACTACATAAGTGATTAAATGGCTATGATACATTTTAACATGTTTTTCTTCTTCAAATTAGGAAAGGAGATTGCCTTGGATGGAAAATTTGCTGGAAGCTTCGGTCTAGAGAGGAAAATTGATCTAACGAATTACATTAGGTGGTGGGTACCCAAAAAGACACGGCAGTCAGATACATCAAAATCAGAAGAGGTTGCTGATGAAATCCGAGCTATTGAAAGTTCAATGCAACTTACTGAGCCCTATAAGCTGCCTTCTCTTGGCCCCAGTTCTGATTCAAAACTCTCTTCAGTGGGGCTATCTGCATGCAGTATCTTATCTCAGTCTGATGCCTTCAGAAGCTTCTTGGAGAAGTCTACAAAATTATCTGAAGAATGTACATTTAGCAAAGAAATAGATGAATCAAAGGTTGCCGCGTCCGTACCTGCTACGGGATATGATACGTCTGCGACGGCATTAACATGAATGGGTTGCTAGTACAAAGAGCTCCATACACACTGGCCCCTGTTATGCCTACAACAATGAAAAGTACATGGAACCCTGCTGATCCTTCCGCTGACCATCTATTTTGGAGCAACTTCATCTTACCATCGAGTCAACCAATCACAATGGCGACAATAACATCAACAACGGTTTGTTTCTCTGCCTGATATAATTTTCTGCTTCTTGGTGCTGAATCTGATGATTTATTTGTGACAGTTTGCGAAGAATGAGGTGAGTTCAAGTGATCCTTTCAAGAACCAGGAGTGACCCCATATGAACTTACCAAATAGCCAGGATATGTTTTAGCTGGTAATTAAAGACTACAGACCCAGCATTGTTACTTACTGTATTCCTGTCAGTTCATTTGATATTTCATTTTCTAATTTTGTGTGTCACCTAAATCGCTATAAACGTTTTGGCGCAGAAAGCTTACAATTCATGAATTAATTAAATGCGCAGAAATCTAAACATTAGTTAACCAAGAAAAAAAAGTATGGACTAGTTCTTGCTTACAAAAACTGGTGCAAGCTTTTTAAAAGAAAGGGGAGATACCTGAAACAAGACCCCTCCATGGAAGATAGAATGAACATAATGGGAATGAGCTGCAACTGTTTCAGTACTAATTTTTCTCTACTAGGCAAAATAGTCGTCGTGATAGACAAGTAAAGTAGCTTATTTTCGAAAGCAGAAGGGGAGAAAGCACAACCTAGTTTCTGCTAAAATTACGTTTCATTGATTGGTAAACTGAAAGCTTCGCACATTTCAACTGTTGGGCAGGTTGATGGCAACATCGTTCACTTCCGGTGTGTTTGGTTCCGCCAATCTTTTGATGTGGTGGCTTGTGAGCAGTACTCGTGTATCCATACTTCACAGAACATGCATAGAAGGCAAGAAAATCATACTTTATGTAATATATACAGTGGCCAATGCCCATGAAACAATATGTAGTTGTAGAGCTTTCTGTATATATTGCTGGTGTTTACAGATTTGAGGAAGAGAGCAGAAATAAGAATGCGATTTTTGTATCATCTTGCGCTAAGTGAGTGCACCTTCTGATCTAGAGACGCTTTTTTAATTAAAAAAATCGCGGTTCATCTTTGGTTCTATGGTAGAACATATACGTGATTTAGATATGCTTCTAGGCAGACATAAATTTATGATGGGTTGGCCTTGCTTTTTTATGTCAAGTACAGTACTATATATAGACATGCTGCATATCTATTGTGGAAAATAATTGGTGACTGAAGCGTTAAGTGTACAAATTCCTAGGGTATATATTACGCCACAGGACCAACGTTGAACCATCGACATTTTTAGCTTTGAACGTCGTGCGATCGTATGTTTTACAGAACGACTTTCACTATGCTTTTTTTGCGATCAGTTTCAAAATAGAGTAAGCTAACAGGGCCTGGCCTTCCACTGCAGCAAGATAGGCCACGAAAGTTCCCGCATGCCAATCCGGACTCGGTCGGATCAGTGGCGGAGAGAGAATATGTAGAACCAGGGTACACCTATGGTGCCATAGGACATTTAAAACATATTTTGGGGGTGCATGTATGGTGAAAAACTGCTATTTTACAAAGAAAAATAAATTTTCCCGGTGTCCTGTGCACCCGGGTGGCATAAGGTGGATCCGCCGGTGGGTCGGATGAGTCGTCTCCGATATCAGCAAGGGCTCGGATTAAACTGTTTCCCCATACCACCAACTAGTTTGCGATGCAGTTGCAGTTACTAGATTTACTGCTGGGAGAAAGAGAGCGCCGGAAGACGCCGTCCGGAGGTTCTTCTCTCGTCCCTGCCGATGCTGGGGAAACGGATTTCTCGAGCGGACTCTATCCGTCGGCAAGAGATGTTCCTTGGCGATTTTTACCGCCGTAGACCCACCGTCGCCTCGCCGAGCCGCGCACAAGAGGAACCAGGCGCTGCCGCAGGGACAGGCAGCGTCGCAAGGATTCTACCGCGAGTCCAACAATCTCGATGAGACCTGCACGAGCGAACGTGAAGGGCGGCGGTACGAGTTCGAGTTCACGTACTCTAAGGAGGACGGGTTCTACCAGCTCACTGGCGTCGGAGCGGAGTGCGAGCGCTTCATGGTGGACAACGACGTCGTGCACGACATCGTGAAGCTGGGCAAGAGGATGACCATGCAGGTTTTCGCGTTCCGCTCGCCGAAGCTGTTGCCGCAGGACAAGGGTTTCTGCGACCACCCGGACGGCGTGATCATCCTCTTCTCCCAGTCCGAGGATGAAGATGAATACGTGGAGTGGATCGAGCTGGAGGACGATAGCATGACGGTGAAGGAGATGGTTGAGCATATCCAGCAAAACCAGAAGGCTGCGCATTAATTGGTGTTTGCAGAACAAGTCAATTTTATTAGTGTGTCTACTTTTGTTTTCATTTTTTATTTTTTCGAACGGATGCTTGATGCCTGAACAACCATTGTAATATCGTAATTTCCATTGGTTTTCCGCAATTGTTATTACTTCAATGTTGTTGAGCTGTAATTCTTTCTTCATCTGCAACCTTTATGTTGTGTCTTGTCGCAAAAACAATTTTATGGTATATGCAGCCGCAAAATACATTCGTATATTCATGACCTCCTAGCTCCTGCTCCTACACCTCTGCAATCTAGAATTTGTGCGTCTCCGGGTTTGGCTAACCTCCAAATATTGTCACGCCTTCTAACGAAGGCACTAGTAGGATTGATGACCCGATCAATACTCCTTCTTTCCATTTAATTCTATTGATATTGATTGGTGTATGAAACTTAACATGGTACTTGCTTTCCATCAGGTCAGAATTTTGATTCTAGTGGTTGGTGCATGAAACTCGCAAATCACCCCTCCACCCCCCCCCCCCCCCCCCCCCCCCCCCACACACACACAGTCGACCTTGGCGGCAAAACTTCAGGGCGTCTTCGACCTAATACTAGATGGGGGGTTCTCATTTCTTCTCCCGCCTTCTCTCTCGCTTTTTTCTTAAGAGTCGCTTTTCCGCTCTTAGCTCCATCTCCTTCTCCTCCGGTGGCCTCGCCGGCTGGAGTGTGGAGGGGAGAGGTGTTGAGGGCCTCTTATGCATATTAGGTTAGGGCATAGGATAGACTAGGCTTGCCGCTATGGCGAGTTGGCAATGTTTTCTTACAAGGGTAAATGAATGAATTGACCCCATCACAGGGTCATGGGATGAAGAGCTAGTACGCCAAACATTATGGGAGATTGACGCGAAAACAATTTTGGCACATCGGTTCTTAAAATGCAAACACGTGAAGCGCATGCATCTGTGCGACACTTTGTGTGTGATGCCAAAAGATGAGGATGGAGAACATCTGTTCTTAAAATGCAAACACGTGAAGCATTTATGGGCAAGGATCGAACTTGTAAAGGAAAATGATCGTATGTATACTCTCCGGATGCCAAGACAGTGGTGCAGAAGATCCTTGAGCTGGGGCCGGAAAAAGGTAACTTTGGCTTGTTGTATGATGTGGCGCTGGTGGAATGGTCGAAACAAACTGAATGCTAATGCTAAAGGTTAAAAGGTGTCAGCTGATGAAATCCTCCGGCAAGCTAATTATTGGGCAGCAGAGTGTCGGCAATTTCTAGGGAAAGCACCGAAGGAGACAGCGCCAAGTGCTGGACGGGAGCATCGTCAGTGTATTTCTCCTGCTGATGGTGTTGTCAAAATCAGCATCAATGGGGCTTTCGTCGAGAAGACGAGACAAGGGGGTGGGGTTTCCTAGCCCGCGACAACACCGACGACGTGAGAGGCTCGGGAGTTGGGCGTATCAGACGCGTAAGATCGACTCTAAAAGCGGAGGTGATGGCCTGCTTGGAAGCGATCCACGCAGCATCACACTTTTTTTTTGACGGAAACATAAATTTCATTACTCAACAAGAACAGCAGATTCGCTGGTTACAATATCAGTTACAAAACTAGGGGCAGATTCCACCCAAAAATAGTCAGAAAGATCTGAACTAGCACCAAATTTCGCAAGCACATGAGCTGCATAATTGCATGTATGCCGGCTGAAGGAAAAGACACACTGATCAAAGTACAGACTGCAGCACGTCTTGGCTTCCTTCACCAGCACACCAATAGTGGACAGATCAAATTCACTAGAGTTGAGGGCCTGTACCAGGTTGGAAGCATCGGATTCAAGGACAATAGAGTTCGCTCCCAGCCTTGTTGCACCCTCGACAGCAGCGAGGCAGGTGACATCTTCAGCGTGCAGGGAGTCACGGAGATGAACAGATTTCCCCGCTCCTGCTGCTACAAACGCGCCTTCATGATCTCGAATGACGTATCCCCATCCACCATTCCCATTTTTACTGTTGAAAGCCCCATCATAGTTGACCTTCAAGAAATTGTTTGGTGGCTTAGACCAGACCTGTATGTCTGGAGGCTTTGGTGGCTTCTCAGGAACTTTCAGAGAGAGGAAGTCCACGACATGCCTCTCCACCTGGTGACAAACAACCTGCACACTTCTCACCCCTTCGCCAGCATTGGCCTTGTTGCGCACGCCCCACCAGCCTCTCTCTAGCATTTCATGGGCCGAAACACACTCCAGCAGCCTCTCTCTAGCAGCACCCAGCCCCAGGTTATTCCAACATTCTTTGATCTTTTTGCATTTGAAAAAAGTATGGCCAGCATCCTCGCTTTGTCTTAGGCAGACCGGGCATTTTGTGTCAAGCTCAACTCCCAAATTTTGGATTTTCATTCTATTGGCAGACTGTTGTGTGCAAGTCGCCACAGAAACATCTTCACTTTGTTTGGTACTTTCAGCTCCCATATGTGTTTCCAGTTGAGCTTAGTAGTGTTGTTCTCGGTATTTGCACGAGAGCATGCTGCAACCTTCCCATTCTTCCTATTTTTAATTAGAACTCCGACTTTGTACGCTGCCTTGATAGAGAAACATCCCTTGGGATCAAAATGCCACGCTGGATGGTCCTCCATCCCCTCGCAAATGCTAATGGACAAGATGGCATTCGCGTCGTCTGGATGGAAGATAGACCGAATCAGATCCATATTCCAGCCACCCGTCTCGTGGTCTAACAACTCAGCGACCAAGGTCACCCTTGCTTGCCCTGGTTGGTTCTAGGCCTGCGCGTGTCGCCATTAGGCAGCCAAGGATCTGCCCAGATTTTGATTGAGGACCCATCACCAACCCGCCACACCAATCCCTCTTTTAGCAGAGCCACTCCCTTGAGAATGCGGCGCCATGTATAGGAGATTCCCGGTTTCTGTACAGCATCAAGAATACTGTCGTTTGGGAAATATTTTGCTTTTAATAAGCGACCACAAAGCGAGCCAGGGTCCAGCAGCAAGCGCCATCCTTGACGCGCCAGCATTGCCATGTTGAAGGTGTGTAGGTCACGGAAGCCCAGCCCTCCCTCGCTCTTTGGCATTGACAAGCACTCCCAGCCAATCCAATGGTGTCTCGCTTCATCTTGATTGTTCCACCAGTAGCGACAGACCATAGAACTGAGGTCATCACAGAAGCTTTTGGTCAGGTCAAAACAGGACATCGCAAAAATGGGGATTGCCTGTGCAACTGCCTTCACCAAGATTTCCTTTCCCGCCTTTGAGAGGAATTTCTCCTTCCACCCTTGAATCTTCTTCCAAATTTTCTCTTTTAGATACTCGAAAGCTTTACTCTTTGATCTTCCCAAGTAAATTGGGAGCCCGAGGTATCTCTCATTATAAGCTTCAGCACTTATCCGGAGAGTATGGAGGAAACATCTTTTTGAGGCATTTGTGGTGCCCTTGCTGAACATCACGGCTGATTTGTCCTTGTTTATTGTCTGACTGGAGGCCCCCTCATACACAGCCAAGATATTTTGAAGTTTCATGGCACTTGCTTCGTTGGCTGTCATGAAAATCATGGAGTCATCCGCAAATAACATGTGGTTGATTCTGGGCGCATTGGGACAAATTTGAATCCCTTGCAGGGTACCATCCTGCTCCGCGGCTAGAAACTGGGCTGACAAACCCTCTGCGCAGAGGATGAACAAATACGGAGAGAGCGGACATCCTTGTCTCAGGCCCCTTTGAGGGATGATGACCTCAGAGAGGTCCTGGTTCACTTTGACCCTGTATGAGACAGAGCACACAGAACTCATCACCAAATCCACCCAAGAAGCAGAGAACCCCAGCTTAACCATGATCTTCTTCAGAAAAGGACATTCCACCTATCGTAGGCTTTGCTCATTTCAAGCTTGATGGCAGCTAGCCCATCCCTGCCGCCCTTCCTCTTGTGCATATAGTGGGTGATCTCATAAGCAATTAGGATGTTGTCGGTTATTAATCTCCCAGGTACGAATGCACTTTAGCTAGGAGAGATGATGACCGGTAAAACAAGCTTCAGTCTACAAGCAATTGTCTTCGCCACAATCTTGTAGATCATGTTGCATAGGCTAATTGGCCTTAGATCCTTCAACCGGTCAGGATTATGGACCTTGGGAATCAGCACGGTTATAGTTTTGTTCCAGCCACTCGGGAGGTGCCCGCCATTCAACACTGCAAGGACCTCCCCCTGCACCTTTTCTCCCACCAGATCCCAGAATCTCTTGTAAAACACAGCAGGCATGCCGTCGGGACCCGGAGCCTTGAGGTCTCCCATAGAATTTAAGGCTTCCTTTATCTCCTCTGTGCTAAAAGGACGTTGGAGGTGAGCATTCATCTCATCGGTCACCGAACATGGGACATTGCTTAGCAGCTCGTCCTCTTGCCCCCTTGTGATTGCGTGGATCACACGTTCGCTGGGAGACCCCAAGAGGAAGGTATGAAGCAGTATAGCAGCAGTTTCCCTCAGTATGAAACCAATGTTTAATCGACCAGTAGGAGCAAGAAATCACTTCTGAAGGTTGTTGGTGGCGCCGTTAGTCGATCACCAACGACCAACGTGGAATCTGCACACAACACAATCAAACTACTTTGCCCAACGAAACAGTGAGATTGTCAATGTCACCGGCTTGCTGAAAACAAAGGATTAAACGTATGGTGTGGAAAATAGTAGTAAATTGCAGAGAATGAAAAGGAACAGTGTTTGCAGTTAGTTGTATTATCAGTGTAAAAAAAGAAAGGACCGGGGTCCACAGTTCACTAGTGGTGTCTCTCCATAACAGATAACTAACATGCTGGGTGAATAAATTACAGCTGGGCAATTGACAAAATATTGAGCGCATAACAATGCATATATATGACATGATGATTACTATGATATTCATGTGGGCATTACGACAAAATACATAGACCGTTATCCAACAAAGTCTATGACTAATAATCCACCGCCAGGTTGTCATACCGAGTTCCCCGTTAGTATTAAGTTGCAAGCAACGGATAATGGCATTAAGTAATGTGCGTAAAGTAAACAAATGCATTAGACCTAACGGCGTACCCTTAAGCTAGGCATCTGTTATTTTATCCCTAGTGGCAACAGCACATCCACAATCTTAGAAGTTATTGTCACTCTCCCAGATTACCGGAGGCATGAACCCACTATCTAGCATAAATACTCACTATTGAAGTTACAAGTATCTACTTGGCCAAACCATCTACTAGTAACGGAAAGCATGCAAGATCATAAATAACATATAAGATAGATTGATAATCAACTTGACATAGTATTCAATATTCATCGGATCCCAGCAAACACAACATGTAGCATTACAATAAGATGATCTTGATCATGATAGGCAGCTCACAAGATCTAAACATGATAGCATAAAGTGGAGAGACAACCATCTAGCTACTGTCATGAACCCGTAGTCCAAGGATGAACTACTCACGCATCACTCCGGAGGCAGGCATGGTGATGTAGAGCCCTCCGGTGATGATTCCCCTCTCCGGCAGGGTGCCAGGAAGAGCTTCTGAACCCTCCCAAGCTAGGGTTGACGGCGGCGGCGTCTCTGGAACTTTTCGTGGATAATGGCTCGGGTATCTAGGGTTTTCGTGTCGGGAGGAATAAATAAGCGAAAGGGCGGCGGCTGTGGAGCCACGAGGGCCCCACACCACCCCACGATGCGGTTGGGGGTGGGCCCGCGCGGCCCCATGGTGTGGGCGCCACGTGGCTCCCCTCCATGTCTCCTCTGGACTCCGTCTGGAATATTTCGTCCAATTCCGATAATATTTCCAGACTAGCTTTTCTGGAATACAAAAACAGCAGAAAACAGGAACTGGCACTGTGGCATCTTGTTAATAGGTTAGTCCCAGAAAATGCATAAAAATGATATGAAGTGTATATAAAACATGTAACAATTGGCATAATATCAACATGGAACATCAAAAATTATAGATACGTTTGAGACGTATCACCCTGCACAAGAAGAAAATAGCTTCTTGTAATAGTTAGCAACAAAGGATTTCAGCTCCTCCTCCCCCTCCACCACACCGCCATCATCTTTTTTTAATCTCTTTATATGGTTAACTCTTTTCCTCTCAGAGGCACATGCGTGGAATTTTTTTGAATTTTGGTCGCATCTTTTAGCCAGTGTGCATGTGTGCGTTGTTTCCAGTATATGTTCTTCTGGTCTTGGAGCCTTCCTAGCTTGTATCGCAACAACTCCTTTCTAGATACTTGCTCTTGAGAGATGGCGCCCCTCCAACACCTTGCGAGGTCCTTTATAGCCTTCTTTATTCGATTCTTTAGGTCACCCAGAACATCCCTGCTCCACGCATGAAGCTCACTGCCAACTCTTCTTATTGCTTCTGCCACATCTGTGTCACTAATGAGAAGGGCCAAGGTCCAAGCATTATGCACTATCTCTTCACATTGTTCCTCTTTAAGCCATTTAGCTTCGAATTTTGGTTGTGCCACAACCGATGGACTCCTCGTCCCATGGTATTCAGGTTCTAACACAACAATGACAGGTTTATGATCCGAGTGCCTAGGATCACCATTAATAGCTTTATAGGCTGGGAAGTGGGATCTCCACGCCATGTTGGCGGCCGCTCTGTCTAGCCGCTCCCTGATATAAGAATCAGCTTTGTGGCTATGGTTTCGCCAAGTGAATGGATCACCAATGAACCCCAGGTCCTCGAGCTCGCAAAACTCTAATGCACTTCTAAACTTCTCCATGCACGCTTGGGGTCTAGGCTGCCTCCCTTGCTTTTCGCTATCAAAACGGATCTCGTTGAAGTCACCAAGACAGAGCCATGGGAGGTTGGACTGCCCATGCAACATCCTCAGTAGCTTCCATGTCTTATCCTCAGCAGCATCACACTTGGTAATGGGACACATCCATGCCGAGACCGACTGTCAAAATATGGTCAGTGCAGTGAAATCAAAAGAGTACGATATGGCGCTAGAGGGTATCTACTTCTGAGAATCAATCTTTCTCTAGCCTTAATCTTATTTCGTGCCAAATTTATTTATGCCCAAGGTATTGTAATAAATTAAGCCATGAACTTGCGGACACGGCGTTTCGGCCTTTCGGGTCAAGGGTGCAGATGCACCCGTTGTGTAAAACATTTTTAAAAACTTTTTAAATGTCAAAAAATTCTAAAAATAAATCGAATATACATCACGACATTGTTTGTTAGCACAAAAAGTTTCACAGACAAAAGACATTTTTTGTATCATGTGTAAAAAAGATTAAAAAATGTCTTATACAAAGTCATTTTGGAGCGTCCGGATTTGTTTTTTTCACGGCCCACAAAAAATATCTTCTCTTTGCGAAAAAAATTATGCTAACACAAAAAATCTTGAAGTATATCCAAAAAAAAGTTATTTTATTATTTTGACATTTTAAAAATTATTTTTTGAGCAGTGGTTGCATCCGCACCCATGATCTGATATGGATTTCCGATGAACTTGCGGCTTACGGTGCTAGCTAGCTAGAACTATGATAGGCATAAATGGCTGGATGCTTTACCTGACGACGTTCAGGGCGTGGTGGCCACTGTGTTAAGTGAGACAGTTTAATGGAATGAGTGATTTTCAGTTCAGAAAAACGGTTTCATGGTCACATGGATATAATATTTATAGCATGCATGTGACTTTTTAGCACTGTGACGTGAGTTAGATATTCACGTACGTGTGTATTTCAAGCCAAAACATAAGGAGAATTTGGCAGAGTCACAACATTTACCAGTGGCATTATTAGTTCTTCTTGACACACAATATTATTACTTGGTACAAGACATCCCACAACAGCTGTGACTTGGTTTTCTTCAACACTCTTTCATGCAAAAACAAAGTACCATACTTTTTCTTTTTCTGACATAAATTTCACACTCCCGTTTGGTAAAGCCCTCATCGTGGCAGGCATCAACACATTCATCCTGAACACAGGTGGCAGAGGTATATGTCCCACTGGTATCTTTGCAAGTCTTGGCCTCTGAACCTGCGAAACAACTATCAAAATATGGTGCATGAAAAAATCAGATCCTACAATATTCTCAAGTGAAACAAGAAGGAATGTACGTCATGGAGTATAAATTTAACACATGACAAGCAAACAAATAGACCATAAATTGACGAAATAATGCATTGTTCTTCAGGTGATTTTTTTTAAGAAAATATTTACCCAGAACCAAATGGAGTGGCATGAGCAGTAGCAAGCATAGCAGGATTGTTACGTTGAGTGTTCCCATGTCTCAAGTAATATACAGCCAAGAAGGGAAGTATAGAACACACACTATATGCACATCCAAATGGTTTATGCCATCTCTTATAGCATGGATGATGAGGCCAGAAGAAAAATAGATATCAAAGATATGACATATCTCATGTCTTCAAGATATGTGTGATGCGGTGTTCATATTCTATCGCAAAGACGTTGCTCTATATGCAAAATGCATTTGTGTGTTCTAGCTTTTTCGGTGATCTACATTTAAAGCAAAATTTTAAGATAGTATGAACCATTTAATAAGGGAAATAGTGGGGGCTACCCATGGGCATAGCTATGCATGACAATCTAAAAGTTGGATTATATATAGGGACCAAAGGGTGGTAAATGTCGGTGCTTGAGGTCTTAGCGACAACGGCCATCGATGTTATAACAGGAGCACAAATTGATTCCTTCACATGTTCCATAGGCCTACCTGGTTATGGCCCCCTTGTTAAATACCCCTGTTTAGTTGGATGCCTAGTGTATTTTTCATACGACATAAGCCCATGCCTTCGCGTCATCGACAACAACAACGTGAATAGGTAAGAAGTTCGATAAAAAAAAACGAGACGGTGAGCTTAGTTGGATAGATCCCACTTTGGGTTTCATGTCACTACAGACTTTGAATTTCAGTTTATAGTTCTCTCCTGTCGAGAAACATGTATTTCTGTAACCAGTTTCAGCAAAAGGTTTAACCCCGCGTTTTTTCAATAGTCCCAAGGAGCAAATGAGCCAATGGCACAACCAACATTTTTCTTTGAAAATATAAGTTTGCACTGCACAACCACAGGAAGCAACAAGTTGTCGCCATTCTAAATTCAATCACTAAAATCACATTGTAAAACGATTACGATAAACATCAACTACAAACATCACATAAATAGCATTGCTGAGTCATACAAGAGCAGCTCAAGAGCGGACGTTTTCCGATGGCGGTGGGACCCGAGGGGAGTATACACTGCGAGTTCTTGCTACGTATCTCTTTTCGGTGGTTCGACGGGCATGACCGGAGACCTGCAGATTTGCCGGTCGAGAGCCCCTATGAGGTGCAGGATCTTCATGTGGCTTGCTCGGCGGCGACGCTGCTAGACAGCGGACCATCTCGCCTGAACCGGGACTAAAGGTTCCTCACGAACCGGGACTTGTGCTCTCCGGCGCCCTGGCCATTCGAACCGGAACTAATGGGGCCATTAGTGTGCATGTCCATTCGGCGACCTCCATGATGAGACCACTGATCACCTACTCATTGGTTGTGTGGTTGCCCCGGAGGTTTGGCTGACTATTGTTGCGGATGGCGTTTTGTGAGCTGGGTGCCCATGCTGGATGAGTCATTGGTAGACTGGATTACATCCCGGAGAGCCCCCAAGTAAGAAGAGTGTGACTTGTGGTCGGCGGTCGCACTAGTTTGCTAGACCACACGGACTACGGTGGTCAAATAGATTTTGGCAGAAGCCGAGGCGTGGCGGCTAGCACAGCTTTTCAGGAGGAACTTTGGAGAGTTGGCGAGTAGTCCGTGTGCGTGAGTATGGCTGCCTTGTGCAGCGGGGTGCGCGCTCGACGTCTGTGCCAGCCCGCGATGTAAAATCGGCCTCTTGGCCCTCCTTCTATGAAAATTGATATCCCTTTCTATGGCATATCCTTGAAAAAAATACAAGAGCAGCAATTGCAGGTGCAATCTTTCAGGTCAGTAAGTTCCCCACAGAAGAAAGCCACATTTGACCAAGAAAATATCCAACATGATAGTATCCTCCAGAAGTGCTAACTCATGCTGCGTCTAGAGGTTCAGGAACTAACTCTCAGGAAAAAAGGCAAAATGTTAGACATCATCATTAGCTTTAGGTATTAGCCTAATCATTTTACCACAATCGGTACTATTGTTCAGATGCAAATTCTTATGATGGCTATGTTGTTTGAGGAGGATCTGATCAAGTTTCTTTATGTGCCGACCCTCGGCGGTATACTCACTGCAAACAACAAGAGGAAACTTTAATATTATACTAAAGTTTAAGAATAAAATCCTTAAAAACAATCAGACTTTGTATTAAGAAGTGGGATGAAGAACTAGTAAACATCATTCTGAAGTTACTGAGCTTCCAAATTGGCTCCTTACAAAATTTTGCAACTTCTCACTGTCATCTCAGGAAAAGGAAAATCCAACATCTTGTTACCACGCAAAAATACGTCAGGCCTTCAACATTTGCATTACCATCAGGCACACAAGAAGCTGAGTCTATATGATTTGACTCAACTTTTGCAGCTACGACGTGATTTCCATGAAAAGTAACATGCAATTATGCACCACCCTCTCAACATCTTTGGTGAACTAGTGCGACATAAATGGAAGTTGAAAATACATTGCATTGTCTGGCAGGAATTACTGCAAATTGGTGGAAAACTACTGCCGGCATCTATGTAAGATTTCAACATTTATAGACTATAGGCTAGTGCTTCCATAGGCCCCCAAGCCTCACAATCACATAAACGTACACATTCAGCTCAAGCCAAGCCGACCTGGTGAGCCGCGTACCCGTTCAGCTCGAGCCGACACGACCTGGTGAGCAGCGAGCCAGCTCAACCAGTCCCCCAGCCCGTGAAAAAAACCAGAGTAAATATGCGGCCACGGGGACTTGAACATGCGTCTCCAAGGTACTGCGCATCATTCTCAACCAATGTGCTAACATTGTTTCTGTGATTTATTACACATCTTATTAATAATATTTCAATTATCTACGTGTTGGCTGAAAAAGTCCAGTTTGTTGTCCCGATTTTTCACGTAACACTCAGCTTGCATTCACGTGATGATTTCATGGATGAAGTCAACATTTTCTTTTTAATTCAAACAGTACTGTGTTGGTGAGGAGACCACGTTTGAGAGCTGGGCTGATGGAATATACATGCTGAATATGGCCGTACGGAAAACTACTCCTAAACTGATGGATAAATATTTTTGTTAGTTAAAAATCTAAGGAAAAAATATCTGTGTTTGGTTTGGGCATCAACCAACGAACAATATCATATTTTTGGTTTGCATGTCACGTAGACTAAGATATCTCCACAGTAGTAGTAAAATGTATTTTAAAATATTTGAAATGTCAAAAAATTGATCATGTAAATCTTGACATTGTATGTGCTCACAAAGTTGTTATACAAAATAATGAAATTTTGTGTGTTGTGTTTAAAAAGATAAAATTGATGCTAAAACATGCTTTTCACATGACATCTTTTTGTCTTTTCTACAGAGACCACAAAAATTGTCGGATCTCCGTGAAACTTGGCGTGTGCATAAAGAATGTCGATGTACACTCCGAATGTTTGTTCGTAGATATTTTGAAGTATTTTTTTCCCGTATTGCGTTTTTATTTTTTGTTGAATCGATCGAGACTAATTTTCCGATCGCGTGTGTAACACTCCAATCGGGTGTATTTCGTTTTGTGTTTTGACTTACAAGCACCAACCCTCACCACAAGTCGTATTATAGAGCAGTGATATTTAAATTAGCTACCTTACTAGGGAAAAGCAGGTACGACACTAGCTATACAAACAAGATTCCATCGTTCTTTCACTCACTAATCATTGAAATTGAGCATCAAAGTTTTCAAAATTAATTGTAATAAATTAACAACATGAAATTAAAATATAGATGAACCCATTTTCGTGAAAAACTTGATAACTATAGCAAGTATTTTTTTTGACCCGCTTGAAATGACCCATTATTATATACCTAAATTAGTCATCCTTGACAAGAAGTTTTGTTTTGTTTTTGACAAGTCCAACATATTATTTATTTTTTATCAACAAATCTACCGAAAAAGGGCATTCTCGCCGTGTAGGGAAACTTGCGATTACTGAGGATCACATGCTTGTATGGCCTACCCTCACACAGTCAATAAGCAAAACCAATTGGTCTACCCATTTCGACGCCGGTCCAAGGGGTAGCCGACGTACGACAAGACAAATCATCAGGGTTCATCAAGAATCTATGATAGTATGCGTTAGAACCACTTGAAAAGAAAAGATTATATCATAATATTCCTATGTTGGTGTGGAGTGAAGTTGAGGAGACAATATCCAACATCCAAATTCACAAAATTACAATTTTGCCAATAATCCCAACATTTTTAAATGCAAATATTAAAAAAATATGAAAACATTGCCAAAATGCAAAATAACATTGCATTCATGACTAATTTGGTCTAGCTAGACTCCTTTGGCACATGTGGACCCAAATTAAACACTCAGCCTATCTAGGGCTGGTGCATGTGGATCCATATGTCTATTAGGCCATATAGGTATGTATCTATCACCTTTGAGACATGTGGATCCACATGCAACACTTTTAGCCATTTTGACCTAACAGATCGCATATGTCTAGTAGATCATATATGTGTATCTACCAACTTTGATACATGTGTACTCACATGCAAACCCCCTAGTCATTTTGACCTAGCACATTTGGGAGATTTGGACCCACGTCTAACACTCAAAGCAATATAGATAACAATCTAGTTGTATATGTACCACCTTTGGAACATGTGGACCCACATGCAACACTTCTAACTATGTTGCATGTACTGAGACCCACATGATAGTTCTAGGTCAAGCTGTAGGGTTGGTTCATGTGGGTCTAGATGTCTAGTAGGTCATATAGGTATGTATCTACCACATTTGGTACATGTGGACCCATATGCAAAACCCCTAACCATCTTGACCCAACACGTACATCTGAGACATGTGGACCCACATATCTAGATATACAACTAGATTACTATGAGTGTTGCATGTGGGTCCATATGTCCCGATGCGTTAGGTCAAAATGGCTAAGGGTGTTGCATATGGGTCCCCATGTTCCAAATGTGCCTATATTACCTACTAGACATTTGGATGCTGATGCATGTAAAATGCATACATGAACTTTGCACTATATTATTTATATTCCAATCATATTTGCATCATATAAGGGTTATATCAATGTTTTATAATGATTTTTGGAATATTTCATGATTTTCCTATCTTTATGGAATTAACCCTGCGCAGGCAGAAAACCCTATTTTCCATATTTTAATGTTTCAGGGACCCAAACGACGTCCAAATGACCTGAAAATTTACGAGCATCAGTTTTTGGAAGGAAGAAGACTTGGGAGCAAAGGAAGCGAACAAGCGGAGGCCCGAGGCCCGAAAAGGGTGGCCCACGCGGCCAGGTACCTGGGGCGCGTGGGACCCACCATCTGGAGCCTCGAGGCTCCGTTGCCGTCGATCTTTTCGCCCAGGACTCCGTCTTGACCTAAAACCGTCTATAAAAATAGCCCCCCGACGTTCTTTGGAAGGAGCGCCGCAGAAACACAGAAACACTAAAACAGAGACCTGGAGCTGCAGATTGGAGGGGGAAAACTCCGGCGGGGCGCTGGCGGTGTGGTCTCCATCTTCTCCAACGACTTCTCCACCGTCTCCATGATGAAGAGGGAGTAGTCCACCTCTGTACTATGGGTTCGTGGAAGTAACTTATGTATCTCTCTCTCTTGAGCTTCACTAATTAGTACCGTATGAGCTGTTGAACATGATTACGGTCATCTATGTAATACCTTTGTGGTGGATCTTTTTATGAGTTAATATATGTTTGAGATTGCAATGGTTTTGTTTCAGTTATGAAAGTAGATGCATATTATATACCCCGTTCTTATTTACTTGTCATGATCAAGCATGTTTATGAGAGCGTGTGAGGGGGAACGTGTGCATTAGTTGGAGTAACGGGGAGTGGCTAGTGCAGTGAACGTGAGAGAAAGTTCTGCGATCCACTTGGGTATCTCTACCTTACTTTGTTGCCTCGCTAGGGATAAAAAGAAATACCATGCTACCGGAGATGTGGGTGTGACCATTGTCACTACTCCATGACTAGATCTAGCATGTTCTTATTTTAACTTCATGTCATGATACTTATTGCTATACTCTGAGTTATCTTAATTACTGAGGTGTTATGATTTAGTTCGCATCTTGGTGGAGTATAAGAGAGACTAATAACCAAAAGGTCTCTATGTTAGGACGTGATGCCCATATAATTATAACTTGTCATTAAACTGTTGTGTTGCAATCTCATATGTCAACTCTAGTGTTCCATTATCTACCACTTTATTAAAGAGAGAGTGCATTTGTGAAACCATGAACCCGGTCCATTTTTAATCATAAGAAACACCTTTCCAACCACTTTTATCCATTTACCATTTTCTGCCATTTAAAAATCCGAAAATACAAAAACACTTTTACATCTTGCATTCATCATATAAAACCCAAAAATATCATTTATCATTGCTACCACCATCCTTGCATATTTATTTACCACCATTGCATATTTATTTCTTGTTTGCATTGCATATTATCTTGATATCATTCTCACACCTTGTGCTTGACAACCACTAGGTGAGGTTGAAGACCAAAACATTTACTTTGTTTTGTAGGTAACCAAAAGAAGGATAGGAAAGATAAATCTTCACTACTGATTCCCCGAGAGTTCAATATTAAACCCTCGAGTCACCCCTCGTGGGGAAAACACGTCTTCCACTTACTACACACTCTGCACTTGGAGTCTCAACCTAACTCATATTCTTTTGACGCATGTAACTACATCATCGGGTATCAGACGCACATACACCAGCCCTAGACAGGTTTGACGTAGAACTATCATGGGCGTCCCACAATAGAAGTGTTGCGTGTGAGTCTAGATGTCCCAAAGTGGTAGATATTTATTTAGATCACTATGAGTGTTGCATGTGGGTCCACATATTTCAAAAGTGGTAGATACATATCTATATGACCTACTAGACATCTAGATCCAAATGGAACCTTAAACTATAATTATCATGTGGGTCCCACAATATTTAACATAGATAAAAGTGTTTCATGTGGGTCCACATGTCCCAAAGGTGATAAATATACAGCTAGATGACTCTGAGTGTTCCATGTGGGTCCATATGTCCCATATGGTCAAGATGACTAGGGGTGTTGCACATAGGTGTACGTGACACAAAGGTAAACATGCATATAGGACTTATTAGACATGTGGACCCACATGCACCAGCCCTAAAAAGCTTGACGTAGAACTATCATGTGGGTCCCACAACATGCAAACAAAGAAAGGAGTGTTTCATGCGGGTCCACATGTCCGAGAGGTGCTAGATATACAACTAGATTACTATGAGTGTTGCATGTGGCTTCACATGTACCAAGGGTGCTAAGGGTAGACCAAACTAGCGTGATAGGAGTGTTTTGATGTGGGTCCACATGCCTAAAAGGTGATAGATGTATACCTAGATGGCTAGAAGTGTTGTGGTGGGACGACATATATCCAAAATATTGTAGGGGCAGACCTATATCGTAAGGAGAGTTGCATGTGAGTCCACACATGTCCTGAAGGTGGTAAGGGTAGATGTGTGTGGGTCTACATGTCCAAGGGTGCTAACTGAAGACCAAGTGGGCGTGATAGGAGTGTTTTCATGTTGGTCCACATGACCAAAAGGTGATAGATGTATACCTAGATCACTAGGAGCGTTGCGGTGAGACGACATATATCCCAAAGGTTGTAGGGGCAGAACTATCTCGCAAGGAGAGTTGCATGTGTGTCCACACATGTCCCGAAAGTGGTAAGGGTATACCTAGCGGGTCGAATAGGAGTGTTGCATGTGGGTCCACATGTCCCAAAGATGGTAGGGATGGACATGTGTGGGTCCACATGTCCCAAGGGTGCTAAGGGTAGACCAACCTGACGTGATAGGAGTGTTTTCATGTGGGTCCACATGCCCAAAAGGTGATAGACGTATACCTAGATTGCAAGGAGTGTTGTGGTGGGACGACATATATCCCAAAGTTTGTTGGGGCAGACCTATATATCTCATAAGGAGAGTTGCATGTGGGTCCACACATGTCCCGCAGGTGGTAAGGGTAGACCTAGTTGACGTGATAAGAGTGTTTTCATGTGGATCCACATGCCCAAAAGGTGATAGATGTATACCTAGATAGCTAGGAGTGTTGCAGTGGGACGACATATATCCCAAAGTTTGTAGTGGCAGACCTATCTTGCGAGGAGAGTTGCATGTGGGTCCACACATGTCCCGAATGTGGTAAGGGTAGACCTAGCGGGGATAGGAGTGTTGCATGTGGGTCCTCATGTCCTGAAGGTGGGTTCATATGTCCAAAGGGTGCTAAGGGTAGACCAAGCGGGCGTGGTAGGAGTGTTTTCAGGTGGGTCCACATACCCAAAAGGTGATATATGTATACCTAGATGGCTGGGAGTGTTGCGGTGGGATGATATATATCCCAAAGGTTGTATGGGCAGGCCTATATACCTTGCAAGGAGAGTTGCATGTGGGTCCAGACATTTCCTAAAGGTGGTAAGGGTAGACCTAGCGGGTCTGATAGGAGTGTTGCTTGTGGTCCACATGTCTCAAAGGTGGTAGGGATTGATGTGTGTGGGTCCACATGTCCCAATGGTGCTAAGGGTAGACCAAGCTGGCGTGATAGGAGTGTTTTCATGTGGATCTACATGACCGAAAGGTGATAGATGTATACCTAGATAGTTAGGAGTGTTGCGGTGAGACGACATATATCTCAAAGGTTATAGGGGCAGACCTATCTCGTAAGGAGAGTTGCATGTGGGTCTGCACATGTCCCGAAGGTGGTAAGGGTAGACCTAGAGGGTCACGTTGCATGTGGGTCCACATATCCGAAAGGTGATAGGGGTAGATGTGCGTGGATCCACATGTCCCAAGGGTGCTAATGGTAGACCAAGCGGGCATGATAGGAGTGTTTTCATGTGGGTCCACGTACCCAAAAGGTGATAGATGTATACCTAGATGGTTAGGAGTGTTCCGGTGGGATGACATATATCCCAAAGGTTGTAGGCACTAGTACAGAACGACACATCGGAAACGGGCCAAAAACCCCTTCGGCAACGGAGAAAGGGTCCGTGTCCCCGCTTCCGATACTGATGTGGGGGCCCTCATCGGTAACGGTGGCAGAACACCGTTTCCGATGTGAGAAAATTTCGGCATCGGAGCCTCCGGCTCTCCGTTACCAATGTGTGACCATTTCGGCAACGGAGGGTTTTGTCCTCCGTTACCAGTGTTGTATCATGTCGGCAACGGCTATTTCTGTTTGCCCGTTTCCTATGTCTAATTGCAAGCTAATAGTAATTAGCTGCGCTTGCACGCCCGTGCTACAGCAATTATTTAGCAGACATTCAGCAATACAAGTTTACAACAATCATATGAACACAAAGTTTACAGCAAATGTTGGAATACAAGTTCACAGCTATTGCTATTGCTACAAATACAAAGTTTTCAGCCATTGTTCGGAAAAAAGTGGACACAATTTAAAGAAGTTACACCACAATGGTGACAACAATTGTTTTGGAAAAATCTATAGTCTCACCAGCGAGAATGCCGGTATGGACAGGTGAACAAATGCCGAATAGGATCTCATGATCATGGATTAGGGTCGTGTAGTTTTCCCTCCTTGCTTACGATGTGTTCAAGGACGAACGCAGCAAACTTGCCTCTCACCATCGTAAGAACATCCTTCTTCAAAGGTGCACGTCCCATTCCACCTATAAGCTGCAGGCAGATTCTTAGTTAGGTATCTTTCGTCATGTATGTCTGCAAATATTGTTAGGAAACATGAATTGTTGATGATGTCGTGGATTACTAACCGAATCGAGGCTTGGCAGACTTCTCGAGGTGGGAACGACTTTCAATATTGCATTGCACACATAATACCCACAAAGATTTGTACCAGGTGGTTGCTGAGGGCACTGTAATGTTGGTGACAAAATCGCTCACTTAGTTTGGTTTGCTAGCAGGTATTTGTGAAAACTAGGAATAAAGTAGCAACTGTTACCGGGTTAACTTGTACGTGACTCAATATGGCCTCCTGTTCTCCTCTCTTGGCCAACGGTCTCTTGATTATCGTCAAGTACTTTTCGAACACACTACAAAAGTAATGAGTTGGCGGATTGAGAAAACAACACGTGAAAGTTAAATCATAAAGTAAACTAGGGAACGATGTAATACCTGTTCAAGAATTCCTCCAAGGGTGTATAATTTATACTTCCAAGTAGGGAATCTATATACAATACCTTGTTCTGTTTAGGAATGATGACAGCTAAGAACCAGTGAGAACTGCAAAGGAAAATAACAAACTTACGCCTGATGGTAAGGAAGCAGGATGTACAGATAATTTTTGATAACAAACTTACGCCTGATTGTAAGGAAGCAGGATCAACTCTTTGTCTTGATAATGAGTCAACGCTTTCACAGCATAGTTGAAATAATCGTCGTATCCATTGCTGCAGATGTTCGTGTAATTGATAAGAGCCGGATCAAGGAAACCTACCGGTTCTTTCCTGCGGTTGCACTCGAATACCTGGCTCCTAAGTACAAGAAAGAGAATAGTTAGCATGTACTGAACAGAAGAAAGCTATTAAAATGTGAAAAGTATTTGTAAGGCACATACAATGTGAACAAACGCATGAACGTGCCATCAACAATATTCAGGTTGAAAACTTGGAACATCTCTGAAAACTCCCAGTTATAACGAACGTCACCTTGGACGCCGTAAAAATCCTCTTTCCTGACACTGAAGGTCATCTCCTTATTCTGTTCACAACATAGGAGGTACTTTTCATGAAGCTGCTGGCAAGCCAAGCCTGATCTTTGTAATCCATCTCTAGTCAACAATGGCTGTCCACGCACGTATTTGGGGCCACTTTGCACCTCTGCATTGTATTTCTTATTAAATTCTTCGTCATCTAGGTATTGGTCGCTGTCAATCGGTGCAGTATTTTTTTATTTTTAATGGTCTTGGGCTTGGGCTTGGGCTTCATCGGGGTTCTATTTATCGGGGCCATCTTGGCATGGTCCTTCGCCCGGACGGGTGTGGTGCCTCTACGTGTCCGAACAAGTTGGGGCGGAGGCGGCAGATGAGCCTGCTGTGGCTGAGGAGGCAGGGACGGCAGTTGAGCCTCCTGTGACTGAGGCGGAGGCGGCAGATAAGCCTGCTGTGACTGAGGCGGAGGCGTAGGCGGTGTTGGTGTAGCTTCAACCAAGTTGGTGGTGTTGTTCACCACAAGGGCAGTAGGTGAGTTACCATCGACAGGCGGTGTTGGTGTGGCTTCACAACTCTGTGCAACCGTTGTATCTTCAACTGCTTGTTCTCTGGAAGGCTGTTTGGCCGCAATATCAAGGAGGAGCTGTGCTGAACGGAGGCCTTCAGACGACGCCATCTGTCGAGAAGCTGTTGAGGTGGATGGCAGGGCACTGAGAAGAGAAATCTCCTTCTTGGGCCACTGTACGTATCTCAGCTTAGCCTGGCCCAAGCTTTGTACGTCTGCATCGACGCAGGTGTTAAATAGCAAGATGCCTTCGAAGCCAGGCATGACCTTGTCCACAAAGCACATTGCAAAACCTGGCTTTAAGGGCACACCATCCACTTGAGGTACCACATCGGTAGGTGGCTGAACCATACCTAGTGCTGCCACCAGGGGATGATGCGTCATCACGGTTACAGGCACATGTAGTTTGCATCTCACCGGGCTCGTGATGTCGTCCACAGCATATTTGCCGGTGTCTACAAGACCATCAACCGACAATGATCCACAACTACTCCTGGCTGCAGGGCACTCCCCCCTACCGGGATCAAGGTGACCGTCTCGAAGATGCTTAACGATATTGGCCGTAATATTTGTCTCTAGTGCTTTCATTTGAGCGTCATGTCTGGCCTTTTTCATTGCCTGCCTTTCAGCCTGGTCTATCGCGAAAGCCTTCTTGTGGCCAACATGGGTGCCGAACGTCCGAGACCGACCAGAGGGCTCAGGCGTAGCCAAAGCTTTTGAGAGAATGTCATCTTTCCCTCGTGCCAGAATCTCTCCGCTGTCCTTTTTATTTTTCAGCTCCAGCTGGAGATAAGACAAGTAGTACACTGAATTCAGTACACAAGGAAATATTGTTATTACCATTGTTTTATGTAACTTTTGGGTCTCGGGGTGAGTTATAACAAGTTCACCAACTTCGTTTGTTTTAGACCTCGCCCTCAAGAAGTCTCGTGCCCGTTCACCTTCAAGATCAGAGTAAGGAACCGTGCCCCCCGAAGCAACTGCTTCTTCATCCTGTTTTCTCCATATGGGCTTCGAACCAGCATATCCAAGAACCCCCATATTGTGGGGATGCTTGTTTTTACTGATGAGGGCGCTGCCGGCTTTACTCTTTGTTAGGAACTCCTCCGTCCTCCTATACTTCTTGAACTCCTTCCAGTCGTCAGGTTTAATGAAGGGGTATACAAGTGTAGCATCCCGATTTTTCTTCTGGAATTTGGAGTACAGACGGTGCCTGAAGTTACGGAACGAATCCTTTGCTTTAGAAAGAGCAGCAGCTTGAACTGCAGGCTTCCATTCCTCATTTGCGAGCTGGAACTGGCTCATTATGGCGTTGACGATGAAAGTCTTTTCTTCTGGAGTGACTTGACTCCAGTCGTCAACCGTAATGGGGACCTTTTCCCTGACTACACACCCACACAATGTCTTAAATTTCCTATGTGCCTTGACTGGTTTCAACGGGGCACCAGTTTTCTTGTCAATCATCTCCACTGTAAATGTTCCTCTTGGCTTTAGGGTTGGTTTTCTAATTCCTCGACCCCTTTGTTTCATGATAAACTGATCCTGCTGCGAGGATGAGCTCGAGGACCCTTCATCACCAGACGACAGCTCTGAATAACAGGTGAATAATAGAAGGTGGATCTAATTAAAACTAAAAGGTCCGACTTTACAGTGTGTAATACAGTTAATCAGCACAACTAACCTGTCCCAAGTGTGTCTCCGGCATGTATGAGGTCGCCGCTGTCTGCCCCTTCCTCTATTGCGGGCAAATCTGTGGCGGCAGCAGCTCCGGGAGCCAAATCAGTGGAGACGGCGGCCAGATCTGTGGCGGCAGCATCTCCGGGAGCCAAATCAGTGGAGACGGCGGCCGCGGTTGTCGCCTGAGGGGGGCATAGAGCCCACCCTCTGGGCGTCTTCGCTGACCACGGCGTCGGCGCGACGCCGTCGTAGCCTGGAGCTGCCCCGCGGCGTGGGTTGGGGGACGGCCAGGGAAGCCGTCTGCGCCGCAAGGGCGGCCCGAGTAGTCCGCATAACTAACTCAGCTGAGACCGTGGGTGGGGGACGGCCAGGGAAGCCGCCTGCGCCGCAAGGGCGGCCCGAGTAGTCCGCATAATGAACTCAGCTGAGCGTGAGTACGCCGCCGGGGGTGGTGTTGAAGACGGTGAGCGGGGGGAAATGCGAGGGGTGGTAGGTTGGTCCCCAAAGTTTAAGTCTGGAAGTAGGGTTTATGTCACATCGGCAACGGTGCATTCAAAAAAACCGTTGCCGATGTGGTATAAATAAATTATATTTCGGAATTTGAATAAACGTAGCGTTTACGGTTGAAAATTAAGAAATAACAACAGCACATTACTTTGCCAATTAAGAAATACAATTATCACTTTAGGGTACAAATTAATTTGCTCATTCTTCGTCCTCCTCTAGTAAAACTGGATCAACCTGAATATTTCCTTTGTAAATTGCCCCATCGGAGTGATCATCTCTTGCGTAAAAGCCATCTCCAGGAGCCTGTCGGTCATTGATCTGTATGCGTTCTCCAGTTGCTGGCAAGTCTTCATACTGGTTGTACTCTTCTTCATCAGTAACGTCATCCACCCCAACGATCTTCCTTTTCCCATTCATCACAACATGGCAATTTTTATGTAGTAGGTCTTTGACATAGAAGATCTGGGTGGCTTGGGTAGCTAAAACGAAAGGTTCATCTTTGTATCCCAATTCGTTGAGATTGACATATGTAGTGCCGTACTGGTCAACTTTCGCATGACCCAGTTTGACCCATTTGCATTTAAACAATGGAACCGTGAGTAATGTATCGTACTCCAGCTCCCAAATCTCCTCAATTACTCCATAGTACCAATCCTTCCTCCCATTCGGATCTACCGCTTCCACTTTAATAGAGCTATTCTGATACATGGTCTTGTTGTCTCTATTCTTTGTATAAAAGGTGTAGCCATTCAGGTCATATGCTTCCCATTTATGAACCGTAAAGTTTGGCTTTCTTGCCAAACTTTTTAAAGTCTCGTCATCATCTCCGACACAATTCGTCATCAGCCAATCAGCGAATCTCTGGCTGTGCAGTTTCAAGACTTGTGCTTCCTTCTGATTCTCTGTCAAGCCTCGGCCTCCTAGCTCAATTCTAAGTAGATCCTTGTGAGCATCCACATATGGTGTAACGACTGCAAGGTGCTGCAATACGTACAAATGTGCTTTCTCAAATAATTCACACTCTGGCCAACATGATTTATCTTTCATTAACCCTTTTCCATCTAGCCTCCCCTCATGCCTGGACAGAGGCACCCCGATAGGTCGGTGGCCATCCATGTAGCTGATGAAATACTCAACCACCTCCTCCGAAAGATATCCTTCAACGATACTTGCCTCTGGCCGATACCTGTTACGGACGTAGTGCTTGAGTATACCCATGAAGCGCTCGAACGGATACATAGTGCGCAGATACACTGGACCACATTGCTTTATCTCATAAACAATGTGTACAATTAGATGGACCATTACGTCGAAAAACGAAGGGGGGAAGAACATCTCCAGCTGGCAGATAGTCTTCACAACATCTTCTTGCAATCTGTCTAATTTGAATGGATCTATTACCTTCTGGTATATAGCGTTGAAAAAATCACATAACCTCATGAGAGCCTCTCGAACGGGTTTAGGCAACATATTTCTAATTGCCACAGGGAGCATCTGTGTCATCATCACATGGCAGTCATGTGACTTCATCCCCATCAGTTTCTTTTCTTCAAACGACACCAGAGTCCTGATGTTTGCGCAGTATGCTGACGGAACTTTCATATCATACAAGAATTGCAAGAACTCCTTCAACTCTTCCTTCGATAACTGGTAGCAAGCAGGTGGGAGGTACCACTGCCCATTAGGCTTCTCTTGTGGCTTCAACTTTTTCCTTTTATATTTCAATGCAAGAATATCCAGCCGTGAATTCATACCATCCTTCGTTTTATCCTTGTTATTCATTACACATCCAAGAACGCTTTCAGTTACGTTTTTCTCGACATGCATGACATCGATGCAATGTTGAACGTCCAGATATGCCCAATACTTCAATGCCCAGAAAACCGATCTTTTCTTCCACACTGCCTTCTCACGAGACTGGGGTTTCTTCCCCTTACCAAAAATAGTGTGTACATCCTTCGTCTGGTCATCGACATCCGCTCCTGAAAATGGTTCTGGCGTGTCATCGGTCTCAATCGTATTATCGAACGGGGCCTTCAATCTACGATACGGGTGATTCTTTGCCAAAAACCTTCGGTGCCGCATGTACACTGTCTTCCTTGAATTCGGCAGCCAAAGACTTTTTGTTCTCTCTTTGCAAGTGACACATGCAAAGGATCCCTTCAAACTCTGCCCTGACAAGTTCGCAAGTGCAGGATAATCTTGAATGGTCAGAAACAACATTGCTCTGAGATCAAACTGTTCTCTCTTGAACGCATCATACATTCTTACCCCATCCCACAGTACTTGTAGTTCTTCGACAAGTAAACTCAAGTAAACATCAATGTCATTCCCAGGTTGTTTTGGTCCTTGAATAAGCATCGACATCATGATATACCTCTTCTTCATGCACAACCAAGGAGGAAGGTTATACATTGCTAAAAGAACTGGCCAAGTGCTATGTCTGCTGCTCATGCTGCCAAAAGGATTCATTCCATCTGTACTTAGTGCAAACCTTACATTTCTGGGGTCCCTGCCAAAGTCTGGGAACTCATAATCGATAAGCCTCCACTGTGGTCCATCAGCCGGGTGTCTGAGCAGTCCATCTTTTTTCCTTTTATCGGCATGCCAACGCATCAGCTCTGACTGCTTTGGGTCTGCATACATACGCTTCAATCTGGGTATTATTGGCAAATACCACACAACCTTGTAAGGGACTCCCGTTGTGACCTCATCCTCGCCCTTGTCTCTGTCTTTTGCTAGGTTGCGTTTGTAACGAGGAAAGTTACATATGGGACAACGCCGCATATTTTCATTTTCCCCTCGGTAGAGAATACAATCATTCTTACAAGCGTGTATCTTCACGTACTCGGCTGGAATGGGGCAGATCACCCTCTTGGCATGGTAAGTGTTCGCTGGCAAGTCATTTCCAGGTGGAAGTAATAATGCGACAAGTTTTAACAGCTTTGTGAAGCTCACATCGGATGTACTACTCTCTGCCTTGTATTTCAACAATTCTAGTGTCGCATCCAACTTGCTGAGCTTGCATTCCGGATACAGAGGTTTCTTCGAGTCCGCCGACTGACAGAGGAAATTCTTTATCTCATCATTACCTTCCATATTATTCTCCAAATCATTGATCATCTGTTCTAGGTTTTTTTGTGGACCATCGGCTCTGGTTTCATCTGGATGCACATCATCATCAGCGTTGCCCAAACCATCTCTGGCATTGACTTCATGATTATCGTTGCTCAAATCATCACGGTTGTCGGCAAAGATTGCTGGTTGTTGTTCACCGTGTTTTGACCAACATGTGTACGATTCCATAAATCCCCTCAAAATAATGTGTTCTTCTATCGTTTGTCTTCTAGGCCACAAGACTTCATTCTTACAGGTAAGACAAGGACAAAACATCTTCGGTTCATTACTTTCTAGCATGTGTTGCGAAGCCCTGTCCAAGAATTCAACCACACCTTGTGAGAATTCAGGACTCGTGCGACCACCGTACATCCAAGCTCGATCAAGAACCATCTAGTAAAATGGCAAACTACATATGTAAGATTTATACTCCGCGCTCCTAAATCAAAATAATTAAAAAAATAAGTAGTAGGTTTTCGGGTTATACCACCGCCCCAGTAGCTGTGGAATCGGGCCCAAGCTTCCCTGCTGCCTCTCGACGCCGGCAACCAACCGCTGCCTCTCGACGCCGGCAACCAACGCGCTGCCTCTCGACGCCGGCAACCACCGCGCGCCTATCGACGCCCGCAGCACAGATGTAAGATCTGGACTCCGCCTCCGCCCTCGCCTCCGCCTCCGCCCTCGCCGCCGCCGCTCCTATCTTTCAGTCTTATGGGAATCTCCGCAGCTGGCTAACTCGACACCACTCATAGCGTTAGGTCTGGATGGAATCATCGGATACGGTCATCCATATTAACCGTTTACAATAATGAAAATAATGCATACGGACACGAAAATATGTCCGTTGCTCATATAAAGCAAACGGTTGCGGAAAGCACAACCGTTGCCGATGTGTCGCGGGTCGCGGGAGGATAGCCCTCGCGGGCGGCTTTTTCCGCGGAAGGCTCGATTCTCCGTCGCCTAACTCCTGCCGTTTCCATAGAGGGGTATCCGATGTGTCGTTCTGTACTAGTGAGGGACAGATATACATATCTCGTAAGGAGAGTTGCATGTGGGTCCACACATGTCATAAAGGTGGTAAGGTTAAACCTAGCGTGCCAGATAGGAGTGTTGCATGTGAGTCCACATGTCCCAAAGGTGGTAGGGGTAGACGTGTGTGGGTCCACATGTCCCAAGTGTGCTAAGGGTAGACCAAGCTGGCGTGATAAGAGTGTTTTCATGTGGGTCCACATGCATAAAAGGTGATAGATTTATATCTAGACGGCTAGGAGTGTTGTGGTAGGACGACATATAACCCAAAGGTTGTAGGACGGACCTATCTCACAAAAGAGTTGCATGTGGGTCTACACATGTCCCGAAGGTGGTAAGGGTAGACCTAGTGCGCCAGATAGGATATTTGAATGTGGGTTCACATATTCCAAAGGTGGTAGGGATAGACGTGTGTGGGTCCACATGTTCCAAAGATGCTAAGGGTAGACCAATCTGACGTGATAGGGGTGTTTTCATCTGGGTCCACATACCCAAAAGGTCATACAAGCACGTGAGTACCTAAAGTGGAGCCTCACTTCTGCTCGATACGCTAAAATAATTTGTCATTTTTTCATAGATTCTTGACCTAAAATGCACTTTTTTGAAACATTTGTTGAGCATGTGGGTCCACATGTGTTAAACATGGTAGATATATAAATAGATGATCATCGGTGTTGCAAATGGGTCCATATGTCACAAATGTGCTAGGTTAATATGGCTAGGGGATTGCATGTAGTTCCACATGTACCAAAGATGGCAGATACGTACCTATAACAATTACTAGACATTTAGACCCACATGTACCAGGCTTAGACTACAAACCATGTAGACTTGTCACAAATAAAAGTAGATGTCAAGTATGCCTAATTTTGTCATAATATAGTAGAAAAATTTTGAGTAGGTTAAAAAATCACTTGATATAATTATCAAGTTTTTCATAAAAATGGATTCATCTATATTTCAATTTCATGTTGGTATTTTTTAAAATTAGTTTTGAATAATCTGGTCCTAAATTTCAGAGTCAACAAAGGTTGAAATCTTTATCGCAGTCGCGTACCGTCCGTAGTTTGGTTCATCGGTTAAACCGCCGGTTCACTCTTTTTATTTGCCGTTTTTTAAAAATAGAATAGTATAGAAATATTAATAGTCTATGATGAAATTCAATCTATTTAATCCCTACGTGTATTAGTACGACATAAACCCGTATCGCGCCAGCTGGTTAACCCAAACGCCCTGCCCTGCTCGCTGCTGGGAGGTCGCAAGTTTGAATCCTGCCCCTGTAATTTATTTTTCGTTTGCGTGAGGCATTTGTTAAAATGCTCGGCTTGGTGTGTTTATATAGGTTTTTATTCTACTCTAAACATGAACTGAGGCGTAGCTCATTGGCTATGCTCCATGTGTGTCTCCTGGGAGACCCAGGTTCGAATCTTGGCGGCCACGCATTTCTGTATTTTTTAGCACAATTTGTTTCGACTAGATAATCTCTAAACTGTCAGGCTCGGCTCAAACCCGGCTTGGCTTAACACAACTCCAACCTTCTAGGCTCGGCTCGAGCCGAACTGAGATTAAATCCTGGCCGTCCTTGCGTTTCTGCTTATGATACCCCTTCACCCTTGGGGGTTTATGGAAGCACTGCTCTAGACAATATATAGAAACAATAATATCAGTTTTCCGTTATAAGAAGACAACTGCCTCCCAGCCTTTGTCTCTTGTGCCTGTCCATTCTATTTCTACCTCATATCAACAACTAATAAAACAAACTGTTATAAATAGATCGCAAAAGAGAAGCTTGTGGTACCACATCTTTGGAAGCCAAGCAAGTGTCAACTTGAGCTACATCATGGAACCAGCAGCATGAATGCTCTTGTTCTATTTGAATCTATCGACAAGATGAACCATACGAACTCCAAAGTAATGTGGAGGCAACTACTAATAGATATTTGTAGCACGGTGGAATTGAGAGAGATAGAGTTAGGTGGCTTTTAACAAAATCAGGCATTTTTAAGTTAAATCCATTTACTCATTTCTGATTGCAAATCAAGTTTCTTTCCCTTATTCAAAACTGCGGAAGCTTAAGCTGCCTCTGAGAATTGAGGTATTTAGTTGGTTACTGATCAGAAATAGAATTCTGACCAATGAGAACCTTAAGAAGAGGGGGTGAAAAAAAGTGGAACTATGCGAGTTGTGATTGTCATGAAACTACGAAAATTTTGTTCTTTTTGTGCCCCCTGCCCAAGTATGTCTGGAAGGTAGCTAGCATTTCGCTAGGCATCGCTCATATTCCTATAAGCTTTCAAGATTTATATAATAGTTGGTTTGCTACTTTCGTTGGTAAAGATTTTTTTTTTTAACTATGCAGGAGAACTGCATGTATTATATTAGGAGAGGAAGGAAGCCAAAAGATGGTTGGAAGTTTACAGATTGGCCGAGGCCGAAGGTAAGGAAAACAAAACGAAAATAAAAGAGCAGAACAGCAACCAGAATGGGGTGCAGCGACCCTGTGCTACAACCTAGCAACCAGAATGGGGTAAAGATAGAATTTCTCTTATCAGTTTTTCTGTAGCCATCTTTTGGGCAATTTTGAAAACAAGAAGCAAATATTGTTTTCAAAGGACTGGTCCTGGGTATCTTACTGACGTGTTTTTCTTGCGTGCCATTTTCTGCACACTTGGTCGAAACTTCAGAAAATCGGGCTCCGAAGAATGCTGCTGGAGGGGGCTAACAGGCTGTCCCGGGTGGCGCAGAAAGTATTTGGGCAGAAATACGGCTGGATTACAATCACTCGGAGGCCCAATGAAGATGTTTCCTGCTCAAAATATGTTTCTGCTGCACCTGCATTGCTGCCTTGCAGTGGCTGAAGCCTGCCTTCTTAGGGAAAAGTTCAGTAATAGTGTTTTACTTCCTGGAGTTACGAGTTTCTGGTTGTAATGGAAGTTTAAAATTTGATACTTAGCTGTAGTTTTTCCCAGAAGCAAAAGTTTTTGCTGACTGTTGTGATGTCGTTCTATTGTGTAATAATGTGGAACGCTTTGGAATTTGGATGACAAACCACCCTTTATAGGGTTCCTCACCACCCAGATGGGCTCGGGCGGGCTCAGATGGGCCTGAGCGGGCCGGCGTGCTATGGCTGTGGGACTCCCCTGAAGGTGGTGGCAGCGACATGTCTGGGACCGCGACGGCGGCGTTGCGGCCTGCCTATTGCAGCAGGGCGGCCGGGGCTTTACGGGCCCATATGAGCTCGGCCGGACCCCGCTGGGGACTGGTGTGCCCCCGCTGCTCTGTCCGATCGATGACTGCCTCTCGGCGGTGGAGGTGGGTACCTCCCGCGTGGCTGCGAGGCTGCTGTTTATCGTCCCGACGATGTCGTGTGCTGCCGCCTTTCGGGCCGCTTGCCGGTTTCACGAAGCGATAGATGAGGTGACTCAAGATCGGGGTGGCGCAGGTTGGTGGATGGCGATGCTGGGTGGTGGTGCTCCCTTGCACTAGGATATTTTGTGGACATGGGTCGGGAGAAATCCCTGTCAGCTAGTCTGACCTTGACGCGGTGCCGCCGGCGTGTGGCACCATTCCTTCCTGGAGGGCGTCGTGGAATCCCTTGCCTACTTTACTCCGCATGCCGGGGGAAACCCTAGGACTTCTGGTCCGGGTAGCTGCGCCGTGTCGACGGTGCTTCCCTTTCTGAAGGGGCTACTTGGCACGAGGCGCTTCGGGGTGCCTGCAACGTGGTGGGACGAAGACGGAGAGGGCGCACCGGTGGCGGGTCATTTTCGTTTTGTCCCTTCGCCTTAGGCTTCATTCTTTTTCTTTTTTGGGCTTGTCTCTGCTGTTGCCCCAGCATTTTCTTCAGGGGCGGAGCTAGAATTTTTTTTGCCTGGTGCATAACATCAATTAGCAAGGTCAAATGAGACGTCACTATGCTTGTTTGCGTGTAAAATAGTGAGCCCTGGTGCACTATCATTGTGTTTACCTGGTGCACATAGGAAAATTTGGACCCATTTACTAGTAATTTTTTTTTGTGACCCTGTTGCGTGTGCACCATGCAAGCCCTATGTAGCTCTGCCCCTGATTCTCTTTGCCCCAACTTCTCTTTACTTCATTCTCTTGTATCGGTGTGGTTGTTATATTAATATAGCGGGACGAAAGCCTATTTCGAGGCTCTTCCTCAAAAAAAAAAAGTGCTAGCACGGCCTGGCCTACCACTGCAGCAATTGGGCCACGGAAGCCTCCATGGCAATACGCTGACACCGAACTCTGTCGGACAAGTTATTTCCGATATCAGCACGGACTCGGCTTAAATTGTTTCCCGATACCGAAAACAGTTTGTGTAGCTGTTCGAGTCGGCCTGGAAGTCTGGAACAATTTAGCCTAATAAATAGCGCCGTCGACCCCGCATAGACGCACATCAACTCAAGCGCAAGGGAACAAGCAAATTGCGAGAATCAATAGCGTGGAGGTTCTCTGATCGCACGATGGGTCAAGCGAATTCGTTACCAGACAACGCCCACCATTATCCCACCATGGCGGAGGAAGCGGCGGCGAAACAGAGGAGCCAGGCCTTATGGAGGGACAAGCTGAGGAAGCCTTCAGGCAAAGATTTACCTCCGGCGATCTACCGGGAACTGAAGCTCGACGAAATCTGCACGAGCGACGCGCTGCGGTCGCAGCTGGCGGCGCTCAGGGCGTCCACGCCCTCCTGCGTCTGCTCAGGCAAGGTCCCCAAGAAACGGGCCATGATCACAAACGGGCGCTTCACTTTCAGCGCGGACAGCCCCGGCAGGCACATCGCCGAGGTCTTCACGGACCAGGAGCTCGACCGCTTGGTCACCGACGGGGACGAGTTTCGACCGAGGCAGATGCCGGTGTTCGATCGAGAGGGGCGGCGGTACAACTTCCAATTCATGTATTCTGACCGCGAGTTCTACTGGCTCGCCGGTCCCGAAGCGGAGTTCGGACGCTTCATGGTGAACAACAAACTGGACAAGAAGAAGATGACCATGCAGATCTTCGCGTTCCGCTCGCCGAAGCTGTTACCCAAGGGCAGGGGTTTCCACGACCACCCGGACGGGCCGCTCGGGATGATCATCCTCTTCTCCGAGGATGAAGACACGGCTAACTCGGACTGGATTGAGCTGGAGGACGACGAGATGACGTTAGACGAGATGATTGAAAGATTCAAGAAGAACCAGAAGATGACGGATTAATTAGAATTTTTATATGAAGTGTTTGTAACGAGTCATAGCCACGATTTGTAGATTTATTTGTGGATTTGCATTCTTTTTTCGTAAATGTTACTTCGACTTTGTTGAATTGCCTTCTTTTCTTTAAATTCATATTGTAGTGGAAGTTAAATATGCAACCTTTTTGTTATTGTTTTGTCACAAATACAATGTTCTCTTATACTGTGTTGATCTGATTAAGCTTCGTTAAGTGCCGGCCCTCTAGAAGTTTTACTCGTTGCAAAACAATCCGAGGAAAACTCAACCAAGAATATTACATTAAACTTTATAAGAAAATCCTTGAAAATAAACGAGATGTTTCCGTCAGAACCAAAAGGCGAAGGCATAGAGTGGATCGAGCTAGATGACTTTAGCCTAACCACCTGACGGAATGTGCACTCGTAGCCTTGAAACGCCTATACACTTCCTGACGGCATTTGCTTGGGCCAAACAGATTTGGAACACGCTTGCTCAGCTCTTCCATCTGCCTTCGATTTGTCCTGCATCCTGGAATGAACCAACTTCCATCCAGGCGTGGCTTCAGACTTGCATTGGCAGTGCCCCTTTTCCGCAACGTAGAGAAGCCTACTCCTTGCTTATGCTGCCCGCTTGAGAAATTTGGCGCGAAAGAAATAAGAGATGAGGCCTCGGCCGTGGCCCTAGTTCGTAGAATAAGAGATGAGGCCTCCCGTTGGAGGTTGGATGACGCCTCCTTCCCTTTTGATCCAGGTTGAGGCATGTCTCCCCAGTGATTGTGTCCTTTTCTTTCGTTCGCTGTGTAGAAACTCTCCATTCTATTTTAGCAGCCCAACTGCTAACATAAAAAAAAAGACTTTAGACTAACCATAAACAAGATATTGTCACTGCAAATTGCCTCTTATGGGACGAGTCTCCATTAGAAGTCTTAGTTTCGGAGGCATATGAACTGCCAAAATTTGTGTCCGGGAGACAATGTGCGCTTGGCAGGTTTGGCAACTGTCTCTCGACACAAAGTTGAATAAAAAACTGACACTATGAGCTCAGTTGGGTATATCTCACTTGGGTTCCAAGTCACCAACAAAGACTCGAATTTCAGTTCATACTTATTTCCTGTTGAGAATCGTGAAAACGTGTATGTTCTTAACCCGTTTCAACCAAAATAGTTCGTACAAATGTTTAACCCCAAGTTTTCAATAGTCCCAAGGTGTAAACGACGGGTCAAAAAAAGAGGTGTGAACGAGCAAGTACCTAATACCAACATTTTCAACGAAATTATGAGTTTGAATTGCAGAACCACAGGGAGCAACACTGTCACCATTCTAAACTCAATCACTAAAATCACATTGCATAAGAATTACGATAAAAATCAACTACAGATATCTCACAATTAGCATTGGCTGAGTCATACAAGAGCAGCAATTGCAGGTCCAATCTTTCATGTCAGTAAGTTCCATACAGAAGAAAGCACATTTGACCAAGAAAATATCCCGTGCTTTAGCAATACAGGGATCGGATTCACTGCTTCTCGTTTAGCCTCAAACAGGATAATATCCTCCAGAAGTGCTAGCTCATGCTGCATCTGGTGGTGAACCACCAGGAACTAACTGTCAGGAAAAAAAGCAAAATGTTAGACATGACCATTAGCTTCAGTAATGTTGTTCCAATGCAAATTCTTACGATAGCTATGTTGTTTCCATTGAGGAGGATCTGATCAAGTTTCGTTATGCGCCGACCCTCGGCGGTATACTCACTGCAAACAACAAGAGGGAAATTTAATATTAGACTATAGTTTAAGAAGAAAATCCTCAACAAAATCAGACTTTAAAGTATGTAAGAAGTCGGATGAAGAACTATTAAACATCATTCCGAAGTTACTGAGCTTTCAAATTGGCTACTTAGAAAATTTTGCAACTCCTCACTGTCGTCTAAGGAAAAGGAAAATCCAACAACTTGGTTAACACGCAAAACTAAGTGTCAGCCATTCAATTAGCATTACCATCAGGCAGTCAAGAAGCTGAGTCTGTATGAGTTGCCTCAAAGATATGATAAATCGTATAGCCATGGCATTTTGTTTAAATTCTGCAGCTACGACATGAATTTGAACGAAAAGATAACATGACATTATGCACCATCCTCTCAAATTCCTTGGTGAACTAGTGCGACATCAACGGAAGTTGAAAATCCATTGCATCGTCTGGCAGGAATTACTGCAGATTAGTTAAAAACTACTGCTGGCATCTCTGTAAGACTTCAACATTTACTAGACATTAGACAATATACAAAAACAATAATGTCCGTTTTCTATTACAAGTAGACAACTGCCTCCCAGCCTTCTCCTACTACAGATAGATACATCTTTGGAAGCCAAGCAAGTATGAAGTTGAGCTACATCGTGGAACCAGCACGAATGCTCATGTTCTATCCGCTGGAACAACCAACACTAACCCTTGTCGTATCAACATTGTTGGTGTGAGTAGCTGGTTTTGAATCTATCGACAAAATGAACCATACAAATTCCAACGAGCTTAGTACCCGTTAGATACAAGATATTCAGTTCGTTAACTCACATGAACTCCTGCATTCATCCTAATGTGGAGCAACTATTTGATACGTTTTCACCATGATCACATTTATGATTCTGTTACAGCAGATTTGTACTTACAAATCAAGTCATAACTAGGTCGCCGTTATAAAACAACCTGACAGTTCACTCAAAATAAACCAGAATTTCTAAAAATTTCCAAAATTATGAACCTATGCGCATCGATCTAAAGAAACTAGGGTTTAGGGTTTGGTTGAACTTCACTTACTACTCAGTGACGTCCTCGAGGACCATGTTGACGTAGACATCGAACCCGCAGAGGGTGCCGACGAGCTCCTTGTCTCCCTTCATGATCACCCAAATCTTGGATCCGATGCATCGGTCGATCAGCTCTGCTCACCGCACAAGTTCGCACAAGCACGCGCGCGCCGAGACACGCACACGAAAAAAAAAAGAACCAACAGCTAGAGTCAGGAATTCGAACCGAGGAAATTAGACGATGGAGCAAGGGGAATCGAAAGAAGTTTTGCGCGAGAAGGGCGATGGGTTGTTCTGCGCACCTGAGGGGAGGAGCTGGGAGGGGTTGTTCTGAGACATGGCGCCGCCTGGTGGATCGGCGGCGGGAGGGGTCGAGGCCGATACGTCGCGGGGAGAAGGGCGCGGCTGCAGCGGAGGCGGAAGAAGAAGAACGGCGGCGGTGGCGGAGGGGTTGGGGATTGGGGCTTTTGCTTCTGTGCTGCGGTCGGTAGGTCCGTGCTAAAGGGCACGCTGCTGTCGGTGCCGGTGTTCGGCCCACTTTGTATCTAAGTCCAGTAGTGGTTGTAAGTTCGGCTTGCAGCCTTGCCTCGGCCCAACTATCACCTAAGATAGCCAATGATTCTTTGTTGCCTAAAAAAAAACAATGATTCATTGTCCACTCTAGATCGTTTTTCTTGCCAATATTGGCCTGGATAGCTAAATATTTGGTAGGGTAAGTTTTGGATAGAACCAAACATACTGCATGTAATTTGTGCAATTGTGTGCCTAGAAAGCCTATTGGTATAAAAGAAATAAGTCGGAGACGATTGGACCGAGGAGAAAGAACAGGGAAGACTAATAAAGGATAAGGGTATGGGGAGGACGAGGGAGTTAGGTCCGACCTTAATGCAGACATGGTAATGGTGGGATCAGCAATGACCATCCTCTAAACTTGATAACTGGATACGTAATGAGCTCCCGCCACGTTTAGAGGAGTATAAAGGTGTGGCGGGATCCTGACTTGACACAGACACAGTTATCATGGTGTTGATGATGGCCGAGAGAGAGGGAAGCAGTGGGCGATGGAACAGGCAACAAGATCAGGAGGCTGGGTGATAGTGTGAGAGACCAGAAGGAGCACCAAAAGAAAGAGGGAAAGGGAGGGAGACGGAAAATATCAAGGAATGTGAGGAAGTCATGTCCTCAGGCTACAACACGACATCTAGTTGTAGTCGCATCCTAAATGTGCCTATAAAAAAGGTTGAGCCTTTACATTCACAATGTTATCGACTAAAGATTACTGAACTCCTCCCACATTCAGTCCCAATATCGCATACATATGGAATCGCGCGTGACATCATGACAATTATGCATCAAATCTTAGAGACTTTTGTCGCAGAATTTTAAATACTTAGAAATAAGGAAATACATGAATTAGATGTTTGGCCATACTTAGTCTTACATGAATCGAAAACTCATAAATCTATAATAGATGTTTGTTTGATTGCGATGTGGAACAAAGCGGAAAATTTTGGAAGTGTTACATGTATGTCATAGTTGCCAATGAAACAAAATGAAATTTTGATGAGATTTGATTCAATGGATTTCTTTTCCTTGAAATTGCATGCAAAGAGAATACTCTTCTATGATTTTCAGTCATGCAAACCAAAACAAGCAAGCTTCATAGAAAAATTTCAAAATAAACAGAGTTACCTAAAGTTCAAGTGTTACATAAAATATTATCCTGCACCGACGGGTAGGTTAACGCGTACGCGCAGAACTCGAGCGCGGTGGCACCATGGATCATGACGTGGATAACAATCATCTAATATTAAGTTCTAAGAAGGCAAATGCAGACGTGCTTGTAGATCAAACAAAGGTCGACGAGGCAGCTTCTGAGCTCCCGTGCCTGGATGCGATTGGAGCACCAATTCTTACACGAATAGTTGAATCCAGATTTGAACTCGTCACTTTTGCTGGGCAGCTCGAGCCTGCGTAGTGGCCGAAAAGTCAAGCTGTGATTGGGTGACGCACCATGCATTCGTGGTAGTGGCCGACATGGCAATGGGCCCCACACAGATCCAGCCCACACGGGCGGTACGCAAGCCTGGGCCCTGGGCTCCGTCGCATCGCGGCCTCCACGCCCTCACTCTCGCTCCGCGTGTTGGATCGTCCCGTGCCATCCATTCCCCAGCATCAATAATCAAATCCACCATTTAACACCTACGCTCCCACGTGTCCTTCCAAAGTTCCACCCCCCGGCCGGAGGAACCAAAACATAAAAAAGAACCACCACCACCACCACGAGCTCTATCTCAGTCTTCTCCTCCGTCTCCCCGATCGAAAGCGTAGCACAGGGGTCCGTCCGGCGAGGCGACGTGGATCGAGATTTGGTAGAGGTATCGGATTGGGGTGGAAGAAATGGAGAAGGAGCAGAAGGTGGAGGCGGAGATGGCCGCGGCGGCGGCCACGCAGAAGTGGGTGATCGGGGTGGGGTTCTGGGTGCAGGGCTTCCGCCTCTTCCCGTGGCTCGGCGTCAACTTCTTCCTCAAGGACGGCATGGGCGTCGCCGCCTCCTCGCTGCAGATCCTCCAGGCCTCCGCCAACCTGCCCATGGTCGCCAAGCCGCTCCTCGGCCTCCTCTCCGACGCCGTCCCCATCCGCGGCGGCCGCCGCCTGCCCTACCTCGCCATCGGAGGTATGCCCCATCACATTCCTTCTTTCCCCGCTGTTATCGCATTGCCATGCCCAGATCTGCACACACCAACTTCTGTTAGACTGTACCAACCGACCGACGCCATGATGATCTTGATCTCATCCGCGATTCCGTACCTTCCTTACTTGAATGAATGGTCAGCGTCGAATATACAGACCCATAATTCTCTCCGAAATTCTCACCTTTCCTGCTCCTCTGTCCATGTTGCATGCGCAATTTCGCTTTTTCACCGCACTGGTTAGGCAGGATGGACATAGTATGCCAAGCAGAGCTGTAGAAATGGAATATTTCTCTCTTTTGCGCTGTCTTTGGAGATAGTTTCAAATCATAACCACACACCGAGAGCTTTCCACATTCTTTTCTGTTCACTTGTTTGTACATGGGCATCGTCTGGCGAATGACAACACCGCAATGAATATTCTCGAATGCTTTCATCCTGATTATTCTCACGTCTTTTTGTTTTCTTTCACTTTCGCTTTTTATTTGTTTTTGACGGACTAGTCTTTTGGACAAACAACCTTGTCCCAACCAGGTCATGCGTGAATATTTTCTCGATCTTGGATGTGGCCCTTGCCGACCACTTTAAAGTGTCATGATCAAGTTCTAAGAATAGACGGAAGGTGTGCTGTCATATTCAAGCATCACCAAACTTAAGACTGCACATCATCAGATTCTACGCTTGTCATAATTTCTGAAATACCATCAAATTTTGATTGACTAGCTAGCATCACTTGGGTCTTTCCGTCTTTGATTTATATAATGTTTTGCTTTGCATCATTTGAAAGTTAGCTCCCTCCCTCAGCTACGTTACAGTAAAGTACAGTATGACAGATATCCAAAAGGCACAATTACGTAAATTCTGAAAGCCGAGTGGTATGCATGGTGATTTTCGTAATTATACTACCTTGTCTTCCTCGATCACTTCGTGAATGAATGGGCACAAATAGCCCAACTAAGAGATTTCGGGCCTGACAGGCCAAATGCTAGGAGTTTACTGATGTTTTATTGATATAATTGGCACGATCAGTCACATAAGAAAATTTAGCCTAATTTACTCGTAATAATCACGGACTCGCACTGTGGAACACCATGACTGGTGCTTCTGGAAATGCTTATTGTGTACCACACTGCAAGTCTGCAACTATTTCTTCTTGTATAACATAGCTGACTATAGTTCTAACATTACCTTGTTATTTCTGTCCTTGCAGCTCTCTTGCAGGCAGTTTCATGGTTAGGAATCGCCCTCTGGCCGTCTCTTACTCTTCCAGTCCTTACCGTTTTTCTCCTCTTGAGCAACTTTGGTGCATCCATATGTGAGGTTGCCAATGATGCCATTGTAGCGGAAGCTGGGAAGCAAGCTACCCCTTCCTCAGGCGGGCAGCTTCAATCCTTTGCCTGTATGTTCGGCTCGTCCGCTGGCGCGTTAGGGAACCTCCTTGGTGGCATTGCTCTCAGTTACTATTCTCCCAAGGCCATGTTTCTGTTTTTCGCAATCCTTCTCGTGGTCCAGTTCTTCACTACTGTGGCTATACCTGAGAGCTCCCTCAAACTCCCAAAGGCAGCTACTAACACATCAGTGATCTCCAGCATCCGCAAACAAGTCAAAGAGCTGTCATATGCACTATGTATGCCCGAAATATTTTGGTCAGTCATATGGTTTTCAGTTTCTTATGCTGTCATACCGTTTCTACTTGGGACCATGTTCTTCTATCAGACTGAAGTGTTAAGACTTGACTCATCAGTTATCGGTTTATCCAAGGTTTTCGGTCAAGTGGCTCTCTTGGCTTGGAGCATGGCATACAACAAGTGCTTCAAAGCAATGCCTGCACGTAAGGTCTTATCAGCTCTACAGTTCATCACAGCGGTTATAATGTTGTCAGACGTGTTATTTGTTCAGGGAATATATAGGAAGATCGGGATACCAGACTCCATATACACAATCGTGTTCTCAGGGCTGCTAGAGGGTCTTATGTTCTTCAAGGTGCTACCCTTCAGTGTTCTTATCGCAAACCTTTGCCCTTCTGGATGCGAGGGATCGGTTATGGCCTTTGTAATGTCTGCGCTTGCCCTGTCAAGTATTATCAGTGGATATCTTGGGGTTGCGCTTGCTGAATACATGGGAGTATCCGGAGGAGATTTCTCAGCGCTGCCGGTTTGTTTGTTGATTGAGGCTGCATGCACAATGCTGCCGCTATTTTGCTCGTCATGGATTAAAGAGAGGAAAGGAAAAGAGAAGAAACAAGAGTAGAGTCAACAGGATCCGAAGATGATGTATTGGTGCCTGTGAGGCTTTCCCCAGGATCCCAAGATGATGTATTGGTGCCTGTGAGGCTTTACCCTTTGTACTTGTTGGTGCCGTATGGGGTTGCCTAAATTTATATTTGATAATGTGATTATAGCTGTGGTGGAAACAACCTGAGAGGATTAGGTTCTTCAGTTTTCAGTGCTCTGAGGCTTCCCAGGAATTATCTTAAAAGGCAAGAGCAGATATACGTGTGTGCTATCATTCTTTTACAGATCAAGTAGTATTATTTTTGTGTAACTAGTTTTTCAAGAAGTGTATCTAGTTGAAAATCCTGCATATTGTGAACTCTATTTAGGGTTTTTAGCCTGCTAGTTACATTTCTTTGTTCTTGGACTATTGATGTTCATCTTTACCAAATCTATTAATTTGGATGAGCATGGATTGCTGAGTGATGGGTCTCAGTTTGTTGCATGTTTATGAATGTAAACATAGAAAGAGGATGGTGTTTTGGCTCCCGGGAGCACATGCTCCCGGTATGTTCAAAAAAATTGAACAAATTGAAAAATGTTCAAAAAAATCCGAAAAAAATCATGCACGTACCTGACGATGTCACGCACGACCGTGTCAAATTTCGCACCGAAACGACATCGTATGCGCCCTGTGCAAAAATGACAAAATTTCTGTCAGAATCATGCACGTACCTGACGATGACCGTGACATCGTCAGGTACGTGCATGATTTTTTTCGGATTTTTTTGAACATTTTTCAATTTGTTCAATTTTTTTGAACATACCGGGAGCATGTGCTCCCGGGAGCCAAACTCAATTTCCGACATAGAAAGCTTTTTTAAAATGAACCATAGAAAGCTACCATCGTCTTGGCGGCCTTTTGCGCTCAGTGTTCTTTGTGGCTGGCTTTTGTGCTCTCAGAAGAAACTCCATATGAGAGCTGGTTTTGATGACCACCTAGCTTAGTTTTTGTTTCTGAGAGAGCATAAAATTACTTGCAAGAATCGAAGAACAAAAATCATTATTGCTATTTGTAGGGTGTGAATAATTCTCAGTTAGAATTAAGTTAGTTCATCATCGAATATCAGTTGCAACTCATGACTGGAACGAATCATGAAGCAAATCCAACGGTTTGAGTCATTTTTCTTGCAACTGAAAAAAAAATCTCATAGGTGCAAGAATACCCATGAATTTGACGGTGTAGAACTCCAACTTAGCGCTTGGCTAATTCATAGCTGCGAATTAGCAATTCCGCTATTCAAATACGTACTAGCTGAAGGATGTATGGGCTATGACTGACATGCACAACCCTCAACAGTTCGTCTTAAGCAGAGGACAAATTGAAGGCCAACGAACCTGTAAAATTGTATTTTGGGTACTGGACATTACATAGCTGAAAAAAGTTCACATGACAGCCTGAAACACAGACGCAAGTGAAAAAATCTCAGTTGTAAGTGTAACCCAACTTGCTACTCATAGGTGCTAGAATCGCCATGAATTTAACGGTGTAGAACTCTGACTTGGCGCTAAGCTAATTAACAGCTGAGAATTAGCAATTCCGCTATTTTAATACGTACTGGCTGAAGGATGCAATGAGCTATGACTAGATATGCCCAACCTCAAAAATTCGTCTTAAGCAGAGGATAATTTGAGGGCCATCGAACATGTATAATTGTATTTTGGGTACTGAAAGTTATACAGCTGAAAGAAGTTCACATGACGCCCTGAAACACGGACACCAAAAACACGACAAATATGTATTTCTTCCTGACACCGTTATAATTCATATCACAACAGTCACACAGAATGACAACTACAAACATCCAGTTATCAATTTGTTCTACAAGAGAAGTAGCAAAGAAAGTTTTAGCTATGGGATATTATTGCATGCACGGCAGCCTTATAATTAACTTTGAACTGCACATATCAGGGTTAACAGTCTGAGGGCCATTTGCTGCCGCAGCCGAGAAAAAGCAACTAGCCTAGGCGCTAGCTGCTCAGTACCTGAAAATCGGCACCAATTGGCAAATGATCGCTGGGATGGTGAAAGTTGGGCAGGCCTCCTTGCACATCCGCGGAATCCCCTAGTGGGAGACGCAGTAGGCTAGTAGGTTTTACTGAACTGCCATCCGAAAAGAATATGTAGTCCAGTGTTCCAGTAAAACCTGGAGTGTAATTTGTGTACTCTGGCTCCCCTCCGTTTGCAGCGTACAGGCTGCGCAAAATGATGGGAGCATCATCCGTAGAATCTGAGTTAGCTGATACGAGGTAATTGTATACCTGGAATTGATGTTAAAAAAATTAGCTGAGGCAAGCAGCAAATTTGAGGTGAGGCGGTAAAAAAAAAATCTAGGTCAGATTTGCTTCACGGCACTTGCCAAGTCATTTGTTCACAAGTCACGTGGCCTGGATTAGACTAATTTATAAGATAGTCTGACCGTACGCTGTTGACGTGTCACAAAATATTTGACAACATTCTGTGTGTAACTAGACTGGGCGATCTATATTGAACTTGATAACAATAATCATAAAAATAGTGGGAAGAGGTTGAGACAGCAATGCAGAAAATGCAAGCCATACCTTATCACCAAGGGTGGAGTTGAAATCGCCAGCAATGATGACGGAAGGCTTACAAGTAAATTTATTTGAGATAACATTCTCAAACTCGGAGACTTTTGAAAGAAGATACTTCACTTGAGCCAACTTTACATCAATCCATTCTGGATCCCTGTAAATTAGAATAACATGAATAAGAAACCTAGATATGTGTTGAGAACTAGCTTTCCATCTAAGGAAGAAAGATAGACAAAACAAAACAGAAAAACATATGTGACAATATCAAAACAACATTAAAATAAAAAACAGTCAGAGGACATGGGAAATTTTACTTGCCAATAAATATGTGTATTCGCCACAATTAAGATATGCTCACAAGGATCGCTAAGCTTGAAAGCAGCGAGTAAACCAACACAGTCACGTTTCAATCTCACCCGTGGATCATTTGGATCTCCATTTTTGCTATTATATTCTTTTCCACTAGATTCTGTTAAAAACAGCATATAAAATAAACTTAAGCACATCATCATAACAAAGAAAATGTCCAACTGAAAACACATAACAAAACTGGACAACTATATATTGAGGATAAATAATGCAGCTACAAGAAATATACTAACAGAATTAAGATCAAAAGGAAAATCAACAATTTGTGAGCATGCTACTTAAGCTGTTGATCTTGAATGTTTTTTAGATCATTATTTTAAATATTTAAATTAGTCGTTTTATCTCTTGGTGTCCAGTTCACAACTTCAAATGACATCAAATGGGTTGCCCACTATGTGGTCCATACAAGAATATCAGGTTGGGAGACTTCATATTACCTTCTGTTGGCGAAGAATTATTTGAGGTAGCACTAATTACATTATCACTAGAACGGTATGTTTCCACCAAATCATTGTAATGTATCACTTCTTTCTGCAATAGTTCCATGCTGCAAAAGTAACAAAATTGTCGGGAAAATTAACTGGATGATGTAAGAAATAACTTTATGGGACCTTTTCTTTCATGCCCGGCATTGTACATTGCTACCCACTTATTTGCAAGGAATGTGTTCACAAATTGTATATGGGTTAGAGCAAAGTAACACTTGTATTTGCAGGAAGAGAAGTTCACGAAGGGGTTGTCCTGAAATTAGTAACTGATGCACCATGTATAATAGTTTATGCATACATGTTTACCTTTTCGGTTTATAGAAAATACCACATCCATCCCGTTTGTCCCCAGATCGCTGGACATAAATACTTGAATATCCGGAACTTTCCATGTTTTTCCGGTAGAATGTTTCATATTCATCCAACTCCTGTTACAGCCACATAAATTGCTTAGAAGCATGAACCAATTATATGTTTTAAAGAACAGTGTAGAGTCGACATTAAGAAAATCTCCAATGCCCAGTAATTTCAACTACGGAGTAGTATATTTAGAAGAAGACACCTAGCAGGGTGCCCTCGCGCCGAACGCCTTCAGCTAGCGATACGTTAAACATTCATATAGATCTTTTTTTCAACGTTGTACGCCCGTAGGCATACATTACTTGTATTGACAATAGCATGGATACAGAGTTGACACGAATACAAGAAACAGAAAACTAGGAGAATACAAGCGATTATACCGCTGCATACCGTCATCGCTGCAACTACCAAGCATTCACATCCTTCGCCGTCACGGGAGAAGAAGAACACCAACAGTTGGTCTACATCTTGACGCTGAAGAAACCCCTTGCCACGAGCCGCGATAGCCACCAGCCCAGTAAGGCTGGATCTAGCCCGATAAAGAACATCGGCCGGAAGAGGGAGCCCTACGAGCCTCTTCAACGTTGGATCCGGAGCCAACGCCACCCCACCCTTCGCCGGATCTCCCACCGTCTTCCGCAGATCCGCGGCAGTCAGGACCGCCGCACTCCAAGAGCAGCCCATTCCCGTCGCCACGCCAAGACGCAACGTCAGATTGAAACTGCTCCAACAGCTTGGACTCCACAAACCTCTCGCCGGCGCCAGCAACACCTCTGACGAGAGCATGGGCTGGAAGACCATTATTCCTACTAGCAACATCGGCATCAGCCCCACCATGACGTCGACGGAGGAAACTCGAAAACCTAAATAACTTAGGACGAAAACACACGCACAAACGAGAGCCGGAGCTCCCCTCCACCTCGTGCCGCCGAGGTGGCGATCGAAGGGGAAGGAGAGCGGCGGATCGCCGGCTAGGAACGCTGGATGTGGAACCGTCTATGTGGCGGCTAGGTTAGGTGTCTAAGGTTCATATAGATGTTGAAAGGGTTACATTGGTCACTGCGCCTAATATTTCGCAGGGTGCATTTGTCAGGCTGCGCCTCGTCGGAAGACAGATATCAATGTAGCGGGACGCAATGCAAGACAAACTCTTAGGGCAGGACATTAAAACACAATGTGTCATAAGGCAAGACATCGGTGCAGCGAGACGTTGTGCAATCAGTACAGGACATCAAAACGCAATGCATCATATAGAAGGACATCAGTGCAGCGAACGCAGTGCAAAACGTGCACTCAAGGCAGGACATCAAAACACAGTGCATCGTAAGACAGGACATCAATGCAATGAAAGACGGCGTGAAACAGGCGCTTAGAACAGGACATAAGAAACGCAGGAAGGGAGGACACATGTACTAAGGGTAGTGTAGCGGAGGAAAAAACCATTGCACAGCAAACTTGAAGGCAGTGCAACCGAGAAAAAAACCATTGGATAGCAAACAGGAAGGCAGCACAACCTATGCACTCTAGGCGGTGTATAAATAGGTCTGTTAAAACATATGAACATGTAATCTAGTTTTGAAGATATTGACGAGACTAGCACATTCATGAAAACGGATCGTGATTTGGACGCCCGGTTCCTAAGAAACTTCATTTTCGTGTTCCAATCTACAAAAAAAAACACCGTGCCCCTCCCACCACGAGGACTCCCACAGCGTGACAAGTGGTGAGTTGTGGTTCACCCTGTGGGGGTGAGACCTCCCCACAGCATAGTTGGGAGCCTTCGAGGGGAGGGGTCAAATTATCAACGAAAGAGTCTAACCCACAAAACACTTTACAAACTGAACTCTTACTAAAAACTACTAAACCACATCTAGGAAGGGAGGGAGTATTATACATGTATATATACTACAACTTGAACTTGGGTGGAGACATTTGGGGATTAATAGTGAGAGAGTGTTTTCGTACAAAGCATTACATAGTTGTAGGTTTTTCTTGTGAAACATGCTTCGTGATGTTGTGGTGGTGTGTGCAATCTAGCTAGCTATTGATCCAAAAAAAAAAACATTTGCAGCATTTGTCCCATTTTCACTGCATATGCCCCTAAACTTTAATATCCCCAAATTTAGTTTGTAAATATAGGAAAATAGTTTCTTTGAAGTAACTGAACATAATGGACGGTGTGAGCGTGGACCACCTAATATCGCATTAAAAACGCCATATTGCACATATTCATGGACCACCTAATATCGCATTACAAACCGCCATATTGCACATTGGCGTGTTATATTATCTATTCGTTCACAAAACAAACATGATATAGAGACATTCCGTTACAAAAACGATATAGGGATGTCACATGAAGCCAATATAATTTAGAATACGTATATAAATACGATCCGAAAATCATCATATTGTACATAGTAATAACAAACAAAAGTAGACACAACCACACAACAAAACTGTTGTTATTAAAATATTAGAAACGAGAGCCAACCTGTAAGCACATGAGGTCAGCTTGAAAACTTTTGAGTTCTGCTAGAACGGCTTTGGAACGAGCTTTCCACCTATTATTCCAAACAAGAAAGTAAACATCAATCCCGCTGCCGAATGATAGAATTGGGGCAAGAACCGAAAAAGAGTAAGGAAAGAAACAAGCGTTTTCTTTAATCCCGAAATAAATAAGCACCAAGAATATCAAACATGTCTAGTTCCATTGTGAAAGATGGTTACTATGGCTAAACGTAGGCATAATAGTAAAGCAACAATGGGCCTATACAAGGAGGGTGTGGTGCTCAAGTATACTTCCAACTATGTAGGAGTCCTTGTGATTTAGAAGGTGTCTTTTTTCTAGATAGGTTATTTAAGGAGTCTAAGCTTTGTGAGAGGAGGCGCTTTGGAAAGCTCGCTACAACAAATGCTATGATTTACATCAGAGGTGGAATAAGCCATGGAAAAGGTAATCAGCGATAATGGTTTGTCTATTCGGGTTTGGTGGACAAGAGAGCATTCCTATAGCTTCCTACCTATGGTCGCACGCCACACACCGCTATAGCTTCCTAATCTAAGTATTGCTATAGATTCCTAGTCTAAGTATCCTCCGTGGAGATTTAGCTGAGGGAGAACGGGGCTTGGATGTTCAGACGGATCAACCGGCATGAGGTGTGAGGGGCACACAATCTTGTCAAAAGAAGGTTGTGATCTCGGCTAGTACTATGCACACTAAAAAAATACCTAATGAAAGCTTTTTTTTTAATAGCAAAGGTCTTCGTGACTTGGCTAAGCATCGGTTTATAAATGAATCCATTTGGGAGCATAAGTTGGATTGTATTGCCTTTTTGAGACGGGAGGATCAAACTTTGCGACATGTTTTTAAAATAACCTTTTCGGGGTTAGACTATGGCTACTATTGTTTACCCCCTTAATGCAGATCGGGAGGCATCATGTCAAAAAGGTTGATGATAGAGAATTCTATGTTAATGGTCTAAGGACCGTGGTTTTGAGTAGGTCTATGGTGGCGGTCTGGGTTAACTCAATTTGAATGTTCAACACTATAAATGTCATATTACTGTCTCATGCGTAAACATTGGTTCTGCTATAAAAATTGGAATTTGAATATTTCAACGCTACAACTGTCGTATTACCTTCTCATATGTAAATATTTGGTGTGCTATGAAAATTGGCTATATTTGTGGGAAATGAATCTCAGGCGAAGTAGAAAATAAGGTCATGTTCATTTGTAGTCAGAAATTTTTGTATCTTAATGTGGAGTTTGGGAACCACAAGTGGCAACGCCAGCTTTACTAAGCATACATTTAGCATGTATGTTTCTGGACAATGTTACAAACTACGCATATGATAAAAATATAGGTACATTGCTCATGGAATTCTGAATTCTGAGATGTAAGTGTTAAGAGATAGGGCACTGGTCATTACATCTTCAGGGCACAATGCTCAAGGAACAAGAGGTAACTCGGGATACCATGAGTTTAATGGGGATATCAAAACCCACCCGAATGGTATGAATAGTTTAAAAATCCAATTTGTTCTTTCTAAGTCGACTGATAAACTGTTATCCCTAAGTCTAAGTTGACCAAGTTACAAACAATTCTAAAAATGTACAATACTCGATATTCATTGGATGGAAAAACCAACACTCAGAACCATCGACTTAAAAATAAAAAGTCCTAATCCACAATTCCACATAGAAATTAACATTACTTGGGATTTGAAATTTGTCTTTCTAAGTCAACCAAGCTACACAAAATCCTAAACTGTGTTATACTTGATGTTTCGTTGGATTGAAGAATCAACGCTCAGTATTGTCGACCAAGGAATTATACGTTTCTCAATCTGTATTATAAATAGACAATCCCTTTAAAAATTATGAGCTTACTTGAGAGAGGCGGATGGAGAATGAGGAAAAAACGCGCTCTTCACATAAACCTGCAATGCAGAGCAAATCAATACGGGCCCGTTAAGTCCATTTTCTTTCTTTCAGCAATCAAATCATGACCATTAGACCATACATACGCCTCAACGAATCGTATGACAAACAATCGCTTAAGAACTTCATACCTGGGCCAATATGTTGTAGGAAACCAGCCTGAACTGGTACCCTTCTTCTGCCCCTGGAAAGCGAAACCAAAAGCCGTCAACACTAATCCCATCAGAGCTCCCCGAATACAGGAGCAGACGAGCAATGATGACTTCGCTTTGACAGGATAAGGCAGACAAATCTTACCGGCGTCAGATTCTGATTGCGCTGTGGGGAGAGGGGCGAACCGGGGCTGCGCCTGCGCGCTCATCCGCCGCTTGCAAATCCTGAACCATCGTCAGTCAGAACTCAGAACATGAGAAGAGGAGAGAAAATCGGAGGAACAGGGAGGTAGGGGTGCGCTGCTTACGGGCGGAAGGGGAGCCGGCGGCCGCAGGGAGGCGAGGGCTGGATTTGGGTAGGAGGAGGCGGCGGCCGAGGAAGAGAGGGAGGGAAGCCGCCCAGATTGTCTGGGGTTTTAGCATCGGTGGACGGAGATTGCTCGCGCACGACCAATAAAAAAGGAGATATATGGAAAGCGAGCTCTGCCTCTACTGTTAGCTGTGTCCGGATCGGACTTCCGTTTGATTCTTCCTTTCCGGGATGTTCACGGTGGTGCGGTAAACCGGCAACGGACATGAGCGGCAGCGACGGCTGCGCCGGGAGTTGGGACTTGATTCTGGTTCTAGACTCAGAGCGTGTTTCGTAGGTGGGAATTAAAGATAGGGAATGGGAGTTTAAGTTACTATTGGACGTGCACGGGCAACGCACGTCTCTATTAATTATGTCGTTCATCACTCCATGTCCACTTTTTTATTCTAGATTTAGAAGATTGTGCAATACATACTTCTCGTGAACCTTTCATGTTAATTAAATTGTTATCAACACATTGCATTTATCTAGAATATAAACTGTTGTAACTTCATTACATTACAATTACAAGGAAATTTCACGGGGAAGGTGAGTTGAACATGAAAGTTCTAACCAAATTAACTCAAACAAAGAGCATAATAATCATATGCTAGTGAAGGCCGGTGAGTTGCAGAGTTGCACAAGCACACTACTAACCCAATAGATATGTATGCTAAACTTACGTTTGGATGGATGGGTTCACAACATTTACAACGAATCTAGGAAGGGACGAAAGTAGGGGAGACAGATAATCGACTTGATACTATTCTATTGAATAGCATAAAAATTATCTTGTAAAAAATAAAAAAATAAAGTCCACCCCAGCTTTTAGTAACTCACCATAGTTTCAAAGCTCCCAAAACCAATTTGCTAGACGATATCGAATTTCAGGTTTACTTGGATAAGTGCACTAAGCTTTTCTTTGATGTAAGATTAAAGTTCATGATGCTCATCAGATTACTCTCCTAAAAAAATAACAGAAGTATAAACAAGAAGGCCCATTATATAATATGGATGGCCAATTTTTTCTCTTAAATTTTAAAAGGAAACAAGTAGAGAATTCATTTAAACCATCATGAATAAACATAATCAATTACATAACACGGAATAAAACCACTGCAACAATTAATTAATACATTGTCATGTATATGGGATAGAGCATAGATTCCTCTCTATGTCTTCCTTTTGATTTGTAGAATTTTTACTTTCATAATTTTGAGTCAGAATGTACGCTGCTGCACCTGAAACCTGGGGAACAGAAGTCCAGATAAAAAAGAAAGGAAAGAAAATGTTGTAACGAAGCAGTGCTTGCTCAACACCAGTATGAATCAAGACCTATTCAGTCAGCGGATTAAGGTGAAATATCATAGTGTCAGCGTGTGGCAGTGCTTGCTCTCTGTGGCCATGGTTAGTCTAAACCTTAACAAGGAGAAAAGGACTCAAAAAAGATTTTCTTATGGTAGACAATTTATAAAATTTCACGAACTAAGAGCATTAAACATGGCAACTTATGCATCAGGACCTGCTCCCTCTCCCGGTTCATTAGGTACTACACTACTACTACCGTACATGCCTTGCATCAGGATTCAGGAACATGATTTGTTGCCCATATGAGAAATCCGATTCTGGGTGATGCATATTCTTTAAGGCATTAACACAAACAGATGGCATGTGTTGGAGGACACAAAATTTCAGTGCCAACATTAGGTTTTTACGTTAGGATTTAATTCATCCATGCTGCTAACTAATCTCAAGTCAAGAAAGGAAAATAAGAAGCAATCAAGCCGAGGCAATCAAGTAGTACTCATGGACGGCTGAACATGGAACTAATGAAAGGAAGACAAGCACGTACCTAGGGTGGATTAGACACGAATTGGCACATCCAATTTGAGGTGGTGCCCACATGGAAGGCCTGCCACCTGACGTCCTGACGGCCTGAGCAGCAACAGGCACTGGAAGGAGCCCGCCATTGACTGTCTTTAGCTCCATGGACTGCGAGTGGGAAGCCGAGTTGAGCATGCATGCGAGCTGATGCCCTTGTCGACCACGCTTTTGAGTGCCTATGGCCGGCAGGCAGCAGCGCTTGGATAAGCATGGTCGAGCGTGCTATCGCCCACTTCGCCTCGCTCGACAAGGACGTCGCCCAATCCGCCTCGTAGGCGGCGGCCAGCAGGACCACGCGCGCCGGCACGGCCAGCGCGGGCACGGTAGGCGCGGGCGACGGTGGGCACGAAGACGAAGTTGCGCGGGCAGGACACGGCGGCGCGCGTGCAGCCTCGAGCAGGAAGACACGGCGACAACCTCGCGCAGGCCAAGACGCGGTGCGGCGACGCGCGGGAACCGGGCTCTCCTGCCCGGCCGGCCACTCGCCTTCCCGGTCCCGGCCGGCCGCTCCCATCCCAACGCCGCCCTGGTCGGCGCCATGGCCGCCGTCCGAGGGTCTCCCGCTTTGGTCTCGACGTCGGCGAGCCGGGAGAAAGAGGATAGTTTTTAGCCGTGGCAATCTTGTAAATAACACGAAACTTAAAAGTTTTGAAGTGATCTAGGACGTTGATCAAATTAAACGGTTCAGATTTAATGTATCAACACAACTTAACACATGTTTGCTCTTTTAATAGTAAGTATAGATTAAAACTATTAGAACCATACCCGCGTTGTAGTGGGTATTTCTTAAGAAATCCAATAAACGAATAAAATCTGAAGTTGACTATAGCCAAATAGTTCAATTGATTGGTGAAACTAATTTTGGTACTCCCCTAGCACATGTGATGTAGTACGGGACTACTAGGGTGGCCCGATCTTCACGGATTGACGGAGGATGTGCACGAACGCACGCAAGAACACGAGGAACACGAAGAACACCAAGAAGAACGCCCGAACACAAGAACACGCACACGATACAAGAACCGTTTCCCTTACCGGTCGGTCCAACCGGCCCAATAGAATCCCAAAGGGAGAGATTGGCAAGTAGATACAAGAAGGGATCTTGGACGGTTGTTTCTCCAACGGCCAACCAAGCCGATCCAATAAAGTCACCCGAGGATGAAAGATTGGCGAGTAGTCAAACTACAAGTAGAGGTCTTGAATCCATGAAGGGATCTTCTCCACAACGGGAGGAACCATCCCCGCAAGGGGATGAAGGAGACCGTCTTGAGGTGGGGAGCCTAGCTCTACTTTAATCTCAAAACATAGTCTATCCCTAGATCTAGCCAAGGGGTGCCTATTTATAGTCTAGTCCCAAAGGGCAAAGGGAAAGGTGATACATGGGTCAAAGCCCAGATCTGCACGCAGGCACGCACAGGGCCGATACTACCGGCGGATATGGTCCGGTAGTACCGGACACGCGCACGTCCGGTAGTACCGGATGGAATTCTGGTAGTACCGCTTACGGCGGCAGCGATTCCAGTAGCTCCTGGCGCTTTGGCGGTAGTACCGGGCTGATGGGTCCGGTAGTACCGGTGGGACTTCAGCTTCTCTTTCTTCTCCTCTTCCAAACCACCGTCTTGTCGGACTTCATTCCTCTTGCGCCTTGGCCATCTTCCCGTGGACTCGCAACTGTGGTGACACACCTAGCAATGCCATGGGAACAATGGTCAAGTAGTATAACGTTCAAAAGGGTCATATCGAGGTTCACATAGAGGAAGGAGTTCACCTTTGATGTCCATGGTGACTTGGGGAGTGTTGGAGTGCTTGACATGGTGATGGGCGTGACTCGGGCTACATCATCTCCCCTCCCTTTGAAAAGAGTCGTCCTCGACTCTTGGTCTTCATCACCATGTAAAGGGGGTAGATGTGTTGTCGAAGAATTGGAATTCACCAGGTCTACAAACATCAAAGACCAAGCAAACCATGTGTGTGCAACATAGAGGAGCATATCATCAATGACATATCCATTCATGTTCATTACACCATTAGTACAACACAAATATGTGAAAGTTATAGCATATGCAAGGTCAATGTGCAAGCAACTTCTTGAAGCATCCTCAAAATGTAGGAACACAAAAACTCCATGACAATTTTGAACCATATGATCAACATTGCACACCAGGCATTGGAAAGAGAAATTGGTCAACATCATTGATGCAATAAGCAGAGAAGTTGGCAAAAACACATGATGAGAAATGTCCAAATTATCAACATGGGTGCAAACAAACCATAGGAAAGAGCAAGTATTCGAAATATTTGTTGCAACACCAAATGAGTAGAAACCAAAACACTCATGACAAGACATGCTCAAAATGTCATTATGGTTGCACACAAACCATTTAAAAGAACAAGTGTTCATCATATTTGTTGCAACACATAAATCATTCACATAAAAGATGGGGACATTTGTCTTGCCATAGGGGAAAGCATTATCACAAACATGTTTGCAAACAAACCAAAACCAAGAGAAATTGTTCAACTTGTTTGATGCAAAACATGGGAAGGGTATTAGAGTTGGTTTTGACCCACAACTCAAATGTATGCTCTCAAGAGCTCTTTTTGCCAACTCATGCTCAATTGAGGTTGTCATGATCATGCGGTTTCCGGCACACACAAGACAACATATGAAAAAGTTATGTGCACGGTATATGAACACATCATCCATCATGAAGTGTCTCTTCATTTGCACATCACCAACCACATCAAAATCAATTGGAAAATATGACATATATGGATAGTCACTATGCAAAGTGAAGGATGGAACAAGGTCCATAAGAGAAAACAAAACATCTCCAACATGCGAGAAAGCTATGGGGACAGTCTCATTATCAATCATTTCAACATTATTGCAAGCAACACATGTGAAAGAAGAATTGTTCAACATATTGCAAGCAACAATGGGAGAAAAGTGGAAACACTCAAAACAAGGCATGCTCATGGCAAAATCATCACAAATAGGTAATTCCACATGATTAACATTGGTTTTAAACAAAGTATCACAAGGGAATAAGAACGAATCATATGATGGGGCAAGAAAATCATCCATAGCATGCAAACAATCATAGTCCATCATGTCCACTAGCGGGATCATGGTCACATCAATACCCATACCTTTGTAGTCCCGCTCATGTGACGTAGGTGTTGAAGTAGTAGGGGCTTCCTTGTAGTCGACTTGTCCAACATGAAGTAGACATGGGGTGGCATCATCATCCTCCTCCATGTACATCTTCTCCATTTGAGGCACCGTCAAGTCGAGGATAGGCGTCTCATCATCCATGGAACCTAGCTCACAATGAGAAAACACACTAGAAGTAGAGGTTAAGTTGTTAGAAATCGAAATGGCCTCACAAGACCTATCAACTACCTCTCTCAACTCATGTGGTGTATCACTCATTCCCTCAAAGTGAAAGCACTCAAACTCACATATGGGGGAGGCACTCAACTCACTCTCACTCTCACTCAAGTGGGCTAAGTGGCTCTCATGCTCACATGGGTTTGGTACCATCTCATAATGCAAACTCATAGGGATATGCTCGGTTTCCTCAACTCCCTTCGCCTCCAAGGTTGAAGGGAAACTTTCATGCTCAACCTCCTCAACCAACTCGCCTCCATAGGTCAATGCCATAGTGTAGGCATCATCACTCGACTCCTTTGCGGAAGGGAAAATCCCATGCTCCGCTTCATCACTTGACTCCATTGCCGAAGGGAACATCCCATGCTCGGCATCATCATCACTTGACCCATGGTCATAGGTGATAGCATTCTCCATGCTCGCCTCCTTGGTCGAAGGGAAAATCCCATGCTCGACCGTCTTCTCATCTCCTTGGTCACCGTCTTGTTCACCAACTTGGCATTCCCACATCATGTGACCTCTTCTATTGCATAGTGGGCACAAGAGATTGGGACATTCTCGTGGATCATGGTCTTGGCCTTGGCAATTGTCGCACAGGAGGTCTTCATCTTGCCATATGGTGGCCAATGTGGTGGTGGTACTTGGTATAGAGACCATATCATGTGAAGGGCTTGAGAAGGGTGCCGCCTTGGTTGTGTCCTCACAAATGTTGCCATGCTTCTTGCAGCGTTGTCGTGGTGGGATCACGGCAGATGCCATAGGTATGGCTAAGATGGGGCCGAAAGAGCGTTGGGGGAACCGGGGAGGGTTTATGCACTCAAAAAGTGCACAAGCAAGAACACGCAAGAAACCGCAATAACATGAACAAGAAACCAAGAAACCAAGAACACAAAGCACACCACGATGTACCCTGCTTCGGGGCCCTCTAGTGGAGGTAACACCCCTACTGCAGCACTAGCCTAGTCTCTTTATATCTCAATGGTGGCAAGTACAAAGCGCTCCTCGAGCTGTATGAAGCAACAATGGTGAGAGCTCACGATGAAGAAGAAGCTACCAAGGGGGAAAATGAGCTCTAGGGTTCCTCTCCTCCACACAGGAGGTGGTGGTGCTGTATATAAAGGCTTGCCGAGTTACTTCTTTGCCCCTGGCTCCATGAGATAATGGCACTGCCAAGAGGAATAGGACAAGCCTCTGCCCCCTGTCAATCCAACGGCCGGACTGTCAGGCCCTAGCAGGCCTATCTTGCCACTTCGGGCAATGGCAGGTGTAGCCCACCGGGTCTAGGTCATAGCCCCTTTCCCGAATTGGCCGAGTCAGCTCCTAGGTTGCTGCGCTCCCAGGAATCCCGCGTCTCGACCTGGCTGTCTTCTGAGCCTTGGGCAGAAGGCCTGCAGGACCCGTGAACTTACTGACATTACTCGGCCCTTGTGCATTATCCGACATTGCTGGTAAGCCGGATTCTTCCAGGCAACCCGGCTAGTCTAGCCGGATCTCTTCCAGGCAACCCGGCTAGACTTTGCCTGATCCCTTTGGCATTTCCCTGCACTTAAACAAGATTGAGTACTAACCGGCTTTCTCAACCGATTTGGTCCAAATGATCCGGCTTGAGTGACCCGGATTAACTTTCCTTTCCACTTTATAGCTCCCAACACCACCTCTTTGCCCTACCCGGGGGCAGCCCCCGACAGTAGTCCCCGAAGCTGGTGCGGTCCTACAGCCTCGGATGGAGGGCCGTAGCAGGTTAGAAACAAACACCCTTAACCGAATCTCTTATCGACTAAATTTGTCTCAGGATTTCCTGGGACACTTGGCTGAGAATCTCTGCGCAAAGCCCCGTAATCCGGGTCTTTGATTTGACATGCCACTGATAGCACATTATCTGGATCCATCAGGTATTTGAGTGCATTTGACTAAATGACTGCGTCTCCTCGGTTTCTGCGCTGACCGGCACACTTGATCCGCACCACCGCTTCCAATTCTATGACCCATCATGTGCTTGAAATACACGGCCACATCAGCGACCGCAGAGTTTCAGGGCACTCTTCATCCGGCCATGCCCCGAAAACCATGCGGTAGTACGCCAGTTACCAGCTAGGGGCTATATATAGGGGTGCGGGCTACCTCTTCTTCTTCCCCGTACCCCCCACTTCGAGAACTCCAACCGTGCCATTGACGCCGCTGCGATTTCGCCCTTGCGACCTCGCCGTGCCATTGACGCCTGAGAAAACTCGTCGGAGCCGCGCACCGCGCCCTGCGCCGCCGTTTCTTCACCGGGCCTCTTCCTCGCCGTACTGCAACCGTGAGTTCTTCATCCCCAGCCATGCTTCCCTCGAACGAGTTCATCTTCCGCCATGAACTTGCGCTTGCTTTTTCTAGATTCACTAGCAAACGAGTCCATTGCCGCACCTTAGTGCATTCCCTAGATCTCCTTTCTAGATTTTGCACTAGATTGCCCCAGTTTGGCTTGCCACTGCTTGAACAGTTCCACCATATTTTTACTCGGGATTTCTTCTCTATTTTACTGCTGCGGTAGATCTTGCGTAACCCTAGATTCTCATGAAAAGGTGTTTGTAGTTACTAGCCGAATTACCTTTCCGCAGTAACTAGACCACTTTATCCAGGATAGCCTCTACCGAATCCCTTAACAGCTGATTCGGTTACACCTTTATTCGATTTGTTCTGGATCAGAGATTCCGCACCCTAACTCGGCTATATCCGACCTTTTGCAGGACTGATTCGGATATGCCGAAGCTGCCCCCCGGCAGTTGGGAGGGTTCCGACGTTACAAATGATGATCTGGAATGGCTGCTGAGCACCCGGCGTATAATACCTAAAGTTATATGCCGAAAACCGGGGAAAGAACTCGAACCGGTCACCCAACCGGGTGAGCGCGTTGTATTTCTAGCGCACTTCGAGCGCGGATTCGGACTCCCAGCGAGTGACTTCTTCCGGAGATTCCTAGATTTCTTCGGCCTGCAGCCTCACCACCTTCCGGCTAACTCCTTTGTCTCCCTGTCGGCTTTTACCTCCTTTATGGAGGGATATCTCGGTCTCTGGCCGACTGTCGAAACCTGGGCGAAGTACTTTCACCTCCGGAAACATACGATCCCGGGTAGTGACCCGAAGGTGATGACCGCCTGTGGTTCGTCCAGCATTACCCCGAGGACGGGCTCCATTTTTCCCGGATCACTGCCTGGATACTTGCAAGAAATGGCAAAGGTCCTTCTTCTACGTGAAGAGCGTTGAAGGCCATGATGCTCTCAACTTGCCCGAGTTCAGGATCGAGCCCCCCACAGCCGAACTGAACTTCAGATATGATCCGGCTGACACTCTTGCGGAGCTTCAAATCATACATCAAACTTTGGAGGATTTTCTGGAGAAAGGCCTGCTCGCGGACGATCTCCTCCGGACCTTCGTCTGTCGCCGGGTCAGTCCTCTTCAACAACGCAAGCACAAGATTTGCCACATGGGTGGTCTGCTAGATCCTACCCGGATCAGCAAACATGACCTCACCAGAGCTTCCGTCAAGAGACGGGTAAACGCCATTGCCTACACCGAGATGTTGGACAAGTGGCGGTGGGGCGTGGAGCCGTTCCACCGAGATGCACTTCCACCACAGGTTAGTTCACCATTCTCCGAATCAATCCATACTTCATCAAAATGACATCGGACTAATCCAGATTTGCCTTGACTCTACTGCAGCTGTTCGACCGCCAAATCACCGAAGATGGAGATCTCTCCACCAAAGTGTGGGGACCGGATCGCAGCCCGCTGCGCGAGGGCGAAGAGGATGCGGATACGGACGATTATTTGCCGATTCCGCGCCAAGCCCATTCGCAAGGGTAAGCAACCGTCTATTTACAACCTTTCCGAGGATGAAGATGATGATTGCTGGATCCTAGATCCTATTGATGCCATTCCGATTTCATGGTCACAACCTTGTGTTCCAGCCAAACCGGATGCTCAAGGGACATCTCGGAAACGCCCTGATGCGTCCGGATCAGATGCCCCTCCAGCCAAGAGAATAAAGAAAACTGCCTCCAAACCGAATCGGCTCAAGGCCATGCCTACTACCAAGGGGTAATGCCAATTTCATTTGCTTTCTTCCTTTATTAACCGAGTCATCTATCCGATTAACTGTTTACTTTGCTCTATGCAGTGACGTCCTCGTCACCGAGCAAACTCATTCATCCATTCTTTCTCCCATTCCTCCACTGGATACGGCCATGGAGCAAGTCTCCTAAAAAGGCTGTCCCTCTCCCGCGCGTGCCACAACCGCCAAACTCCTCCGCCACTCTCGTTCCAGAGTCGGTTATTGACTGGAGAATGAGGAAATCTCGGGTCTACCCGAGATTCAACTTGGCCACGTCCTCTGAAGGAGTTGGAGAAGGAAAAAGCTAAGACTTCGGCTAAGTCTTTGACTAAGCCGGATCCTCGCCCTACCGCCAAGGCTCTGAATCAAGAGCAGCAGAAGAAGAAGAAGCAGCAGCAGCAACCTCTCGAGAAGCAGCAGAAGCAGCAACAGGAAGTATCTAAACCACCACAGCAAGCGTCGCAGAACCAACCGAAACAGCCAGATCCAGCCAAGACCCGGGCGCATCGCCTCTACCTAAGCCGACTCAGGTCTCCTTTGGCACAACTCCAACAACCTCGGATAAGCAGATGGTTGCTAGCAAGCCGGTTTCCGCCGCTCCATCAGCGACTCGGGTGCATGATCAACTCTCTGAGGCGATCACTCGCGCCCGCCTTAGTGGCCAGGTTCTGCCGAATCTCCGCACTCCGAGCGGCGACAACCTCGGCTCCGCAGAGCAATTTGTTAAAGCTTGGAATGCTGCGGACCTTGCCGAAGGCTCGACCACTTCAGCGTCGCCACATCCGGCTGGTCCTAGCCGGATGTTTCAATCTCTACATTCTGTGCAGGCCTCGGTCACTGAAGCTAACCGGGTCTTCGAGGTAACATTGCCGAATCCTGCTTTTTTCATCATGATCAATCTACACTATCCCCAGTCCCCGAGATTCGGGTCGAACGACTGATACTCCTCCGAGTAAGAAAGTCATTCGGCTTGAATCTCTAAAACTTGATCATAAATTTTGTGGGACTCCAGTCCCCGAGTCTCTTTCCAATTGATTCGGTCAACTTTCTTTTTATTAATCTCGGGCCTCCAGTCCCCGAGATTCGTTTTGGCTCCATGCTAGTCTCGGGTGCCAGTCCCCGAGACTCTTTTTACGCCATTAACCCTTTTTCTTTCAGGAAACCACGACTGCTCGCAGCCGGATCTTTAAGCAGCTAGTCCTGCAGCACCAGGCCCTCCAAGCTTCCTTCGATGCGCAAGGTGCGGAGATGAAAAAGAAAGATCAGGAGCACAAGCGCGCTTTATCGGAGGAAAAGTCAGAAGTGACCCGGCTCCTGCGGGAGCTTGACCGGGTTGAAAAAGTGAAGGAGAAGGTCAAGAAAGACCGGGACACGCTGCAGAGGGAGAAAGACTCGATCCAGAAGGAGCGAGACACTTTCAAAGCCGGGCTTGAGAAGCGGGCTGAATTGGACAAGAAAATCCAAACGCACGTTGCAGACGCTGAAGCCGAAGCTAAAGCGGCGAAAGATGATCTGGCTGCTCACAAGGCGATCAGCGCGAAATGGCTTGCTGATCTTGCTAGCCTCAATGAAGACATGGATCGTAAGTTTGCCGAATCTCCTCTTCCTCCTCTGCTCTTATCCGACACATCATTTCGTGTTCCTCGTTTAACTCGTGTTAGCTTATCTGAATGTAGGAGAGTTTACCAGCATCCGGCTTCAAGCCGCCAAAGCTGTGAGGGATGCCCGAGCTGAGAGAGCTAAGTTAGCTGGAGCTCCCCTACCAGAGACGTGGGATATCGAAGATCACATTACTGCACTTAAAGCTCGGATTGCTCCTTTGAAGGAGTCCCATATTGATCTGTTCAATGCAAGCCTCAAAGCTCACCGAGTCTTGTTTCCTGAAGCTCGGCAAGTCCGGTCTGCGGACGAGCTAATCAAAGACCTGGATCAGGCAGAGACCCGGTTAAAGCAGTGGAGATCTTCGTCCGCCCGCGCTGGTGCTGACGCAGGTTTGCTATTTATCATGTCTTGGTATGAGCTGATTGATCTCGCCAAAGTGCGCTCCCTTCGCGAGGGTTCTTCATGGGCTTCAGATCCAAACCGGATCAAGATCCGCGAGGAAGCTGCCAACTTTATGGCCGAATTTGCAAACACCAAGCATCTTGATCTGAAGGCTCCGGTCTACTCGGATGGGGAAGAATCTGAAGAAGAGGAATCGGATGATGCCTCCTTGACGAATACGCCGAGTCTGAGGGCGAATCTGGTGATTCGGCTAACTCCGCCGAACAACCTGCAGCTTGTGACTCGGCCAAGACCTCCAAGATGCCAGCCACTGACTCGGCTGAAACTGCCGAACAAGCTTAATCCGAACTTCCAAGACGCCAGCCACTGATTCGGCTAAGACCACAGAGCAAGCTTTAGTCAAGACCGCCACTTCTTCAGCTGATCCGGATGTTTCCGAATCTGCCAGCCTTCAAGCTCTCCGTCCAAGGTTATTCCTGCAAGTGAGGGTCCTCTTTCAACCGAGGTTCCTCCATCATCCGAGTCCATCCCTGCAACCGAGTCTCCTGCAACCTAGGCTCCTTCCTGAATTATCTTAATGAAAAACATTAAATCCCCGGTATGCCGGGAGCAGATGTAATATACAATTTAAGTTCTTCGAGACTACTTTTATTTTGCTTAATGTGATCCGGACTAAGTTTATGTTGGATCATTTTAAACCGAGTCCCCGAGTCTGTTTTCTTGTTTACTATTTTTGCCGAATCTCTGCTCTTGTCTACCTTTTAGGTGTTTGACAGTCGAGTCACAAGATAGGAATCATAGCATACAATACTTGAAACATGCGAGTTGTGGTTTAGAATCATCTAACATAAACAAAAAAGAAATAACAGGGGTTAGTAAACGACATGTGCCGAATCGGTTTTGGACCGAGTCCCCGAGTCCATTTTCATGTTTCCCATATTCCCACCTCTGCTCTTGACTACCATTTTGGTGTTTGTCAGTCGAGTCACGAGATCAACAACACAGCATACATTACTTGAATTTTGGGACGAGGTTCAAAACAATCCGACACATGAACGGTATGGACAAAACAGTAATAAAAAACACATGCATAAGGACGAGGCAGTCCCCGAGTCCAGACTCGGATTGCCGAAATTTCATTTATGATAAACTGAGATACATACATTGCCCCCTTAAGAGTAAAAGGGTCGAAGCAGAGCTACATTCCAGGGTCGCTTGGTTTCTTCTCCGGGTCTGTCCAGGCCATCCTTCCTTTGTTCCTGTGCGTCTACAAGGTAGTACGAGTCATTGTGCATAGCCTTGCTCACAATGAATGGTCCCTCCCATGGAGGTGATAACTTATGTCGGCCTTTGCTGCGCTGCACCAGCCTTAGTACTAGATCTCCTTCATGAAACACTCGAGGGCTGATCTTCCGACTATGATAACGTCGGAGACCCTGCTGATATACTGCTGTCCGAGACAGGGCCAATTCCCTTGCTTCCTCTAGCAGATCCACTGCATCTTCCCGGGCCTCTTTTGCCTCGGTTTCCGTATACATTGTCACCCTTGGTGCATCATATTCTATGTCAGTGGGTAGCACTGCTTCTGCCCCATATACCAGAAAAAATGGCGTATAGCCAGTTGACCGATTCGGCGTGGTCCTTAGACCCCATAGTACTGATGGTATTTCATCTATCCAGCACCCCGGAGTCTTTACCAGAGGTTCTATTAACCGGGCTTTTATCCCAGCTAATACCAAAGCATTTGATCTTTCCACCTGTCCATTGGACTCTGGGTGTGCCACTGAGGCTATGTCTAACCGGATCCCCTTATTCATGCAGAATCGGGCAAACTCTCCCACAGCAAAGTTCGTGCCATTATCCGAGATGATGCTATGGGGGTAACCGTATCTCAAAATGATTTCTTTCAGGAAAGTTACAGCCGAATGACCATCCACTTTCCGGATCGGTTTCACCTCTATCCACTTGGTGAACTTATCCACCATCACCAGCATATGTGTCATGTTACCCCTAGCCGGCTTGAATTCTCCCACCATATCCAAACACCACACAGCAAACGGCCAAGTGATAGGAATTGTTTTGAGCGCCGATGCGGGTAGGTGTGTCTGCTTGGCAAACCTTTGGCATCCTTCACATTTTCGGACTATGTCCTCTGCATCTGCATGAGCAGTGGGCCAGTAAAACCCATGCCGGAATACTTTAGCCACCAGGGCTCTTGTACTGCAATGATGCCCACATTCTCCTTGATGTATCTCCAGGAGCATCTCCTTGCCCTCGGCTGGCTCCACGCAACGTTGTAGCACCTCGGTTGCACTCCTTTTGTATAACTCCTTTTTATGATGGTGTAACCCTTGGACCTCCTCTGCACTCGCCTAGCTTCGGTTTCATCATTTGGCAAACTCCCCTCCGACATGAACTTCATGATTTCTTCAGCCCATTCCGGTACTGGATGCAAAGGGAATAAGTGCTCATCTATTTCCACTGGTTCGGCCGCCATTATCTCTTCTATCAGTCTCTGTCCATTCCCTAAGATTCGGTTAGCACCATCTTCCTCTCTTCCCTAAGATTTGGGTAGCATTCCCCGAGTCTCGGTGCGCAGTCCCCGAGTCTCGCCATGCAGTCCCCGGGTCCTCCCAAATGTACCCGACATCAACATTCATAGGAACAGCTTCAGATTCTTGCTTTGGGATAAAAATTGACTCGGAATCAGGTGAAGGTTTGATTGAAGGGATCCTTAGGTGATTCAAGGATATCCCGGGTGGGATTGCATCCCTAGACGACCCGAGTTTTGACAAGATATCAGCAGCTTCGTTCTCCAGCCGAGGTATGTGCTTGTACTCGCAGCCTTCAAAAAATCCTGAAATTTTCTGGACATGAAATCGATATAGTGCCATATTGGCATCAAGGGCATCCCAATTTCCAGAAGACTGCTGCACCACTAAATCTGAATCACCAAAACATTCTATCCGGCGGATGCCGATGTCCTTAGCCACATTAAGCCCATGGATCAGTGCCTCATATTCGGCCACATTGTTTGATGCTGAGAAATGAATCTGCAACACATATCGCAACTGATCTTGCTTCGGTGATGTGAGTACTATCCCAGCACCCAGTCCGATTTTGGTTTTGGAGCCATCAAAGTGCAACTTCCAGTAATTGTAATCGGCTTGGTGGCTCATACTGCATCTCGGCCCAGTCACAAAGGAAATCCGGTAAAGCTGAGACTTGATAGCATCTCTTCTCTCATAATGCGGGGTGTAAGGAGACACTTCTATTGCCCATTTGGCAACTCGGCCAGTCGCATCTTTGCACCCAATGATCTCCGAGATTGGAGCTTCGCATACTACGGTGATCGGGTGCTCCTGGAAGTAATGTTTCAACTTCTTGGCCGCCAGGTATACACCATATGTCATCTTCTGGTAGTGAGGATAATTTGCTTGAGGTTGAGATCACCTCGCTTAAATAGTACACCGGTCTCTGCACGGATTTACCCTCCTCTTCTCGCTCTACCACTATCACCACACTTACGACCCGGTTAGTGGCCGCAATGTAAAGTAGCATTGGCTCATTCGGCAAAGGTGATGCCAAATTGGTGCAGTGGACAACATCTTTTTTAATTCATTGAAAGCCGAATCTGCCTGCGGGGTCCATGTGAACCCGGTGCTCTTTTTCATCAATTGATACAAGGGCAAGGCTTTTTCTCCTAGCCGACTCACAAACCGACTCAACGAGGCTAGACACCCGGTGAACTTTTGTACATCTTTTAGACATTTAGGCAATTTCATGTTTTCTATGGCTCGGATCTTAGCCGGATTCACTTCAATACCTCGGCTCGATACAAGGAAACCGAGCAACTTTCCAGCCGGGACACCAAAGGTGCATTTATCCGGATTCAATTTTAACCGATACTTTCTCAAGTTCACAAATGTTTCCTCGAGATCCTCGAGGAGAGTGCGTTTTTCTTTAGTTTTGATGACGATATCATCGACATACACTTGCACATTTTTGCCCATTTGAGAGTGTAAGCATTTCTGCATACATCTCTGATAAGTTGCACCGGCATTTCTCAAACCGAAACACATGACACGATAGCAATACGCCCCATACGGGGTAATAAAAGCAGTCTTTATTTGATCTTTGGGGTTCAGTGGTATCTGGTGAAAACCAGAGTACGCATCAATAAAAGACAACAACTCACACCCAGCAGTAGAATCGATCACTTGATCAATCCGAGGTAAAGGAAAGGGATCCTTCGGGCACGCCTTGTTCAGGTTGGTGAAGTCGATGCACATACGCCACACCTTGACCACCGCTGGTTCGTCCTTCTTCTTCTCTACCAGAACCGGATTGGATATCCAGTCTGGATGCAACACCTCCATAATGAATCCGGCTGCAAGTAGCTTAGCCAGCTCATCAAGCACCACTTTTCTTCGATCGTCTGAAAGACGCCGAGTCGGTTGCCTCACCGGCTTCACATCCGGCCTGACAAATAAAGAGTGCTCTGCCAACTCCCTCGGAACACCAGGCAGGTCCTTAGCCGACCATGCAAAGATATCCCGATTCTCACGGAGGAAGTGACAGAGCGCGCTTTCCTATTTCTCGCCCAACCCGGCACCAATGATGGCCATGCGCTCCGGATTCTCCGGGTCAATGGGGATCTTCTTTGTCTCCTTGGGCACCTCAAATGTTGCACCTGCATCCGGATTGGTCATGGCCAGCACGCCGAGCTGAGCTGACTTCGCCATCGCCACTACTTCATGCATCTTGCTCTTCTCAGCTTGGATCACCAACGACTCGGCTAAGGTGGAACCAACCGTGGCACACTGTATGGCCTTCTTGTAATCTCCCAACGGTGATGATACCATTCGGGCCAGGCATCTTCATCTTGAGGTAGGCAACATGAGTGGATATCATGAACTTGGCTAATGCCGGCCTGCCGAGCAGAGCATGGTATGGGCTCTCCAGTCTACCACCTCGAATTCGAGACTCTCAAGTCTGTGATTGTCCTTGGTACCAAACAGCACATCTACCCAGATCTTACCCATTGGGGAACAAGACACCCCGGGTACTATACCATGGAAGGTGCAACTGCTCTGCTGCAGCTGATTCGGCGAATAACCCAACTTGACCATTGTGTCCCGATACATGATGTTTATAGCACTGCCATTGTCAACCAAGACTCGAGTGAATTTCACATTAATCTTTGGTCCAACCAAAGTCGGATCCACCACCAGTGCGTAGTTTCCTGGGCTTGGCATAACCCTGGGATTATCAGCCCTGCTCCAAGTGATCTCCTGCTCGGACCAGTTCAGGTATTTTGGTACTGCTGGTGTGACTGCATTCACCTCCTTCGCCCTTCGCAGCTGACTTTTCTTGTCAGTTGGCTCGGTCACAAAAACCACATAACTTTGATGAGCTTCCTTGTAATCATTTCCGGGGTATCCACCTTGCCGACTCGGACCAGCATTGTTGTTGCCTCCCATATTTACCAGGTTAACCGGCTTTGTGGCTGCCGGCCTTGGAGCTCCTTCGTTCACCGGGGTTGCATTGGCTCCGGATAAAGGCGTATTTGGCCTGAAATTCGGTCTAGGAGCACCTCTCTGAGGTGGCCCTCTCTGACCTTCCGCCTGGATGCGATGATGCCAGCTACAATTCCGAGTTGAATGATTGGCCGGCTTGCGTGGGTCTGTTGTGTGATAACGGCAAGGCCCATCTATCATTGCCTCAAAAGTTAGAGGTGGACTCGGTCCATCCCACACTTTCTTTGCCCAGGCACCTTGATTCGGCCTCCAAGCTGGACCCTCATTTTTTGGTCTCTGGCTATCAGGATGATCCATATTTACTGCAGCAACCTGGTCTGAGCCGTATCTGTAATCCGGATCTCTCCTTTATAACCGAACTCATGTCGGTCACTGGGCCTCAATGGTCCAGTTCGGTTATTGACCGGTTGCCTCCTGCTTGTTCCCACCACATCCAACGCTGGCTGCGTCGGATCGCCAAGAGCATATGTATCTGCTATCCGGATCATTTCCGCCAGGGTCTTTGGCATATCCCTCTGGAGCTTCTGCCAAAGCGGGGTGCCATGTCGGCAACCCTGCGCAAACCAAGAAATGGCCTGCTCCTCCACGACACCTTCACAAGAATTGCGAATGTTGCTCCACCGAGTCAAAAATTCTCGGTCTGTCTCCCGCTCTTCCTGCCTGCACGCAGACAAGAGCTGAGGTCGGTTTGGCCTCTTGTAAGTGCTGGAGAAGTTGCTGTAAAATGCCTGCTCCAAATCCATCCAAGAGTTGATACTACCCTCTGGTAAGTTATTCAGCCAAATCCGGGCTGGCCCTTCCAACATATGCGGGAGATACCGGACCGCCCATCGGCGATTGCCCCCCGCAATGTGCACCGAGGATACATAGTCTATCAGCCAATCCTGCGGCTTAGTGCTGCCGTTATACGGCTTTGTGATTCGGCCAAGCTGAAACAACGGCACATTCGGCTCGTTCATGATCCTAGGCCCAAAGCATGGAGGACCTGGTGGGCCTTGCTCTTCCAGCCTCTCGGACTGGTAAATCCTATCCAACCTGAGACGCTGATCATCCGGAGCCAATGTCCGAGGTCCCAGCCTGGACGCAAGTGCATTATCATACGTTTGGTATCCGGCTCGCGCCATAGCCGAATTACCATCATCATAGCGGTAGCCCGCCTGGCCACCACCTTGCTGCTGCGCTTGCACCATTACTTGCTGCTCCTGCCGGGGTTGATTCTGCCCAGGGGACGAGGTGGTTGACCTCGGCCAGCCGAATTACCCCTTCCGGCTCCCGGATTGCCTTGACCGCCATTGTTTCTGCTCTGGCCACCTCTTCCTTGAGCAGCTAGCTGCTTGCCGGCATACTCAGCATCATAGGCCTGCAGCTGTTTGCTCTTGCCCGAATTCACGCTTTGGGCCCGGTCAGCTCCGACATGCGGGGATGACGCTTGCCCCTTGGATCTCTGGCTAACCGCCTTAGCCGACACTACTACCCGAGAACCACCAGCATCCGGATTAGCTTCCGGTAAGCCTCATTCTGCCGGTTACACACATCAACCAGCTCATTGACTCTTTCTGCCTGCTTGCGCCAAGCATCCCCGGTTAATGTGGTCAACTCGGCTCGCGCTGCCGCTGCAGCCCTAAGATTTTTGGCCGGGGAGCTATACACCGGCTTGCCTGTACCCGATCTATGACTAGTAGCCTTACTCGAGCTTGACCTTGCGGCTCTAGCTAACTCATCATTGAGGTCCTTACCCCTGTTGCGCAAATCTGCTCTCTTGCGCGGGTGAGGCGCTACCGGAGTGAAACCATCGGTATACCATTGGCAGCATTATATTCTCTCATGTCTCTATCAAATGCTTGCCTAGACTCTACCACCAACCGGGCTTCTCTTTGCAACCTCAGGCGCTCTGCCTCTAACTGAGCTATAGTAAGCTCTACATTTGCCCCAGGTGCCACTGGCCGAGCTAACTTTTCCAGGACATCCTCTAAGGGAGCCTCCCTACTTGACATGCCAAGTGGACCAACCGGATCTGGTTTCTCCTTTGGGAACTTTGCCGTCCGAGTCGGCTTGTCAACCGGATCGGTTGGCGTGATCAGCTCCTCGGGCATGCTATTGCCGGCATCTCCTTTGCCAGCTCCAGCACTTGGTCCGGTCATCATCACTCCACGCTACTCCCGGGGCGAGCGCTACGCCGTCCGAGAGCTGCGCGGAAAGAAGGAGGGTCCTCGGCCACGAGCACCTGCGCCGGGTACTCGCGAACAGCCTCGACAGCAACATAGGTGACGAAGCTACCAAGCATCATCAGGAAGCCATGCTCGGGGAAGGGCTTGCCGGCGAAACACCCTGCATTGTCGCTGACGAAGGTGAACTCGCCGATCTTGGCGATAAGCCCAGAAAGAACACGCTCGCCTGAGCCCGTCCGGATGTAAACTCCCTCCAACGCCTCAATCTGCCCCACGGTGGGCGCCAACTGTCGTGGTGGGATCACGGCAGATGCCATAGGTATGGCTAAGATGGGGCCGAAAGTGCGTTGGGGGAACCGGGGAGGGTTTATGCACTCAAGAAGTGCACAAGCAAGAACACGCAAGAAACCGCAAGAACATGAACAAGAAACCAAGAACACAAAGCACACCACGATGTACCCTGCTTCGGGGCCCTCTTGTGGAGGTAACACCCCTACTGCAGCACTAGCCTAGTCTCTTTATATCTCAATGGTGACAAGTACAAAGCGCTCCTCGAGCTGTATGAAGCAACAATGGTGAGAGCTCACGATGAAGAAGAAGCTACCAAGGGGGGAAAATGAGCTCTAGGGTTCTCTCCTCCACACAGGAGGTGGTGGTGCTGTATATAAAGGCTTGCCGAGTTACTTCTTTGCCCCTGGCTCCATGAGATAATGGCACTGCCAAGAGGAAGAGGACAAGCCTCTGCCCCCTGTCAATCCAACGGCCGGACTGTCAGGCCCTAGCAGGCCTATCTTGCCACTTCGGGCAATGGCAGGTGTAGCCCACCGGGTCTAGGTCATAGCCCCTTTCCCGAATTGGCCGAGTCAGCTCCTAGGTTGCTGCGCTCCCAGGAATCCGTGTCTCGACCTGGCTGTCTTCTGAGCCTCGGGCAGGAGGCCTGCAGGACCCGTGAACTTACTGACATTACTCGGCCCTTGTGCATTATCCGACATTGCTGGTAAGCCGGATTCTTCCAGGCAACCCGGCTAGTCTAGCCGGATCTCTTCCAGGCAACCCAGCTAGACTTTGCCTGATCCCTTTGGCATTTCCCTGCACTTAAACAAGATTGAGTACTAACCGGCTTTCTCAACCGATTCGGTCCAAGTGATCCGGCTTGAGTGACCCGGATTAACTTTCCTTTCCACTTTATAGCTCCCAACACCACCTCTTTGCCCTACCCGGGGGCAGCCCCCCGACAGGCATCGACGTGACCTTGACCGTTGCTCGAAGAACTTGTCGAAGTCGGCCATGATCTCGTCAATGCAAGACTCAAACTTTGGCAATTCGCCGAAGGTGAACCTTGGAGCTTTTGTTGGCACCAATGTAGAGGTAGCACGAGTTGTCGCCTTCTTCTTCTCATGTCGACGTTGACGCTCTTGAGTGGAAGGATGTCATCGAAAGTCATTTGGATGCTCCTCATGTAGACGTCGGCGTGCTTGTTGCCTTGGTAACCTTGACTTGGAGCTCCCACTCGAGCTTGGTGATATGTTCCGAAGCTTGGCGAGTGAAGAGATGTCGTCTTCGAGCTTGGACAAGTTGTAGTCGACCTTGGCAACGTTCTTGTGGCGCCTTGATGAGCTAGATGGGGCTTGACTTGTCTTGGCCTTGTCGATGCACTTCTTGGGACGCCGTCTTGTTGTTGAAGTCGAATGCCGATGCTTATCGCTCTTGGCGATGGTTTTGTCATGGCTCCTTCTAGAAGTTGATGGAGATTTTGGACACTTGGCACATTTTGCAATGTCCGTCTCATGGCGCCTTCTTGAAGTAGGTGGAGCTCCAAAGGATAAGTGCATGGTGGTCTTGTAGGAGCACTGTTGTGTTTTGTGTTAAATATTGTGTACGTATTGGGTTAGGTTTGGACTTGGAGTTGTATTAGGTGTGGATAGGTATGATTAGTGTTCAAGTCGAACTCTTGTAACCTGGGCCTCCCATATAATGAGGGGATCACCACACGTGTAACCCATGACGACTTGATAGCAACAGGCATGCAGGGGGAGCCGGCGGCTTGTGCCGACGCCTAGGGCGGCCAGGGTTGCGGTATCAGAGGGGAGGAGCGCCCGTAGTCATGCCCCGCAGATGTAGGCGAGTTCACCGAACTGCGTTACCAAATCTCGGTGTCGTCATCGTGCTGTGATTGCTTGATTCTCGGTAGATCAATTATGCACCTACGACGGTAACAATTGGTATCAGAGCAAGGTTGAAGGTCGTGGATTGTTGATCTAGAGGATGGATGGTCGTCGTCGGTATCAGCGTTCCGGCGAGATCCGAAGAAGCAATCGGAAGAGCACAGAAGGCTATTTGATCGGTCGTGGTGTTCTCGGCGAGATCGATCACACGTCATAGGCGAGATCGGATCGATCCGATCGGTGAGGGCAAGTGCGGATCGGACATAAGGAGCGTGTACGAGTTTGCGATGGCGGCGCACACGACGTATCGGATCACAGCAGCGTGCGCAGGGGCGTGCGTACGCGGAGGTGCAGGAACCATCCAGGCAGGTACGATGCTAGGCAGTGTCCATGCAATCGATCAGAAGAGCAAGCGTGAGATTTGTTTGGAATCAAAAGGGACCGAGTCCCAAGGTGAAACGTTATCCACTGGAATAAATCAAGGAGTTAATCTTTGGTAGTGTCTTGTTGCCATGGCGTGACCTTGATTGGCATCAGTGTTTCATCGGTCAAGAGAAGGAAGGAAGGAGAAAGTAGGACATGAGTGTCATGTACGTGCGTGCTATGCTGGTGGAACTGAACAAATTAATTTGGGTTCTGGGCTCTTTGCTTTACACACACGGGGGAGGACAACATGGCTATTTTTCCTTGGAGTTTCTTGCTCGTTGGATCATTGTGAACTGTGGAGATGTCATTGGCAGTGGTGGCGTTGTTCGGCAAGAGTAGTCGGGCGGAAATCAAGACAAGGCACGATGTGCGTATAAGGCTGTGAGCAGTCTGGAGTATGTCGTGAAGGATCATGCACCAAATGGCCTCGATCATGGCACGTTGGTGCTGGGCTGATATGATGCAAGGTGGAGCATGATTGCAGTCGAATAAGTTCGGCTGGGTTGGACTGGACAGTCTGACGGACAGAAGACGGTGAAGATCGGCGATAACGACGTAGGAGCGTGAGGGCTGATGGTGTCCGAATTCTGTGGCGTGGAAACATGTGGCACATGGATATGCGTGCTTCGACATGCGATGGCGCGGAGTTGATTCAAGACGGTGTACACGTGAGAACTTGAAGTCGACAGGGCGCGGGGTGGACTGATCCTCTACCAAGGAGTCGTGTTGAAGGTGGAGCTGGAGTCTTTGACGGAAGATTCCACTCGGCTGATGGAGGGGCTACGGCGTAAGCATGCAGAGAGTCGAAGCCTAGTCAGCGGGAAGGCGAGAAGCACGTTGGTCGGACTGGACGTCAGGGTTCGAGAGATACGTGGAACTCGGCATCGGTCGGGTATGACTGATGGTTGTCTGCAGTGGGGCCTGAGGTGGTGTGGGTTAGCGACCCGGTAGATCTTGGCCAAGATTGCAGATGCTCGACGCGGTAATAGCGGCGAGGCGTGCGGTAAGCACGGGACACAGTGACAGACCAGAGCACAGGCGGTCAGACATGTGGTCAGATAGGTGTGCAGGGGTGCTGAAGCAGTGTTGACGAGTATTGGATTCAAGTTGGTGACTGGGTCTATGGACATTGACGCGTCAGGTGATAGACATGAGTCAGCCATGGGGAATCTAAGAAAGTGTTGGAAAGTCTGCGATGTCTGAAGCTTGGAGAGTACATGGCCATATATTCTGTGATATTCAGTGCACATGGCAAAGTGCATGTGACTAGATACAGAAGGAGACGGAGTGCTATAGCGGTGGAACATGTAGAAGACTATCCAGGATAAGAAGCCTGTGAATTTGATTCAAGGTGACTAAAAGGCGGCGGTGAAGTTTCTTCAAGTTGAAATCATTTTTTACGCAGACCACTGGTCGGTGTGTGATGATGTTGAAACGGGAAGAAGAGACTACAGTTGCAGGTGGAGTCATGTGGAGTCTGGGAGTAGCAGTGGAGCTCATGGAGACAACTCAAGTCCGGAGTACATGGAGGTTTGACGCATTGACGAATTCAAGGTGGTGGACAATATTCGCCAAGGTGAAGTTTGTTGTGTTTTGTGTCAAATATTGTGTACGTATTGGGTTAGGTTTGGACTTGGAGTTGTATTAGGTGTGGATAGGTACGAGTAGTGTTCGAGTCGAACTCTTGTAACCTGGGCCTCCCATATAACGAGGGGAGCACCACACGTGTAACCCATGACGACTTGATAGCAACAGGCACGCAGGGGGAGCCGGCGGCTTGTGCCGGCGCCTAGGGCGGCCAGGGTTGCGGTATCAGAGGGGAGGAGCGTCCGTAGTCATGCCCCGCAGATGTAGGCGAGTTCGCCGAACTGCGTTACCAAATCTCGGTGTCGTCATCGTGCTGTGATTGCTTGATTCTCGGTAGATCAATTATGCGCCTACGACGGTAACAAGCACCGTGGAGCTCCAAAGGATGAGTGCATGGTGGGCTCGTAGGAGCACCGTCTTGAGCTTGAACCATAGAAGGTTGTGCCATGATGTTTGGTGGTGCCGCTCTTGACCATGGTAGAACCAAAGTTCTCGTCGGAGTACTTGGAGTATTAGTCGTAGTAGTTCTCCATGTCGGTGAAGCTTGAGCAATCGGAGTCGTAGCGGAAGTCTTGGTGATGATCCATCATATCATGGGGGTCATTGTCGGTGTAGTAGTACCCCATGTCCTCAAAGTTTGAGGCATCATAGTTGTTGTGGCTCATCGTGTACTCAACATCATCTTGGCCTCCATAGTTGCATTCGCTCTCCCTAGACATGTCAACTCACAAGACAAGTGTATATATGTGGAGTGGAAAGGAACTAGAACACAACCTCTCACCTTGTAGATAGTATTGGACGTCGTGGACAACCAAGGGAAACGATCACAAAGTAAAATGCTTGTGTTCAAGTATCCAAAGTAAACTCCAAAACACACACGGCTTAAAAGTTGGTAGGAAGGTATGGTAGGTGGAAAGCAAATTGAACCAACCGGAAACCAAGATATTGTCAAAGCAAGTAGAGAACCACAATGATCACAAAGCAAAATAAGTCAATCTCAAAAGATAGGAATGTAGTTCAAGGAAACACACGCGCGGAGAGATAAATGGGACTCATGCAACCAAGAGGTGAGCTAAAGAACCAAATGATCCTAGCGAAGACTATAAGCTCATGTTGCACAAGTACAAGGAGAGCCACTAGCTCGATTGCAATTTATTGGTGGGCTACAAGATTTGCACAACAATGCACCACCTACTAGATGATCATCGAGCTTGCGCTTTCCTACAAGATATGGCAAGTGGTGTTTCTTTCTTTTATTTTTCTTGCACTTTTTGCTTCTTTTCTCTTTTCTCTTTTGCTTCTTTTCTATTTTGCACGCCCACTTCTTTTTATGCCAACACAAGATATATGATATATGAACTAGCGCACCACTTTTGCTCGGAAACTACACGGTGCATGTGCAAATCCCAAGCAGTCATCAAGAGCTACCTCAATAGGACATGGTAATCGCAAAGATATAGTGTGGCTTTCAACGGAATGGCAAGGGGTAAAGGTTGGCGATGTTATACCTTTCGTCGATGTTCTTCACCCTTTGTTGTAGAAGTGTCATGCTTCCCCATGGATTTTGGTGGTGGTGGATGATGGATCTTCCGCAATGGTCACGAAGGCCTTGATCGTAGCTTCGAAACGAGCCAAAGAACACCAAAAACGGAGTCCGGAATCAAAAGATATGGCTAAAACCGTTTTCTGAAATATCAGTTTTTCCGCAAGTTCGGTAGTACCGGGCAAAAACGGGCGGTAGTACCGACCGGGGTCAACGCAGGTCCGGTAGTACCGGAAATATGGCCGGTAGTACCGGCCAGGACACAAATCGTGCCCGAAACTCGAAATTTCGCGATTTTGGGCGGAAAAACGGCTCGAAAATGACCAAATCGGAGGGGAAATCAATGGAATTAGGCCATGGGAACGCAAAGGAAGCAAGATCGACAAGTTTAGCAATAGATCCATGGATCAAAACTTGCCAAAACACACAAGATTAACAGATCGATCCAAAAGCAATTTGGGGCTATTTTTGGTGGAAATTTTCGAATTTCTCAAAATCAAAGAAAAATTTGGTGGATTTGTGGGGGAAATAAGGTCAAATCCGTGTCAACCATGCTCTGATACCATATGATGTAGTACGGGACTACTAGGGTGGCCCGATCTTCACGAATTGACGGAGGATGTGGACGAACGCACGCAAGAACACGAGGAACACGAAGAACACCAAGAAGAACGCCCGAACACAAGAACACCCACATGATACAAGAACCGTTTTCCTTACCGGTCGGTCCAACCGGCCCAATAGAATCCCAAAGGGAGAGATTGGCAAGTAGATACAAGAAGGGATCTTGGACGGTTGTTTCTCCAACGGCCAACCAAGCCGATCCAATAAAGTCACCCGAGGATGAAAGATTGGCGAGTAGTCAAACTACAAGTAGAGGTCTTGAATCCACGAAGGGATCTTCTCCACAACGGGAGGAACCATCCCCGCAAGGGGATGAAGGAGACCGTCTTGAGGTGGGGAGCCTAGCTCTACTCTAATCTCAAAACATAGTCTATCCCTAGATCTAGCCAAGGGTGCCTATTTATAGTCTAGGCCTAAAGGGCAAAGGGAAAGGGGATACATGGGTCAAAGCCCAGATCTGCACGCAGACACGCGCAGGGCCGGTACTACCGGTGGATATGGTCCGGTAGTACCGGACACGCGCACGTCCGGTAGTATCGGATGGAATTCCAGTAGTACCGCTTACGGCGGCAGCGATTCCAGTAGCTCCTGGCGCTTTGGCAGTAGTACCGGGCTGATGGGTCCGGTAGTATCGGTGGGACTTCAACTTCTCTTTCTTCTCCTCTTCCAAGCCACTGTCTTGTCAGACTTCATTCCTCTTGCGCCTTGGCCATCTTCCCGTGGACTCGCAACTGTGGTGACACACCTAGCAATGCCATGGGAACAATGGTCAAGTAGTATAACGTTCAAAAGGGTCATATCGAGGTTCACATAGAGGAAGGAGTTCACCTTTGATGTCCATGGTGACTTGGGGAGTGTTGGAGTGCTTGACATGGTGATGGGTGTGACTCGGGCTACATCATCTCCCCTCCCTTTAAAAAGAGTCATCCTCGACTCTTGCTCTTCATCACCATGTAAAGGGGGGTAGATGTGTTGTCGAAGAATTGGAATTCACCATGTCTACAAACATCAAAGACCAAGCAAACCATGTGTGTGCAAAATAGAGGAGCATATCATCAATGACATGTCCATTCATGTTCATTACACCATTAGTACAACACAAATATGTGAAAGTTATAGCATATGCAAGGTCAATGTGCAAGCAACTTCTTGAAGCATCCTCAAAATGTGGGAACACAAAAACTCCATGACAATTTTGAACCATATGATCAAGATTGCACATAAGGCATTGGAAAGAGAAATTGGTCAACATCCTTGATGCAATAAGCGGAGAAGTTGGCAAAAACACACGATGAGAAATGTCCAAATTATCAACATGGGTGCAAACAAACTCACCCCTATCGATCGGTTAGGCGTTACACGTTAGTGACACGAGAAACCGAGAAGTCGAGCGTCGGACCGTCACCACCAGTTCTCTTCATTTTGGTGACTTCCTTTGCGCGTCGCGATCGGCAGATCGGCAAGGATCGATCGTCGGGTCCCTTCTCACCAGGAGTAACTGAAAGAACATTTCATGTTTCCCTTATTGTTTTGTGTGTTAGGCAACAACACTAGTGATACTCTAATATGTTGTCAAGTGTTGCAGAAGTCAATTGATAAATTTACAGATTGCATCAAAACATCAAGAAGGAAAAGTTAAGCATTTGTTGCTGGATTCTCCAGGCCAGAGTCTCCGGACTCAGGGCACTGGAGTTTCCGGCCTCACTCCGGCCCAGCCGATTTCCTTCGAAGACTCAAGGGCGGAGCGCTACTGCATAGGTGTGCGAAGTAACACCAGAGTCTCCAGCCCCGTCCGGAGTTTCCGGTCCAAGGACATGAAGTTTCTGGTCCCGCTCAAGCGATGCTCAAGGCGGAGCGCTACTGCACTCCTGTCCGAAGCAAGACCGGATTGTCTACGGAGTTTCCGGCCCACACCAGAGTCTCCGGTCACTCAGACCGGAGTCTCCGGTGTAAAGTGCTTGCAACGACTACTTTTCTGGGAGGGGTATACCCCTCCACCTACCTCTAGCCGGCTAGCTCATCCAGAATTCATTGCCCCCATTGTTGCAAGCTCAAAGCTCTTAGATCTCCCAATCCCTCCACCCAAACTCGATCATACTTGGAGGATTGAAGGAGAAGGCCCGGATCTACAACTTCACCGAAGCGTTCTTCATTTCCTCCTCATTCACTTGAGAGTTTTGAGCCTAGGGTTTCCACGAGGAAAACCTAGGCAGCTTGTTGTACTTACTTGCTTGCTACTTTTGTGTAGCAGATTGGTGGTGCTTGGGAGCTCCCAATCCAGTTGTGGGTTGTACTTGTGGCGCCCCGACCGCGGAACTATACAAAGATGTTGTGTGTCACTGGTCATGCGATACAACGGAGGTTACTGGGTTACCACTCCCAGGTCAAAACCTTTGGCAGGCGTACTCGTCATGGATCATCAGCAACGCAACACCCCAAGCGATGCCATAACACAGGCACAACTATCAATGCATAATAGAGAGATCAAGACTTGTGGAACAACTGGCACATTACAGACTCTACGACTCAAAGCATTATAATTCAACTCTTATAATAGAGAAAGATAGCAAATATTGCAACCAGAGGTCACAGACCCAACAGTACATCAGGCGGAAGCGAATTAAGTTGTTCTAAACAACAAGATCCAAATTATGGCATAAGAGGCCTACAGATAACCATTCCCAGCGCCAGCTATCCCGGAGATGTCCCAAGCTGCCACCCGGGAACCCCAGACTACTCGTCGACGTCCATAAAGAACCCACCTTCAAGGTCGATGAAGTCCTCCTCTGAAAGAATCAACAAAGCAACGTTGAGTTCGACGAACTCTGCAAGATTACTAGAGCTAGTAGCTCGATGATTGGCTTACAAAGGTTTTATGGCTATTTTGCATAAAGCTGGTTTTCTTTATTAAAAGACATCTGGCATCGACTAATCAGAATATTTTCAAAGGGGGTAAGAGGTAAACTCTTTTCTTCTGATCATCTCCATCAACAACCAACATCAACCACTGCATCTGTCTACAGAGGCACCTCCCCGAATCACCCTCGAGGAAGCTAACCTTGCATTCTTGGTAGTACCTTTAGTACCCAGGTTTTAATCATTCCGTTCATTTTCTCTATGGTCTTATCGTCTATTCCCAAGTCGTCCATAACCGTGGACACGGCTTTTCGAAAAGATTTAACCCTGCAGGGGTGTACTATTTTTAACCACCAGTACCGTCCGGCTCATTGCCTATGCAATTAACTCTCTTCCGGGGAAAGCCGGCTGAGTGGGAGCGGCTACAACCTTTACCTTGCTTGAGACTAACCCAGGATCATCAGTGAGGACGGGACAGGTTCAGTGCCTCCAACACCCTGCCCGTGGCCACTCATTTTCCTAAACACCACCATCCTCATCCCAGTCCTGGCCACCATCATCACGCACGCGCAAATGGAAGCTCAAACTAGAGGACCCTGGCTAGTCCCTCCCAAATTAGTCGGTCGATAGGGATTCCAAATGTCCCACCGATGGAAGCATGCTCAGTCTTGGTTCAAGAGGTAAAGAACTCACACCTAGGCGGCGAGAACGGGACAACCCACCACATCCCATGTGGCCTCTCATCCACGCCTTTAAGCAGTTTATTTATGTCCCCACAATTTTCCACCACATCCGGTCATTCCATCAACTGTTCCGACAATTGAAACATCCACCGGACTAATAAGCATTTAACTAAGCATGACTAAGCATATATATCGCAAATATAGTTAACTCAGGCCAACACTTCAGTCCTATGGATATTAGGAAGGATACAGGTAATGGCAACAGGCATCTAATGCAACTAGTAGGATACTCTATTCCAGGCAAAAGACATTTGGAACCGAATGCAATATTATAGTGGAGAAAATAATTGCGGAAAATAGGAGGAGACATGCTCAAAAGGGGGATTACGCTTGCCTTGATCAGTAGGCTGGTAATACGGGTCGTCAGGGTATTGCGGTGGAATCCCAACTGCTTGATCTATCGATGCATCAAAATACCGGAAGAACACAATCAATAATCACTCATGCATAACAAATGCAATACTCAAACACATGATGGTATGACATTTTAATGCACTGAAATTGCCAACAAGTTAAGTGGGGTGCAAGGAATGAATTTTAATACCCATATAATTAAATCCCCACATTTAACTTAATGCTTTTGTTACTCCTACAAAATATACAGTACTGATATTTTGTTCACTTATGCATGCAAATGATGTTAATGGTTAGTTCATAAATTTCTGAACGTTTTGAGATATTAAACACCTTTTTCTGATAAACCAATAAAAAGTTATTGAATTTACCAAATCCATTTTAAATCTGCCATTTTAGCCAAATTAATTTACACCACATTAAACTAAGTATCCATGTTGGGAAACAAGGTGAAACATGAAGTACATTAGTTGCTTAACATTTTGGTATATCAAACTCAATTTTTGGAGCATTATTCATCAAGTTATTGAATTTACAAAAAGTATTTCTTTTCTGCCATTTTAGTTAATCTAATAAAACAGCAACTAAATTAATTTAGTTGGATGTGTGAGTTATACCAATAGACTCCATTTATTTTTCTGAACATTTTGATATATTATTTGCAATTTTTGGACTAGTATTCAAAAAGATATGGATTTTACAAATTTCTATTTGAATCTGGCTATTTATTTTAATTTCCAGAAAAACTACCGAACCGTTTTATACCCAGGGCTGGGCTACCCCGTGCCACTGACGTGTGAGCCCCAGGCCATGCTGGCGTCCATGTGAGCGAGAAGAGGCCCACGGCCTGGTTGACTGCGACGATGCCAGGATGGCGGCGTGGACGCGCGGTGACCGCGGGCACGACGGCGCTCTGCTACGGCGGAGGAGCTCACACGGGGATGGATTACTAAGCGTATTCGACGCGCACAGATGTGTGGAGGCTGGGGGCGGCGCTACGGACCAAATGGTCGCCGACAACTGCTCCGGCGACGGGGCCGTGCGGCGGAGGGCTACGGGCTACGGCGAAACTTCGGCTAACCGTCGAACTAGTGAGGGAGAAAGAGGACGGAGATGTCCAGGAGGACCGTGAGCTCACCCTCGATGCATGGGTAGGCTCGGATTGGACGGAGGTGGGCGGAGGCAACGGCGAGCTTCCTCGAAGCACGGCGGCCGGAGAGGAGGAAGACGAGCAATGCGGCGACGATCCCAGGCTCCCCTCTTCGATTCCTCATGCGGGGAAGGAGAGGGGGACGAGGCAGAGACGTTGGCGCTCTTCGATCTGCTTGGGGCAGCCTGGAACGATGGCGATGCGCGACGGCGAGCTAGCTAGGGTTCGGCCATGGCTGCGGAGAAACGGGAAGAGGGGGCGAGATATTTCGAGGGGAGCGAGAGAGCACGCCTCGGTGGTGGTCTTATCTCCTCGTGCTGAACAGCGGCAGGCAGGGGAGGGCACGGCGGCGAGCTAGCATGGCTCGAGCAGCTCGGCGCGCGGTCGCTACAGGGAGAAGATGACCACTTTGCAGAAAAACCCCTGCGCTCCTTTGATTTCTCCTTTTTCCATTTTCTTTTAAAATCCAGTAGCAATTCAGGGATTTTATTGAGGCACTTAAACATTTTACAAAAATCTGGGAAAATTCATGTAGCCTCTCCATCACATGTAGAAGCACCAGAAAATTGGTGTTGCAAAATAAAATGTTTTGAACAACATTTGTTCATAAGGTTGGATTATGGTATTTTTGGTTAATTCCAAATTGATATTTCATTAATAATTTGAGAGCAAGTGCAAATTATTATTTTTGAACTCTTGGAACTTCCTTGACAAATATATTAACTTGCTAACTTCTGTTTGTCAAGATTAATTGTTTCCAGTGGGACACCTTAATGCATGGATGCCATGATGCAGGACTGAAAGGAAAAGTGAAATTTTGGTTCAAATTTTACAATACCAAAAGTGGGCTGTTACATGCTCCAATCTTGTTGTAAGGGCTCGGATTCCGCCTTGAAGGATTCGATAGTGGAAGGTGAACCGAGCTTTTGGGCGAGGTTCATCGGAGAATAGGGTGAGGCCATTTGTGGCGCTTGAGTTTGAAACTCACACCCCTCCAACGAGACGTACTCCCCTAAAAAGGAGGAACTCGGTAATACATCCTTGTCTCCGCGTGCTTCCGTTCGGTTACTCCTTACTCTTTAGTTATTACTTGTATCTTATCTTATTTAGGGTTAACTTGTCATATAGGTAAATTCACCATAGTTGCATATCTAGAGAATTTACCTTTGTGTCAAGCCTTAATCGAAATAGAATTAAAATTTGGAGTAGCACCTATTCACCCTCCCCCTCCCTCTAGGTGGCCATACGATCCTTTCAGTAGCAGTTCGAGCAGGACACGAGGTGAGTTATATGGTCCCTTTTAATTTTGTTTAATTCATGTTTTGTATATAGTTTTTCAATATCTCATTCAGCCTTATCAGTCATATCTTCTATAGAAAGCATGAATATGATATCTAAAAGCATAAGAGAAAAGAGAAACGATTTACTTCAATCTCAAGTGTCATCCAGTAATCATAAGCGTCCTCCGGTAATCAGTCTGTTGATTCTAGATTCTACCCTTTCACTTGATATTATTTCTTATAGTGATCCTAGATGTGGTCAAACGGAGACAAATGAATGTTGAGGTAGAGGAAGATCCTATTGATGCAAACTTGAATACTTCACATGTTGTGGTTGTCGATGATTCTTTTCTACCTGATATATTTGGTCCAAGATATTGAGATTCTCTTGATCCTAAATGGACATGATAGCACAAAAGGGTGTAAGCAGATACTTATCAATTCAGAAAGGTTCTAAATATATATATTCTAGCAGGTTTTCTACACTATTCTATAATAGATTACTATCAAATGGAAAGCATTATACTAGGGATTGACTTGTCCATTCTAAGAATCATGATAGAGTCTTTTGTTTTGAATCTAAATTATCTACAAAAGGGCACCGAACAAGTCAGTTGGACAATAAGAGCGGCCAACCATTAATAACCGCCTCTGAAACTCTGAAGTATGAACTTTGTTATTATTTCGTCAGATTGCTGTTTGTAAATTATAGCATGTAGAAATGAGCTAGATGAAGCCTCTGAACTACAGTGCTGCAGGAGAGGGAGGGACGATGTGTTTGGGCTCTCGCGACGCGCAGGGCGACTGGCCGGGGGCGCCGCGCCCTGAGCCGCTGCCTTCTCGCCGGCGCCGTGGGGGCGCCACCGCCCGGGCTAGCAAGCGGAGTGGCCGCTTTCTCGCGCTCGCCGACCTTGACGACTGCTTCAGCGAAGGCTCCGCGGATTCCTCGGCGGAGAGCGAAGGGTCGCTCCCGCCTTGCCGCCCTTTGTCGCCTGCTGTCCTGGGAGACTTCTTCCCGTTGGGAATGGGTGGAAGCTCGGAGCTTGGCTCTCATGCTGGTGCTGGGCCCGTGTCCGGGGCCGCCGCCGGAGGTGCTGGTCGGCGGTCGCCGCTCTCGCCGCTCACCGGCCCACGGTTGGGGGATCTGGAGTTTCCGCCTCTGCCTACGCCGGGGAGCGTGGTACGGCGAGATGCTTCACGCCGTGATTCGCCGTCGGGGGGGGGGTCCCTGGAGGTGCTCTCATCGGTGCGGTGGTCGTGCCGCTGGCGCCGCCGGTGGTGGGGGGGGCGGCCGCCATCGCCCGTGCTAGGGTTTCCTCTGGAGGACGAGCGCTCTGTCTCTCTGGGCCATCCATTATTGGGCCTGGTTCTGTTGGGCCGGCCGAGGTGGTCGTGGCGCTGGACAAGCCTGGGCTTCGACCCATTGGCGGCCTCTCATCAAGTCAGCCCGGCCCATCTCTGCCCAGGAGGATATATAACTGGCGTTGGCTTCCGGTGGGTTCCCTTGATCCGCAGTTAGGGTTTCGAGCTCCTCCCCGCGACGTGCGGCGCAACAAAAAGAGAGCAAAGCAGATGGTGAGGCCGTCCGATCCAGCATCTCCCGTGCATCTGGTCCCGATGGATCGGGGTCGCGACGAGGATTATCGCCGGGGCAAGAGGTCGATTGACCGCTTCGCCGGGGGCGGGAGTCGCATGGACTTGCAAAACCGTCTGAGAGGGAGCAGGAAGAGCAGCGCCGCCAGCAGCGCGACCGTGCTGGAGCTATCCAGCGGGCCAGAGAGGAAGCGCGGGACAGGGAAGCCAGACAAGCTCGGCCATGTATTTGCGGGGCGCGAGTACGGGCGTGGGGGAGGTCAGTACATCAATGGCAGCAACTCTAACCGGCAGGGTCCGGACAGATCCAGGCCTGAGAGCTCGGCAAGGGGAGCCAGGGCATCATCTGGGGATGAAGCTCTTCCGCCGCCGTCGCCGCTTGACGCCTCCAACATCACCTGCTACAAGTGCGGCCAAACCGGCCACATGCAGATGGCGTGCAAAGGAGAACCCTTCTGCAACAAGTGCAAAGAGAAGGGGCATGTTACGGCCCTCTGCCGACGTCTGGGGTGAGTCGCGAACCTTTCTGGGCAGGGTTCTGGTGCAATGGGGTGGGCTTCATGTGCATGGAGGTGCCTGAAGAAGAGCTTGCCAAGGAAATTCCCAATGCCGCACGCTTTACGTGGATGAAGCTTTGCTGTCTGCAGAACAAGTGGAGGAAGAGCTGAAGGAGCTGATTGATCCGGCGTGGCCGTGGCAAGTCCGCACTCTGAGCGAATCTGATTTTTCTTTGTGTTTCCATCTGCTAGCCTCCTGAGGATGGCGATCCGCGGCGGGGGCTTGCGGCTGCCATTTTCTCGTGCCAGGGCTCTGGTCATGGAGGGAGGCCTCGACGAGCTTGCTGCTGAGGTGCTGTCGGAGACGTGGGTGCGTCTCCACGGGGTGCCGCCGCCCTACCGCTACGCCAACAGATTGCTGATTTCAACAAGAGCGGTGGGAAGGCCCATGGAGGTGGATCCTCTCTCGCTGGCCGATCCCATGGACCCGGTGAGGATGAAGTTCGGCCTGCGCGCAGCCGAGCCAGTGATGGACCATGTGATGCTCTTCGTGAATGGCCAGGGGTACAAGGTGCGGATTGAAGTGGAGAAGGCCAACAGGGGGAGGTCGGAGACGCCGCCACCGCCGCCAAAGCATGATGGAAAAGGAGATGATGCAGACGACACTGGCAGAAGCTCAGAAGATGAAAAGGAGAAAGATGATTGGGTCGGCCGCAGGGGCTCGCACGACTCCAGAGAGAAGGCCAAGTCGGCCCCCCCGCCTGCAAAGGAGGGCGGGGAGAAGTTTTCGAAGGTGGCAGAGCTCGGGCCGCCTGAGGGGCAAGTAAGCAACAAAGAGACCGAGGTGGACCAATACGGCTCTTTCCTGACCAACAAGGACAAGCAACCGAGTCCTGCTGCTGTCAACACTCCTCCTCCCACTCAGCGCACTGATTTCTCGGCTCTGTTGGAGACGCCGTCGGTTATACGGCCACGTTCACTTCCAGCCTCCTTGAGGGCTCGCCTTCCACTCAGGTGATGAGCCCTGCTATATCAAGCGCAGAACTGGAAGCAAATCAAAGGAGGGAAAAGGAAAGGAGGAGCAAGTCAAATGCCGATCGCCTGTCCTGGGTGCGGCAGGATCAAGAGAACCAGGGGGTTCTTGAGTCCTCCGACGAGTCGGGCAGGGGCAAGTTTCCTCAAGAAGCGGGCGACATGTCGGCTGCTGCCAAGAGAGCTCCCAGGAGCAGGGCAACCCCGGTGCTGGTCAATCGCAAGAGTGCTCGGGCGGAAGGCCGAGCGGACGAGCACAGCATGGACAGGGCCATGAAGATGACGAAGGACAAGAACACCACAGGTAATCTTTCAATCTCTGATTTTACCGTTCTTGATTCCTTATCCGATGAGCATTTGTTGTTAATGCCCAAGAGAGTTGTGTGGTTTTCGATTCCACGGCGGGTTCTCCCACGGAAATTCTCTCTCTTTTCCGAGCAAATGAACTTGCTCAAGCAGAATTGGCCCTAGCCAGGGCGAACGCGGAAGCAAAGCTCGCAGAGGAGAGTCGCAAAGAAAAAGAAAAGGAAAAAGAGGTGCAGTTGGCGGTGACGGGTGTCACGGCCAGGTCAACCCCGGAGTTGGCTAGAAAGGAAGGGTCCTTGTCTACCAGCTCCGGCCACGGGCCAGCTGCTGTTGGGATACAGCAGGAAGGCACTGTGGGACCTGTGAGGAGAGGGAGACCGAGAAAACAGCTCGACCCAAGCGTTCGCAAGCCATACACCCGCCAAGCACGGGCGCAAGGCAGGGTGTCCTAATGCGATGCATCTTCCTCAACATTAGAGGGTTTGGCGTGCCGGGGCGCCGAACTCTTCTTAAAGACCTACTCCGGAAGCATAAGATAGACGTGGTTTGCCTTCAAGAAACAATCAAACAAGATTTCACCGACCATGAGTTGCGAAGTATTGAGGTGGGTGAACCCTTTTTCTGGGTGTGGATCCCAGCTTCGGGGCACTCGGGAGGACTGTTGCTAGGTGTCAGGGACAGCATGTTTGAGGTGGGGGGATTGAAAAGGGTCAGTCCTTCCTTAGCCTTTCAGTTTATCATCGGGCGAACAAGCTCAGGTTGGAAATTCTTGGAGTCTATGGGCCGGCTGACCATTCCAAATCGGAGGCGTTCCTTAATGAAATCTCGGGAAAGATTAGTAGGACTGCTCTCCCCATGGTGATGGGGGGAGATTTCAATTTAATCCGCAGCAGTTTAGACAAAAACAATGACAGAATTAATTGGGGTAGAATTCAGCTTTTTAACTCTCACATCGCTACTTGGGGTATGTCTGAGATACACGCTCGGGTGCGAGGTATACTTGGACCAACAAACGCCTAAACCCAGTGCGGTGTGTGCTTGACAGGGTCTTTGTGTCAGCCAGCCTGGAAATAACGTGGCCTCTTTGCTCCTTAGTGGCGGAGACCGGTCTTGGCTCAGATCACACTCCTCTCATTTTTTACTCGGGTGAGGGTACACCAATCAAGTCTAACAGATTCTTCTTTGAAACGGGTTGGTTCCAAATTTCAAACTTTCAAGCGGTACTGCTCAACTCTTGGGAGAGTTTAGCGACCAGAGTCGGAGGGCGAGACATCATTGACTGGTGGGTTTTTATGAGCTCGGGACTCCGGCAGTTTCTGCGAGGTTGGAGTAGGAATCTTGGCAAAGACGGGAGGGAAAAGAAAGCCCAGCTTTTACTTCAAATCCAAAACATTGACGCAAAAGCTGACTCCACGGGCATTGACGATGATGAATGGGCATTCCGATACCACCTTGAGGAGCAGCTGCTTCAGGTGTATAAAGCGGAAGAGGAGTATTGGCGTCAAAGGGGCCGTATCAGGTGGGCTATCCAGGGGGATGCTAACACTGCCTATTTCCACGCCGTTGCTAACGGGAAAGGAGGAGATGTAATATCTCATCTCTCATGTCGGACAATGGTCCCATTTCTAGCAAGTTAGAGTTACAGGAGCATATTTACTCCTTCTACCGGGAGCTTATGGGAAGCTCCGCGAGTAGGCAATGTGGTCTTGCTCTACACACCTGGGCCAGCAACCAGCAAGTTTCTGATCAAGAAAACAAAGCGTTAGCGTTGACCTACTCTGAGGAGGAGCTCTGCGCCTTAGTCTCAGAGTTGAAATCTGACACTGCACCAGGACCGGATGGGTTTTCCGGTCCTGTTTTTCAAGAAATGCTGGCCCCTGGTTAAGCACGGGGTGCTACACATTCTAAATCATTTCATTCTGGGGAGAATCGACATCTCTAGGCTCAACTTTGGGGTCCTGTCTCTTATCCCTAAGATGCCGGGGGCGGATCGTATTTCTCAATTCAGACCAATTGCCTTGATTAACGTTGTGTTCAAGATTATCTCCAAGGCAGTGGCAGCGAGACTGGACCCGATTGCCCATAGAATCATCAGCCCTAACCAATCTGCCTTCATCAAAGGCCGCTTCATACTTGACGGGGCCCTTGCCCTTCACGAGATTGTGCATGAACTCAAAAGTAAGAAGCTGGGGGGCATCTTACTTAAATTGGATTTTGAGAAAGCGTACGATAGGGTAAACTGGGACTTTCTCGTGGAAGTTCTTAGAAGAAAAGGCTTTGATGCGGGGATCATTCATAGAATACATCAGCTGGTTGCCGGGGGGCAAACAGCGATCTCAATCAATGGTGAAATGGGTCCTTTCTTTCGTAATAAGAGGGGAGTGCGTCAAGGGGACCCTCTTTCCCCGCTTTTGTTTAACTTCATTGCGGAGGGGCTCTCCGCAATTCTATCGGCTGCCAATAGGGCAGGTCACATAAAAGGCGTGGTGCCGCATCTTGTTCCTGGGGGGATCACGCACCTGCAGTATGCGGATGATACGATCATCATGATCCAGAACAGCGAATGGGGGTGGCAAATCTCAAATTCCTGCTGATGTGCTTTGAGAATATGTCTGGCCTCAAAATTAACTATCACAAAAGTGAGGTGTTCGTGCTAGGGGAGCAGGAAAACAGTTTGACCATTGCCAATCAACTAAATTGCAAGTTGGGATCCTTTCCCTTCATTTACCTGGGTTTACCCATTTCAGACCGAAAACTTACCGTTGAGCAGTGGTTCTTCCTTGTCCAGAAATTAGGGGCGAGGGTGGAACCCTGGATTGGAAGGTTCCTTTCCTCGGGTGGCCGCCTGATCCTGTCGAACTCGTGTCTAGCTAGTCTGCCCATGTATGCGATGGGGCTGTTCCTCCTCCAGGAAGGAGTACATGTGCAGTTTGACTCACACCGCGGCAAGTTCTTTTGGGAAGGAGCTGGGCCGAACAGAAAGTATCATATGCTGAATTGGCCGTCGGTTTGCAGACCTAAGGAATGTGGGGGTCTTGGCATTATTAACACCAGACACATGAACAAGGCCCTTCTTCTTAAGTGGATTTGGAAGCTGTTCCAGATGGATGGGTCCATTTGGGCAGGGATTATTAGAGCAAAATACATGCCTAATGGAGATATCTTCTCTAGCTCTAGCCGTGGGGGCTCGCAGTTTTGGACTAGCTTACACAAGATCAAACATCTTTTTAAGTTAGGTGCTAAGTTTTCTGTGGGCAACGGGCAGAGAGTCCGCTTTTGGACGGATTGGTGGTGGGGAGCGGGACCTCTTAGTGCCCAATTTCCCACCCTCTTTAGTATTTGCGAGGATCCGACGATCTCAGTAGCTATGGCTGCTGAGGGAGGATGTAGATTTCGCCGCACTCTGGACTTGGCAGGGGCCAACCAATGGGCTAGCTTGGCGACCATTATCGAGGCTATTCCTCACTCTGCCGCTCAAGACACGGTGTCTTGGACGCTGGATCCCTTCGGGAGCTACTCGGTAAGCTCCATGTACAAGAAACTGGCGCTAGGGGCGACGGCAAGCTCATTTTAAAGACTGTAGGTAGCACCTTGGCGAAGCTGTATGCCGCAGCATTGTAATAACGGTCGTGTTGAACCTGGTGCTTTGTTAATTCAAAGTTGGGCTGTAAGCCTTTTATCTAAAAAAAAATGAGCTAGATTAGTCGATTAGTATTGTTTGGCTTTAATTTTATGACGACTTGATCATGCAGCATGCTAGAGATAGTGCTTGTGATCGTGTGCTTCGACCTTGTCCTATGGGGGAAGAAAGAGGAAGCAGCGGCTGCTGTCGTCACGGCGGCACAGGCTTAGAATGCTAAAACATGAAGAGGGACAGACCAAGAGCTCTTCGTGATACAGGATGAGGGTGCAATGCCGAGTCCATGCATTTCCTTCAAAACTTTAAACTGCATTTATGATTAATACTTACTAGCATCACGAATCTCTATCTGTTCCCTTGCATAGATGGAGTAGCATAAAAATAAATACTTTTTTTTTGCCTATTTAGCATTTTACAATTGAAGTTCTATTGGTAGTGCTTACAAGAAGTGGCCCGGAAAAAAATTCTAGACCAAATCCTCCCTCCATTGAAATATGCGTAGTAGCTAATATTTCTACGTGTGCTGAAGATTAACGCTTGGGTGACTTCTTTTATTTGTTTCATGCCCCATGTCTAAGGCCGGACATAATTTCTTGTGGCAACATTTGACACTGGTTGAACTTGGCTGATCAAACTGGCTGATTGTTATGTTTTAGTTTATTTCATCTTATCCTCACATCTGAAACCCTTTTTTTATGTTTGCATTGGCATGAATGTGTTCTTCATGTGTCGCCGTCCTTTCAGAAGGGGACTCGATCCTGTACTCCTCCCTAATGTTGTTGGCCTGATGTAATCTTGTCATAGTGTAAACTGCACACATAGGTTGTGAGCTGACTGTAGTGTAAACTGCACACATAGGTTGTGTGCTGGTTGTGGTGTGGATATGGCACATGAGTTGTGTCCTGAGTAGATAGGCGTGCTGCAATATGTTTGCAGCTGTCTGAGTTAAGTAGTGGGTGCTAGTATGTTCTAGAGTACTATTTATATGTAATTCTTAGTCTGTGAGATAGGGCAGCAGTAGAAAGCAGTAGAAGCCTCTAGAATGCGGTAGCACCGACCTTGAACCCTCTATATAAAGGAGAGGCACCCTATATGGAGGGAAGAAAGTAGCAAGCCAAGGTCCTAGCATAGGTTGCTGAGGGCAAGCATAGGTTGCTAAGGTTTGCCAGTATTTGTTGCTGTGGTCAAGCTTCAGTAGGCATAGGTTGCCAAGGTTGTAGGCATTCGTTGCCTGTGTGGTGTAGCATTCGTTGCTGCAAAATCTAATAGAAAAGGAAGGCATTTGTTGCCTGGAAACTGGTGTGCTCCTCTCTAGTGCTAGTCCCCTTTTTTCCTCAGTTGCTAGAGAGAGAACAGACAGGGAACACTACTAACAGTTGGTATCAGAGCCTCAAGATTCGAGGACCAAGAAGGACTGTGTCGGTCCCATGGAAGCTGGATGTGTGTCATCCAATGACAGTGATCAACCGAGGAACGGTGATCGTGGTGCTGTCTGCGGTCATGCCGGCTGCCACAACGGCTGCCACAACGACGAGGACAATAGCAACGACTCCGACACCAGTGTGCGTAGTGGGCGCAAGGTTGGGAAGAAGAAGGGGAAGTGCTACAACTGTGGGGTCCGTGGTCACTACTCGTCCGAGTGCTGCAACCCAAGGAAAGAAGAAGCGTGTTTCGCATCGGCGGATGAACATCCAGCACTGCTGCGATGATGATTGAAGATGACAAGATTAGGGGGGTGATTGTTGGGCTGATGTAATCTTGTCATAGTGTAAACTGCACACATAGGTTGTGAGGAGACTATAGTGTAAACTGCACACGTAGGTTGTGTGCTAGTTGTGGTGTGGATAGGGCACATGAGTTGTGTCCTGAGTAGATAGGCATGCTGAAATATGTTTGCAACTGTCTGAATTAAATACTGGGTGCTAGTATGTTCTAGAGTACTATTTATATGTAATTCTTAGTCTGTAAGATAGGGCAGCAGTAGAAGACAGTAGAAGCCTATAGAATGCGGTAGCACCGACCTTGAACCCTCTATATAAAGGAGAGGCACGCTATATGGAGGGAAAAAAGTAGCAAGCCTAGGTCCTAGCATAGGTTGTTGAGGGCAAGCATAGGTTGCTAAGGTTTGCCAGCATTTGTTGCTGTGGTCAAGCTTCAGTAGGCATAGGTTGCCAAGGTTGTAGACATTCGTTGCCTGTGTGGTGTAGCATTCGTTGCTGCAAAATCTAATAGAAAAGGAAAGCATTTGTTGCCTGGAAACTGGTGTGCTCCTCTCTAATGCTAGTCCCCTGTTTTTCCTCATTTGCTAGAGAGAGATTAGACAGGGAACACTACTAACAAATGTAGCCTACCACTGCGGCTTAATTACACAGACCCTTTGCGGAGAGAAAGAGCCCACCGGCCACCATGGTCCTCATACAAGTAATTAAATATACTCCAAGTCAAATTAATAATCCCGGTTACATTTCAGGTTCTGTATTATCTACTACTTATCTTTTGACAAGTGGATGAATAGGCGAGCAGCCAACTGAAGGTGTGTATTCCGTGCAAATATTTACGTTTAGCTGCCTATACTGTGGGTATTTGCTTGTGCAACTGCGGGCCTTTCTCCTTTTACACATTCTGATGTTGGTATTTACAGGAAAATGATTACGCATAAGTTAATTTTATGATTAATAACAAGCCAATGTTTTTCTCTGCGCATGTGATACATATATGGATTAATCTTCAGTTTGTCGCACAACAAAGCAGATTCTTTGGTTCAACATATATGGATTAATCCTCATCTTGTGGACAGGGCAATCTCGTCCTATGATGAGATGTGGAATGACCGGACAAACTTAGGTAGCCTCGGAGTGGAGAGGGCACAAGTTGTTTAGTTCTCAAACATTCCCTTTTAAGACAACCGGATACCATCACTTTCTTGTTTTTGTGGAGTGATTATAAGAATGTGAACATGTTATTTGTGACTGTCTTGTAATTGTACTCTAGAAAAAACTTGCATCGTAATTGTGTCCTTGTAGTAGTAATTGGGTCTAGCTGTTGGTATGCTCTAGATTTTTGTTTGAATTGTTTGTAGCCAGTAATTGGGTCAGGAGTGGTTTCCACATGTACTAACGTTGTATGACTCGTGATGAAGTGTAACTCAAATTTCAGAAAAATGTATATCTCGAAACAGGCTTTCGCCCCGCTTTATAAATAAAGCAACATGCCAAGTAAGTCTATACAAAGTCACAAGCACCCAAGAAAAGCTAGAAAAGTTTGCTGAGGCAACAACACAAGTAAGCCCAACAACAAGATAACAGGAGGTAGAAAAGCAAGGGGGGGTAGGGCAAGGTGGGAAGAACAAAAAACGCGGCCCTCCGGCGCTAGCTGCTAGATGAGGAGGAGATGCGATGTGCGGTCACCAAGAGTCTGTCAAGTATGTCATCTAGCCGCCCCCTGTCCCGCTGTCTAGAAAGCGGGTGCCACTGCTGCAAGAAAGCCAGAAATTTAAACATGGAGTCAGACGCACGTCGAAGAAACACCCGCTCTATCACCATCTTATTACGAATCGTCCACAGAGTCCACGCCATAGCCGCGAACACCAACCAGAAGAGGCGTCGCCCCCCCCCCCCCCGGTACGGTTCGCTTGGATCTCCAGGAACACACCGAGGTCTGAGGCCTGCCAAGCAGGCCCAAGCGCCTCGTGGACGAAGTTCCATAGAAACCTGGCCGCAGGACAAGTGAACAAGATGTGGGTTCCCGTCTCGGGGATCCCACACATGGGGCAAAGACCATCCCCCGGTCCATGCCGCTTACGGACCTCCACCCCCGAAGGGAGGCGGTCCCTAAGAAGTTGCCACACGAAGATTTTGATTTTTAGGGGAAGGGGGGCCTTCCACAACGGGGAAGCCCAAGCTCTAACTGGACCACTGAAGAGACTCCGATAGGCCGTCTTTACGGAGAAGGTCCCAGAAGGCGCCAAATGCCATGACACAAGGTCGTGGCCCCCCGGCAGCGCTTCCGGGAGCAAACCCCGTAGCTCCGTCCAAGCTGTAGCCTCGGCAAGTCCAAATGTACGTCGGAACGAGATGTTCCAAACCCCATTATGTACTGCCGAGGCCACCAACAACATCGGGTCCGAACAAATAGCAAAGAGGGAAGGGAACCTATGCTGTAAGGGGCTTTCACCAAGCCACGGGTCCAGCCAAAAAAGGGTGCCCTCTCCGTTACCGATGGAGAAGCGAGCACCCTTTCTAATCTCATGCTTAAGGGTTTGAATGGATCGCCAAAATTGGGATCCATCCCGGCGGTCACAAGCAAGGAGGGGGCAGCCCTGCAGGTATTTCGCTTTGATCAGCTGCAGCCAAAGTCCCCCCTCCTCTCTAAGTATCCGCCACACCCACCGAAGCATGAGCGCGGTATTCATCTTTCGAGACGCTAAAATGCCTATGCCCCCCATGTCCTTGGGGGCGCAAACATCTGCCCATTTGACCATATGGTACTTCTCGCGCCCATTGGCCGCCTGCCAGAAAAAGCGCGAGAGTTCCCTGTCAAATGCGACATGCACACCTTCTGGGAATTCGTAAACTCCCATCATGTACATAGGCAAGCTAGACATGCAAGAATCAATGAGGACCGATTTGCTCCCCTTGGAGGTAAACCGTCCCTGCCAAGGTTCAGCCTTGGCTTTGACACGCCCAATAACCGGCTCTAGGTCCTTAATTAGGATCCTAGATCACTAAGCGGCATCCCCAGATAAGTAACCGGGAAGGAGGACAACTTGCAATTAAGATTGTCCGCTATCCGCTGTTGCTCCTCTAAGGAGTACCCCATGATCATTACTTCGCTCTTGTCAAAGTTAATCATGGCCTCAAAGCAGAGGAGCAGGAACTTGAGATTAATAATGTCAAGTTCCGAGCCCTCCACCATGATCATGGTGTCATCCGCATACTGGAGGTGGGTGATCCCACCCCCAGGAATAAGGTGTCCGACCACACCAGAAATGTGGCCGGCCGCCTTGGCCTTGTCCAAGATAGAGCAAGGACGTCAACGGCAAGAGGGGGGAAATAGGATCCCCTTGTCTCACCCCACACGAGGATCTAAAGTAGGGACCAATGTCCCCATTAATATTGATCGCCGTGTTGCCACTCATGACAATCTGCATAACCCAGCATATGAAGCGATCATCGAACCCTCGGCGCTCGAGGACCAAGCGAAGGAACGCCCAGTCCAAACGATCATAAGCCTTCTGGAAATCTAGCTTAAGGAAGACACCTTTAAGGTGTCTAACCTTAACTTCATGGACCACCTCATGAAGCGCTAGAATCCCGTCATGGATAAATCGTCCCTTAAGAAAGGCGAACTGATATGGGTGTGCGAGTCGCTCCACAACTGGGGCCAAGCGTGCAGCACACACTTTGGTAAGCAGTCTCTGGATGACGTTGATCACCGTGATCGGTCTAAACTGGCGTATCTCCGTGGCCCCTGCTACTTTAGGGATCAAGGTAATCACGCCAAAATTGAGGCGAGACATAACCAATGTTCCAGTATAGAACTCCTGGAACATCGGCATAATCACCGCCTCAATACTTCCCCAGAATTTCTGGAAGAAGGAGACAGGAAGGCCATCTGGGCCCGGTGCCGAGTTGGCCTTCATCCCCATAATAGCCCGACTAACCTCCTCAGGGCTGAATGGGAGTGTCAGCTCCACATTCTCATCAACTGATACTAAGGCCCCTAAGGGCCAGAAGCCATCAGCTAACGATACCCCCGTGCGAGGTCCCTCCGTGAATAACTCCTTATAAAAGGAATAATGTGAGCGGATAGGTCTTGGGCCTCCTCTAATAGGATGCCATCCGCCAACAAACACGGAATAGAGCACCTTCGACCGACCATTAGCAATGGCGTGGAAGTATGCTGTATTAGCATCGCCGTGAAGTATCCAATTCTGGCGACTACGCTGTCGCCAGAAGATCTCCTCGCCTTTGTAGATCTCCATAAGGGAGGTCTCCAAGGCATACCGCTGAAGCCAACCATCAGCGGTAAGGCCCACCGTATCGGACGCCACGTCAAGCGTCTGAATTTGGGCAAGGATATCCGTCTTATTCTTTCGCAGCTCTGCACCTCTATTCGCGCCCCACCCCCGCATAAACTGGCGAGCGACTTTAGCACAGTGGTGCCAAATATCAACCGCATTATATGCACGGGGAGGGGATGCGACCGCCGATGCCCACTTAAGTCTAACTGCTTCCACAAAGCCCGGCTGCCCAAGCCAGAACTCCTCAAAGTGGAAGCGGTTCGACCTAGGGGGGCCCCTCCTCCAGAGATAGGAGGAGGGGGGAGTGGTCCGAGCCAATCCGAGTGAGCGCGCGAAGCGAACGGAAAGGCAACTTCCCATTCCACCGACACTAGGACCCGATCAAGAACACTCCGGATCGGGTCAGCCTGGTTGTTAGACCAAGTATACCTCGCCCCAACCCGAGAGATCTCGCGTAGCGCAAGGTCTGCTATCCAGTCGTTGAACATGCGCATCCGAGGGAGGTCCACATTATCCGAGCTCTTGTCATCATGGGAGCGAATAAGGTTAAAGTCCCCCGCCACCACCACAGGGGTGGGGCAGCGCTCCACCTTTGACTTGAGCTCAGATAAGAATTCTGCGGACCTCCGGTGATCCGCGGGGCCATAGACAATAATAACCTCCCAACGGAGGTTAGATCGTCTATGGGCGAGCGACATGCTCACAAAGAATTCCCCGCGATCCATATCCTCTACCTCAAAGGTATCCTCCTTGGCACCAAGGAGGATACCCCCTGAGTGTCCCGTCGCCGGGAGCCAATGCCACGAGAACTTGTGGCGACTAAGGCTTTCCAGCTCAGCGATCGAGAAGTCCTGCCGAATAGTCTCTTGAAGTCCCACAATGTCCACATCTTCGTCTCTAAGATAGTCGATCAGCTGGCGGCGGCGGCCCTCCTGCCCGAACCCCCTCATGTTCCAAATAAATGTGAGGACATTCATTGGGAAACATTATCGGGGTTGGTCCCCTTAGGGGGACCGATCGGGCCCTACTAGAGGTCGAGGGCCGGGACGCTGGCTTGGGGGGCCTCCCACGCTTCTTCCCAGCTTGGGAAGATGCCACGGCAGTTGCCGCACTATCGGCCTAGGAGGGGCTCCACTGCCAGACCCTTGTGCCTCCTGCACAGGTCCAGCGGGAGCCGGGGGCCCTGCCGCTCGAGCTCCGCCTGAGCCCGAGCTGCCGCGAGGGCCCCCTCATAGACCTCTTTAGCCTTGATAGCCGCAATCTGCTCAAGGCGAGGCCCCCGCTCACCGCGGAAGACAACGTCGCAGTCCGCCGCAACATGGGCTAGGTGATCCAGAGGCACTGTGTCGAGAACCGAGAACCGAGAGCCAGATGGGGGAGAGGGGAGAGGGGGAGGGGTATGCGAAGGTTGAGACGTACCAGTCCTAGAGTCGAGAGCCTCCAGCCGGCGTGCGCCACTGCCGCAACAGTCGGCTCCACCACCTCGCCCCCGGTCCTAGCACGGGCCAGGCGAGCGCTGTGGCGTGTGGCCAGCGGAGGGGAAGACTGGTGACGACGTCGGGGGCGCCCCTGGTGCCAGTCACAGGAGTGTCGGGGAAGACCGTGACTGGCTCCAGGACAGGGGCTGCAGGGGTGCCCGGGGAGCGGGTGTACCAGACCGCACCCGGGGAGCGCGGGTGTCAGGTGCCAAGACCTCCATCCCGACACTCATCGAGTCCTCCTCTCCCTCCACCTCCTCCTGAGGTGGGGAAAGGAGACCCAAGGGGCCGAGACGAGGCCTGAGAGGTCCAAGGATCCCGGCCCGTCACAGAGGTTGGAACCGTACTGTGCGAGCGGGAACCCAAAGGACTGAAGCGGAGCAGGGCGAGAGAAGCGAGGACCATCCACCAGAGCCAGCTTCGCCGGTGCACTCTTAGCCAGAGTGCCCGACGCTGAGGAGAGACGTCCAGGCGAAGATGCCTGAACCTGGGACCCTGCAGGGGTCGGGGCCCCCCCAGCTGGGGGCTGCGGAGGAGCAGGAGTGGGCCCCTCTGGACGGGACCGAGGGCCCTCCCCACCGTCGGCGCCGTCGTCAGACTGGTCATCCTCCGAGGAGTCATCCCCCTCCCTGGAAGACCGTGGCGCGGAGACGGGAGGGGCGCGGCGGAGAGGATGGGGGACCCTGGAGGGTCCACCACCGCCTCAACCTCCACGCGAAGAAGCCTGCCAGCCCCGTCGAAGTAGAGGGGGGAGCACGCCGGCCAGCCTGTCGGCGTCAGGAACCCTGACACAAAGGCGGAGGGGCCCCTCCCCGGCAGGGACTCAGCATCCACCTCCTGAAGCACACCAATAGTCCTGGCGATCAGCTTGACGATGGGCCCCGTCTTCAGCTTACTTGGGACCCCATGGATCCGGATCCACACTGAGGCGAGGGTGGAAGTCGTGTCGGGGTCAGAGGAAGACGGCTCGATGTTGACCCTGATGTTGTTGACCGGAAGAGTGGTCGAGCCAAACCACGAGACGGCCTGGAGTAGCGACGCCGACGGGAAGGCAACCGCGAACTCGGTGGGAGAGATCTCCCGCACCACCCACGGAGCCTCTCGTCAAGCCGTAGGAGCTCGGTGCGAATGGTCTCCACCGAGATCACCACGGAGGGAGCAAGATCCTGCTCTGGTAGCACGGTGATCCGAGCCATGTGCTCCGGTGCCGCCAACTTGATGCCGCCAGTGTCGATGTAGAAAAACCCGGCGTCAATGCCCTGGCCAAGCAACTCCAAGGTTGGCTCCCTGCCGGTGTGCGCCCCCAATCCAGCCTCGGGTGGAGGCGCAGCCACAGCCTCACCCGCAGTCTGCGAGCCTCCAGGAGCAGCACCCGAGCCAGCCTTCTTCTTTCTCTTTGGCTTCTTCTTTTTCTTGCTTGCACCACCGGCAGTAGAGGTCCTAGGGGCAGGGGCGTCATCCCTACGAGGAGGAGAGCGATCTCTGCCCGCCCGCCACGAGCCAGCAGGGGCCTGGGGCCGGCCACCCGCCCGGGAGGTTGTTGCGGTCCACAAGGGCCTCCCGCAGCCTGCCTCACGGCGCTGGCCCTCCGGGGAGGCACCCCGACGAGGCGGCGACCTTGGTCGACGCGGACTCCGCCCACCCCCACCCCGCAGCGGCGACCGCGGCAGAGGAGCGCCACGGCATCACACCACGGTCCGGCGACCTTCGGGGCGGCGGCGACCGGCGGCCAGGGACGCGGTATGGTGCGGGAGCAGGAGCACGGGGCAGAGACATCGCACGGCTGGGAGAGACCCTAGCGGTCCGGCGAGGGGACGGCGGCTCATCTTCCCGGCGTCGCTTCATCGGCGAGGAGACCACGGCGACGAATGAACGGGAAAGGGGCGGCGGCGGATCGACAGAGACGGAACGAGCGATGTGCCTGTGTTTCGCGATTTGGGCAGAAGAGGCTTCGAACCCTAGGCTGAGGTCCAGAGCGCCGCGTCTTATCCAAAGCCAGGACGAGGTGGGCCGCCGCGCTGGGCCGAAGCTGGGCCCGGAGAAGCCACCGCACGGGCGTCCTGGCTGCGCCACCCGAGAATGGGCCGGCCCAACGACGGCGGTCCGTTCGAGCTAGGGTTAGCCGGACACTGCGGCCCAGGGCCCAGCAAGGATGGCTCCCTGGATGGAGGAGAGCCCCGCCGCCCGACGGTGACCAGACGCCGCCCATGGGGTTGCGCCGCCAGCCGCCGGCGCCGGAGCCGGAGGGTCAGCCATCCCAGAGCGGAGCTCCAAGACAGCCCGACTCCCCAGTCCAGCACCCGCAGCCGGCGAGCACAGGCCCGTGAGGGACTTCGTCACCACCGTCGCAGCAGGATTGCTCGTCGTCCTTCGACCTCTGCTCGCCGACCGTCGACCACCGCTCGCAGAGCGCCGCCGCACTGGGGATCGCGTAGCCACCGCCAAGAAATCAGCCAACGCCGGGAGCGCCGGAGTCGAGCAAAAGTGCTCCTCCTCCAGCCGCGCTTCCTCCGCGGCGTCGACCTCGTCGGCGATGTCCGCCCAGCTCCACCTCCGGCGCTGGAGGAGTAGCTGAAGCCGGCCGGGCCATCGCCGGAGGAAAGGGGGAGAGGCCGCGCTCACGCGCTCAGGCCGCCGCTACTGCCATCCCCTTCCGCCCCAAAGCGCCCTTTTTTCTCACATTTCTTTCTCTCCGCCAGCTTTTTTTTGTTTCAAGGCTCATCGCCGGAGGAAATGTATATCTGCATTGATGAAATAAGACAACGATTAATATCTTTGTATTTATGTGGCAATGCACGGGTATTCAGCTAGTATATCTTAGAAGAAGACTAAAAGAGCACGAGACAAGTGATGATCATGTGAGGATTGAGGTATGACGACTAGAAAAGTGTGAATAGGAGTATATAAATTTTGCAGCGTGATTGACATTTTAAGGTAGACATGTACACTGAAACTCATAAGATGCAGTGGCGGAGGACTCCTACGGGCAAGGTAGGGCGCCTGCCCTACCTTGATTATTTCCAGAAAATCAAGTACTATATGTAAGCATCTCTATTGTCGGCAGATCAGGAAGGAAAAGATGGGGCACACGGTGGCTACTAGGCCTTTTTGGGCACGATTTTAGCGCTGGCCTTAGACGTCTCGTTAGACTTTCTCGGTTTGTTCATTTCGTTTGACTGAGCCCAAGGCAAATGTAAAACTAAACATCTCAAAAGAAAATGTACAAACTAAAACTGCTCTATTGATACATTTTTCGAAAAAAAGCTAACATATATTATAATAGTAAAAGGAGGGAGTAATTGTTTTCATTGCAAATTTGCAATCTTTTCCTGTTGTGCTCATTCAAATTAGTGTTTTTTTGCATCAAAATTTTCAGGCTTTAATTTTTGCCCGACCTTAATTATTTTTCGTCCTCCGCCACTGATAAGATGGACGTATGTCTAGGAGGATGAATATATGTTTCAGTGCACGGATGAGAGTACAGGAGATGAAGAGATTATTTTTCAAGCAAGCACGAGTTTAGTTGAAAAACATGCTTGAAAATAATCACTTGAAGTTCAATACATATACTCTTGAACATTCACTTGAGGACAGGCGGACTTCAAGTAACTGTTCAGCACTCTACTCTACAGGTTGGCACATAAATAAACATTATTACATAAATATACCTGAAGAAACTTGCTGATACAGAGTATGTAGAAATACACATGCCATGGAAATAATAATAACAGAGTGTGTGTCAAATGAGCATATAGTGGTTGAGAAAAGATGAAATCAACAAGGATCACAGAGTTGTAAACCCAAGCATAAAGAATTACATAGTATAAGCACAAATTGATAAGGGAAACACGTGCATGGAAAAGTAAGAGTTAGAACGAAGACACCTGATATGTCTCGAGCGCGGCATCGTCGGATAGCAGAGAGGAAGAGCACCGCGTTGTGGGGAGGCCGACGCCTTTCTCCGAGCAGGGGCGTAAAAGTGTGAACTGCATGTTAATTTATCATAGTTTGAGGGTTAAAATGCAAATAAAGCTCATGCACGACGTGCCATACTGACCATCATGACCGCATGTCTCAGTTTAATAGTATAGATAGATTAATTACAGTCTAATTGGTGTATTAATATATATGTAATGAAGCCAAACTGTATCCGTGAGGCCAGGGAGAATGTCGACTTGCCGACAACCTGCTTTAGGTAGACAGAAGTTGAAGCCGCGACCAGCTCCTTGCACGTGTGGATCCGAGTGAGTTTATTCACTTCGAAAATGAGTAAAGTGTATAGAAGAAGACTACAAATTTGGCGGTGTATGGTGCTTCTGAAAGAACACATTGGAGTCCATATCTTGTGATTAGATAAATAAGTGAGGAGGTAGAAACTACATACAAATTCAAGTTGTAGAATTGAACAACAAATAATAACCCGAGTAATCGTGAAGGTGGTGACTTCTATTGAGCTGCTGATTAAGACGTGGACAAAGAATTTCGATGGATATGACTTGCACTAAGCCCAAAGAGAATGTGACTAGGCTAATAGCAGCGACCGTTGTAAGTAGGGAAGATGGCGGAGCTTTGTGCATGTCAGGGGGCATTGCCCTCCCCCCCCCCCCCCCCCCCCCCCCCCCCCCCCCCTTTTCCCACTCCCCCGCGGATTTGCATATACATGAAGATTTTTTGAGAGATCTTAGATTAGTTGGTTTTGTGTGTGTTTCACCCTCCTACCCCGAACTCAAATATCAGATTTAGCCGCAGTGAATTCTGGCAAGCTTCGCCACTGATTAGAGGACAGAATGCAGAGGCAAATGCCAAGGCTTGTGCCTGTTGTAAACAGTCCAAGGAGCAGGAGAAGAACTTTTCATGTAGTTGATTATGAGGAAAGGAGTAAATTGTAAAAAACACACCACATTTTAGGCCAGGGTTTCAAAAAAACCACCAACATACGATTTTTTAATAACAATCACTAATCAGTAACAATGTAACAAACAACACTAATAAAAATTTATGCACGCTAAGTGAGTTCTGACCGGTGGGCCCAATGTTAGGCCTCCGTGGATCATCTATAGAAGCCCATGTAATTAAATTTATAATATATGAAGGTCTTTTTGCAAAATAGATGAGCCACTGACATCGGGGTCCACTGGTTAGAAACTTGCTTAGCGCTTTGTTACACTGTTAATGTATAGTGGTTGTTATTTGAAAAAAAACACATCTTTGTGATTTTTTTTGAAACTTTAACCCAAAATCAGAGAACGTTGATTGACTGATAACCTGCTTGATCACATTTAGGTGGAGATAAATCGGAGCCACGATCAGCTTGCTGCACGTGCGGATCCGGGTGAGTTTATTCATTTAAAAAAAACAAATAAAGTGGTTAGAAGAAGACCACATATTAGGCAGCATGTGGTGGTGCTGAAAGAACCTATTGTACTCCATATCTGGTGGTTGGATAACTAAGTGAGGAGGCATAAACTACATGTCTGACAAGTTTTTAACGAGCATTTCATCAATACATCATCCGAATCCAATGACTCTCCCAACGATAATAGTGTTGTTTTGGTGGCTGAAGCGGTTCCAACCATGACCATAATGCGAAGTAGCGTCCCAAGTTCAATTGCTCGGTAAAAGAACATGAAACGGTTGATTGTAAAGAGAATATGGCCATGTCCAAATCTACAACGACTATTTCTAGATTTTCGGCCGTTGTACTATGCATATATATTTCCGGTGAAGCTTCCAAATGTCAAGGCATATCTTCATGTGTATGTTGCAGCGAGTGAGGCCTCATGATGATTACTTCAAATTGAATAAAGATGTTGTTGGTAATTTTGGCTTTTCTTCTTATCAAAAGATGTGTGGATGCGCATGAGCGAGTCTCCACATGTTTTGAAGCAATGGTGTTCGGCCAAAGAATACTTGAGAGAACAAACGTTTCGGATACAACCCGATTGTTGCCGATTAATGATTCGAAAGAGTTTTCTGAAATGGTAGGAAGTATAGACCTGCATGCATAGGATTGAAGAAAGTTCTATTTTCTTGGCAGGGTCATATGTCAGAGAGATCATACTTTGAATATATGTTATCAAAAGAAATCTGTATTTTGGCACACTTTTTTCGCATGACAGGTTCTCACAATAAAATCAACGTGTTTCAACGATCTCCGGTGTTCTCAGTACTGGTGTAATGCAATTTTCAGATGTTAGCTATGAGATTAATGGCCACCAATATAATAAGAGAACAATTCAGTGGTCTACTTTTGTTCTATGCTCCCCAAGGTAACAAAAGATATACCTTTTCTAAAAGACTAGGGAGTGGCAAGAAGGATGTGGAGAGCGCATTTGGCACACAATCTCGTTTGGCTATTGTTCGACACATTACTAGATCATGTAAGGTGAAAACACTGTGAAGGGGAGGGTGATAACTGTTTGTTTGATCACGCAGAACATATATAATTGTGGAGGATGGGCATGAATGAAAAGATTAGTTACGCGTTCCCAGTCGTAACTAGTCTTACTCACCGGCAGTGCGTCCTTCTCGCCGGCCCCATCTCACAACTACACGCCGTGTCTGCCTCGTCCTCGCTTGCATGCAAGGTGCTTGGTCATTTGACATAACTTGTTCGTCGGAAATTTTCACGTCAAAATTTGTTCCGATGACACCCGATGAATTGTTTGATTGTTACGACGATGCGTACTTCATCTCCAGCTACAAGATGATCGTAGTTGATGACGTATGGGCAAGACAGTAAACCAATCTTCATTATCATGTGCCGTAGTGAATCCAAGTTTTTATTTTTTTAGTATTATTCAAATTCGAATGTTGCATGAAATATATTACTTTAACATTTGAATTATTGTTTAATTAATTTCAGCTTGTTCGGTTAGCAGAACAATGATCGAAATGGCACAAAAATAGCAAAATACAAGAAAAAAATGGCCAAATGAACAATTTATGAGAGCCTCCGCGAAAATATTTTGCTCCCGCCTTTCCCCCGAAGAAAAATGCCTGGCATTCCACTTCCACTGCCGTAAATTTGAAACCCTGACAGCAGCTTGTCAAGCTGCCGCCGTGTCCCCCACGACCACGAGCTAGCCGTTCTGCCGCTGTCAGACGGCACGGGCAGCTCGAAACAAGGAAACTGAAACAGCGCCGACGCAGACGAGACACCGTTGCAAAATTTCGAAACTCCCGAAGATCCAGCCATCCGCCGCGCAGGAGCGCACAGGCGGCAGCGTCGTCGGGGCCACCACGCGCGGGCGGCAGCGGAACGGGGAATGTGGCAAATGGATGCACACCCTGGCCCTGCGCTGGGGCCTGGGCGGGCGCGGTCATCGGCGCGGTCGCCCTTGCTTCCTTCGTCTCGTGCCTCCACATGCGGACGAGCCACAGCTGGCCGCTTTGATCATCGCGCTGGATCTCGTGCGGCTCGGCTGGCTCTACCCTGCCCTGCACCGTCCAATTATCCTCTTCTCCAGTCGACTCGCGTCTTCTACGTTGATACAGCAAGTACTGTCGCTTTAACCCCATGCTGCACTGCACGCTGGTCCAGCTCCGGTGGTACCTACTGGTATCGATCGTCAATGGCCTGCTTGGGTCTCTGCAGTGAAGCGATGAGACAAGACAAAGTAGGTATATTTCCCATCGAGATGCCCAACTATTACTCCATGGTAGTACCATAACCTGTGCAATGTCTACCGATAATCCCACGTCAAATCTCTGGTCATTTTTCAGTTGAACGAGCAAATCCAGTACTTCGCCACGAGGGCGCCATTATTAATCCCTGAGTAGGAGGAGTACCAGTAACTGTCCAATCAAATCATATCGAGGAGGGAAAGCAACGAGCACACTCTACCAAGAGCAGCAGCACGCTCTGCTTGATTTTACCGAACCATCTCTTTCCCCCAGGCTTCTAGAGTAGGCTAGCAGCAGTAGTGGGAGCAGGAGCTGCTGCCTTCCACGCCCACCTACGCGGGCGTGAAATCCAAGCAATGGCGCTAGGTTCCGCGGATCTGTAGGCGCTGCCTGCGCGGGTGGCGCTACCAGGTAGGCCGATGGGATCTAGCGGCAGCAAGGGCGCCTCGGCGGCGGTGGCGGTGGCGGCGTCAGGCGGCGGCGGCGAGTCAAAGACGCGGAATGGGAAGCGGCGTGGAAGGAGCCTGCTGCGGCTGCCGAGCTCCTCCTGCTTCCGGGGATTCACGCCCGAGCGCGACGCTTCCTCTACGCTGCCATCACCGCCGCCGCCGCCGTCTCGACGGGTCGAGGTAACTAGACTGCCGCTCCGTTTCTACTAGGATATTAAGCTCCTTTAGTCCAAAGAAGTACTATATTGGTGAAGCGGGTAAATGGAAGGCGTTTCCGTCATTGGTTCTGCAGTGGTAGATCTTGCGTTTATTCATGTGTGATGGTGTCTCTTTCAGTCACCTCCAATCTCGGTTCGGGAGTTTGGCTTATTCCGTTCTCTGCTAGGATTTCTGCTGAGTTGTCCAATCAGTGTTTTGTTGGTTTGGGAGATGATTGTTCAGTTGGATTCATGATAAGTTTGTTACTATGAGTGGCTTCTGATGTTTTGCCGGAATAGTTATCTGAAAAATAATTGTGTCCTCTTGGACAGACTTTATTTTGGAATCATGACAAATGCAGGACTGAGAATTGTGAGCTTCCTGATTCAAATTAGGGGTATATGGTTAGGTGAATGATTAGTTTGTACTTGTGTTAAATGTCAGGGATGTGTCGTAGTAGTATTCAGAGTTAAATCATATCTCTGTAATAAAATGGTACATTGCTGTGTTTGCAGTCTACCAAGGGAGGGGAGACTGCAAGGCTGCCTTCGCTCGCTCACATTGGCGTATCAGATGAAGATGCTCCGACAGTTCCTAAATCTAATCCAGGTGAAGGCAGAATGGCGCCTTCATCAGATAGCTACAGAGACCAAGATGATGGCGTAGTATTGCAGAATGTCACTGCCACCGGCACTGCAGTCGAGGACAACCAATTGCCAAATCCTTCCGACAGGTCGCGCCGATGCTTTGGTGCCAACTATGGGTTGAGTAGAGCTGTCAGCTTAGGATCATCAGTGGCGTGCTCCATTCTGTCATCAGGCCTATCCACTTCAGCTAATCCTGCTGGAGGCCGTGGACTTGTGGACCATTCTTCTGATGCGAACGTGCCGCAGCAAGATGGTGCATCGACTTCTGGGATTGATTCAAGTCTGGATATGCTTAGAGATAGCGTCGCAACACAAGCTAGAGCGGCTCATCAGGCTAGGAGAAATTTGCTGGAATCTGAAGATGCTAATTTGAGGAATTCATACAGAAGGATGGGATCCCAGGAACCATCCGAAGGAAGTGTCCGGTTTAGCCGAACGTTAAGTGTTGGACGACTTCGTGACAGAGTTCTCAGGAGGACTCCGTTCTCGGATGGTTTGTTCACCCCTTCACTTCTTTATGATAGGCCAGTGTGGACAGCAGGAAATGATAGTGCTAGGCAGGATTCATCAACGATGCAACGGACTAATTCAGACAGAAGTTCCGAACCGCAATCAGACCCGTCAACTAACAGCATGTACAATTCTGGCTCTGCAACTCTAAGAGAGGCCAGTAATAGGGATCTACTTGAGCGCAGATCAGCTTTTCTTGAGAGGAGGAGGAGGATACGATCTCAGGTGCTCTACAGTTAAACTGTTTTGATCCTTTTTGATTTGTCTGCATATATATTGATAGATTTTGCTCTCTTAGCAGGTCCGAGCTCTCCAAAGATTGGGCAGCAGGTTTGAAAATTTATCAGGTCACGAGAGATCATGCATTCTATCTGGTCAGCATAGAACTGGAAATTGCAACTGCAGAACAAGCAGTCGACCAGGTAATTCTGAAGAAGAAACCGGCACCAGGGCTAGCATATCAAGAATTGTTATGCTAGCAGAAGCACTCTTTGAGGTATGTGATGCACGCATTTCTAGTTATTGCTGTTTTCCTTTACTCGAGAAGGCTGCCGCCTTACATCCACATGGTTATGCCTGTCATAGGTCCTGGATGAAATCCACCAACAGTCCGCTGCTCTATCCTCAAGGCAATCTTTTCCTTCAGTTGGATCCGTTCCTGCTCCAAAGGAGATCGTGGAGTGTCTTCCTGTCAAAGTGTACAGGAAGCCATTAAAACACCATACTGATGAGGATACACAGTAAGCATTAAAAGCTTATCTTGAAGTTCGTTCACAAATGTTACTTAAATATTTGTACTTAAGCAGTTTTTGGTATATGTGTCACTGTTGCGTTAATAGCACTCTGTGATGCACTTTTGGTCATACTCAATAACGCAACATGCATGCACATGATGGGAAGTTTTTTTTTGAGATATGCACATGGTGAGAAGTTAATATACCTGAAATGTCAATACCCACGTTCATTTCTGCATAGGCATTATTGTTGCTGATAATTCGACTGCAAGTGTATCCATAAGGAATCTTATCCACTGCCTCCGAACTGCAACTGCATACTTAGCTAAGCCATGTGATTACAAATTAGCTAAACCATTCAATTACAAATCAAGTTCCTGGATATCAATATGGGAGAGTTGTATGTCCCAATCTACCATTCACGTCAAAATAGTTTGTATGACTCAAAAGTTATTTGTGGGTATTCGTAATCGAACTTAAAGGGCAGGGTGTCCAAATCCCCCCAGAGTCCCAGCACTGTGTATGTAATTATCATTCACGTCAAAATAGTTTGTATGACCCAATCTACCATTCACGTCAAAATAGTTTGTATGACTCAAAAGTTATTTGTGGCATTCGTAATCGAACTTAAAGGGCAGGGTGTCCAAATCCCCCCAGAGTCCCAGCACTGTGTATGTAATTATCAAAAATGTGCCTTGGGTTGTTGAATACTAGTCCTTGCGAGATCCTGAGCACAACTGCTACCCCTTCAGTTGTGCATGTGGTTTGTGCTGTTTAAGCTGCAGGTTCATTTCTAGCTGTCCAGCACCGATGCATTTTATGACAGTGGAGTGTTTGATACTATTTGTCCATGTACTTGTTTTAAATATATCTTTTTGGGTTTTGGTTTGATGATTGTACATATCTACTGAACAAATCTAAACAGCCATGTCTATTTCTTTCTTTACGTCTAACCTTTCCTCCACAATGCAGATGCTATATTTGCCTCGTTGAATATGAAGAGGGAGACTCAGTTCGCATACTTCCATGCAATCATGAGTTTCATCTAACATGTGTAGATAAATGGCTGAAAGAGATTCACAGGTATTGTTCATGAAACTCATCAAGGAAAAGACTGAATCGATATTGCTCTAGCTCTTCCTTGACATGCTATCTAACATGACAACTGATATTTTCTAACAAAAGAGCCACATGTTTGCTGATCTTATTTTCTAACAAAAGAGCCATTCAATCATGAACCAAGCCGTACAGATACATTTGAAATATACTATCAGTATGACCAGATAATGTAGATGTATTATAGCATGATTATTTAGTGATAGTTGATAAATATCACCCTTGTGCTTTGTTGAAGACTAGACTTATGGATACAGACAGTATGTGCTATACTCAAAATCACGACTCAACAAGCCGTCGATCTCTCTTTATACATTAAATCTGTTTCACATGAATGTTGTGTGATTGAACGCTATCTTTGGAAGCAGCTAGCAATCAGTTAAATTAATAAAGTATTATTTTAATCTTTCAGAATAATAATTAAATAAGTTTGGATGCATACATCATTCAGTTTAAGTTTTTTCTTGAGCGTTTTAATTCAGAATATACATTTTTTTTATTTTTTTCCCTTTCAGATACAACTAGAAATTGATCCTGATTCCCTAACTCAATTTTAACTTTTTAAGAGACATAACTTGGCTTCTATATTTACTTGACATGGGTTTTAACTGGTGGGAAATTTCTTGCCTGAATTTTTCTCTTCTTGAGCTGCTTTTGTTTCATACAGTAGGTATCAGTTTTTTTTTTTGCAGTATCCGGCAATATTTATTCTTACCTGAATTTCTTTTCTAGGGTTTGTCCACTTTGTCGTGGTGATGTCTGCAGACCTGATTCGTCGAGCATAGGGAACTCAGCTGATTCTTTTATCTCTTAAGGATCCAGCTTCTCTTGAGAAAATGGAGCTTCTGGCATTGTTCTCTGATCCGACCTGATAGAACCTGCAGAATGTTGCCGGTGTAATTTGGTTCTGTTTCTTCACCTGTCTGGTCAGAACAACCCAGGAGGCTCCTATGTGTTGTGGCAAATTTGCATCGCAGTCATCCCATTATAAAACCGATGAACTGCCATGTGAATTTGAGATTGTTGTACGGTGGTGGGAACTGGGAAGCTTGTTGATATTGATAACCGGCTTACGTTTTCGTAATTTTTGACATTAGCGTCACAATAGCTATCTTTTAGATGCTGCATCATAAGAAAAGTGTCAAACCGTGACAACCATTTGATATCGGGGTCACAATCGTTGGACGACGAGGCGGGGCCTTGGACAGAACCTTTACAAATATTAGGTCTGATAGTTCTGTATAAACGTATGTGCTGGCGCACATGGTATGGACACACGCATCCTGATGTTCCCAAAAAATATTTATTTAGTTCGTGATATATCATGTGCTCAAGTGTTTGCCTTCTTATTAGTCAAGGATACAGCAGTATGGTCTTATAGAATTGATCATCGATCTTGTTCAAGTGCGGTTGGCATACTGTAACATGTGAGCCTTCGAAATTTCGTTCAAGTGCGGTTATGTTACATAATTTATAAAAGCTTTCGTGATCCTCTACAGGTATCATGTGCACTGGCACACATTACATTTTATATGATCTGCATTAAGTCAATAAATCTCGACAGACCCAAGTTTGCCAAAGGGTGTCAAGTCACCATTTTCGGTGAAGAAATTGCTGATGACATTGTGTGACGTTATAAAAATCGCAAAGTTATGGCATGCATTTATATGGATAACAGTCCTAAGAAATGGAGGTTACACATATTAAAATTCTGAAATAATATCCAAAAACAAAATTAAGAGATTAATTGTTACAAAATGTTATCCTAGTGGAAGCATTTCTGAACTTTTGTTTTGAGAGTGTGACCTTTCTGAACTTGGAGAAGATCATCCATCACAATGAATGGCTCCAATAGGATTTTCCCCGCTCACTTCCTCTCTGTCCATTTTCCCACGCCCATATGTGTCTCGCGCTCATCCATCAAGGTCCATATTTTTGTTCTCAACTTCAAACTCTTCACATCTTCATGCAAGTTTTTCTCTTTAAATAAAGATGATAACCCCAGACCTCTATATCAATTGATACATACAATTATATATTATTAAAAGTCAAGTAAAATATCAATCGAAACTTGAACCCATGTATATGTATCCATTTTAGAAAGCATGACAATGCAAATGGGTAGTCAATATTAGTATAAGATATATATTCATGTCTTCATATTTTCATTTTATGTACCCATTTTTTGGGTAAAATCTCCCAGCTATATTGGAAAATGAATTGGTTATCCATAAATGAAAATAAAGAAACCTTTATTGGTTCCACACTTCCACTTCTTGCTCTCAGCACAAAGACTTGTGGGAAATCGCCGGTTGGGTTGGTCCGGCCAATAAAGGCTCAAAGTAATAATAAAAAATTGACGTCGGGTGCTTTGCGACAGTAATTTCACTAGGTTACCACTATACCTATGCTAAAGGCCGCAACAAACGAAAAGCATACAACTAACAAATCTTCGGCTAAACTTTCAATAAATAATCGCCACATGTGTGCCGATGATGACGAGTCCAATCGTAGGTCGATCTCAACATCTTCGTCACCTAGCGGAGCCCCAAGACACCACATTCAACATGGGCATGACGTTGGCGTGCGTCGACATTGCGTATTAGAGATCTTGTGTTTCCCCCGGAGTGTGCGAAACCGCCTCTACCATCATTATTTGGCCGGTTAAGGACACCTCGCTAGCCGAATATCACTGGATGAGATACTGGAAATCCGGACATCACAAAACCGCCCCGCTTTCAGTCATCGTCGCACCCCATTTGGTCCAGCATCAACAACCATGACTTGGAACCTCCGCAATTGACCCCATGCATAGCACCCATCGGTAACAACCATGACTTGACGCCCCCACATGAGACGTCGTGCATAGCAGCTGTCGACAACATACATGACCTAACGCCTCCATATAAGACGTCATGCGTATCACTCGCTGATCCACATCAACCTGATCTAGAGGTGGAGGGGATGTGTCATACAGCCGTCGGCCTCGAAAGCTCCGCGATCTAGCGACAACACGAAGCCAAAGACCATCACCATCTGAAGATCGGACCGCCGCATCATCCACACGATCACCCACTTACAACTCCCATGGCATATGAATCACGATGCTAATTTGATGCTTTTGGAGTTGATTGAATTCTAACTTAATTAAACAAAGAAAAAAAAAGACATGAGCACCAAACACACACTAATCTCATCACACGGCAACCCCGAGATCGAACGGACCTAATGAAACTTATGACAAACCATTGTACTCGAGTTCAGACTCCAGAGTTCCGAGCACACCATCTTCGTCTTTCCTTCCCCAATCCTCGCCGTCGCGTCCTCTAAACCCTAACGCGTCGGAAGGGGAAAGCTCCGGAAGCCATGGCGGTGGCGGCGCCGGGGCAGCTCAACCTCGACGAGTACCCGTCGTGGGGCTCCCGCGGGGTCGACTGCTTCGAGAAGCTCGAGCAGATCGGCGAGGGCACATACGGGTACGCGTCTATCGACCCCTCAATCTCTATTCCCCAATCCAGCGAATCGCCTGCGCGTCGGTCCAATTCGGCTGATTCGTCGTCGTTGTTGTTAGGCAAGTGTTCATGGCGAAGGATACGGAGACGAAGGAGATCGTCGCGCTCAAGAAGATCCGCATGGACAACGAGCGCGAGGGCGTAAGTGTCCTGGTTGCGTCCTTTTTCTTTCTCTTCATGATGTCTTTGGCTCTGAGTTTTCTTTAACTCGACGCACGCAGTTCCCTATCACGGCCATCCGCGAGATCAAAATCCTCAAGAAGCTGCACCACCAAAACGTCATCCATCTCAAGGAGATCGTCACATCTCCAGGTTTGACGAATAATCCCACGAATGTGAACATCGGGTCGGTTAACTGCCCTGCCTGCGTCCAGAGGACTAATGGATTGGATTAATTTTTGCAGGGCCAGAAAGGGACGAGCAGGGGAAGCAAGGTACGGTTCAATATAAGAACGACATCAATGTTTTTAATTCTTCTCTCAAAAACTAAGATTAATGGTCTGTTGCGTATTTTTATTGTTTCACCTGTTGCTGTTTTGTTGGATAGTCGATGGCAACAAGTACAAAGGGAGCATTTACATGGTCTTCGAGTACATGGACCATGACTTGACTGGGTTGGCTGATAAGCCTGGGATGCGGTTCACCATTCCACAGATTAAGGTAAAACCATCCGTTTGTGTATGATGGTACTGGTTGCTACGAGTTGTAGGTCTTGATCTAGTGTCATGTACCAGTGCTACATGAAGCAACTCCTCACCGGCCTTCACTATTGCCACATCAATCAAGTCCTGCATCGTGATATTAAAGGTATGTATGGCAGCCAATTGACTTGAATTTTGGGGTTATGTAGTGACAATGACCTTGTTATTATTATGCTAATTCTGCATCAAATCTACACCTGCAGGATCTAACCTATTGATAGACAATGAGGGTAACTTGAAGTTGGCTGATTTTGGCCTAGCAAGATCATTTTCGAGTGATCATAACGGAAACCTTACTAACCGTGTGATCACTCTGTGGTACAGGTATTGAAGTGTTACTCTTTTGGTTTACAAGTTGCATATTGCAGATCTAGTAATTGGATATTGTTGACTGTTTTGTCTTCAGACCTCCGGAGTTGCTGCTAGGAAGCACAAAATATGGGCCAGCGGTGGACATGTGGTCGGTGGGTTGTATTTTTGCAGAGCTTCTCAATGGAAAGCCAATTCTGCCTGGAAAGAATGAGGTATGGTTTCTTAAGATGTTGGACGTGTTATTTTAGCAATTCCTGTCATGAGGTTATTTATCAAATACTTCATGTAACTAATTTGCATATCTTTCATTTGTATGAACCTTCAAACCTAACTGAAGTGTAAGAATCCTTTTTTAGGGTAGTGAAGAGACTTGGAATATATGCCATAATGTGAAGCTAGAGCATTTAGGTAGCGAGAAACGAACAGCCATGTGTAACCCACTTAGGCAGTAATAGAGATTGTACAATATTGTAAAATTCTCCATATCTATCTGACACTACATTTAAAATTGGTTATGAGAGGAAGCAATGTCCTATTATTCTTGTTATGTGAAAATGTTACTCTTCTTGGTTGTAGCACTGTTACAAAATTCGCCATATCTACCGTGTTCTATATCTATACATTTAAACTTGGTTGCAGTAAGAAAAGAAATTCCATTCTTGTAGCTCTGGTATGTGAAAAATTGCATCAGTCTAATGTTTGATCCATTATTGATTTTGAAAGATAGTCAAATCTTCTATGCATGGTCAAGAGAAACGTGAACTTAACTCATCAGTCCTCATTCGTTTTTACTCTTAATTTACTTCAAAGTCTATGCGCTTCTTTTGATGGTCATAATAATGTAGTTGGTACCTGTCTAGGCTAGCATACCATTACCTTGAGACATTTTGAGTCAGTATCTGGAACCATTTAGCACTCTCTGTATCTGTGCCAAGCTTGAACTTGTAGTCTACGTGCAACCGTGAGTAATACGTCGTCCATCTCTGATATTTTATACAGCCAGATCAATTGACCAAAATAGACGTTGTGCAACGTTGCAAAAATCTCCATAGCTATCTGAAGCTGTACTTTCAAACTTGGTTATGAGAGGAAAACCATATCCTACTATTATTGTACTCCTGTTATGTGAAAATGTGAACTCTTCTTGGTTCTAACACTAGGATGCCCTGATACGGCGATACGGATACGGATACCGATACGGCGATACGCCGATACGCCGATTTTTCAAAAACACGGATACAGGGATACGTTTGTATATATAAATAAAATTAATAATATATTTAAATTTGTTATTTTTTGTACGAGAATGAGAATTATTAGGAGTCTTCGTGACTTTCTGTACATGTGTGCCACTTCCGATAATCATTTGGAGGAATACACGAGCAACATTCAACATCTCGACTGCATTTGATCGAGGTGGATAGCAATGTATCATGTTTGATGGAGGCGTGTTTTGTTCTATAATCTATACTTCCATGCTTCTACTATTCAACGAGAGAAAAGGGGTCTGGGTGGTTGTATAGATCGTAGGATTAGGTATTCCCGTATCCCCTAGCGTATCCTAGGTGTATCCCCAACGTATCCGATTTATTTTTATTTATTTTGAAATGGAAAATCGCCCGATACGTATGGGATACGTATCCTCATGTATCCGATACGTATCCCGTATCCGATACGTATCCGAGCCTGATACGTGACTTTTCTGCCGTATCCGCGCTTCCTAGTTCTAACATTCTTGAAAAATTATCCATATCTATCATGCTCTATAACTGAACCTGGTTACAGTAGAAAACACGCTCCATTCTGGTAACCCTGTTATGTGGAAAACTGCATCAACCTAATGTTTTATTCATTGTAGATGTTTCGAAAGACAAGAATGCTTCTATGCTTTGCCCAGAAAATCCTGAACTTAACTCCTCACTCTTCATTCGTCTTTACTCTTAATTTACTTCTAAATCTCCGCGATTCTTTTGATGTTCATAAGAATATAGTTGCTACCTGTCTAGCCTAAACCCTTAACTTGAGTCAGTATCTGTCCCAAGTTTGAACTTATAGTCTGCGTGCAATCTTGAGTAATAAGTTGTCCCTCTCTGATATTTTATGCAGCCAGACCAACTGACCAAAATATTTGAGCTCTGTGGTACCCCTGATGAAACGATTTGGCCGGGTGTGACAAAAATGCCGTGGTACAATAATTTGAAGCCTCCCGGCAATTGAAGAGGCATGTGAAGGAAGCTTTTAAACAGTAAGTGCTATCTATTATACTTTTCTTTTCATCATATATAGTTGAAGCTTGCTCAGTTGCCCTTCTAGAAGAGTGTTTGTTTACCTCCTTTTGTGGTTCTAGTTTTGATAGTTTTGCTTTGGATCTGCTGGAGAAGATGTTAACACTGGACCCATCAAAGGTATAGTTGCTTCTTTTTGGTGTTTGCTTACATTTATACGCTTTTGTATGTAAAATATTTGTGAGCCTGATTCATTTTCATGTTTTCTCAACTGACGTGAGTTTGCACTGTTCAGAGGATATCTGCACATGAAGCACTCGATGCTGAATATTTCTGGGCTGATCCCCTACCATGTGATCCTAAAAGGTGATGCTCCTACCTTTTTCTTTTCCTCACTTGCAGCTTGCCATAATCATCCTAAGTTCTATTTAAGACAGTTGTACAGCCATTTTAACTTTCTCTCATTAATTAACTGATTGTCCATTTCATGTTTGCTGATGCAGCTTGCCAAAGTATGAGGCATCACACGAATACCAGACGAAGAAAAGACGTCAACAGCAGCGGCAAGCTGATGATGCTGCTGCAAAGCGGCAAAAAACACAGCACCCTCAGCCTCACGCCCGTTTGCCCCCAATCCAGCAATCAGGCCAGCTGCATCCTCAAATCAGGCCAGCCCAGCCAGCAATGGCATCTGGGTCAGGTCATCACTATGGAAAGCCCCGAGGGCCAGGAGGGCCAAACAGGTACCCACAGGGCGGGAACCAAGGTGGTGGCGGGTATCCGAACCGTGGAGGGCAAGGTGGTGGCTATGGCAGTGGCCCTTACCCTCAACAAGGTCGAGGGCCGCCTCCATACCCTGGCGGTGCGATGGGCGGGACAGGTGGTCCAAGGGGTGGCGGTGGCAACAGTGGCTATGGTGCAGGTGCGCCAAATTTTCCACCGGCCGGTCCTTATGGTCCTGGCGGTCCAGGCCGGGGGCCAAATTACCCCCCACAAGCTGGTTCTCGAAACCAGCAGCCTCCGCCGTATGGAGGAAACTGGCAATAGTATGTACCATCTCAGCGACACCATGTCATGTAGATTTTTTTTTGCCGGAGAAGGCCATATGTCATTTAGGAATTAGTCCGTGAAAAGTACTTCAGTTCCTTGATATAAGACGTTTGGCAATTCAAATTGAACTGCCAAAAGGTCTTGTATTTGTAACGGAGCGAGTAGGAAACTATGCACTAATGTTGTATTTCAAGTTTAATTAAATGTGCCTGATGTACCTTTTGCTGGGATTTGAGTAAACTTCCCCATTGAATCTAAAAGATACATGGATGACATTTAGGCATGGATTTTTTTTTAAGAGTAGCATAGATAAATTTAATTAAATGTGCCTGATATACAGAATGAAAAAAAAAATGTAGTGTGAGTTGTGCCTGAAGTTCGATTCAGGTATGGATGTCCTCGAAAGTACGAATGTAGCAGTCCGTTGTCGTAAATTCTAGACTGAGTGCGCTGCACCTGATTTTCTTTTCGCATAATACATGCTTCCACTAGTAAAATCTGTCAAGAATAATATGTACACAAAATTTGGTGCCAGGATTTACAGATTGAAGACGCTATTCAGGTTCAGAGCCTGCTTCAGTGTGGCTACAGCGCCGCTCGTCCTTTGCCCTTTGGCTGTCTTCTTTGTCTCGTGCTCGCCGATGTCCTTTAGCTGGTAATAGTGCGGCGCGATCTCCACCAGCCATTCCGGCTTGAGCTCCGTCACCTGCCGGATATATCCTTGCTGGTCTGCACCAGCTCGTGGTACACCACCCACGGCGGCAGCACCTGCCCCATCCCGGAGTTCGGGTGCACGAACACCTTCTGCTGGCTCTTGACGGCACGGTACGACCCGTCCTTCTGCCGCCGTGCCGCGTTCCGGAAGTACCCCGCCGTGATCGCCTTCCCGATCGCGCTGAGGTCCCCGGCGCTGGAGCAGGGCTCGATCTCCACCCGCTCCAGCAGCGCCTCCAGCTGGTCTCGCACGTCCCGCGCGCGCTTCATGGTGCGCGAATGCACGAAGTTCTCGCGGCACCACTGCGGCGAGTGGCCCGTCTCCTTCCACGCGTTGTACACGTTGAGCAGCGCGACGTGGTCGCCGACGTTGCCCGTGTGGAAGGCCTGCCGCGCCGTGTCCGCGTGCACCTGCTTGTCTTTGGGCCGGTAGAAGACGGCGTTCCCGGCTGACAGCATGGCCGCGATGGTCACCACCTCCTCCGAGCACTTGTACTTCTCCGAGGCGACGATGGCCTTGGAGAGCATGGGGTCCAGGGGGAACTCCGCCATCCTCCTCCCGGTCTTGGTGAGCTCGCCGCGGCTGTTGAGCGCGCCGAGGGCGAAGAGCTCCTCCAGCGCCTTGAGCAGCGACTCCGACGCCGGAGGGTCCATGAAGTCGAAGCTCACCAGGTCGTTGATGCCCAGCGCCTTGAGCCTCAGCACGACGTTGGCCAGGTTGCTCCTCTGGATCTCCGGCACCGTGTCGTCGTCCAGGTCGGTCCTGAAGTTGTACTCCGTGAAGAGGCGGAAGCACTTGCCAGGCCCCGTGCGCCCCGACCGGCCGGCGCGCTGGTCCGCCGACGCCTTGGAATTGGCGCGCGGAGCAGCGACTCCATGCCCGTGCGCGGGTTGTACGACTTGATCTTGCAGAACCCTGGGTCGATCACGTACTTGATCCCGTCGATGGTCAGCGACGTCTCGGCGATGTTGGTGGCCAGAACCACTTTCCGGGCGCCCTCCGGCACCGGCTCGAATATCTTGGCCTGGAGCTCGGTGGGCAGGTTCGCGTAGATCGGGCATATCACCAGCTCCGCCATCTTGTTCGCATACGTCCTCATCTTCTCCTTCAGTATCTCCTCCACCGTCTCGATCTCGTCCTGCCCCGTGAGGAACAGCAAGATGTCGCCGGCGGGCTCCCTGACGTGCAGCTTCAGGATCGTCCCTACCGCGGCAGCGATGTAATCAGCCTCCGGCGCCATGGTGTAGTAGATGTCCACCTTGTACCGCCTCCCGGGATCTTGAAGATCGGGGCCTCGTCGAAGAAGTCGCTGAACTTCTCGGCGTTGAGCGTCGCGCTGGAGATGAGCAGCTTCACGTCAGGACGGAAGCACGATGTCCTTGACGAGGCCGAACAGGATGTCCGTGGAGAGCGTGCGCTCGTGCGCCTCGTCCACGATCACGACGCTGTAGCTCTCCAGGTCCGGCTCGCCGAGGAACTCACGGAGGAGCATCCCGTCGGTCATGTACTTGATCACCGTCTTCTCCGAGGTGCAGTCCTCGAACCTGATTGAGTATCCGACCTCGTGGCCGAGCTTGACGCCCATCTCCTGCGCCACCCTCGCTGCCACGCTCATTGCCGCCACGCGCCGGGCTGCGTGCACGCGATCTTCTTCCCCTTGGCCGTGTACCCGGCCTCATGGAGGTACTGAGGTATCTGCGTGGTCTTGCCGGAGCCGGTCTCTCCGACTATGATCAGCACCTGATACTCCTCGATGGCCTTGAGCAGATCGTCCTTAAGCTTGTACACGGGCAGATTCTTCCTCTCGTCTTGGAGCTCCCTCTGCAATGTGACCTTGGCATCGATGGCCTCGGCCAGTTCGTCCATATCGCCGTCGGCATCGGCGCCTGTCTGCACGCCGACTTGACAAACTCGACTGCGTCGTCGAAAACGAGCTCGTAGCCGTCGCCGGCCCGGCGAGCATCATTTGATCCGAACTGCAGTCGAGATTTCCTTATCTGCTGCTCTTCCCAGGACTCCTGCTCTGAGAAATTGTTCCTGTTCTTGCCGTCTCTCGCCGCCTTGTCGGGGTCTTCATACCGCTGACTAGCCACGGCGAACCGCTTCACCTGATCCACGTTTGCTGCAGCGTCGTAGGCATCGGGCATCCTGTAGTACTCGACGGCGTCGTCGTTCTTCCCGACGCGATCCTTGACAAGATGTAGATTTCCTTCTTGCGGTTGTGCTCTCTCTGTTCGGCGTCCGTCAGCTTGACGCCGTCGAACATGTACTGGTGGTCTTGGATCTCGTCCCGCAACTCATCCACCTTCTTCTCCACCCGCTTCCCCAGGTACCCTTGCCGCAACGATTTCCTGAGCTCAGAGATGTCGCCCCTGTACATTGCCTCGGACCGTTGGGCGAGCTCCTCCTGTTTTTGCTTTGTCGGCTTCCGGTCCATCGGTTTCCTGGTGTTCGCCGCGTCGCGTTCCCTGATGTGCCGTTCGAGCTGAGCCTTCTCGACCTGGTCCCGATCAATCTCTTCTAGTTCCTCCCCACCAGAATCGCCGCCGGCGTCCTCCACCGGACCACGCCGCGCCCGCACGTTCCGCCCTGAATCGTGCAATACAGTTGCCTCGTCGCCGCCGCCGTCATCGTCCCCTTGGCTCGCGGCCTTCCTCCTGAAACTTTTCTTGCCGTTAGTGTTGGTAGAGGACGGGGCGGCGGCGGTGACGGCAACGCACGCACCTTCATAATCGTCGTCGTCGTCCAGCAGCTGGAAGGTGCTCTGCTTCTTGGCGAACGCCGCCGCCTCCCGCGCCTGCTTCCGGTACTCGCTGACCCCGGCGGCGCCCTTGTGGGGGAACATCCCGTGCACGTCCTCCGCGAACGCGACGGTGGCGGCCGAGGAGGGCAGCCCGGCGAGGTCGACGAGCCGCGCCGCCAGGTCGGCCGCCGATCGCTGTCCCGCGCGAGGCGGAGTACAGCTGCACCACCACGGCCTCGGAGTAGCCCAGGAGCGCGATCAGACGGTCGGACACCCGCGTCTTGAGCCGGCCCTCCTCGCTCGCCATGGCCTCGACGGCCGCACCCTCGTCGATCCGGCCGCGCCTCCCTGGCTTTGCCACGACCGGACGCGAGTGGAGTCGGTTCCAAGAACTCTCGATGGTAAAAGGAACGCGCGATCGCTCCGTAGTTTGACCAGACTATGTAATCGGAAGCTGCCTATGGCGGTTCGAAACCGACTCGGTCGATAGGTCGGCCGGTCCTGAGTTGGGAATCACGTGCCTCACACTGCGAACCAATTTTGTAAAGCTAAGAGAGCTTGCATGTCAAAAAAAAAAAAAAACTATATACACCTCAGGTGCATAAACTTTTCCTCTAGGTGGAATTCCACTCAGAAGAAATGGTCATCAGATCCTACACACAAATAAACAAGAATTAGCACATAAATGTAGTAAATAATACATATATTCAGTGAACAGAAATTTCAGTTAAAGTGGCACGCTGAAATGAAATACAGTGCAACACACAAATTCAGTTTTAGAGTACGGACAGTGTTAGGAAATTCAGAATTGGAAAGTTCCATCACTCAACTAAGGCATGATTTTTTCATCAGGTTATCAACTTATACCATCAAACAAATATACCTCGTGATCATGTACTCCAACAGTAAACTCAAATTCAGTTAACAGTGCAACACTCAAATTTAATTTGAGTGCACAGATAGGACGGTGCAATGAAATTCAGAGTTGGACGCAAACAAGGCATGATTGTTCCATCAGATTGTCGACTGATACCATCAAAAAAGTTACCTCATAGCTGTGCACACTCTATATGCAACAAATAATTCCACTACTCAATACAAGTTCAGATTTAGTTAACAGGACAGTCCACTACATTTCACAGTTTGCTATCGTCTATCAAACAAAACATGATTTCTTTCATCAAAGAAATGTACCTCATGATCATATTCATCTACTCACTATGCAACAAGAGCTATGAACACCCGCATGATCCACTGCTCCATGATGATCGGGGCATTATCGAAACAGGGATCAGACCCACATGATCGCTGCAGTACCGAAACAGGGGATCAATCCCTAAACCTAACCTAAACCAAATAATACCGGTTCCATCCAAAATTGACGGCTAAATCGCTAGTGATCATCAAACAGAGCCTAACTAAAGCCGCCGGCAACGACATGAAAAAGAGAGTACAAAGAGGGTACCGAGGTGTGGCACCGTGGTGCATCCTCCTATTTAAACAGACGCAGCTGCGTATCTGGTGGCATCGAGATGATATCGATGACCGCGAGGCAGCTGCGTATCTATGTCCATGCTTGTTTTCAGGAAGGAAAGGAACAAAGACGATCACAAAACGTAATTTCTAAAAATAACTGTCTCAACGGAGTAGGACGACGAAATTAAGTCATTTTACCGAGTAACAGGTTTTTTTCCGCAACATTTCAACGCCCAAAATGTCCACCCGTGGCAACCAACAAACGAATTCAGACTAAATGGACCTAAACTAAAACTGATACTGTAGTCATTTTTTTTTTGAATTTTCCACCACTATATTAGGTCAGCAAGCCGCCTCATTAAAAACCCTGACAGTCCCCTGAGGTACCCTGCCAGGGAAAAGAGTGCGTCAGAAACTTGCCGCCTCAACCAAACACAGATACATCGTTCATTACATCAGAGAGGATGAAGCTAGGGGGATCATCGTCCCAATACACATTGATTTTCGAATCAAAAACATTCCTAGCTATCTTATGAGCTACTTTGTTTGCTTCCCTTGGGCAATGTTGAACTTTCAGTTGGCCAATTCTACTAGCTATATCGAAACAATCCATCAGCACCGCAGTAAAGGGACTCCACACCTCGGAATGTCCATTGAACGCCTCAACTAGTTCCAGCGAATCTGTCTCCACAATAACCGGAGTGCATCCCAAGATTTCAATCAGACTTAAACCTTTCTTCAAGGCTAGGGCCTCAGAAGTGGCGGCATTCAACAGGTTATTCAGAAGAGTAAAATGCATCGGTGGTCATGGAACTTGTCTGGCTAGCTCACTTTCATCATCGTACTTCGGGAAGTTAGACTTACGGTCACTGAAGACACCTCAGCGGCTCATCTACGGTCACTCCCTCCCGTTTGGTACGTATTTTGAGTACGTGGCATACGTTTGACCTAGTTGACCATCCACTTGAGACTCCACCTCACTTTAATAGTATTCTATTGTCAAAAAACAAAATCCAAAAGGGCTAAACTGCAAATTAGATCCCAGCTGCGGTGCCCAGCCAGTGACGACGGTGCCCGTCCCTTGCGCCGCCGTGTACGCCCCAGTGGCTCCTCGCGGCCGCCCTAATCCTCCAGGCGCGCTGCCGGCCATGATGCATCTTGTGCGCCGCCTCCCCATCTGGCCGCGCTGTATCGCCATCTTCCCCGTCCAATCCCCTTCCCCACAGGTCCTGCATCGTCCCTCTCGGCCTCTCCCTGTCTTCCACGGCGACCACAACGTTTGCCCGGACGCCAACCCAGCGGGATACATGGAGGAGAGGTGTGCCAACAGCTGAGCACAGCAGCAAGACGACGACCCCGACGCGGCTCGCCGAGGATGCGCAAGGTGCCGCGTCAGGCGCGCCATGTTCCCGGAGAACACGCGTCGGCGTCGCTCGTCCATAGTGGACATCGCCTCGTGAAACTGCCGTGTCCACTAGCTCTTTCGTGCCCATCTAGTCTCCCTGACGACGAAATCATGCTGCGGCGTCCATAATCGAAGCTCCGGTGACACCATGCCGTCCGGTAGCATCGGCATCTCGACAAAGGGGATGGCTCCCATGAGCACCGCCCCTGTCAGCTTCTGGCGGGCAGAGCGGATCAGGGAGAAATTCGCCGCTGCAGAACGGTGCAGACATGGTGTGCGCACGGACGATGGTGGTTGTGACGTGCATGCCAACGGAGGCCGCGCTGCATGCCAGCAGCTCACGACGGAGTGGTGCAAGAACCTGTGGTGGCTTGGAGGAGTAGTCTGGGGGCTTTTTGAAAAGAAAAAACAGTACTACTCCCTCCGATCCATATTAGTGGGCACAACTTTATCTAGATACACATGTATCTAGTCTAAATACTTAACTAGATACATATGAATTTAGACAAAACTATGGCCACTAATATGGATCGGAGGGAGTACTAGATCCTTACGTGGACAGATGGACCGGTCAAAGTATGGCACGTCATCACAATACGTATGATACGGAGGGAATGACCGTAGATGAGCTCTTGGGGTGTCTTCAGTGACCGTAAGCATAACAATCCGAAGCACGATGATGAAATCGAACTAGGCGGACAAGTTCAGTGACTAGCCATGCATTTCACTCTATTCAGAATGTCACCACAACCCGCCAATGCTTCACCTTTATAATTACGCATGACAACTCCTGATGCCCCTGTACCGTTAGCAAAGAAGCATGCATCAATATTATCTTATACGTACCAGGAGAGGGTTTTGTCCAGGGTATTTCCTGGGGTTTCGCACCACTAGCAGCCCCCTTGTAATTCAGCGTAGAGCTTGGATGGAGAAACTTGTATGTTGGGGAGGCGCAACAGTTTCTCCTTTCACTACTTCTCTCCGCTGCCACCATATATACCATGCTCCAACAGCTAGAATTTCTTGATTCCCACATGCTTCAAATTATCCGGTGTCTGTAATTGCTTCGCAGTTCTTCTAAAACTACAGACCCGACCTGTCCACAACCAGTCCCTTTTCAATTATCTCCTCAACACCAATCGAAGTCCAAACTGCCTTAGCTCTTTGACAGGTAAACAACAGGTGACGTATGTCTTCGCATCAATGGAGCAGATAGGGCATTGCCCTGAGACGGAATATGTCTGTTAGCTAGAACTGCCATACCTGGAACATGCCATGAAGAGCTTTCCAAATATTTTTAACTTTACTTGGTACTTGAAGTTTCCAAAGGATGTCCCACAGGGTTATTGAAAGCGGTCCCTTGTTCATCCGAACGAGAGGCTTGTGGCCATTCTGGTGGTTCCATTCTAGTAGTACGCCGACCTCACCGAAAAGATGTGCTTTTTTGTGTAATGCCACGCAATAAAATCCTCCTGAAGATGAGGGCTAAGGGGAATTCTTTGAATTCTGTCAATATCAATTGGGCTAAGAAAAGACTTCATTAATTCCACGTCCCACTCTCCGGATTCATTATAAATGAGTTCATCAACCGTTCTGAGCAGGATGTTACCCTTTGGTGTGATCACTTTTCGTGTTGGGCTGTCCTGGATCCAGCTATCCTCCCAGATGTTTATCATTTTACCCGAACCAACCCTCAGATAAGACCTCTTTTGAAAGTATTCAGACCTGCTACAATGCTTTGCCAAGTAAAGGATGATCCATTCTTTGGGCCAGCCTGCAGTAGATCACAATTAGGATATTATTTAGATTTTAGAACTCTGGCACAGAGGGAATCCGGGTTAGAGATAAGCCTCCAACTTAGCTTTGCCAACATCGCAAGATTGATAGCATGAAGATCACGGAACCCCATCCCACCATTCTTTTTCGGAACACACATCTTCCACCATGCCATCCAATGCATGCGTTTCTGGATATCAGAATCACCCACCAGAAACCTGCCATAGCATCAGTCATCTCTTTGCATAGTTTCTTCGGAATTTTAAAAACAGACATAGCATATACAGGGATGGCTTGGATGATTGCTTTCAACAAGATCTCTTTCCTCCCAAACTGAGAAACTTCTCTTTCCAACCCTCCAATCTCTTGATAATCCTTTCAAGAAGGTGAATAAAACGTCGCTTCTATCTGCTCCCACTAGTGCTGGGAGGCCCAAATACTTATCAGATATCGCCTCAGTCATTATATTCAGTTCAGAACACATCTCAGCCTTCACCGGATCTACATTAGGACTAAAATAAATGCTGCACTTTGCTTCACTAACCAATTGCCCTGAGCTAGCACAGTACTGATCAAAACATGTCTCAATGAGGTTGCATTTGTCATATTTGCTTTCATAAGGATAAGGGAATCATCAGCGAAACATAAGTGTGATACTGATGGTGCATTTCTGCAAACCCTGACACCTTCCATGCCACGAACCTCCTCTCTATGAGCCAGCAGACTGACAGTCCTTCTGCACATAGTAGAAAAAGATAGGGAGACAAAGGATCACCTTGTCTTAGTCCTCTAGTAGGGGTAAAAGAATCTGTCTCTTGATTGTTAAACCTGATTTTATAAGTAACCGACCGAACACAGCTCATTAGCAAATCCACAAAATTGCGGTCAAAACCAAGTTGAATCATCACACTCTCTAAAAGTTCCATTCAACCTATCATAAGCTTTGTGCATGTCAAGCTTTACTGCACAATAACCCCATTTACCCTTTTCTTATTCTTAATGGTGTGCATACTTTCATAAGCTAAAAGGATATTATCAGAGATCAACCTTCCTGGAACGAAGGCACTTTGCACAGGGGAGATAACATCATCAAGAATCTTCTTAAGGCGAAAAGCAAGCATTTTGGATATTACCTTATATAGCACATTGCATAAGCTTATAGGTCGGTATTGAGTAATCATTTCTGGGGTCTCCACTTTGGGTATCAGCACTATAATTGTATCATTCCAGCCTGGAGGGACAGTTTTATTATTCACAGCATCAAGCACCTCCTTAGTAAGCGCATCTCCTAGAATATTCCAACATTTCTTGAAGAAAATTGCATGTAAACCATCGGAACCAGGGGCTTTCATGTCTCCAATGGAGAATAAAGCCTTTTTAACATCCTCAGCCGAGAAAGGTTTCAGAAGCTGTGCATTCATTCCTTCCGAAACTTTAGGGACAACTTTAGCCAGCAGATCAGGGTCCGGCTCATCAACTTCAGTGCTAAACAGACCTGCAAAATAATCTGAAACCATAGGATTTAGAGTTGCAGTATCTTCTAGCTAGGCTCCATTATCATCTCTCAATTTCTTTATCAAATTCCTCTTTTTCCTTTCCTTTGCAAAGTTATGGAAATAAGAGGTATTTTTATCGCCGTTTTGGAGCCAGTTTATACGGCTCCTTTGTGCCCAGTGTATCTCTTCTTGTTCTAGAAGTTCCTCAATTTCTTTTGCAAGTTCTCTCTGGAGCTCAACATTTTCATCAGTCAGAACATCACATGCCACTCTTTCCATCAGAACTTGCTTGTTTCAGATTTTTCTCTTCCTTTTCTGAAGAATCGACCGATCCCACTTATGAAGTTGATCATGTACGATCGCCAGTTTTCCCGCCAAGGTGTTCGAATTACTATGGGTCCCGGCCTGTTCCCAGGCCTCTTCAACCACTTGACGGAAATGGGCTTCTTTCAGCCACTTTGCCTCAAACCTGAGAACATGCGGCCCATGAGCCTGCTGGCCATCATCATCTCAATATTCATCAGAATAGGTCTATGGTCTGAATCACTGTACTCCAAATTTTGTAGAGTCGCCTTTCCAAACTTCTTGTTCCAAGCATCATTTGTTAAAGCTCGGTCTAATCTTTCTCGAATACGCACTCGATGCCAAGTAAATTTGTCCCCCACATAACCAAAGTCCGATAAGTTGCAGTCATCTAAAGCCTGACGGAACGCCTGCATGAAATGTTGTGGTCTTGGGTTTCTCCCTCCTTTTCAAAGGGATAAGTATCTCGTTTATGTCTCCCATAATTACCATGGGAGAGTGACCGCCGCATTGAGATCCCTCAGACACTGCCATGACAGGTGCTTATCCTGCCATTTAGGCTCCCCGTAGAACCCCGTAAACCTCCACACATCATGCTGAGAATTGCCAACAAAAACATCAATGTAGTTTTTTGTCTTATGCCTCAGAGAGACGTTATCTCCTTCTTCCACAAAAGTAATAAGCCACCGCTGCGGCCATCACTTCGGAACACCTCCTTGTAATCCATATTCAGCTGACGACGCAAACTCTCTGCCGCCCACTCATCCAATGAGTTTCGGACAGAAAGGATATCCAGGCAACTCCGCTTCAACAATTCAGCAGAGCCCGGATCGCCGTGGCCCGGTTAAGGCCCGGCTGTTATATCCTAATATCTTCATTGCGTCCGGTCAGCTTCCTCAGTGGAAGCCGTCGATATCATTTTGTTTGTTTGTTCCAATCTCTCTTCGTTTTCTTCTGTAATTGAATTTTGCCTGGTGTTTCTGAATTCAGTCCACCTGTCACCTCTGATTGTTCATCCACAGACTCATTTTCTACCAAGGCTAGCGGAGTTATATCGTTACCAGGAGCTCTGTAGGCTTTGGTAGAGAAACATCAAAGTTCAATCTTTTCCGCTTGTTGGGTCTTTATCCAACATGTCTGTATCCATTTGTTCAAACGAGTTATTCTGCAGGTGTTCTAGGTCTCGTCATAAACAGCATTATCATATGCTTGATTCCATCTACCTCTTCCAGGGAAGTTCTTCCTCTTGTAGCACCACGACCCCTCCCGCGGCCAGGAGCACTTCTGCCCTTTGCTCATCAAACCCGAACCTGAACCCCGACCAGCAGCCCGAGAACGCCGTGGTGCTAGGATGAAGGAACCCCATTCAAATTTTGATTCATCATGTTCCCCTGTTCCACATTCCTCATGCCAATGTCCAATCATACCACAAAAATTACAGAACGTTGGTAGCTTCTCGTACTTAACCTGGAAGAATTCAGTCTTTCCTCCTTTTGTAAAGCTCACGAATCTGGTCAGTTTCTTAGCTACATCGAGCTTTACACGTACCCTGATGAATTGTCCCACAAAACCATTAGGCAGGGTGATCTGAACCTCCAGAACTTCCCCTATCCTTTTTGCCATATTCTCACAAAAGCTTTGTTCCGAAGAACACCATCAGGCAGCTTGTAAATTTGGCTACAGGTCTCAATCGATCGAGCTTAACACTCTCAGGATTAGAAAAGCCATCATATTCCAGGATGATCAAGGCTGACCCACGAAAGTCCCACGGCCCTTGGTGGAGGGCTTTATTCCAATCTGCCAAACAATTGAATTGTATGGAGAAGAGATTAGGGTTTAACCTCCTCCAGACAACTTCCTTTGCGGGTTCCACGCACCCCTCATGTCACCGATCAAAGCACCTTGGCTAAACGATTTCTCTGTCAAAACCCTAGCAAGGGCTAGCCACTTCGGCTTCTCTTCCGGATCTTGCACTTCGTCCTCCCAGATCAGGTTATCAAGTTCATCATCTTCCAGATGTAGTCTCTCCAGGAGCTGTGTAGGATCCATCTTCTCCTTCCCTCGCGATCTGCCAGCGGCCGACGTCTGAGCCATGTGATCGAAAACCAAACTCCAAATCTCCCCCGAGCGCCGAGACGATCGGAGAAGAGAATCAAAACTCGTGGCGGCGCGCCGCCCAAGGACTATCAAACCCTAGGTCGTAAGCCGTAGGGGAAAAACTAGGATTCTGATACTGTAGTCGTTAGTGTACCATCGCACCACAATTTCAAAGTTGGTGTATGAAAATGCACATCGAAAACAAGTTGGTGTACTAGTCTGCAATCGGTAATACATTGCACTTTACTTAATTCTTCAAAATCACTCAGTCATGCGCGGTGCATTTGTGGTGGCCGTTGTTGTGTCTACAAGCCTGTTGGTTCGATGTCGATGAGGAGGCCCAGAGCCGGGGACGGCAGCGGGTGCCGGGAGAAGCTGCCGTCACAGCTGGCGGCAAGCTTCCACCTGAACCCGGTAACAATGTAGTGCATGGCCACCAGCGCCTCCACCCTCGCGAACTCGTTCCCGGGGCACACGCGCACGCCGCCACCAAACGCTACGAAGTTGTAGGGCGGTATCGGGCTGTCGAACCTCGCCGGCTCGAACCTGCCGGGAATCTGGAAGACGGCCGGGTCCAACTGCGTCATGCTCGCCGCGGTCAGCACCTGCCAACCCTTAGGGATCAGGTGGCCGTCGAACACCACATCGTTCACCGCCCTCTTGAAGTTGCCGAACACGGGTGGCACCAGCCGCAGCGTCTCCATCGCTGCCGACCAGGTGTATTTCATCTTGCCGAGGTCCTCCCACGACAGAGCTTCACCCGAACGCTTGCTCCTTGCAATATCTTGCTGCTCCGCCACGACCTTGTCATAGGCGTCCCTGTTGCCGTCAAGGTGCCGGATGAGGAAGGTGAGGAGGGTGGCCGTGCTGTCGTGCGCCGCCACAATCAAGATCATGACGTTGTCGATGATGTCCTCGTCGGCCAGGCCCTCGGCGAGCATATGGGTCATGAGGTCGTCAGACGGCGAGCTCTTACCGCGACCCAACCTGGCACGCTTCTCCTCGATGATCCTGGCGACAGTGCGCCGCCCGCGCCGGCTAGCGGCTAAGCACTTGCCGAAGGTGGTGAAAGGCAAGTCCACCGGGATTGCCCAGATGCCCCGCACCAACTGCTGGAAATCCGCCAATAGCTCCCGCCTCACGGCGTCGTGGTCTCCCCTCCTGAGCCCGAAGAGGACGGTGCACATGATGTCGAAGGTGAGCGACTTCATCGACGGCATCACCGAGACAGTGGCGTTGCCGCTCCATTCCTTGCGGAGGTGGTGCCGGACCTCGTCGTCCATGACGGCGACATAGCACCTGACGGCTTCCACCTTGAGGAACTGTACCATCATGGCCCTGACGCGGCGGTGGTCGTCGCCGGCCAGCTCCCGGATGTTCCGCCAGCCGACCATTCGGTTGAAGGCCGTGGTGGTCTTGGTGGTGAGCGCGGCGCTGGCGAAAAAGAACTTGTTGGCCGAAGGTCCGACGAGGAAGGCCGTGGGCAAGCCGAAGAGGGAGAGCTTGGAGATGGGGCCGTACTCGGAGGCCCAGCGCTGGAGCCACGCCTCGGCGGTGTTGACGCGGAGGGCGCGCAGCAAGCCCAGCGTCTGGCCTAGGACGGGAAACCCCAAGGAGCCGGGAGGCAGCCGCTGACCGTCGTGAGAAAAGCTCTGCTTCTTTCTCAGGTGTGGCGACACCAGCAAGATGGACACAAGGATGACTGCTGCTAGAGCTGCCAAGACGGAAGCATCCATTTCCATCTTCCTCGGTTTCTTCGTTTTCGAACCCAGAGCTACGCAATGCACGTTTTGTGTCAGAAGGGCACCCGTACGTGTACTTAAATCTTCCCCTCCACAATATGTAATCATTAAGTTGATGATACCAAAGCTAGATGCAGGCCTGCTCTTTTGAATATTAGAGTGCTACTTTGTCTAGGGGAATACTGGAGTACTATGATATGAATAGTCTCTACTTCGTTTGTTTATTTGGTGTTGGAATTATTGGAACGAATCATGCTACCATGGATTCCACAAGAGTAACGACAAATAGAGGAGATAAGGAACCAACAGATACTACCTTAAAAAATCTCCACCCGCACCCTCCAAATAACCCCAAGGCCTATTGTGGGCTTGGAAGCCAAAACACGTCACCAACGGCATCACAAAAGGGTTGGCCTGACCGAAATCGTGTCCAGCACTCCTGAAAGGGCCCCCAAGTTTGGAGGCCCTCTCGGGGTGCTGGACATGGGGCGGACATGCCCTCCGACAGGGGTGGCCCGCCCGTCATACACACAGCGCCGGCGTGATCTGATTCATTCGCTCCCCCACCCTCCTTCTTTTTCCTCTCGCCGGCGATTCGCACAATCGCCGCCACTCTCATCGCCGCCTGCTTGATTCGCACCTCGGGGCCCAAGCCGCAGCGCTCACGCAGGCCTGCTTGCCGCCGCTCCCCGCCGGTCTCCGACCTCGTCTAGCGCCGGCGCAACTAATTCAGCCTGGATACGCCTTTTCTTCCCTCCGCCCCGCACACAACCTGTTCGACCATTGGTTGATAGGCTGATTTTATTGATTGGTCATTTGTGACCTTGTTTCATTGCTTTGTTTTGTCCAATAGGTTATGAACAGCGACGACGAAATCATATTTTTCCAAATGATGGCGGAGGATGCCGCCCTTGCGGCCGACGACGGAATCATATTTTCCAAATGATGGCGGAGGATGCCGCCCTTGCGGCCGACGACGAGGAGAATGAGATGGTCATGGCCGCACTTCTAGATGTTGCAGTCGAGGCAGACGCGACGCCGAAGTTTGGAGGATCAGCGAAGGGGCGGAAGGTCAACAAGGAACGTCACAACAGCAATTGGACACATGCTCTTGTACAACGACTACTTTACCTCGAATCCGATGAACTTTCCTCATAAATTTCGCCGGCGCATTGGGATGAGCAGGGACGTGTTTAGGAAGATCGTGCATGGCGTTCGGGAATACGACGACTACTTTGAGCTGAAGAGAGATTGCACCGGCCTCCTTGGGTTTTCATCTCTTCAGAAATGCACGGCGGCCATACGGTGCCTTGCTTACGGACTTCCCGCCGATTCGTTGGATGACTATCTCTGTATGTCTGAGTCCACCGCCGTCGAAGCCACCTACAGATTTTGTAGGCCAGTTGTGAAAGTGTTTGGAGAAGAATATTTAAGAACACCAAATGAGGCAGACACGGCTCGTCTCTTGGCACAAGGCCAAGCAAGAGGATTTCCAGGTATGCTTGGAAGCATCAATTGCATGCATTGGAACTGGAAGAACTGCTCATTCGCTTGGCAGGGGATGTATAAATCAGGACATCAGGGAAAGTGCAGTGTCATACTTGAGGCCGTGGCAGACTATGATCTTTGGATCTGGCATGCGTTTTTCAGCACCGCCGGTGCCTCCAATGACATCAATGTGCTCCAACACTCACCGGTGTTTAAGAAACTTTGTGAAGGCCTAACTCCACCATGCAACTATGTGATCAATGGCCATGAGTACACCAAGGGGTACTACCTCGCTGACGGCATCGATCCTACTTGGTCAACATTTGTGAAGACTATCCGTAACCCTGTCGGCGAGGCAGATTACCATTTTGCAAAGAGGTAAGAGTCTGTTCGCAAAGATGTGGAGCGGGCATTTGGAGTGCTTCAGGCCAGGTTTGCCGTCGTCCGCTACCCTTGTCTTTCATGGTCGCTAGGTGAAATGTGTGAGATCATGAGTGATTGTGTTATCATGCACAACATGATCGCTAAGAGTGAACGAGATCCGAGGAAGCAACTGATCAACGAGGTGTTCGATTTCCAGGGGCCTCTGGCCCATCCACAGCCGGGCGTGCCGACGCAGTATGCAGAATTTCTTGCAATGCATCGGGAAATTCGTGATGGAACAAGGCATCAACAGCTGCACGATGACCTCGTGACGCACTTGTGGGCTATCAAAGCGACTCAGCCGGCGGCGGTTTGATATGTCTGGTTTTGAACTTGAATTCGTATTTAAACTTTGCATTCGATTTTGAACTTGTGTTATAATAATTTATACATTTTCTATCTTCAATTCGTATTGAAATGAAAAACAACTACCGATGTAGTTAGATGAAATTTTTTTTGGAGTTGGCCTTTGGAGTGCGCCGCTTTGGGCTGCACCCCCAATTGGCCGGACACTCATTTGCAGGGTGCCGGTGGAGATGCTCTTAAGCCAGGAAAACGAAATGTAAAGTTCACTGTGTCATGTGTACATCAAACAGCAAGTGCACACTGTCTATTAAGAGATGGATTTATCAACACAAGTTCATATCGCCGGCCCGTCAGTTGTACGTGTAAACATCTCAATTTGTTCCTTGATAGAAACCCAACGCATTAGCAAAAAAAAAAAAAAAAAACCCAACGCATTAGCAAAGCACTGCTAGTTCCTATCTAGCTGCCCTGTGTTGTCACAATGCCCACAAAGTTAGATTTTGTAAATCGAGCCTTGCAAATAGATTGATAGTCAGTGATTGTAAGATTCGAAGAGATGGAGATGCCAACGACGCTTCTAATTGGTGCCAAAGGCGGATCGTGTAGGGCTATCATGTTCCGTGTGGGTATTGTAATCCAAATCGGCTCTTAGAGCATCTTCATTAGATGATGCAAAATAGGGTTGTGTTAAAAACATATATACATCATCAAAGCTAAAAAAATCAGCTCCAAGAGATGACCAATCCCTATATGGTGATGCAATTTTTTGGCCATGCCCTAAAATTTAGCTTTGGTGATACAAATTTGCATCACCACGGCTGCCGCAAAACCATCTCCCTTCCCGTGCGCAACCTAAATGGACGGAGCCACATGAGTACATGGGTGTACAGATGTACACGCCAAAATAAATCCAATTGTACAAGGTAAAAGCTGACAAGCTGTACGCTTGTGAATGAATTAATTCGTAAATTGTTTCTTCTTTAGTCCCAAACGAGCAGCCCATACTTCCTCTCCCCAAAGTCCATCTAGTACCTGCTAAGAGCATCTCCAACCATAATGTTCAAAATCGGTCCTCAAACTGTTCGCGGACACGTCCGGACGTGTCCACGGACAGTGACCGGACATCCCCTAAAAAGATGCTCCTACAATCACATACCTCAAATTTTAGAACCAAATTACTACAAACCATGCAACGTACTAGGCTATTCTACATCCTATCTTACTCGTCGTCGGAGATGACGCCCGCGCCCGCGCCTGCGCCGGAGCCGGAGCCAGAGCCGGGGGGCCTCCTCATCGGAGTCGGACAAGGCGAAGGTGGAGGCAGATCCGGGCCTCGTAGTAGCGGCCTTCCTTCAAGGCCGCCTCCGCCTTCATTTGCTCGTCGACGAAGCCGATCCTGTTCCTCATCTGACCGATGAGGATACGGTCAGCCGCCTCCGCCCGGAGCTGCTGCTCGGCCGCACGGTGCTCGTCCTCCGCCTGGATCTTGGCCTGCTCGGCCTCCGCCTGGGTTGTCCACTGCTCCCCCGCCGCCTCCGCCTGATGTCGGGCTTCCTCTTCCTCCATTCTTTGCGGAACTCCGCACCCGTCATGTGGACGAATGTGGGCTCTGCCTCAATATGAACAATGCCAACGTCCGCCGTCTCCGCCGCCTGCACCTCTGTGGCAGCCTGCGCCTCCGCATCTGCCTGAGCTTCGGCCGCTAGTGCTGTCACGTTAGTCGTGAGATGTATTATGAAAACTATGGTGATACATGGCTCATAACATGTCATTTGTTGCGGGTTGTTGTTTAAACTACTTTGTGATGGTGATAATATTTGCCATTGTCATCTTGTGTTTTTTTTTTGCGATTGTCATCTTGTAAAAAAAAAGACTATGTACACCCAAGTTATACATCCTGGCTCCGCCCATGAGTGTAAGTGCCGCTGAATTCACTCCCGCGTACCCCCCTCCCGCCTCTTATGCTCCCGTCGGCGGCCACCGGAACACCATGAAAGGTCGCCCAACTTGTCTAAAATGAGAAGAAAATATGCCTCGTGCGTATGTAAAATTGTACAATTTAACATATTAGTTATTATAGTATACAAAATTGAAATGTAAGGAAATATCATAACAATTGTAGGAAAAATTGTATAAATATGATGGTCATCAAATAAGATGGACTGTACTGATATAGATAACACTTTCTCGACGTTGTCGTGCATATTGCGTTTAAGAACTCTGCGATGAAAAGTCATATATGCAACGAAAATACATAGGAGAACCTGTGTAATACATACCTGATATTTGAAAATAATTTAGAAATTTTCCAAAGGTTCAAAAAGTTTCGAATTGACATTCAGGAACACATTATCAAGTATTGTACCCGCACAAAAAATCCCATCGATGCACACCATCAATACGTACAACACCCCACGCTAGGCTCAATATATCAGCACATATCACCCTTGCGGCTTCACATGCAGAAGTATTCTCGCTGTTGCGATGCCTCCCACTGTGCAATTCTTGAAAATGAAAGCGGTATCATGATCAGCATCAACATCTCGCCAGGGACGCCCCTGCGCCGTTATATAACCGGTTGGCCTCCCTAGGGGCAGCTGCACTGTGCGCAGCTCGCAGTCCTAAAGGAACATGCAATTAACGAACACGTTGCTACACATCAACATGCAAGATGTTGAATGAGTGTGATTCATTCCTGGAACATCGTTTTCCCGTAGCCAAAGATGAAATCTATACACTTTGGTACACACAAACAAGCAGGTAAGATATTAATACCATGCAACCTGGCAAGAAGATAGTACCATACAGTCTGTTTAGAATTGATGGAGTATAGTATGCGTAGCAGTGGTGGAGCATAGTGCTTGCAAGGGGGGCCATTGCCCCACCCCCCCCAACAAACACCTGGTGTGCATGTCTATTCGTTGCTGTATACTGTGTTTTCCCTTCGATTTATCCAGCCACTCAACCAGATATGATGGTATAGGAAAACTAAGAAACTGAAAGCACTAGAAGTGAAATTGACAATCCGAAAAGAATGAGTACATTGCATCTATTGTTTCAGGGTGATAAAAAAGGCCAAGCAAATTTATTCGGCAACAAGAACAATTGGTAATGTTCTGGAGGTACATAATAATTTGTCTGGCGCCTACACCAGCTATTTTGGGTGCCCCGCCTCGAGTGACTCAAATATCGTCTTTTAGTCACTTTTTTTTGCATTCATATAGCCTTATGTTTTTAGTTCTTTTTTCTCTTAGTTTTCGTCTAGATTCGCAAAAGAGAGAGAAGAAAAAGGAGAAGCGAGAACAAATGAAAAGTCATAGTCCCTCTCTGATCCTATTTAAGTGTCGCTAGTTATACATACGAGGTATACCTGCTCAGTTGAAATCTCACCACATATAAAACAGATCGGATAGAATACTGTGTTTAAAAGTTATGAGGCGTACAGTGCAGCACAGCCAGTATCGCAATTCTGCAATGAAAAGGCATATATGCAATGCATGTTTTACTCTGCTCCATTTCCATTTACACGCACATGTTGCCATCGACGCACAACATCAACACACTAGGCTCGTAAACACACTGCTTCACATCAGAATTGTTCGCTTCTGCGCACGTTGATCATCTCAAAGCCTAACGGAAGTGGCCACGGTGGTCGTGACGGTGCTCGTCCCCGCCGTCGCCATGTCCGTCATGGTGGTGGTCGTCGTCGAGGTGGCCGCGGCGGTCGGGCTGGATCCAGCGGCCGTCGGGGGCGCGGACCATGCCCTTGTTCTCGTCCTGGCGCCAGAAGGGCGGCACGCAGTGGTGGTCCTTGAGGAAGTCGGACGCCTTGTTCACCAGCGCCGGGTCCCGCCCGCTCGCCAGCATGAACCGCTCCCCGCTGCCATGGTACCTGCAGCAGCAAATTCAGATTCAAATGTTAAATCAGAGTAGTTGATGATGATTGTTCATTGACAACAAAGCGGTTGGTATGAAACGAAGCACTACAGGAATCCGTCGGCCGTCGGCGTATACCCTACGGCCGTCGGCGTAAGGATACGCCGACGGCCGCCGTCGTATGATAACCCGTCGGCGTACGTTGTGGTGGGCCCCACAAGACGGCATCCGGCCGTTCCGTCAGCCCTCATACACCGACGGCAATGCCGTCGGCCTTTGCGTTCCGCCGTTTTGTCAACTCCTCATACGCCGAATGCCGTCGGCCTTTGCATGCAATTTTTTTTGAATTTTTTAAACTTTTATTTTTTTTTCTATTTCGAAATTTCTAACTCAGCTACATACTAAATCTCTAATTACACACTTAATCATAGGTCAAAGTAATCACGCTGGTTAAAGTTTCCGTTCAGTCACCCATCCTCAAATTGCTCCAGCCCAAGCACTTCAAGATTAGCTTCCAAATGAGAAATGAGAATTTACTGATACTTGTATCATATCAATCATATTAACCCCTGAGTTATGATGTTACACTTTTTCATTATTTAAATTAAAAAAATTCATTTGAATAAGTAACAATGATTACGTAATAGTCTATTTTGAATAAATGACAATAAAATTAATTTTACTTTTATTTCCTTTTTACATTTAATATGGAATAATTCATATCTTTAATTCCGTTAATCGAAATTTGAAAAATAAAATGTCTATGTCAATTTGAAAAATGAGAGGAATTCAAATATGACATCCATATCATCCTTTGCACTGTATAAACATCGATGGTTTTAGAATATTGATCTCTTTCGATGAATAGTCATATTGCCCATTTTGACTCTTTTTTTGAAAAAAAATCAAATAAAGTGAAAAAACCCTCAAAAAAGGTATCCTCTGGCATTGAGTTATTTTATATGTACTAGTTGCTGTTAAAAATGATAAACTTCTTTTTTACAAATTGTTCAAAAAAATGCTTCACAAAAAGGTCTATCATATTTTATGGAGGAAATACCAAAAATATGTTGCAAAAGGCACCCATCTTATTGTCACAAAGGGTACTACATATTTTATGGATAATACCCAAGTATTAGGAATTTTCTCAATTTTTACCTAATTATTCCTATTTAAATGACTTTATGCCGATTTCCCAAAAGTAATTGAAATTTGAACTACAAGTGTGTGATAGTTTGGTCTATTTTTTTTATAAAAATCATTTTTAGGTACACAAGTAGTGACTTCATCACAGAAACATCGATAGTTTTGAAAAATGTGACCCCTTTAAATGAATATGCACGACGGTCATTTTGACCGTTTTTTTACAAAAATAAAAGAAATTGAGAAAATACTCAAAAAATGAATTCCTTTGACATGGAGTCCTTTTATGTGTACTAGTTGCTAGAAAAAATGATAAACTTGAGTTTTGACAAATATTTCAAAAAAATGCTTCACAAAAAGGTCTATCATCTATAGACATGTATAGTTTTCGCGTCAAATGACCAAGTTATGGCCATCCCCATGCCATAGTTTGTGATAATGTGTCCATACTTGACAAATAGGGGTGTCTTGGTATGGAAAACATTGTTGACAAAAACAATTTCCAAAATATTTTCGTAAATATCATTTTCCATTTTTAAGTGTCAAAAATGACTTTTTAATTAAGCAAATACCAAATATATGTTACAAAATGTCATGTGCATGGTGAAAAAGATTTTATGGATGTCATATTTAGATTCCTCTTATTTTTCTAATCGATTTAGACATTTAATTTGTTAAATTTCGATTTACGAATTTAAAGATATGAATTATTTCTTAGAAAAAAGTAGACGCCGACGGTGGCCGTCGGCGTATCAATGCCGTAAAGCCCCATTTGCGTGCCGTCATTGCGGGCCTTGTACGCCGACGGCATTGTAGACCCAGTATTCAACTTGGCCTGACATTGCTCTGACGTACGGCCTCACATTTCGATACAGTATGTTTTAGTTGGTTGGTGGCTTGGTGCAATTCACGTTTAAGTGTGAGCTAACGCTGCGATCTGGTCGTCTGCGCAAAGTCAGCTAGCGAATCTGAATCGGGTTCTCACACCTTCGGCTTCGCTGTCTTGATCACGACAGCGCGATGAGTTGGCTTGGGTTAAGAACTCTAGCCAGATCCACGGACTGAGTGAGCTTATGTTTGTTTAACATATCCATGGCGCACATGACAGTCGACAGATGAGTATTACAAATGGACATGATGCATAATTAAGTTGAGCATTACGTACGCAGTACGCTACGCATCGATCCTATTGACTAAACCCTATCTCGCATAGATCGGACATTCACACACACGACCCGGCGTCCCTTTAAGAATTCACTAATACAACTACATAGATCTTGTCGTATTGTCTGTGTCAGTTTATTAATCACTTCTGTTGTGTACGTAAGCCGTGGTCGTAGTTTTGGACGGGAAATGCATTTTTATAGGAGCCGGTACCTACCCGCACAAGTTCCATAAATGTTTTGTCTGCGGCACGGATCTTAGGGCATGAATCAATGTTGGATCTTGTGGGCACCTGTAAATTTTCCGCGTTGGTTTTGGACGTACGGCTATATTATTTAGTTGGTATTAGGGAAAAGTTAATATTGGTCGGCACATGTTACTATCGTTCCAACTCAAGCATTTCGATCTTGGCCTTCTGCACGGAGATCAGCGATCCAACTAACCAAGATCATATCATTTGCCCATGCATGCACGGCTCGGCATGGATGATCTCTCATCTGATCTGTCCCACATGGATATTGACAGACATGGCTGGAATAATATCATAGCAAACGTCTGTCCCGATCCAGACGTAATAGTTTAAGCAAAAACCAAAATGCACATGCTTCATGCAGACACGTAACCTATACGCTCTCCTTAGATTTTTGACCCATCAAAATCGGGTCCAGTGACCTGTCCTTCCGGTTTATCATTGGTCATTACCACTGCTAATTATATGATTTGACTGCCTCAATTAGATTCCAATGTAGATGTCATTTTGTAACTGCTCGTGGTTGTTAGCTCAAGCTTTACGTCGTGAGAGCTACTAGCACCAATTTTAAGTTTTACTTCTACTTGAGCCACGTACGTCCCCATTGGTTGGTACCGAGGTGACAACGAGAGCATTATTATTTTGGAAAGCAAGATCGTCGACGGGAGAAAAATGGAGGTGCATGATCGGTGATCGATGCCGACGTGGAATGAGCGAACGTACCCGTCGAGCAGGTGGAGGTGCGCCTCCAGGTTGTGGGAGCACCCGGGGTCGAGCGTGTCCTTGAGGAACGGCGAGCGCTTGTGGTCGAGGGCGAGCTCGACGCCGACGTGGCTGTAGCACCAGGGCATCCGCAGCCCCTCCGCCACCCGCCGCACCAGCTCCGGCACCCCCTCGTTCAGGAAGATCCCCGGCATCCTTGTCACGTTGTCGTGCACGTTCACCACCCGCAGCGCCTTCACCCCGAGCTCCCCTTCGAACCGCTCCCGGAACCGCCCGTTCCCCACCCTCGGCCCGGAGAATGAGTACACGCACACCGCCGCCCGTTCCTTGGCGCCGTTGTCGGAGATCAGGTTGGCGCCGGACTCGGCGATGTCGTAGGCGCTGAGGATGGCGAGGGAGCTCCCGAGGCTGTGCCCCGTGACGCTGATGCTCACCTCCTCGCCGAGGGCGGCGTAGTGGCCCACGAGCTTGCGGACCTCCAGGAGCACCTGCTCGCGGGCGGAGTACTTGCAGAAGCGGCAGGAGGGGTCCTTATCGGTGTACAGGTCCACGAACCCGGACTCCACCTTCACCTCCGGGTCCGGGCACGGGATGCCCTCATCGGCGACGGGCCGGAGGAAGTCCATCAGGTCCGACACCCACTCCAGCCGCGTGATGGTGCCGCGCCACGCGATGGCCACGTCGCGCCGCCCCAGCCGCGCCGACTCCTCGTCGGTGGACACGGCCACGTACCCGATCCAGTTCGCGCGCTGGCTCCACACCTTGGCGTCGGCCCGGGACTTCTTCTGCTGGGAGAAGAAGTTGGGGAACCGGAAGTTGGAGGTCGCGTACAGGTACCGGGTCACGGCGTACCCCCGCGCCGCGTCCGGCATGCCGAGCCGGTCGAAGAAGGCGCGGCGAGGGTACTTGCAGCTGCCGCAGTACCGGGACGACAGGTCGTAGTCGAAGGCGTCGTAGCAGGCCTGCGCCATCTCGCCGTACCGGATGAGCTCCGACCGGAGGAGCGGGTCCATCGGGTCCAGGAGTCCCGCCCAGTCGTCGCGGCCGTGGATCTCGCGCCACCGCGCGGCCAGCTCGCCCTCCTGCTTCTGCGCTCCGCGGAAACGGACAGATGGCGCATCATCGGGTAGGTACAGGTCGTCTTCTTCTTCGGTGGTGACGTTGTGCTCGAGCTGGCCGACAAGGGACGCGACGGCGTCGTCCCTCGTGGCCGCGGAGGGGAGCTGTGATCTTTTGCTGCTGCTGAGTGGTCCGCGTGGGGATTGAGCTCGGCGGAAGGAGATTTGTGCGTGGGTGGTGGTGGCGGCGGTGCCGCGGTGGGGGAGAGAGGAGAGCTGCGCGGAGAGGTCGCGGCACGAGATTGGCGCCATTGGAGAGGCGATCGCTTGGTCGTCGGGAAATGGACACGCGGAGAGGGACAAGGCACAAAACGCTTTTAAGCCCTCGGGCCCTCGGACGAGCTGGGTGGACCTCCCAGCCCCCAGGCCACCAAGCCTTGAAATGTCTTTGCCAAATTTTATAGGAGTATTTCATAATTATTTTCATAGAACTGGTATGAGAGAATTTTGAGATCTGCAAACTTCAGCGAGTAAACTCTCAAATTATTACCTGTTGACGATGTCCCTTAATGAGTTTTTTCTAATGGTTTATCATAAAATAAATAGTGCTTATATATGTCCTATCCTTTTTCTTATATTTTTTCAATGGGTTTCAAAGAGTTTTCAGTGGCAGATCATATTGCACCTTTTCACTTTACGAGTTTACCAAGATTCTTATAAAAACTTTTCAATGAGGTAATATATACACAAGATTATATTTCATACCTCCTATTTTCCACATTTGTGTCATGTGAGTACTTGCTTTCGCACATAGAGTTTTCATATACTTATTGTTTATACTAGATGGGGATTTTTACATTATATAACTTGGCTTGTATATCCCAATGATAAGCTTCCTCAAATGCTCTAGGTCATAATCAAGCAAGTTGGATGCACCTCCATTAATTTTATTGGAGAGTTTTCATACACTTATAGCTCTAGTACATCCCTTGTGTAGCAATCACTACTCCTCTAATACTTTCGATTATAGGATTTTCTCTTATCAAATGATCACTTGCAACTGTTTGGGCCTTTCTTTCTTTGTTCTTCCAAATCTCCATTAATTAATATTCTATTTGCCATAATCTCATGGTGCTAAGACCAAGGCTCACACTTAAGAGTTGCGTTAATATCGAAACAGTTGAAGCGGGGAGAGTATGTTAGATTCACCTGACTTAATTTTGGTTTTGCCACAATAAGATTTGTTTGATGCTTAGTAGAGGTACTGATGCTTTTACATTTGAGACATAATTTGACTCTCTTATTACTAATCTTTGTGTATAGTTTTCATGTCTCCAAAGCATTGATCCAAAAAAAAGGTTTTAAGTTGATTATCTATATGGTTTGATGATTGTTTGTTTGATGTCAACTACAGACAACTGATTTGAATCATTTTTCTCAGCTCATATGTTTTACATTACCTGATGAAGATCATGTTTGGTAGCATTCAACCTCAGAAAATTATTTTGTTTATAATTTACCTACTTGAGGACAAGCAGGAATTAAGCTTGGGGATGTTGAGACATCAAAAACAAATATATAATTTTTTTGTTTCATGCTTCTTTTATATCATTGCTACATGTTTTACTATGGTTTTATAGCATTTATTGGACTAACCCATTAATCCAGTGGCAAGTGTCAGTTTCTGTTTATTTGTCTATGCATTACAGAAAAAAATGCAAAAATAAACTTTCTCGGAAAAATATGAAATAAATACCATATTTCTTTCGGGAGAAATAAGCCACCGAGCTAGAAGCTGGACCACGGGAGGGAAACCAGGAGCCCACGCATACAACCCGTGTGCGCACCTCGGGCAGCACCTTACGACTGAAGGGTTACGTGCAGATTTTTTTTTCGTCCTACGTAAACGCCAAGATCTATCTATGAAGATATGATGCACACAATATGCTAGATCTAGTACTTACAAACACCATAGCGGAAGTTCGCGTTTGTCGATGACGATGTCGGTGAAGGCTGATGAAGATTCTCACCACCAAGCCTGGTGGTGAGAATGTCGCCGACTCCCTCGCTAAGGATCACACGTGTAATCCCTCTGCTAGTATCCACGCATCTACTACGCCAACCCGTCAGTGTTGCGCCATCTAGGAGTCGACGTCGACGATGAAAGACAACCTTTCAGCGTAGTAGTAGTGTTATATCTAATCGACTAGATTAGATCTATATGAGATAGTAGAGAAGTTCTCAACACATGAGATCTAGAGAGAAAAGCTCTGGAGAGGACACCTCAATAACCCTGAGAAATTGTTGTGTTCAACCGTTGGGTGTGTGTGTGTGTGGGGGGGGGGGGGGGGGGTTACATAGTGGGAGGAGAGGGGGAGGCTTCCCCAAGGCCTTGGTGCGCCGACACTAGGAGGCTGGCCAAACCCCTTGCCCAACTCGGATTGAACTCTTAGTCCAACTGCGAGTCCCTTTCCCAATACTCCTCCTATTTTTCCTTTTATCTCTTCCTTTAAATATGGCATAAAATAAATCCCACAAATCAAATAAAAGGAATAAAGGGGGAGGTGGTGCGCGGCCCTAGGTGAGCCCTGGGCCCCATGCGGCTGCACCACCAAGCATGGCGCAGCCCTAGGGCACCCATTGCCCCCTCCAACACTCCCCCTTCCCGAGTTTCCTCTGAAACTCTTTCGGAACCCTGTGACCCCTTTAGATAAAATCATCGACTCTATCCAACGATGCCAGGAACACTTTCTAACATCCCGGGACATCTCATGCCCGCCTATAAATCTCTGGAAAAGCTTTCAGCCTCTCACCAGCATAATATGCCTCCCATAATAACTTCTCTGGAACACCTTCAATTGACATCGGAGTTGTTCTTGTGACATCGGAATAAATCCCACCACTCTCAAACATCACTACGACTACAAAACACTCTCAATAAAAGAATGACACAGATTAAGCGTGTGACCTGGAAGGTTCGACAATACATATACATGTCTGGAGTACCTTCCGAACCATGGATGCCCATGATGGCTCCTGTGTTTCACGAATAATGAAGGAACCTTTTATGTTTCTCATTATGCTAATCCCCTTAGCTTCACGATACCAGTGATATCACGAGGTGAGAGAATGTGCACTATGTGATCATACCATTCGATCACTACACATCTAACTCGTACCGATATCATTCTCTTTTCCTCATTCATATCTCGATGTCCTTGTGATAAATCACACTGTGTCTGACAGACGATTGGCTGACATTGGTGATACTGAGAGGCCCCATAGTATGTATCTCTCCATCGCCTGGAGGAGTAAGTATCGTTCTTGTATATTCTCAGTTCCATTACACACACTTTAGGTTATACCCGAAAGTCACCGCTAAAATCTCCGGTTAGGGTAGACGGTTGATGACGACCAAAGCATAACTGTCAAGATGTGCGGTCACTAGATGATCTCATGGTATAGGGACATAACCAACGAAAACTTCATAATCACTTTGCTAATTCATTAACATCAGATTATCTCTTAGCAAGATCATACACTTGGATCGGTTCAGTACTATTGTTATCCCAACAATATACCCTCATAGTTGATTGACTTATACAAAGTCCATGATCAGGAAAACTTGGTCATCGTACAACATATAAGCTAATCTTAGAGACAAGATTAGGAACACTTTTTTGTTCATATCTCTACACGTGCATGTCGGTTCTCCTTTGAATACTCACTATTCAAATACCATAGCAGTAATAGGATAAAGATATAAACCTTAATAATGAACTTGGAGATAAATAATAACTCAAATATTATTATCTCTAGGGCATACCTCCAACAAAGGAAAGGAAAATTACAGTGCAATCATTCACTGTTACACACGGGATCCTAGGAAAAAACAAAAAACAATCGGTTCGTTCGTCTTCACTGCCATAGCCGGACGACCTCGAGGTTCTGGTATCAGCGCCGCCATCGGGACTCCAGCACTTTGACCTCAGAGAGGTATCCCGGACCGAAATCAAAGATGATCCTCTAACGAAGGAGGAAAAAAGCTCAGACTCTCTCTACAACCGAGCGTGAAAGGCCTCCCTAGGCCGAGGATAACAGAGGCCAACTCGTGGCGCCGTTTGGAGACTCCGCCAGAGGACGTTGCAGCATCTAGGCGGCACGAACACATGTGCACGCCCCCATCCCGTTGGGAAGCAACCGCAGAAAAGGCCGGCATCTCCATTTCCTCCTCTCCAGCACCATGCCTGTGGAGGAGAAGATGAAAACTAACCAGATATACGAGCATCGCCCACCCATCGAGCTTATTCAAGTGCATATAATATGGTGTAAAATGACACCTTTCTGATTTTCTACACTAATTATAGTACACTAGATGGAAAATGACCAAATAGATTGAATTTTCTAACTTTTTTTTCTACTTTCACACATTTAAAAGAAACTCGACCGGTTTTCAAAATCAACTCTAATTTGAACTGTAAGTGTCTTATAGTTTGGTAATAAAAATTGAGAACAATTATTTTAAGATAACCAAGTATAAATCTATATAATAGTCACAAAGGATATTGAAAAATTCAAGTTTTTGTTACGAACAGATGTGCTGCTGATTTTGACATTCTTATGAAACAAATGTCAAGAAAATGCAATCTTTTGGCATGTATTCCTTTCATGTGTATTATTTTCTAGGAAAAATTTAAACTTGAATTTTGACTACTTTTCAAGAAAATCCTTCACAAAAATGATATAATTCATGATAATGTGCTCATATTTGGCACAAAGGTGCATATTGCCATGCCACACAATATTTCCAAAAAGAGTTTCTATTTTTTGTATAATAAATATTTCCCCATTTTTAAATGTCAAAATGGGTTTTTATGAAGCAAGTGCAATATATATAGTGCAAATATTTTGGTGCAAAATAGCGCCTCCCAATTTTGACACAAAGGGTACAATATTAAACGGGCAATGTCCCAATAGTGTGAAGTTTCCAGGTTTCTCTAGCTACTTTCACACATTTAAATAAATTTTGGCCAACTCGCGAAAGTAATTCAAATTTGAACTGACGGATGTGTGATAGTTTGGTCATACAATTTTTTAAATCATTTTAAGTCACCCATGTAGGATTCTAGCAATAGCTACAGAGGGTGCAAAAATATTCAACCACTCCCTATGAATAGGTGTCATTTTAAGAAGCTATGCAAAAAAGAGAACATACCACATGCATCGTCTTTTGGTCTTTTGATAGTGTGAGGGATGCACTAGTCATCACACGTGATGCCGACATGTCGATCTACCAAACACCGCACCCTCAGGCCACAATAGAGATAATGAGGGAAGCCATAAATGTGGACAATGGCGACTCTCAAGCTCCCCACAACATTCAGGACAATTTTCATCACATATGTGTACAGATGAAGCCCACACGCACGGTGTTGGCGGTGGTGGTGTTTGTGAGCTCGCCTACCTCGAAGAGGAGCGGTTGAACAAGGCATCACACATCTAGTTTGAAAAGGCGTCTCCAAACCCTGCATCCATTGGTTGATCAATTGCGGGTCCTAATTTCCAATAACATGGTTTTGGTTGAATAATCTGATATTTTGTTATAGTGGATTAAATTCAATTGACTAGCTTTTGGATAGATAAAAAATCTTTGAAAATCTTATAAAATTTTATAATATTATCCCGGCAATTAAAGTAATAATAAGCATTGATATCATTAAAAACCTAAAATTTTATATAGAACATTAAATAATAATGAGCATTGTTGTGTCATTAAAACCTAAAAAATACTATAGAATATTAGGGTAATAATGAGCATTGATGTCAAATGCCCTATAAAAGCTGATCCCTTTCACCACCCAAAACAACCATACACAACATTTCTAGTTGATCAACGCTGCATCTAAACTAAGATGGCGAGGAGGTCCACAATTTCGATGTTGCTTCTCATCCTCGCATTCATCATGCTTTCACCGGGTACCTATCCATTCTTTCTCATGGATGCACATTTCGTATTTTGGCAATCAAGCTATAGTTAGTTAGGCTTTGTGGTGCAACTATTTAATTAATAGTATATAATATTCCATGGTGTGATATTTTAACCTTACAGATGTGGAAGCTCACTGTCGTGATTATGTGATCCCGCTGACTACTAACTGTACTAATTTAGACTGCGTGACGGCGTGCGAGGAGCTGTTGCAGCGCATACAGTGTCCAGGTTGCAGCGTCACTAATTACACCAGGTGCTATGAAGATGGTTGCGAGTGCGATATATGCGACGATTGATCTATCTGTGTAATTTGTGGAGATGCATGCTTTACTCTAAATTGAGTTGTGTAAGAGAAGCAGTGAAAGTTTTGTGCTCGGTCTATACCTCTATGTTCCTGGAAAGAATGTGTGTGCCTTAATTCGTCGACGGTCCATACGAGGTTAAAAGAAATAGGATCCAGCTATATATAGATTCTTGTCAAACAAAGGCAAAAATCAACCTATGGATCTCGTCGTTTCCTAGGCCAAGATTGGGCCATGGGTACATGGTAGGTAACTTAATTCCTAGATAAATCTCCAACACGACTGCCACAGGTAAAAAAATAAGACATCATAAATGCCCTGAAAAAAATACGATTCACCGATAGACATGCAGCACACACATCGGCCGTGTGACTTCCGTACACTTTGAGGTGTGACATATATATGGATCTCATCGGCTTCTAGGTCCGGCATCCCAGGGCCACTCTTCGGGGTTGGTAACTTAGGCATCTCTGGCCAGCCCCAAGAGGCCCCAGGAAGCCTTTTTAGCGCCGGATGGAAAAAATCGTCCTAGTCGTGCCCTAGGATCTCCTTTTCGGCCACCAAAACATAAATATTTATCGGTCGTAACTTGTGAAAGTAATCCACTTATACAACTGACAATAGTGCCAGGTGTGTTGGGACACAAGTTTGTTATCTAGTATTTATTTCACGTTGCTAAACGGAGTGAGATAAATTCACACATTTAAGGAAAAATTAGGTTATCTGACAAACCTTTTTGCTTGGAGACCCAACAAATTAACTACGAGACATCATAGCGATGAGACATCAAGACACCACCATCTAAGGCCACGCATCTCCGTGCCAACACCGATGTGTGGACGATGACCGTACAATTAGCTAGCACCAATGCTCTAGCACCGATGTTTTCAAAAGCTAGCACCGATGCTCTAGCACCCAACCGGGAAGGAGGTGCAGAGCATGCGAATGAGAGGCTCTAGGTTAGAAGTCAGGATCACACAAAACGCGTTCGTTTACTGCTCGTACATAAAAGTTTTAGGTGAGCAGATACTCACCTACACCCTCACATTTTTTCATGTTTATCTTTTTTCATGTCTCCCAAACCAAAAATACACATCAAAATTTGTAGGCAAATGATACGTGGATTTGCAAAACATAAAGTTAACCTTTTTAGTGCAATGTAAATATGTAAAATTATTTTTATTCATAACTATTATTATATATATTTACATGGTATCAAAACTTTGCAACCTTTTTCTACACATTTTAATTCTAGTGTTACAATTACCTACAATTTTTCAAATTCATATGTTATTTTATTTGAGAGAAAAAAAAAGAGAAGTTACTACAAATTGTACCTCAGTCTCACTTCCACTAGCCTCTTTACGCCCATCATGGGAACGAGTACACGAGCCGCCGGTCAAACCCAGTCGCTTCTGAGCGCCTTCGCCGCCGTGTCCACCACCGACACGCGCGCAAAGTCCTTGGCGGCTCAGTCGAACCGGTGCCAACTCTTCGCCTCCTCCCCTAGCAGCCACCACAACAACATCATGGGCGTCGGCGCGTCGTCGTTGGACGCCGAAATGATTGAGCGCCGTCGGTGGCGCGAGGGGAGTCCTTGGCGTGGGATTGACGCAACATCTACGTGGGACTGGCGTAGCAGGGGACAAGGAGTCAATGACGGCGGCGAAGCAGGAGAGGGGGAGCGAGCGCCGACGCTGGTGCCAGGGAAGTGAATATAGAGGGAGAGGTCTATGGCATGAGGGATGGAGGATGATGAGGCAATAAATTTTACATAATGCATGTATAAAATGTGATGCATAGTTTTAGTGGCATTATTCAAAAGATGGAAATTTGTATTGGTATTCGGAAAATTGTAGTGACATTTATCTAATTAACCCAGAGAAGAATGTTGGCAGCAACACATTTTCCATAAAATTCATGTTCACTTCTTTTGCATTTGATGATTCGAAGTGAAATCAAACGACTAGTATGACCGGTAGAAGCTGCCCGCCGCGCAGCCGTACTCTGCTCCGTCCCCCTCACCCTATCCAACCAAATCCGCAACAAACTCACTCCACCACCGCCACGGCTCCACCTCCCACTCCTCACCTCGCATGCTCGCCTCGCTCTGCTCCGCTGTCCACGCGCGCGCGCACTCCCATCCCTATCGCTCTCCATGTTCGCCGCTTCCACCGCCACCGCCTCCACTGCCCGCCTCCTGTTGCCGCGCCCGCCCGCCGCCTGCCGGGGCCTCCCCTACCACTCCCTCCTCCTCCCACACCGTCGCCCCCGCCTCCGCCCCCGCTGCGCCGTCGCCGGAGGAGGCGGCGGCGCTGCCAAGGAGCCGCCTAGGACGCTGTTCCCTGGCGGGTTCAAGCGGCCGGAGATCCAGGTCCCGGCGCTCGTCCTCCGCGTTGGCGTCGACGAGGCGCTCGGCTCCGGTGTCGCGGTGGCCGCCGCCGTGGCGCGGGGCGTGGGGATCGTCGTGCTCGAGGCCGGGGAGGAGGGCGGCGGGCGCGCGTACGAGGCCGCGCGCGCGCTCAAGGCAGCGGTCGGGGACCGCGCCTACCTGCTGATCGCGGAGCGAGTCGACGTCGCCTCGGCGGTCGGGGCGAGCGGCGTCGTGCTAGCGGACGATGGTTGGTGACTCAATTCTCCTCAGCTCGTTTTGCGTAGCTGCTTGCTTTGATGGACGGGCATCCAGCAGCCAATTTTCCCTATTCAGAATATCGTACTGTGTCCTCGAACTTAAATTTTGCACGACTTCAGTTTATTTTCTAATTTTTTATCCTATCAGTAAATTATAGTACCATCAAGGCATCAACTGCATTGCAACATAAGAGTACGATTATCTGAAGAAGTTCTTATCCCTTTTTTCGTGTGTGCAGGCATTCCCGCTATTGTTGCAAGGAGTATGATGACGAAATCCAACTCTGACTCTATATATCTCCCTATTGTCGCTAGAACCATACGGTCTTCCAACTCTGACTCTGCAAGAACCGCTTCGAGTTCTGAAGGGGCAGATTTTCTTATCGTAAATACCGGAACTGACGACTTCTCGAGTGTTCTTAATGGTGCTGGTGCCCAGAATGTGAAGATTCCAGTTTTCTTCAGTTTAACTGATTTGCAAAGTGAGGGGTCTTATTCCGATACCACATCCAAGCTGTTCCAGTCTGGTGCATCTGGAATAGTTTTGACTCTGGCTGGCATCCAACATCTCACTGACAATATCATAGAAAGGGATTTCTCGAAAGTGGGTGCCACTGATAGAGTGCCTCAAGCCACTTACTCTTCTGCTAGTACGCTGGAAGAAACAAATAATGTAATGGTCCTAACTCGTGAGAAGACAAAAGTTGCTGGATTTACAAAACTGGATGAAAAAGTGATGCAGCTAATAGCGACGGAAAAACCTATTCTCAGTGAAGCTGTTGCTGTTATCCGCAAGGCAGCACCAATGGTGATCATCTAATGTTACACAGTTGGTAGTTAAAGATCCCTGGAGTGAACTCAGTATTATTCATATCATTGTCTCTACAATGTGCTTCACTTGAATGTAATTTTTGGTGCGTTCTGACAGATGGAAGAGGCAGAACTTCTAGTTGATGCTGCTACCCGCCTGAGTGAGCCATTTTTGTTGGTTATTGTGGTAATTTTGTGTTTACATTATATATTGATTATGACATCACCCATGACACCATATATAGATAGTTTGTTTTCTACTACTAAGACACACAATACATAAAAAATGGTTCTTTTGTGATTAATTTCACGTGTCATACGATTCATTTCCCACGAAGAAGCAATTAACTATTCTCTCAGATCCGGAAAAAGTGTCGGGAGAAAAATACATATCACGTACAAACCGTACATATAACGGGCGCCAGTTTTTTCGGAACGGAGGGAGTATTTTTTTCCTAGAAAGGAACACTAGTGTTTGTGTATTGTTTTTAGAGCCATCAAAAGGTATTGACCATGTTGAGTCAACCATTAGCACATGTCATTTAATGCGGGTTTCTTGGTTTTTCCTGTCTCATGAAAAGTGATTGAAACCTCAAATTTTGTCATCTTTTTCTATCTGTGCTTTGTGCATGTCTGTTTTATAAGAGGAGAAATATTTATTCCACTATGCTGATGCTCGTTTCTATGATAGTTAAATCCACTCTTCAGTATTTTTGAAAAATCTATGCATTATCATCCTCATTTAACTATTTACATCCTCGATGGTTAGGCATTTTGCATAAACCAACACAAAGCTCATTAGATTTCGGATGCCGCTGCCTGCTATCATAAGGCATAATCAGTTTTTAATTTTATCATAGTGGTGACAAGTGACAACATGGTCATGCTCTATAGTTGCATAAGCTGAAGTGTTGGTCTTATTATTTATTTGTTGACTGTTGTCATGCAAAACCATTTTCTTTGAATTGAAAAGTGATTATACAGTATACCTTATTCACTACAAAAAATGACTGTATTTCCCCCATAATCTTCAAGCCATTTATCTTACAAACTGCCTTTTTCAATTAATCTGAAGCATTTCCTGCAACGTATCTCAGGGTGAATTTAACTCAGGAAAATCAACATTTATAAATGCTCTACTTGGAAGGAAGTATCTTCAGGAAGGAGTTGTGCCCACAACAAATGAGATCACATTGCTGTCGTATTCAGAGGTTGATTCTGAAAGCATAGAACGATGTGAGAGGCACCCAGATGGTCAATTCACATGCTATTTATCTGCTCCGATTTTAAAGGAGGTAAATAGAAATTAAGTGCAATGATGCTAATTGTCTCGCTAACCTCAGAGGAGTATGCTATGCAATTTTATTCTTAAATGCTAGTACCTGTTTCCTCCAATGCATTCAATTAGAGATGCTAGCCTTTTATCCAATATTGTGTTGGCTGAATAAACTAGCTACATCAGGTTAGATGAATATTCTATATCATAGCATTCTCTTTACACCCACTAGAAAGCTCGAAGATATACTAGTTCCGAGGAAGCATGTTGCGAGTCTTAAAGGAATATGGATGAATTATCAGGAATACATGTCTTTCTCCTACAACATGCTGTAGTTCTCACAAAACACACCTATGTATTAGTTGTATCAAATTGGCTGCTGGTCAGCATTGTTACATCTTTAACAAGGTGCCAAAGGTAATGTCAGTCCTGTTCAATCTTATTTCCTCTAAGTGTTCTAGGTTACATGCCTGCCTAGTTGCAAGGCCAAATTAGCAGTGCATTTCCTTGTTTTTTTTACTTCATGTCCTTGTTCATGAGATCTTCATTGTGTATTGTTGAACAGATGAACCTAGTTGATACACCTGGAACAAATGTTATTCTCCAGAGGCAGCAGCGACTCACTGAAGAATATGTCCCACGAGCTGACTTAATACTCTTTGTCCTGTCATCAGATAGACCGTTGACTGAGAGTGAGGTAAGAAAAATATTCTCATGAGAAAGAAATTCTCGAGGTTTTGCTAGAAAATACTGAAGTATGCAATCAGGCATGGAGTAGCCAATACTGACTGACACAAATATAATATCTACAAAACTGATTTTTTTTCTTGGCCTTTGTGGAGTACCACAGTGCTTCGGCTTTCATACAGCCGAGGTAAGTTAAAAGGCTGTTCCTGCAACTCCCGGGCCTACTAGGCTTTGTGTCATTATTCACTTCAAACTAGTACATCACATATCTACTAACCAGACTTTTATCCCCATGAAACTAAAAATGAATCGGGCAGTCCATGTTACTGGAGATGCTGGACCTAGGTTTAGAAAGGCCCCTCTTATTCTGATATATCTAATGAAGAATGCATTGTGTTTTTGTACATTTTTTTTCTAATGAAGGATGCATTGTGTTTTTGTACATTTTTTTTTCTAATGAAGGATGCATTGTGTTTTTGTACTTTCTAATAGAACTAAAATGTATGTTCTGAACTTCTAGGTCGGATTTCTCCAGTATGTCCAGCAGTGGAAGAAGAAAGTTGTATTTGTTCTAAACAAATTGGACCTCTATCGGAACAGTGACGAGGTTTGATGATTTTTTCTTTTTCTTTTTTCGATAAAGGGCATTTTATAAGAGTTGAGGTTTGATGCTTATTTCTTCTGTGTTCAAGATCTCAGCATGATAGTGTTTTGTACTTGTTATTTTCACTGATCTTGTGGGTTCACTTCTCGATCCACTTGTAGCTCGAAGAGGCCACTGCCTTTATCAAGGAAAATGCAAGGAAATTGCTCAACACGGAGGATGTAACACTGTTTCCTGTATCTTCACGCTCTGCTCTAGAAGTCAAACTTTCATATTCAGAGAACAATGGTAGAGAGCATTATGGGGAAGTTTTGTTAACTGACCCTAGATGGAGAAGCAGCAAGTTCAATGATCTTGAACACTACCTATTGAGCTTTTTAGACGGATCAACAGATAATGGAAAGGAAAGGGTCCGACTGAAACTTGAAACACCAATTGGAATTGCAGATCGTTTGCTAACTTCATGTCAAAGACTTGTGAAACTAGAGTATGAAAAGGCTACTGATGACTTGACATCCATCAGGGATCTTGTTTCTGGTGCAAATAGCTATGCTGCAAAACTTGAAGCTGATAGCAATTCCTGGCAGAAGCAGATTTCATCTCTTGTAAGCGTTTCAGATATGACTAAATTTCTTTTACCCTTACTTATTTAAAGTTCTGTTGTGATATAGTACTCAACACTTTGGAACAAAGGCATACCTTATGCAGTTTTCTTGGTTTGATGTAAAATATTGGCATACATAAAAATCTGATGATGCTTTCCTACTACGCATGCTTGGTATCTTGCCTTATTTGGTGTTGTGTGAGTGTGTGGTTGTGGTAGGGTGCGTCTAGTTGTGCTCTGTATTTCTTCAAAAAATAAGGGCAATTATGATGGGTACTTTAGTCATTTTCCCATGTCATCGCCTTCAACTGAGACCTTAGTCTGCTTGTGTGGTCGATGTGCCCCAAATGTACAGTGATATTTTATATTTCTGTTGCTTACCTAGCATTGACATTTGGTGACATCAATACTTTGCATACTTAATTCATCTTTTCCTGCTGATTGATAATATGCTTCTATTTTCTTTTGTTCACGCAGATTGATAGAGCAAAAAGTCGAGCTATAACACTAATGGAATCTACGCTCCAGCTGTCAAACATTGACCTTATCTTTACATACATGCTTACAGGAGGAAAAGGCCCTTCCGCCAAAGCCACATCATTTGTTCAAAATGATATTCTGAGTCCTGCCCTTGACGATGCAGTCGTACGTTTGGAACTCAACTACATTAATCATATTCAATGAATGAAGTTTGATTTCATACAATATAGTATTTGTCCAGATTTGCATGCAAACTGCTCATGCCCGAATTTTCCAACTTCGCTGCAAACAACCAGGGACGTAACTGGGCTAACATCCATTAGCTGCCTATTTGCTTCCTAGCTGGCTACACCATACTAGCTGCAACATATTAGGTGGACAATTCTAACTCAGAGGGATCAATACACAGCTGGAACTTGGAACTCAAAACTAACCACAGAAACTAGCCAAGTAGCACAAGCGAAAACTGGCTTGTCAGTACATTTTGAGTTTGTTCACCACACATCTTGTGCTGACTGGTTTGACCCGTGAAAATATGACTTTTTACTTATCTGTGCTAAGAAGATCATTGTCTAGGCAATCTAGAGCACCCACTTTCGTCGATTATTCTGTATGTTTCTTGTAGACTTGGGTTTTGCAGTTCATTGAATAAGCATAGACATGTAGACACAGGCATGCCCACCTAATCTGTCGAAACTTTTTGAATGAGTTGATTTCATTTATGTTTACAATATAGCAGCATGTTTTAAATGTATTAAACCTTGTATAAGGCTGCAATATTTTGTTCAGCATTATTCTTGTTTCATTATTTGCTTGACCATGCTTATTGTTTCATGTTATGAACAGAAACATTTCTTTCTTTTGTTTAGGGATTACTAAGTGAATATTCAACCTGGTTGAGTTCTAGCAGTACCCGTGAAGCAAATTTATATCTGGAGTGTTTCCATGAAAGATGGGATTCATTGGTTACTCAGGAAGAAAGGCTCCCGTCAGGTCCAAATGAGCTTGTTAATACAGGAGAAAAACTCAGCATAAAGGCACTGGATGGCTTCAGTGCTAGTGCTGCTGCTAAGGTTTTTGAAGAAGAAATTCGCGAAGTGGTATGTCTACTAACATATACACTTTATTTTCATTCCCTAAACATTACAGAAGTTTGACAGATAAAGTGCTATAATAAGAAGACAAAAAAAATGCGACTTTCACTCCCTCAGACATCAGCACAACATTTTAGCCGAGATAATAGCTAAAACTGCTGGAATATGCTTGTAGTGTTGGTTTATCTATTGTCTTGGAAAGATAGAAAAGAGACTACTCTTGATTCACATGCTGTATAATTAATTTTCAAAACTTTTGTTCTTAGAAATGTATGCAAAGAAAAACTTTTACGTGAAGTTTCCTGAGCGTAAGCTTCATTGTGGTGCCTTTCTGGACATTAGCTACATTCGCTTTGGAACTTCTATGGTTTTGTGGATTATGTGAATGCATACCTTTTCAGAATATTTTGAATGATCAGACGTAATAAGATGTGGTACCAGAGTCTTTACACTATGGAAAAAAAATAGTCATAGCATAATGCCCCTCCCTCTCACTAAATCATGCATGCGGTATAAGTTGGTGACCCAGCCCCTGTTTTGACTATGGATGGATCAAAGAGATAACACATTTGAGGAAGGTGTAAGGGGAGGTTACTAAACTAGGGTAGAGAGTGCTTTGAGTGAGTTGTTGTAAATAAATGTCAACAGGAAAAAAAGTGGAATATGATAAATATCACCTTTAAAATAAATCTTTATAAGTTGTAGCAGAGGGAGTAGAATCCGTTTTTAGGGCTTTAAAGTGCTAGGATTAACTGAATATATAGTTTAGGACCACGTAGTTTGAATAGAATTCCAAGTTCAAACCGCTGGCTGCTCTGTTATGAGTTAAATTTTCAGCGTGTCTACTTTAGAGTCTCTCTGATTTTGTTGTACTTTCATGTCTGGTTATCATTCTGAGCTCTGCTATTGTTTCGTGAAGGCTACGGGAACTTTTGGAGGGCTTGGTGTTGCTGGACTGTCTGCATCTCTTTTGACCTCTGTTCTAACAACTACGCTCGAAGATCTACTTGCTCTTGCTCTTTGCTCAGCTGGCGGGTAAGTCCTTATTGATAATTATAAACCACTCTTCTACGAAATATATTTGGAACGCATGGGGTGAGCTCATACTTAACTACATGTGAATTAATCTACTGGGCATTGATCCTTTTCAGGTTTTTTGCAATATCAAATTTCCCTGGTCGACGGAAGCTTGCGATAGAGAAGGTCAGTAAGGCTGCTGATGAACTATCTCGTAAAGTCGATGAAGCTATTCAGAAGGATATATCTCAGAGTGCTAGTAAGCTAGTCCAGTTTGTCGACGTTGCCAGTAAACCATACCAGGACGCATGCCAGCAAAAAATAGATTGGCTGGAGGGTGTTCAGGGTGAGTTGTCCGATGTCGAGCGTAAGCTCCAAACATTGAAAGTCGACATCCAAAATCTCCATGGATCGTGACAACATTTGCTTTTTGTTCACAATTTCTTCATTTTTTTGGTCTTGTACTGTGATGATGCGGGTGTAGAGCAGTTAATTTAGGGTAGATATGTCTGAAATATATGTATGTATGTATGTTTGTACTTTCCAATCGAATGCCTCAAGTTCAATAAAAGCCCAGAGGGCCGGCACACAAACTTTGTGAATTATACATGGAAGTGTTAGAATTTAATGTGTTTATAACAATTGCTGATTCATATAGTATTAACTCTAAATTCTTCCAGCTGGATGCAACAGAATTGCCCCCCAAACCGGCGGCTGTTATATGTCGTCACAATATTTTTTTTTCATGAACAAACTTTCTATGAACAGATGTCAAATAGTTTACCTATTCTCTCTCTAGGGCAGGAAAAAGGATACTTGTGGGAAACAGATGTCGAACACTGAACTTATTCTCTCTCTAGGATTGGAAAAAGGGACTTAAAAGTTGCGGCATTCCGCGAGCAATGTAGTACCAGTACGTGATCAAAAGATTTATGTTGTGTTTGGGTCGAATATTATGTACGAGTTGGGTTACGGTAGGACTTGGAGTTGTAATAGGTGTGGATATGATACGAGTAGTATTGGAGTCGAACTCTTGTAGCCCGGGCCTCTCATATAATGTGGGGGCACCACACGTTGTAACCTATGACGACTTGATAGCAATTGACACGCAGGGGGAGCCGGCGGCTTGTGCCGGCGCCTAGGGCGGCCGTTGCGGTATCTTGGGGAGGAGCGCCCGTAGTCATGCCCCGCAGATGTAGGCGAGTTCGCCGAACTGTGTTACCAAACATCGTGCCTCGGTGTCGTCTATGATCTTGCATGGCGTAATTATCGTAACAAGTGGTATCAGAGCCTGGTCGAGGCTATGCGGAAGATCATCTGGAGGTACGAGGATCATGCTCGACGGGCGCCTGGAAACGTCCGATAGGCGCAAGGTGGAGCATGGCGGCGATCGTGGATGCGGTCGTTGGAGTCGGACACTTCGGACAGGAGACCTGGACCGTCCGATGGGCTGCAGTCGGTAGGGATTGGCTAGACGTGGCAATCGGACCGACATAGTGGCTGGGAAGACGTCGTGGAGGCGGCGCTTCGGCTCGCGATCAGATCGGCGACCAGACGTGGGGGACGACCGAATAGATCGGAGTGTGAGGGCATCAAGATGGTGCGCTCGGTGTTGCACAAGGGCGGCGTCGTGGCACTGCGGACGAGTTGTGTCGACGATGCGGGTGGCCATGGTGCACACGGATCGTGCACGGCTGATGCGCGAGGTGGCGACTGCAGCGGCAGGGTCGGCGTCGGGAGTACGCGCGGCAGGGCAGGCGGTAGATTGCTGACGAGGATCAAGAAACAGACGAGAGTTTCCGTCGGAATTATTGGCGAAATTTTTCCAAGCTGAACGGAATCGATAAAAGTAGGCGTTTGGTGGCGTACAGTGGTAGGTCTTCGTGATGAAACACGTCAGGAAACAGTAACAAAGATGATGCGTAGAAGTCCAGGGGATACCTTACACGTGAAAGGATTAAAGAAAAGAAAAAGGAAAGTTACGTGTGCAAGTTGGATCCAGCGGACAACCACATGAGCGGACGTGTGCGTGCATGACGGGTCCAAGCTGGACTCGATCGATCGGAGAATACGAAAACGAAGAAATAGGCCGTAGCCCCGCTATATAAATATATCAACCAACCGATACAACCAACAGTTTTGACATGCCGGGCGGCAACAAACATACACCCAAAGAAAAGAAAAATAAAAGAAGACATAGGCGGATTGACTAAACGACGGCGACCCAGAAACGTTGCGCCCTCTCCGATAAAGTACCACCACACTCCTAGCACCGAATCGACAAGTACCAAGCAGCACCTTCAAGAAGGAAAGCTATGCTGCTGCCCGGACCAACACTGGTCCTAGGGTTTCCCCCGGCACATAGGAAAGCAGATGAAGGTAGCCATGACGCCCTTCAGGAAGGAAAGGTGCCACCCAGAGCGGCACCGCGTCAGCGTCGGACGAACCGACAAGGATTTCTCCCGAAGCCCTATCCGCGGTCCTAGACGATCCGTAGCCGAGGAGCCCCGCGAGGACGGGCCTCGACACCACCAGACAAGCCGCCCACCGCCATGCGCCAACAGATTTCGAAGCCACCAACGCCGTCTCACCAAAGTGGTCGTCACGAGGACTGCAAGACAAGGGTGTGGCAAAGTATGAACCGAGGTCAGCAGAACCACGGCCGCGCGGGAGGGAACAACCTCCACCGTCGAGGACGGTAGTCGACCGGACGAGGCAGCAGAGCATACCAGTCCCTGTCAGGTCCGGCCAGGTCCAGCGGACCCGTAAAGCCCCCACCGGGCACACCAGTCCTAATAGGGTCCAGCCGGGCCCAAGCTGGGCCCGTGAAGCTCGCCGCCAAGCTGCAACAAGAGCCGCCGTCGCCCGCTGCCCCCCTGCACCATCCACCTCACCGAGGTCTGCAGAAAACACCTTGGAACGGGGCGGCCCGCCCGGGCCCAGATCTGGGCCGCAGGGCCCAGCCGCCCAACCTCGCTGCACACCGGCGCTCTCCACTGCGCCGCCCCGCGGAAGAGCACCGCCACCGCGACGCCACCACCGACCGAGGCCGGGCCACCGCCTCCTAGTCCGCACCGCCGCCGGAGATAGGCCGCCCCGCGCGGCCGCCTTCAAGCGCGGGTAGAGGAAGGCCGCCGCCGCCGGCACCGCCCGAGCCTCGCTCGGCGGCTCGCGCCGACGGCGGCGGAGGAGGAGAGGGGAGGCGGGGGAACGAGGAGTCGCCGGAGGAGAAGCCGCGCCAGCCGCCGCGGGGGCGGCGCGGTCGCGGGAGGGGAGGGGTTGGGGTTTGATAACTGATGTGTTTGTCTCCTTTCGAGGTCCAGAGACTCCAAAAGCCAGAATACGAAAACGTGATAGCCTGAGATTTGGATTCCGTGATAGGCAAGGAAAAGGAATAGGCCGGTGCCCAGCGAAATAAGAGGCTAGGCGACGGACGCAGAAAATCGATCTGCAAGTTCAGAAGAAAAGGTGGAGCAGGATCAGCGTGTTACGACATGGTTCCACGTCGATTCTGAAGGGCGGATAGGTCCGGGTTTGAGGTTTCTTGATATATCGTGGCAAATCTTTTTGGCGAGAACAATCGATCAGCGATACAGTGGCAGTTCATCAGGGAGGCATTGGCGATCAAGGCGAGCCAAGACATGGAAGGTTGAGCAGAAGTTTTTCTTCATCAGTCAGCGGTCATGGCACCGACTACCAAGTTTGAAGTGCAAAAGTTCGAAGGGACTGAAAAATTCGCGCTATGGCAGACAAGGGTGAAGGATTTGTTGGCGCAACAATGATGTTTGAAGGCGTTGCGGGATGTCAAGCCAGCTAAGATGGACAATGATGACTGGGAGGAGTTGTAGATGCAAGCAGCCGGGACCATACGGTTGTGTCTGTCGGACCAGGTCATGTATCATGTGATGGACGAGAATGTGCCGAAGAAGATTTGGGAGAAGCTGGAGAGTCAGTTTATGTCCAAGACTGCGACGACCAAGGTGTATTTGAAGCAAAAGTTATATAAGCTGTCAATGCAGGAGGGGTTGGATCTTGTGGAGCACATGAATGCCTTTAATCAGATTGTCACGGATCTAGCACGTCTGAGTGTGAAGGTTGACGATGAGGATAGGGCGATTCTTCTTCTTTGTTCATTGCCACCGTTCTATGAGCATTTGATCACTACTTTGACGTACGGCAAGGAGACTGCCGAGCTTGAGGATATCACTGCGGCCTTATTATCCTATGATATGAGGAAGAAGAAGGTCACGGAGGAAGTCGCTCAGGGTGATGGTTTGCTGGTCAAGGGTGAGCTAGGCAGGAAAGGACATGAGGTAGGGAAGAAAAAGAAGAAGGTGCAATGTTACAAATGTAAACAGTGGGGACATTATAAAAGGGACTGTCCAGTTCTCAATGGTGGGTCAAGTGCTAATATTGCAGCTCATGGTGGTGACTTGGACGGCAACGTTCTCTTAGTTGCAGGTGAAGTCATGAAGGATGAGGGTACAGGAGTAGCAGCTGTGTTCCACGGAGGCGGCGAGTTTGAGAAAGACTCGTCGGATAGCGTTCTGTAAGCTACAAAGAAGACAACTCAAGTCCGGAGTACATGTAGTTCGACGCTTAGCAAAATTCAAGGTGGTGGAGAATATTCGTCAAGGTGGAGTTTGTTGTGTTTGTGTCGAATATTATGTACGAGTTGGGTTACGGTAGGACTTGGAGTTGTAATAGGTGTGGATGGGATACGAGTAGTATTGGAGTCGAACTCTTGTAGACCGGGCCTCCCATATAATGTGGGGGCACCACACGTTGTAACATATGACGACTTGATAGCAATTGGCACGCAGGGGGAGCCGGCGGCTTGCGCCGGCGCCTAGGGCGGCCGTTGCGGTATCTTGGAGAGGAGCGCCCGTAGTCATGCCCCGCAGATGTAGGCGAGTTCGCCAAACTGCGTTACCAAACATCGTGTCTCGGTGTCGTCTATGATCTTGCATGGCGTAATTATCGTAACAATTTATTTATTTATTTGAAGCACAGTTTAATTAGCATGAAGTTGAACTTTCATGGTACCGAACGGCACCTAGTGGGGTGCCTAGTTCCTAGTATTAATTCCATCTACTTGTACAGTTGTACTGCTAAAGCGTGTCTTGTACTGCTTTAATTAGCTTTTCCTTCCTTACATCATCAGCAGCAAGCATAAACCATTTATGTTCAAGTTAAGGCTATGGTGTGCCTTGACTTGAACAGAAGCTGCCAGTGCCCAGCCCAGTTGCAGTGCGCAGAAAGGTTCCGGCCATTGTTTAACTCGGCTCAAAAGGCGCTTAAGTTGACAACTTGACATCATTCGGCTTGAGGCTGAACTGGCGAGCTTGCCGTGTTTCAACTTTCAGAAGGGTAGTTTGCTAGGCTTCACTTTGGTTTTTGGGAGACAAAACAGCTTCCTAGCTGAGTAAAATATATTCTTGAGCATGGTGGTCAGCCGTCCATATAGGTAGGCTTTGCCGACTTGTTATCTGGGATGTGGTTTTGAGCTCCAAATCGGTGATTTGATGCGGGTTTTTTCTTCCTAAAAAGGAGGGAGCCTCCTCGACCTCTGCATCTGATGTATTTAGTACAAAGCAACCCAATCGAAGTGGTTGTAAATTCGCAGTGTCAAAGTGCAAAGTTATTCGGTACTACAGGTGTCAAAAGGGAGACTAACATCAGGACATCAAATGTCAAAGGAACCTAGCTGAATATCAACGGATAGGCAGGCCATTCTGCTGTCATCTCTCCTGGAGCAACATTGTCCAGCCATTTTCTCAGTCCCAAAGAGTTATGAACGTACATTCTTTCTACTTAAGAAGGCAAAAGCAGGCAAGTGCCCGAACATGCTTTTATTCAAGATATGGAAAAGTATGAATAAGTTGGTACCACAAAATAGCCCTAGATACTCCTAACATATGCAAATTAAGGTTATACTGGGTCATCAATGGGTATATGGTCTTATGTTAAACAAATTAACTAAGCATGCAACTAACTCGTCCATCCAACACTAGTACAGAAATGGCTATTAGTGGCGCACCAATTTGGGATTCTGTGGCGCACCCAGCCCAGGGAGTGCGCCACAGAAAGACCATCTTTCTGTGGCGCACCCAGGCCGTGCGCCACAGAATCATGTCGCCGTGGACACAACAGAGGAATTCTGTGGCGCATCCCTAAACCGTGCGCCACAAAAAAAAAATTGATGCGCCACAAAAGGATTTTCCAGAAATACAGAAATTCACATTTTTCCTGTACAAATACATGTATATTACAGGAAATACAGGTATATTACAGGAAATACAGTAATAATAGAAACAATAATATATTTTGACACGGTATATGAAAACAAACACATTACTATGTCATCACAAACACTTAGAGCCCAAGATACATACATATAGTGACAAGTGCCAAAACACAAGTCTACAAAAGTTCCATCTCGATCATGTCACACAAGTCTTAATTGGTACAAAGGTTCATCTCATGTCACACACAAGTCTTAGTACAAATGAAGTTGTCACCGCCGCGATGATGGAGCATGATCATGGAGTCCTCTTCTTGAGCGGCGCCGGGAACGGTAAAAGCCATCTTTCGTCCTCCACTCCCTGGTGTCATTCTGCGCCTCTAGTCGTTCTTCGATATCCCTCTGACAGAGCCCTGAAGATGGATTGGGATATATATTGGTTAGTGATATACATAGAGTATAATTTATTCATCTAAGTAGAGAGGCAAGACAATCAATCAATTGTCATGGTTGGAAATCATATGGCTATCCTATTTGGGTTTCATAGCATAGCATATATATAATATATAACCCTACACATGCACTTCTACAAAAAAGTACACTAGTAATGCTTAGCAAGGCTTTCTTTTATAATACCTCTGGGGTAGTGGAAGGACCCTGATTTGTGAATGACATCGTCGAGGATGATCGTTGATAACTGCAGCCGGATGCGATGGAAGTCTGTTCTGTAATCAGCATCGGTGAGAGCATCCGCCATTTTGGTGTATTCTGCGAGACCAGATGGAATCTTCGTTTTCTCGAAATCCCGGACAATCGCTTTAATGTGATGGAGGGCGTAGTAGGCCTCCTTCACGCTGCCATCCAGTTGCTTGATGCAATGGAATCCGGTCCCATGCTGGAACTTGTGTGTGTTGTCCTCCGTGAAAAATTCCGACTTCTTATGGAAGGGGCCGCCCTTTTGGGCATAGGCCTCGAGAGCGTCATCGAGAACACCCTTTATTCTGGTGTATCGTCTCGGCGTGGATTTATTCCCCGAGTCCAAATAAGTGGCAATGGACCACCTCGGGGATACGTAGATGAGTGCGCAGTACTTGTCCCTGCTCAACACAATTGAAACGGAATGTTGGACAAAGGATCAGCGATGGAAGAAATGTACAAGAAGGCATAAGATACGACGGTGGCGAGCGGATGTGTACTTACTCGAAAAAGAAAGGCAGAAGAAGGGCGTTCTTCCTCTTGTTGGCCAGCATGACCCTTACGAGGTACTCCGTGGCCGTTTCCCGTGTCTTTGATCCTTCCACCAGATGGCTGTCGCGCATGTAGTAGGGATCCACTATCGCGACGTACGGGGTATCATCTCTCCTGATCTTCATCGCCACATCGAGCGCATATAGGCGGACCATGTTATAGTCCAGCCGTTTAGTGTGAAACAGGTTGAAGATGTCCTCGTACGCTATGAAGAACACATCCGCGGGGTCTTCCTGGACGAAGTCCACCAGCTCCTTTGGCACCTGGACCGCGAACGCCGGGTAACTCGGCTGCTTGTCTTTAAGAAGGAGCTCCTCTAGATGCAAGATAGATTCCTGCAAGGCAATCATGGGTCCTTCTGCAAGGCGGAGCAAGTCCCCAGACAAGATAGGTTTACCAGCTTCATGAACTCGGGGGAAGCCATCCGCACGGGGTGGAATCGTGTCTTCAAGACCCCGGATCTTAGGAGCTGGCTGGCTCGCAGAGGTGGAGGATCCTTTTCTCTTCCTGTGCTTCTTCTTGTTCTTCATCTCTGGGGATTGTGGGGGTGAAGTGAACCCCGCTTTAACAGTTTCTTGCAGTGTGTTAGGGCTGAAAATGTTACCCGGTTGAGCTTGATGATCGCCGGCATCCGGAGGCGTGTCGGTGAAGGCCAGGCGTTGTGTGCATGAAGTGGGACGAGCAGGTTGACCGCGGTGGTCGCGGAAGGGTTCTTCATCCACAAGAGGCATGTACATACCATCCATGCAGGCGCCAGTGTTGATGTAGTCATCGACGTTGACATCATTCTCCTCCTCCTCATTGCCGTCGTTGCCACCAAGTTGAGGTGCAACGGCTTTGTCCTAAACATAAACAATAGCACATCCGTTAGTCGGGAAAGTCGGAAAGTCAGAACTAACCTTGGACGGTTGCGGTGAAGACGTTCCCAACAACTGTTTGTGGCGGTTGGTGGCGGCGACGACCGGCGGTAGCTTCCGGCCGGTGGTGGCGGCGACCGGCGGTTCCTTCTGGGTGGTGGCGACGGCTGCTTGTGGCGCCGGTTCATCCGCAACAGCTTTTTTGGCCGCCTCGACGGGGGCCGAACGACCGGGGGCCGGGGCCTCGAGGTGGCGCCGCCGGTGCGCCTGACCCCATGAAGAACATCCCCAAGACGAATCTGGGTCTTCGGCCATTCCATCATCCACTTCCCGCATTCGCCAAGCTTCATGTGTTTCTCGGCTCCCGGAGGTTGCGTGGGGGGGTCGATGTCACGGAACTCAGGCAGTACCTCGCGCACATTGACTTTCATCACGACCTCGCTCATTCGGGTGTTGTGCATATCGCGGTCAAAGGTTGTATGATCTTGGCCGTTGCGACTTCCTTCAACTCGCCGCCGACCCCCACCCTATGCAGGAGTATGCAAGGCATGTCCTGGGAGTCAACACATGTTGGGCACCATGCATGAGATATGGCAGTCATCAAAGGCATATATAGTCATAGAAGATGTCGCGGACTAACTAATTAGTTACCTTGGTGATGGCGTCGAGCTCGGCTAATGTCGAGACAAGGGCGCCGGTGCCGGCGGCCGGCCTATCATTCTCGGCCGCTCGTGCGCATTATCATTATTCTCCGGCCTTGGTGTATGTTGATCCACGACAGGGGGCACCGGTGGGGTCACCAGGACCGGCGACACGTTATTGCTGGAGGTGCTGCCGGCGAAGCTGGGCACGTGTATCGGCCCCTGTTGACCTCCCGCTTGCCAAGCAGCTATCCCCTCCAGCAATGCAGGGGGTAAGAAACTCCGGAGCTTCTCGTCCACCTTCTCGGCCACTAGCTTGTCCACCATGCTGGAGTCCACCTTTTCTTTCTCTAGTGTCTCCAGCTTCTTCCTTAGCTCGAGAACCTCGGCTTTATCTTTAGCCGGCTTCCTCCTCTCCTTTTTCTTCTCGGTGTCCGTGCTGTAGTACTCGAGGAACTTCATGCTCGTACCAAAGCCGGTCACACGGCCAGCTGACGTCGGCGGCTTTGACTTGTCCCTCCCCTTGTAAACGTTCATCGCCCGGTTGAAAGTCGTGTCCCACGGGCCGGCCTGAGCCTCCTGGGACGACGGGCCGGCCTCAGCCTCATCCTTCAACTGATCCTCCTGCGGACAAAGGAAATAAACGTGAACCCATGTAGAAATCAACGCAAATGGACTTTGAGATATCCGCGGTAATTAAGTTCCTTACCAGCTTTTCTCGAAATCCAGCACATCTTTATAGTCGGTAACGAATTCCCCCGTCCCCGGCTTCAGATAGTAGCGGGACCGAACAAAGTTCCTAACTTGCTCGTCCGTGATTTTAAGCCACTGGTTCTCTTTCCCAAGTTTCGCAACCTCGGCATCCTCCTTGTCCCAAACGGGCTGTTTTCCTGCGTAACCGCCGCTTCCCAAACGGTGGTTACCTAAGTTCAGTGCCCGCATCTTCTTCCCCCACTCGGTCCATTTTTGAGCCTCCGGAGATGCCAAGGACAACTTGAATGCCTCGAACTCTTCTATGTCGATGTACGGCTCTTTGGCACTGATCTCCGCCCAGCTAAGACCCTTGTCAATCTTCGCCTTCACCCGGCCTCTCCAGCTGGTCAAGGCGGTGCTCATCTTCGTGATGGCGTAGTTGTCCACCTTTTTGTTTCCATCATCCGGGAAATTGTATCGTTGGTGAAGCTTCTTGAGGAGGTCTGTGCGCAAAGCCTCATTGTCCTTGCTCCTGAGGTCATACGTGGTGATCGGCACGGTTTCCCGGAGGATGCACCCTAGTTGCATGCCGTACCCGCTTGCGATGTTCCTAGGCTCCTGTGGTTGGCCACTTAAGGAGACCTTAGTGAACGTGTCTGTGACGGTGCCGACCGCTTGCGGTGTCCGGTCCTTCCTCGGCTTCTTATGCCTCTTAGCGGTCGGGTTACTACCACCACCGCCATCCGTGTGGTCGCCACACCCGACATCCGTGTGGTCGCCGCCATCGGTGGTGGTGGTTTCGTCCCCATCGCCGCCGGCATCCTCTATCAGAAAGTCACCATCGCCGTCACGAGCCAGTTCGGCGGCCTCCGCATCCTCCATCTCCTGGGAGAATTCCCAGTACGACTTGTTCTTTTCTCTAGCTTGTTCTTGGACGCTGATGTGCTTAGAAGGGCCGGCGTCGGAGGACATGTTTGCACTGCATTGAAAAAGAGGCAAAAAGTTAGTACAACAAATATAACAAAAGTATCACTTAATTTAGTACTAAGATACCCCGGCCCATGCATTAGTCGCAATACCCCATATGTCCTATTTTTAGCAAAGTCATGCTAAATTTCACGAAAAAATTTGGCATGACCTTTGCTAAAAATAGGACATATGGAGTACCCGAATTTGCCGGAACGGAAGTTAATCGATGTTCCGGCAATCTCAAGGGCCTCACGGGGTACCTGCACAAGCATTTCACAAATAATATCCCGCCGGCATCGCTGGCCGGCAACAGCATCACATGAACACATTTCCCGCCGGCATAGCTGGCCGGCAACAGCATCACAAACAACCACGACATGATGGTCGTGGTAACACAGAACACATGGTCACTGGAGGTTTTCGACGAAATGCTCACCAAAGGGGAACTTTAGTTTAGTAGTTGATGTAGTCGAAGCCGATGATCTGCACAAGAAAAGCATAAGAATTAACACTTCTAGTACACCATAGTGGCAGTAGCAAAAATAGTGGCAGTAGCAAAAATCACTTCTAGTACACCATAGCAATTAACATAGTGGCAGTAGCAACTTTTCATGTACTAACACTTCACAAAATCACTTCTTCTAGTTTCTTACAAACAAGCATTAACACAAACAAGCATTATCATTAGCAATTAACAACTATGCAGCAAGCATTATCATTTTTTTAATAGATGCGAGAAAAGGAGGTGTAGTCTCTAGACTGCATATGTCCACAGCAGCACGCAGTACCTAGCCAAATTAAATGACAAGCATGCTGGCAATATATTTTTAATAGAGCAACCTCACATAAGTTTTCAGTTTTGGGACAGTGGACACTTCAGTTCCTAACTTCATAGATGTGCATAGGTTATAGTATGCTATGAAAAAACGTCATGAACCTAAACTTCATTGGAATAACTTTCAGTGTTTATCTGCAACCTTGTGCCATATAATGCCCACGGCAGCTATGTGCTTTTGTATTGTGGAGACATAGCATGACAAGGTGAAAGGATCGTATGACACCTAGAGGGGGGGGGGTTGAATAGGTGCTACTTAAATTTTAGTACTTTTTAAATTTAGGCTTGACACAAAAGGTAAATTCTCTAGATATGCAACTATGGTGAATTTACCTATATGACAAGCTAGCAACTAAACATGGTACAATAAGTAAAGGCGGTAAACAAGGATAGAAGTAACCGAAGTGAAAGCACGCGGAGACACGGATGTAATCCCGAGTTCCTCCTTTTTAGGGGAGTACGTCTCGTTGGAGAGGTGTGAGCTACCACGAAGGTCAAAACTCAACCGCCACAAAGGCGGACGCACCTTCTTCTCCGATGAACCGCACCACAAAGGTTTGGTTCACCTTCCACTATCGGAATCCTTCAAGGCGGAATCCGGAGCCCTTACAACAACGATCCGGGGCACACCCACAAGAGGATTGGGTGCTCCCGAACAGCTACAAATCTGTCACAAAGACAACAACAAGTGAGTACAATATGAGGCTAGGTTTTCCCAAAGGAAATCCTAGCAAAGGGTCCCTCAAGTGAATGAAGGGGAAATGAAGAACGGCTTGGTGAAGATGTAGATCGGTGCCTTCTCCTTCAAACCTCCAAAGATCAACGCTTTTGGGTGGAGGGATTGGGAGATCTAGGTTGGTGAAGCTTTCGTCAATGGAGGAGAGAGAATCTTGAAGCTTGGAAGAGCTGGAGGTAGGTGGAGGGGTATAAATACCCCTCCAGAAAATCTGGCCGTTGCAGTCTTCAGAGGCCGGATATTTCCGGGGTAAGTGCCGGATATTTCCGGGTCGAATCCCGGATATCTCCGGGGTGGCCGGAAATCTCCGGCTAAATATCCGGCCAGCAGTTGGGGTACGGCAGTACCAGACCTTGCTAGACACTTAGTCGAAATCACGTGCCCCGGATATTTCCGGTCTCTTCCCCGGAATTTCCGACCTGGCCCCGGAAATCTCCGGCCAAGACAGAATTGAAGAACTTTCTCTCTTCTTAATTGAAGAACCTGAAACAATCAAACTTCACAACATAGCAACTTATTATTAGGACTCTATTCATGTTGTCTTTATTCACCAAAAGTAGGATGAAATACATGCCCTTTCAATCTCCCCCTTTTTGGCGAATAATGACAACATGACTAGAGGGATTTGCAAAATATAGACGGGCTCCCCCTAAGTGTGTGCGTTATTACGAATATGTTCTTGAATACAAAATGCACACGACTTATTGGAAAAAAAACACCCCCTAGATTTTACAAACCTCGCAAGTTCAAGCCAAGATATAAACTTACAAGAAAGGAACTTGCCAAGCACAATAATACACATAATAGATAGTTCAATAAGGAGTTCTCATATGTCTTACCACACATGCAAATAGAGGTTCACTTAAACCAAACAAATAAAACAAGTTGGGAGCAACAAGCATAAGATACAAATAGAAGAAAAACGCAAGCTTGTACTCCCACCCATGCAAATCCCCGAAGACCTAATAGAGATACTTCTCCCCCTTTGGCATTACGCCAAAAAGGGAGAGAGACCGATGCTAGCGCCCCAAGCATCACGCGTCCAGGTCATTGCCATCCTCGTCAAGATCCACATCATCCTCGACCTCACAGCTCCAGTTAACCGCTTCAGCATTCCATCGCTCATAAGGAACCAACTTCTTAGGAGGCTTGGGAGCATTGGAAATCTTGAGATGATCCATGATCTTGGACTGATTTGTCAGAATAGCATGCCTCTCTTCATACGCGACATAGTTTTCCTTGTGGAGTTCAGAACCCATGCATAACATCTTCTCCATGGCACGGACAACCCATGGACGGTTCTTCGGAGGACCAGCTTTCTTCACCTTGGGGTTACTAGGAGCTCGAGATCGAGAATCATTCACAAGATCTTCATCAATGTCTAGCATGGTGGCTTGCTTTTGAATCACATGAGCAGATTTCTGGATCAAACGGACATAAGAGTGAGATTCACAATCAAGAGCAAGATCCACATCCTTTGCTTCGTCCTCACTTAGAGGATAGAAATGCTTGATGAGCTTCATAATATAAGGAGCATATGGAGGAACCTTCCTCTCCATGACAGCTTGGTACATCTCATGAAAAATGAAATCCATCACATCAATACGGCAAGAGTTAGGCGCGGGATCACCAAGCAAATAAGTCTCATGCGCGAAAGCCAGAAGAGGGACAAGGCCTCCTCGAATATCATCGTTGTTGCCGGCGCTAGGAGCAATGGTGTGACGGAACATGCGAAGCAGAATATCATACACCGACAAGAGCCCTGTGATAGTACCAATAGAGCCTCCAGTAACATAGAGATCAGCCAAGATGTTCTTGTTGGGGGTAACACCGTCCACATGCATACGCTCACCTTGAGGGCTGAGGTTGCCTTCAAAAGGATAGCCAAGAAGGTCCGCAAAGTCATGGAAGGTAGCATGAAGCTTGTGAGGCCCATACATCCAAGTCATACCACGGTCTGGAGATGAATCAAACACAACTGTGGAGTAAAACTGATGAATCGAGGGAATGTTGTAGTTGCAGGAGGATTGCATCAAGTCCCTCAAACCCATAGCATCAACTACACTGACTGCCCCACCAAAATAGTCTGCCTTGGTTGCTAGCTTCTGAAAGTTGATAACCTTGTGAGGGCAAATTTTGTGCTTGTCAGACAGCTTGAGATAAAGCTCACGGTGCAGCAGCTCCATCTGAGAGGTCCAGAAACAGGTATCAATGTCTTCCTCTTGAGGAACCTCATAAGTGAATGCCGAACGCCAAGTGTGAAACTCAGACAAGGACAGATCGTCCTGAGACCGCTGTACAGACTTGTTCTTTTGGCGCCGACGCTTCTTTGCAAAGGCACCTTGGCTGCTTTCTGACTCGGAACTTGCCACATCAACCTGAGGGTGAGGACCTCGAGAGGTAACAAGCTTTCGACCCCGGCGTGAACTACCACCTGCAAAAAGAGAGATAGAGCAGTAGGAAGCACATGGGTAAGCACTCATGTCCAAGGAGCAAACAGGCGTAGCATGAGAAGATTCATAGTTGGAAACAGAGTGAGCATGTCCGGAAATTCCGGTCCGCTGGCCGGAAATATCTGGTGCAACCTGCAGCGGACGAAAGTTGCATCTTGCTCAAGAAATTTCCAACAAAAATCAAATCATTGCTAACACACAGTAGGGCAAGCCTAGATGATCATTTCTACCAAAAGAATCATGGTATAAATCTCTAGAATCACTAGGGAACACGAAAATCACTTCGTCCTAGATGTGAAAATAGAGATGATTACCGGACTCCATGGAGAAAACGAGTTGGATGAAGAGGATCCCCTAGGCGTGGGGATGCAGATCCGGCACGGAACCGGAAGAAACCGAGGTCAGAAGACCCCCGGCGAGATCGTTGGCGTCGTGTGTGCTCTGGGCAGGAGAGAGAAAGGAGGGAGACGCGGGGGGAAGAACTGAACGCGAGGGAGCAGTTGACCCAGCGCCTCCGTGGAAAAGGGCCCAGATCGACTTAGGCCGGAGATTTCCGGCCCGAAGGCCAGATATATCCGGTACCGGAAATTTCCGGAACTATCTCCGGGCAAATTTCCAGCAACTCCAGTACTGAAGTTGTTGAGGTAATTAGCCGCAAATAGAAACGGAAAAAGGGCACCGGAAATATCCGGGATACCGACGCCAACAATCTTCTAAGGAAAAACTTAGGACACGAGTGAGAGAAAAGCATGGTTTTGAGATAAGAAGGCTTAGGAAGATATCAAGTGACTGGAAATGGTACTTCACACTCAAACATGTTCAAAAAGCAAATGAAAGTCTTAAAACCAACATTTGGGTGAGTTTTCCATTAAAAACCACGGATAGGCAATAAAATCCAAAGAAGCTCCAATAAGATCAACTCTTCGCAAAGAAGAGGGCGGTGGCCTAGGCCACCATGTATGAGATTATGGCGTGACACCGCGAAGATATATCTTGGGTTCACAACCAACACTCGTCATTTAAGCTCACATTTTCATGAATTGAAAATAGAAAAGCAAATGAAATCTTACTATCGGCATAATGGGGGGAGGGATAGTCCAATGTATTAGGACCGCACTCCCCCTATGTCCATGCCTACACCTAAACCAAATAGATAGTCAAGAAATATAGGTGTGTATGCAAGATGGTCAAGTCAAGCTCCTAGAATCCACGATATTTAGCTCATGCCTCAAGAAGGTGAATCTTGCTTCATCAAATGGCTTTGTGAAAATGTCGGCAAGTTGATGTTCGTTGGAATATAGCCAAGCTCAATATCACCACGAGCAATATGATCCCGAATAAAATGATCAGACATTAGCTACATTCGCTTTGGAACTTCTATGGTTTTGTGGATTATGTGAATGCATACCTTTTCAGAATATTTTGAATGATCAGACGTAATAAGATGTGGTACCAGAGTCTTTACACTATGGAAAAAAAATAGTCATAGCATAATGCCCCTCCTCTCACTAAATCATGCATGCGGTATAAGTTGGTGACCCAGCCCCTGTTTTGACTATGGATGGATCAAAGAGATAACACATTTGAGGAAGGTGTAAGGGGAGGTTACTAAACTAGGGTAGAGAGTGCTTTGAGTGAGTTGTTGTAAATAAATGTCAACAGGAAAAAAAGTGGAATATGATAAATATCACCTTTAAAATAAATCTTTATAAGTTGTAGCAGAGGGAGTAGAATCCGTTTTTAGGGCTTTAAAGTGCTAGGATTAACTGAATATATATAGTTTAGGACCACGTAGTTTGAATAGAATTCCAAGTTCAAACCGCTGGCTGCTCTGTTATGAGTTAAATTTTCAGCGTGTCTACTTTAGAGTCTCTCTGATTTTGTTGTACTTTCATGTCTGGTTATCATTCTGAGCTCTGCTATTGTTTCGTGAAGGCTACGGGAACTTTTGGAGGGCTTGGTGTTGCTGGACTGTCTGCATCTCTTTTGACCTCTGTTCTAACAACTACGCTCGAAGATCTACTTGCTCTTGCTCTTTGCTCAGCTGGCGGGTAAGTCCTTATTGATAATTATAAACCACTCTTCTACGAAATATATTTGGAACGCATGGGGTGAGCTCATACTTAACTACATGTGAATTAATCTACTGGGCATTGATCCTTTTCAGGTTTTTTGCAATATCAAATTTCCCTGGTCGACGGAAGCTTGCGATAGAGAAGGTCAGTAAGGCTGCTGATGAACTATCTCGTAAAGTCGATGAAGCTATTCAGAAGGATATATCTCAGAGTGCTAGTAAGCTAGTCCAGTTTGTCGACGTTGCCAGTAAACCATACCAGGACGCATGCCAGCAAAAAATAGATTGGCTGGAGGGTGTTCAGGGTGAGTTGTCCGATGTCGAGCGTAAGCTCCAAACATTGAAAGTCGACATCCAAAATCTCCATGGATCGTGACAACATTTGCTTTTTGTTCACAATTTCTTCATTTTTTTGGTCTTGTACTGTGATGATGCGGGTGTAGAGCAGTTAATTTAGGGTAGATATGTCTGAAATATATGTATGTATGTATGTATGTTTGTACTTTCCAATCGAATGCCTCAAGTTCAATAAAAGCCCAGAGGGCCGGCACACAAACTTTGTGAATTATACATGGAAGTGTTAGAATTTAATGTGTTTATAACAATTGCTGATTCATATAGTATTAACTCTAAATTCTTCCAGCTGGATGCAACAGAATTGCCCCCAAACCGGCGGCTGTTATATGTCGTCACAATATTTTTTTTTCATGAACAAACTTTCTATGAACAGATGTCAAATAGTTTACCTATTCTCTCTCTAGGGCAGGAAAAAGGATACTTGTGGGAAACAGATGTCGAACACTGAACTTATTCTCTCTCTAGGATTGGAAAAAGGGACTTAAAAGTTGTGGCATTCCGCGAGCAATGTAGTACCAGTACGTGATCAAAAGATTTATGTTGTGTTTGTGTCGAATATTATGTATGAGTTGGGTTACGGTAGGACTTGGAGTTGTAATAGGTGTGGATAGGATACGAGTAGTATTGGAGTCGAACTCTTGTAGCCCGGGCCTCCCATATAATGTGGGGGCACCACACGTTGTAACCTATGACGACTTGATAGCAATTGACACGCAGGGGGAGCCGGCGGCTTGTGCCGGCGCCTAGGGCGGCCGTTGCGGTATCTTGGGGAGGAGCGCCCATAGTCATGCCCCGCAGATGTAGGCGAGTTCGCCGAACTGTGTTACCAAACATCGTGCCTCGGTGTCGTCTATGATCTTGCATGGCGTAATTATCGTAACAAGTGGTATCAGAGCCTGGTCGAGGCTATGCGGAAGATCATCTGGAGGTACGAGGATCATGCTCGACGGGCGCCTGGAAACGTCCGATAGGCGCAAGGTGGAGCATGGCGGCGATCGTGGATGCGGTCGGTGGAGTCGGACACTTCAGACAGGAGACCTGGACCGTCCGATGGGTTGCAGTCGGTAGGGATTGGCTAGACGTGGCAATCGGACCGACATAGTGGCTGGGAAGACGTCGTGGAGGCGGCGCTTCGGCTCGCGATCAGATCGGCGACCAGACGTGGGGGACGACCGAATAGATCGGAGTGTGAGGGCATCAAGATGGTGCGCTCGGTGTTGCACAAGGGCGGCGTCGTGGCACTGCGGACGAGTTGTGTCGACGATGCGGGTGGCCATGGTGCACACGGATCGTGCACGGCTGATGCGCGAGGTGGCGACTGCAGCGGCAGGGTCGGCGTCGGGAGTACGCGCGGCAGGGCAGGCGGCAGATTGCTGACGAGGATCAAGAAACAGACGAGAGTTTCCGTCGGAATTATTGGCGAAATTTTTCCAAGCTGAACGGAATCGATAAGAGTAGGCGTTTGGTGGCGTACAGTGGTAGGTCTTCGTGATGAAACACGTCAGGAAACAGTAACAAAGATGATGCGTAGAAGTCCAGGGGATACCTTACACGTGAAAGGATTAAAGAAAAGAAAAAGGAAAGTTACGTGTGCAAGTTGGATCCAGGGGACAACCACGTGAGCGGACGTGTGCGTGCATGACGGGTCCAAGCTGGACTCGATCGATCGGAGAATACGAAAACGTGATAGCCTGAGATTTGGATTCCGTGATAGGCAAGGAAAAGGAATAGGCCGGTGCCCAGCGAAATAAGAGGCTAGGCGACGGACGCAGAAAATCGATCTGCAAGTTCAGAAGAAAAGGTGGAGCAGGATCAGCGCGTTACGACAGGGTTCCACGTCGATTCTGAAGGGCGGATAGGTCCGGGTTTGAGGTTTCTTGATATATCGTGGCAAATCTTTTTGGCGAGAACAATCGATCAGCGATACAGTGGCAGTTCATCAGGGAGGCATTGGCGATCAAGGCGAGCCAAGACATGGAAGGTTGAGCAGAAGTTTTTCTTCATCAGTCAGCGGTCATGGCACCGACTACCAAGTTTGAAGTGCAAAAGTTCGAAGGGACTGAAAAATTCGCGCTATGGCAGACAAGGGTGAAGGATTTGTTGGCGCAACAATGATGTTTGAAGGCGTTGCGGGATGTCAAGCCAGCTAAGATGGACAATGATGACTGGGAGGAGTTGCAGATGCAAGCAGCCGGGACCATACGGTTGTGTCTGTCGGACCAGGTCATGTATCATGTGATGGACGAGAATGTGCCGAAGAAGATTTGGGAGAAGCTGGAGAGTCAGTTTATGTACAAGACTGCGACGACCAAGGTGTATTTGAAGCAAAAGTTATATAAGCTGTCAATGCAGGAGGGGTCGGATCTTGTGGAGCACATGAATGCCTTTAATCAGATTGTCACGGATCTAGCACGTCTGAGTGTGAAGGTTGACGATGAGGATAGGGCGATTCTTCTTCTTTGTTCATTGCCACCGTCCTATGAGCATTTGATCACTACTTTGACGTACGGCAAGGAGACTGCCGAGCTTGAGGATATCACTGCGGCCTTATTATCCTATGATATGAGGAAGAAGAAGGTCACGGAGGAAGTCGCTCAGGGTGATGGTTTGCTGGTCAAGGGTGAGCTAGGCAGGAAAGGACATGAGGTAGGGAAGAAAAAGAAGAAGGTGCAATGTTACAAGTGTAAACAGTGGGGACATTATAAAAGGGACTGTCCAGTTCTCAATGGTGGGTCAAGTGCTAATATTGCAGCTCATGGTGGTGACTTGGACGGCAACGTTCTCTTAGTTGCAGGTGAAGTCATGAAGGATGAGGGTACAGGAGTAGCAGCTGTGTTCCACGGAGGCGGCGAGTTTGAGAAAGACTCGTCGGATAGCGTTCTGTAAGCTACAAAGAAGACAACTCAAGTCCGGAGTACATGGAGTTCGACGCTTAGCAAAATTCAAGGTGGTGGAGAATATTCGTCAAGGTGGAGTTTGTTGTGTTTGTGTCGAATATTATGTACGAGTTGGGTTACGGTAGGACTTGGAGTTGTAATAGGTGTGGATGGGATACGAGTAGTATTGGAGTCGAACTCTTGTAGACCGGGCCTCCCATATAATGTGGGGGCACCACACATTGTAACATATGACGACTTGATAGCAATTGGCACGCAGGGGGAGCCGGCGGCTTGCGCCGGCGCCTAGGGCGGCCGTTGCGGTATCTTGGAGAGGAGCGCCCGTAGTCATGCCCCGCAGATGTAGGCGAGTTCGCCAAACTGCGTTACCAAACATCGTGCCTCGGTGTCGTCTATGATCTTGCATGGCGTAATTATCGTAACAATTTATTTATTTATTTGAAGCACAGTTTAATTAGCATGAAGTTGAACTTTCATGGTACCGAACGGCACCTAGTGGGGTGCCTAGTTCCTAGTATTAATTCCATCTACTTGTACAGTTGTACTGCTAAAGCGTGTCTTGTACTGCTTTAATTAGCTTTTCCTTCCTTACATCATCAGCAGCAAGCATAAACCATTTATGTTCAAGTTAAGGCTATGGTGTGCCTTGACTTGAACAGAAGCTGCCAGTGCCCAGCCCAGTTGCAGTGCGCAGAAAGGTTCCGGCCATTGTTTAACTCGGCTCAAAAGGCGCTTAAGTTGACAACTTGACATCATTCGGCTTGAGGCTGAACTGGCGAGCTTGCCGTGTTTCAACTTTCAGAAGGGTAGTTTGCTAGGCTTCACTTTGGTTTTTGGGAGACAAAACAGCTTCCTAGCTGAGTAAAATATATTCTTGAGCATGGTGGTCAACCGTCCATATAGGTAGGCTTTGCCGACTTGTTATCTGGGATGTGGTTTTGAGCTCCAAATCGGTGATTTGATGCGGGTTTTTTCTTCCTAAAAAGGAGGGAGCCTCCTCGACCTCTGCATCTGATGTATTTAGTACAAAGCAACCCAATCGAAGTGGTTGTAAATTCGCAGTGTCAAAGTGCAAAGTTATTCGGTACTACAGGTGTCAAAAGGGAGACTAACATCAGGACATCAAATGTCAAAGGAACCTAGCTGAATATCAACGGATAGGTAGGCCATTCTGCTGTCATCTCTCCTGGAGCAACATTGTCCAGCCATTTTCTCAGTCCCAAAGAGTTATGAACGTACATTCTTTCTACTTAAGAAGGCAAAAGCAGGCAAGTGCCCGAACATGCTTTTATTCAAGATATGGAAAAGTATGAATAAGTTGGTACCACAAAATAGCCCTAGATACTCCTAACATATGCAAATTAAGGTTATACTGGGTCATCAATGGGTATATGGTCTTATGTTAAACAAATTAACTAAGCATGCAACTAACTCGTCCATCCAACACTAGTACAGAAATGGCTATTAGTGGCGCACCAATTTGGGATTCTGTGGCGCACCCAGCCCAGGGAGTGCGCCACAGAAAGACCATCTTTCTGTGGCGCACCCAGGCCGTGCGCCACAGAATCATGTCGCCGTGGACACAACAGAGGAATTCTGTGGCGCATCCCTAAACCGTGCGCCAAAAAAAAAAAATTGATGCGCCACAAAAGGATTTTCCAGAAATACAGAAATTCACATTTTTCCTGTACAAATACATGTATATTACAGGAAATACAGGTATATTACAGGAAATACAGTAATAATAGAAACAATAATATATTTTGACACGGTATATGAAAACAAACACATTACTATGTCATCACAAACACTTAGAGCCCAAGATACATTACTCATTTAAATGTCACTAGGTTCCTTGGCCTGTGAGAGCTCCTCCGAGGCAGCTTATCTCATCCGTTCACCCCAGGGTAAATCCATCCCGCTTTTCACCACAGCCGTCGGATGCGGTCGTTTCCTTTTTATACTTCTTGGCTGGCAGAATGGGTAAATGACGGGTGGGTCCATGTGCGTGCGGGACCGCAAGTCTGAGACAACGGGGTGTTTCTTTGGCGTAGCGAGCTGGCAAGATGAACGGTCACGCGAGACAAAACCAGCGCCCGCAGTGAAACCTAGGCCAACCCCGCTCGCGTATGTGCTTTTCCCCAATCCTCGCTCGCACGCTCTCTCGCGCCGCCGCCATGGCTCCTCCACTGCGTCCCCCTCTTCCTCCCACCTGGCGGCTGCAGCAACGCGAGCACACATGGGGACGCGGTTGTCGGCGGCCGAACTCGCATCTTCGGGGCACACGGCCAGGTCGCCGGCCGTCGAGCCGCCGCTGAGCCGAGCGTCCGCGGCCGCCGCCATCCGAGCCGCTTGTGGCTCCGTCCAGAAGCAAGGTAGAGGCGACAGAGGCGGCTGGGACAGCAGCGGCGGCACGAGATGGCGAGGTCGACGAGGAGCCGCCGGAGAGGAGCAGCGGCGGGTGTGGCCGTGGTCTGGAGGAGAAGAATGGGGATTGGGGGAGGAGGCCGCCAGGTCGCGGCCAAACTTGGAGCGTCAGGCAGCGGCGGCTGTGCTTGGCTGGGGGCCGCTTGGCCGGCCGTCACCGCGTCTCCCAATCTGCACTGCCTCTTCCGAAATTTGTGCATCGAGAGGGATGCAAGCAAGGACGCCGGTGGTGCTCAGCCAGTCTCCTTCCCCTCTACCCCTCTTCCTGTTCTGAAATTTGTGATCGAGAAGGAGATGAGATGCGACAACGGGTTGGGCAAGGAGGCGACCAGGGCGACGAGGGAAGCGAGCAAGGACGCCGTCGGACTCCTCCATGGGTAAGCTCCTCCCTCTTCCTCTCAACACATCTCCCCTCTCTCACGTCTCTCTTTCACTTTCTCTCTGTTCACAGATCGGAAAATGCGTGAGCCGGCGAGGGGCGCGGTCTGCGTGATGGCCAGTGGCGGCGCCGGGTATTCAGGTGTATTCAATCTGTCTGCATTCAGTGGCCGCTGGCTTCTGTATATCATGCGTCTTTGCGAGTTCATGTTTTTTTCTTCCGGCGTTGTTCATTTTCCCCAGTGCTCACCCTCCACAGTGGAGAATCCAGATAGGAGTAGCAGGAAAGAGATGCGTGAATCACGGAATAATTAAGTGATACTCTTCATTTTCTGATTGAAATGCGATCAGTAGTACTGCTGGCTAGCTGCCGCTAGGAGCAGACCACATGATGCACCATAGCAGGTGCAGCTAGGAGCAGAGTAATATTTACACATCGTTTGCTACGACCACTTTTATCCGGATGTAGCATTTACACATTCCCGTTATGCATATATATCAGCTGTACTGATATATGGTCATTGGCTTAATGCGGTCGGTATTGACTGTTTTGCTAGCTCGCTGCATATTTGCTGTAATATACCTATAATATATTGCTATTGCTGACTTATTTATTTTTTGCAATGAATACACAGGAGCAATTTCCTGCCGCTGCCACATGGCACTGCTCCGTGAGATCCATGGACAGCGGGGATGTGTGGTTGCTCAGTGACGGAATGCAGTCTCAGGCTGTGGACAAAGGAGGGAAGCCTCAGCCACGGCCAAGGTCGGCTAGGTGCTCATGTACTCAAGATCTGCATTATTGTCTATTTTTCGATATTCTGGTCATATGCTCTGCTTTGTCATTGTAAATATACTTTTCCATTTTAGGATTGTTTGAGCACTGAACGTCTTGCCATGCTAACTAATTGGTGCCTCTCATGTTTTGTAGGTTTCATCCTTTCTTTCCTTATGCCTGCCAAATATTCCTCCAATGAAGCGGAGATGAGTATGGAGTAGTTTGAGTCTTCTTCTGCTGGTGTTTAGAGGTGCTCTTACAGAAACTTCGCTTCGCTGTTCTTTTTCCTTTATTTACGATATTATACGCTGCCATGAACCCTAACTTTTAGTTCAATTTAAGATCGAGAGTAACCATTAGATGTTGTTAAATTTAACTGCCTTTTTCCTGTGATTTTTCTTTTTCAGTAGGCATAAAGAGGCCCACAATAGATCCTTTTTCCTGTGATTAACCAGCCCAAATAATCCTGTGGTGGCAGCAAGATCCAATCCACGACAAATCCATATTAGGTGCTCCTCTCTCTTTACCCGCTACAACTTTGATTTTCAAATGGCCGTATTATGTCATTCTGCCATTTACGAATTGGAATTGCTCCAGTACATCGTTCCTGAAGGTAAACATAGAGAAATGCTGCAGCTATAGCAGAGAATGGGCAGAATGTCAAGATGGTTTAATGGTATTCATTAGTTTTGATAGCAAGTGCCAGCAAGAAACTGAACCGGTAATTGATTTCAGAAAAGTATTTTTTTTACCATAATTCAGCAGTACTATTTTTTTAATCAAATTGTACCCTTTTAAGGCCATTTATTTTGCAAAGGAATACTACCCGCAAATATTTTTTATATTTACTCAAGAAATTGTAGCATTGACTTCAACAGATGCATATAGGAAATTTTGTTAGATGTTTGCAGTGTTTTTAAATATTTCGGTTGTTACAACTTCTCATGTTTGAAAGTGCAGTACCTTAGTTTACAGATAAGTTGCTTAAATGCATGGTTGAAACAGATTAGTAGGATTTAAGTTCATTCAAGAGCTTCATGGAGTAACAACTATAAAATTCAGATTAGTAGGATTTAAGTTCGTGCACTACCTTTTTTTATGGAGTACAACTATAAAATTCAGTATACATAGCCTCACATTGTTTTCTTTTACCAAGTAATTATACTCAGCCGTGTGAATTGATGTTTTTTCTAAACACCGTGTGTGCAGGTTTGAGGAAGAATAATAGGAAAAAAGTCATGTTTGGTCCAATTAATTGTATCACTTCTTCCTACAATTTGTTGTGTTCTTTCCGGAAGAGCAGAAGCACACTTGATGTTTGCTATGGTAGATTTTTTTTGTGAAGAAACAAAGAAGATAGAAAAATATGGGGAAGTTTTGTGAAGAAGAAGACAAGGTCATTTTTCTTTTCATATGTTGTTTAATTAAGTTCTGAAGTGGTTGAACTGTGTGAATTGATGTTTTTTTCTAAACACCGTATGCGCATGAGAATAAAAAAGACATGTTTGGTCCAATTTAATTTTATCAGTTCATCCTACAATTTAATTGTATCAGTTCTTCCTACAATTTGTTGTCTTTTCTAGAAGAGCAGAGGACAGCGGTTTTATGATTAGGAGTTTGGTGTTTGCTATAATCTGAACTGACTGAGGTATATCTTGAATGTTTCATGCTTGTGTAGTGCTTGTTTGAACTGCTTCCAGCAAGTATGGTAGATTTATTTATTTATGTTGAACTCTGTTGTAGATAGCAACAGAAAACAATAAATTGGGTTTTTTCTTTCTTGTTAAGTTAGTATGTTTCTGTTCTTCATTCCTTCTTAAATTTCAGATTCACAATATTTGTTCCTCAGCTTCATGCCATGTCCGCGTGGGCATTATTTCTTCTCCTTTCCTGTGTTCCTATCATGTCCAACAACCTTACATTTCTATGAATTTCACAGTTCATCCGCGGTGGTCAGCTACGAGTTTTACTCAACGCCTGAATTGCTTTCTGACACTTAATCTTTTTCTTGTAGGAGGGTGGCTTGGTTCGTGCTCAGTATACATCTCTCTGAATCTTACATTTCATCCGCGGTCGTCAGCTACGAGTTTTACTCAACGCCTGAATTGCTTTCTGACACTTCTATCTTTTTTCTTGTAGGAGGGTGGCTTGGTTCGTGCTCAGTTTGTGTACGCCAATCCAGCAGCGGCATTCCTCCCGATGTCATCAGCAGCATATGGTGTTGTGCACATATAGCCGACTCGGTATGACCGAGACTCTTGCTACTACGAGAACTGCTTATCAAGCAGTGAGAAATGCCTGCCAAATAATCCTCCACTAAAGCCTGAGATGAGTGTGCAAGAGTTGAGTTTTATTCCATTGAGATGAGTGTGCAAGAGTTGAGTTTTCTTCCATTGAGGTGCTCACCAAGTCGTCTACTGAGTGGTGAGTTGAGGTGCTCTTGCAAATGAATGTGTTCCTGATTGTTGTGAGGAAGATGCACGGTGCTATAACTAGAGAGATTTATGGTTTCTTTCGATCTGGTCATTTCTGCTTACAGATTGCGCCCCAAATTCTGTTTCTACATTTTCTTCCAGTTTCTGCATGCACAATCAATTTTTTCTCTTTAGACATTGGCTGGTTCCTACTCGATAAACTGCATTTTGACAAGTTTAACTATTTTGGAATTGTGGTTGTGATATCGGCATGGAATCATGTCCTGATACTAGATGCTCTTGCCTATTCTCATTCAGGCTCCATGCTTTCATTAATAAATATTTAATGTCCTTTATAACGATTGGAACAGAATGGACTGGCATGGCTAAAACTTGCGGACTTCTTGGTTATAGCACAAACAAATAAATCAATAATCCATGTCCACTTGCATAGTTGGTCGTTGTGCTTTCTGACTGCACAAACTGGAAATATGGATAAATGGGACATGTTCCAGTCACACCACCTCTGTACAATGGGTAACGGGTTCCTCTGTAGATGTTGTAGACCTGTGGTGGTTCTAATTAACAGAAGGTTGAGAAATGCAAGTGATTCTTAGTCCTATGATGTTAAAACTCCAACATTTAACACATTTAACTCAATATCTAACAAAGGCGTTTGCATTGCAAAGTAGTTTAGGTAGAGAACCCAAGGTCTTCTCAGATGTAGGTAATAATTATTTTTGACCAAGAAATGGTCGAATCCAGCATTGGGTCAATAGGACAGGGTTGTTTCAATCCCTTGCCCTCCTTACCCAATCAAACTCAAAGATGGTAGGCATTATCCTTTATTGTTTCTTACTAGCTGGTCACATGAAGCAGCAGATGTTTTGCTGCCAATTGATGACATATCACAAGGATTTTTCTTAAGGATTTTTTCTTATTATCCTTCAGGTATTTTAGAGCTAATTTGATGTGTTATTCTGGAACAATTTGGGATAAGTAGCATTATCAGTGTGGTGTTTACTTTGTTTTGGATGCTGTCAGGGGTTAGTATTATTTACCTTCCATTACCTTGCCCATGAGCGAGACCAACATAATAATAGATACACCTCATAATCTTTAAAAGTCTAGCTCCGATTCGTTATTAATAATTAATGATTTTAATAAGAGCATCTCCACTAGCGCACCCAACTTCGCTCCCAATAGACGTTTTGGGCGCGCCGGCAGCCAAAAAACTTTTCACCGGCGCGCCCAATACGAAAAAAGTTGCCGGCACGTCCAATAGAACGTCTGGCAACCTCGCTTCACACCCAGCTTCTAGGGACGCAACCGGTCTTGCCGGCAACCGCGGCAACGCGCGCCTTGTCCAAACCTGACGGACGGGCCCAACGCGTCAGCGACACAACGGCGTGGTCAGCGGTCAGCGTTATTTATTGTGCAGTGACGCGTCGCGCCTCGTCTTCCCGCCGGAGTTACGTCGCCTCGGGAACCGACGCCGGCGTAATGTCACTTCCCGCGCCGCGTTCGCGCGCTTTTCCTCTCCCCCGTTCTATAAAGACCACGCCGCTCACCTCCACGGCCGCACTCCTTTCTCCCTCATCCACCGCCGCGCCCTTCTCCTCTACCCGTCTTCTCCTCTCCCCCATCGTCCATGGCGCACAACGGGCAAGCGTCGGGAAGCAGCGCCGCGAAGACCTGCCTCCGCAAGGAGGAGGCGGCGTTCTTCCACCACCACCACATCCCGTGCCAGCGGAGATGCGCCTCCCAAGCGGCGGCGGGTGGCAGATGAGCGCGCTCGGCTACGCCGTGCCCCCGCTGCCGACGGGGGATCGGTTCACCGAGCTCGTCCGCCTGCGTCGCCGCCAGATGACAGCGGAGCAGCGGGAAGATCCCGACTTCGCCGTCAACAATCCGAATTGGCGCCCAATGCTGGAGGCGCAGCGCGCAGCCGCCATCGACGACCACGAGGGGATGGAGCATCCCCGACAGAACAACGCCGCGTGGAGGCGACGCTGGTGGGAGGGCCGTGACTTCTACGCAGTGATGCGGGAGCACGGCTGGAACCGCCCCTCCAGCGAGCTCGTCTTCATCATCCAGCGCGTGGTCCACGACGCCCACGACCCCGCGCTTCGTGAAGATCGAGCCGCCGCCGCCGATCAACAACAGCGGCCGTAGGAGTCCGGCGCGTGGAACGTCGAGGACGCGGTGGCCAACCACGACTGGGACCAGTTCTACGGCTACTGGACCGGCCATTAGATTAGTCAGGTTTAGTTTAAATTTCGTCGCATTTTGTAAAAAGTTTCGAATTTCAATGAAATGCGTTAAGTTTAACTGAATTCGCGTCTCTTTTTTTCCCCTCAAAAACCTATTGGGATCGACCGGTGGGGCGCGACGCTCCCAATAGGCGGCAAATGTTGCCGGCGCGCCCAACAGTGCCTGTCCGGCAACTTTTGCCGGACGCTCTATTGGGCGTGCCGGTGGAGATGCTCTAAACATTGTATGTGCAGGTCTGAAGAAGAATGGGGTAGTTTTGTGAAGAAGGGCAAGGTCATTCTTTTCAAGTCAAATCTTAAAATCTTATTGTTGTACATCCTCTCTGATTTTTTTTATAACAAGCATGTGGACATGTAGTAGTATAGAAGTGGAACTCTACTTTTCTATGTTCTTTGGTGCACCAGAATTGGATTCAGTTTATTTTTAATGTACACTTCGATGGTCTAAACTTGAGATATTTCTTTATTTATTTGGTGCCTTTACTGTTCTCGGTTGATCTCGTGTGCAGTTAGCATGTTCAGAATATGAATTCAGAATCTATGCATATGTATCGGTTTGAATACATGATAAGCTGATTCATGCCGATGATTGTTGGCGGCGGTAGCAAAGTTTCATCCTCTGGTATTATTGCCGGCAGCCTGAGCTGGACGTCTTCAGGTTCTGTAGTTCTGTTTTTGGCGACTTCAGACCTTCTCTGGATGGTTTTCCGAGAGAAGTAACGGCAGAAGATACGCTACCCTAAGGCACCTCTATGTTACGATTCGTGTCCCTTCATGGCCACCCGACATTTGCAGCTGCAGGTGGTGCCTTATATGGAGTTTTAATGTCATGTGATGAAGATATGCTTGCTAAATCAGGAGTATCTTAGAATATATGTTTCCCTGAAGTACATGGTGCTAGATCTCAGTTTCACTTTCATACCAATGTACCCGTCGAACTTCCTTATGCCCTAATTTTGATGCTTTAATTTCTTCCAACTTTGTGTAACTAGCGGCGTGATATGCCCTTGATATGTCTATATAGCTTATATTCATGTATAGAATATTAATCACCTATTGATCTATATAATACATGAGATTCCAACCTAAATATTCGTAGAGTTCAGTTATAGAGATGTTTTTAAGGGCGAATGCATTCCTAGAATCAGCTGTCTTGACTAGAGGTTTGTGATTCATCCTCCTTTTACATACTTTAAGAGCTCACTCCAATTCCCTGAGCTTTTAATTTATTAGTGTACTGGTCATTTTAATGTAGCTGTAAAATTCTTTTCGAGAACAACCTTATTTGATGGATTGACAAAGAAAAGATGCACAATTTTATTTGTACCTCGACAATAAGCAAAATAACACCCGGCGTCTCGGTGCCACTTGTGTTGGTTATCATGGGAGTAACTTCTCAAGAGTTTCTGTCGGTGATTCGTAAACCGACTGTGTTGATACATGATCTATACACAGTTGCATTTGATAGGAATGAATTAACTATCACAGTTAAGGTGTTCTCACGTTGCATGTGTACCTTTGTTTCTTATCTGCCCAACCCAATGTAAGTGTGCACAAAGACGACATAGGTTAGGCCGACGGAGAAGTTAGGGCACGATAACACCGAGCACAACTAGGTTTGAGCATGGCAATACCAAACACATGCCAAGGGCAAAAGACGATGTGAATTGTAGAAGGGGTGTCGATGGAAGAAGATAGTGGGCACAAGGAGGAGCCCCCGAAACCCTAAAAGGTAGCCAAATCGATGGAAGCGGTATAAGAGCAACATAAATCTCAATGTGGACAACAACATACACGCGAAACAAATAAAAATAACAATTATGGTTAAAATACAATCTCGCTTCTGTCTTTGTGCAAGTGGTGCAACGAGTCATCTTAGGAAGATCTCAACACATTCTAATCATAGGAAGAGCTCAACACATTCTATAAATCTTTTGGTTCCTTTTGTGTGTGTATATAATCATGTTTCTTTATAAAAAAAACAAGGGTTATCAACAATGTCATACATGAACTGCATAGTAAATAGGTGTCACGGAAGGTTGATATGTTTGCTCCCTCATTTGAGAGGAGCTCACTGGAAACATGATATCGTGTTGTGTATACCTGATCGTCTAACTATGGATATTCGTTAGTTATTTGTTTTGGATTTCTCAAAAATAAATATATAGCCATGTTGTAATGAAGATCGATTCCACGTATGGCATTTTTGAAGCATATCGTTTGGACTAATACGCACTCCGAATGGAGTGTTCAGGCAACAAGCACATGCCTATGCATATCAATGAGCCGTACATATCAAAATAGTTTTCCATGTACTCCCTTTCAGTCGGTTTGAATATTGTAAGTCCTTCCATTTAGTGGAAGAAACCCGATGGTGGGTATAACAAGAGGAATCATTGAAACCCTAACGGGCAGACTCCATAGTTCTAATTAGTAGGTATCGATGTTACTGGCATGAGAGTAGTCTCAAACATAGGCAACAATATACATGGTACCTGTATGATGGCCACATGGATTTCAAACATGGACAATAATATACACAAAATATTAAAACTTAAAGCTACAGTACAGTTTTACTTTCGTCACCTGCGCCGGGGGCGCAACCGGTCATCTAGTACATATAGTGACAAGTGCCAAAACACAAGTCTACAAAAGTTCCATCTCGATCATGTCACACAAGTCTTAATTGGTACAAAGGTTCATCTCATGTCACACACAAGTCTTAGTACAAATGAAGTTGTCACCGCCGCGATGATGGAGCATGATCATGGAGTCCTCTTCTTGAGCGGCGCCGGGAACGGTAAAAGCCATCTTTCGTCCTCCACTCCCTGGTGTCATTCTGCGCCTCTAGTCGTTCTTCGATATCCCTCTGACAGAGCCCTGAAGATGGATTGGGATATATATTGGTTAGTGATATACATAGAGTATAATTTATTTATCTAAGTAGAGAGGCAAGACAATCAATCAATTGTCATGGTTGGAAATCATATGGCTATCCTATTTGGGTTTCATAGCATAGCATATATATAATATATAACCCTACACATGCACTTCTACAAAAAAGTACACTAGTAATCTTAGCAAGGCTTTCTTTTATAATACCTCTGGGGTAGTGGAAGGACCCTGATTTGTGAATGACATCGTCGAGGATGATCGTTGATAACTGCAGCCGGATGCGATGGAAGTCTGTTCTGTAATCAGCATCGGTGAGAGCATCCGCCATTTTGGTGTATTCTGCGAGACCAGATGGAATCTTCGTTTTCTCGAAATCCCGGACAATCGCTTTAATGTGATGGAGGGCGTAGTAGGCCTCCTTCACGCTGCCATCCAGTTGCTTGATGCAATGGAATCCGGTCCCATGCTGGAACTTGTGTGTGTTGTCCTCCGTGAAAAATTCCGACTTCTTATGGAAGGGGCCGCCCTTTTGGGCATAGGCCTCGAGAGCGTCATCGAGAACACCCTTTATTCTGGTGTATCGTCTCGGCGTGGATTTATTCCCCGAGTCCAAATAAGTGGCAATGGACCACCTCGGGGATACGTAGATGAGTGCGCAGTACTTGTCCCTGCTCAACACAATTGAAACGGAATGTTGGACAAAGGATCAGCGATGGAAGAAATGTACAAGAAGGCATAAGATACGACGGTGGCGAGCGGATGTGTACTTACTCGAAAAAGAAAGGCAGAAGAAGGGCGTTCTTCCTCTTGTTGGCCAGCATGACCCTTACGAGGTACTCCGTGGCCGTTTCCCGTGTCTTTGATCCTTCCACCAGATGGCTGTCGCGCATGTAGTAGGGATCCACTATCGCGACGTACGGGGTATCATCTCTCCTGATCTTCATCGCCACATCGAGCGCATATAGGCGGACCATGTTATAGTCCAGCCGTTTAGTGTGAAACAGGTTGAAGATGTCCTCGTACGCTATGAAGAACACATCCGCGGGGTCTTCCTGGACGAAGTCCACCAGCTCCTTTGGCACCTGGACCGCGAACGCCGGGTAACTCGGCTGCTTGTCTTTAAGAAGGAGCTCCTCTAGATGCAAGATAGATTCCTGCAAGGCAATCATGGGTCCTTCTGCAAGGCGGAGCAAGTCCCCAGACAAGATAGGTTTACCAGCTTCATGAACTCGGGGGAAGCCATCCGCACGGGGTGGAATCGTGTCTTCAAGACCCCGGATCTTAGGAGCTGGCTGGCTCGCAGAGGTGGAGGATCCTTTTCTCTTCCTGTGCTTCTTCTTGTTCTTCATCTCTGGGGATTGTGGGGGTGAAGTGAACCCCGCTTTAACAGTTTCTTGCAGTGTGTTAGGGCTGAAAATGTTACCCGGTTGAGCTTGATGATCGCCGGCATCCGGAGGCGTGTCGGTGAAGGCCAGGCGTTGTGTGCATGAAGTGGGACGAGCAGGTTGACCGCGGTGGTCGCGGAAGGGTTCTTCATCCACAAGAGGCATGTACATACCATCCATGCAGGCGCCAGTGTTGATGTAGTCATCGACGTTGACATCATTATCCTCCTCCTCATTGCCGTCGTTGCACCAAGTTGAGGTGCAACGGCTTTGTCCTAAACATAAACAATAGCACATCCGTTAGTCGGGAAAGTCGGAAAGTCAGAACTAACCTTGGACGGTTGCGGTGAAGACGTTCCCAACAACTGTTTGTGGCGGTTGGTGGCGGCGACGACCGGCGGTAGCTTCCGGCCGGTGGTGGCGGCGACCGGCGGTTCCTTCTGGGTGGTGGCGACGGCTGCTTGTGGCGCCGGTTCATCCGCAACAGCTTTTTTGGCCGCCTCGACGGGGGCCGAACGACCGGGGCCGGGGCCTCGAGGTGGCGCCGCCGGTGCGCCTGACCCCATGAAGAACATCCCCAAGACGAATCTGGGTCTTCGGCCATTCCATCATCCACTTCCCGCATTCGCCAAGCTTCATGTGTTTCTCGGCTCCCGGAGGTTGCGTGGGGGGGTCGATGTCACGGAACTCAGGCAGTACCTCGCGCACATTGACTTTCATCACGACCTCGCTCATTCGGGTGTTGTGCATATCGCGGTCAAAGGTTGTATGATCTTGGCCGTTGCGACTTCCTTCAACTCGCCGCCGACCCCCACCCTATGCAGGAGTATGCAAGGCATGTCCTGGGAGTCAACACATGTTGGGCACCATGCATGAGATATGGCAGTCATCAAAGGCATATATAGTCATAGAAGATGTCGCGGACTAACTAATTAGTTACCTTGGTGATGGCGTCGAGCTCGGCTAATGTCGAGACAAGGGCCGGTGCCGGCGGCCGGCCTATCATTCTCCGGCCGCTCGTGCGCATTATCATTATTCTCCGGCCTTGGTGTATGTTGATCCACGACAGGGGGCACCGGTGGGGTCACCAGGACCGGCGACACGTTATTGCTGGAGGTGCTGCCGGCGAAGCTGGGCACGTGTATCGGCCCCTGTTGACCTCCCGCTTGCCAAGCAGCTATCCCCTCCAGCAATGCAGGGGGTAAGAAACTCCGGAGCTTCTCGTCCACCTTCTCGGCCACTAGCTTGTCCACCATGCTGGAGTCCACCTTTTCTTTCTCTAGTGTCTCCAGCTTCTTCCTTAGCTCGAGAACCTCGGCTTTATCTTTAGCCGGCTTCCTCCTCTCCTTTTTCTTCTCGGTGTCCGTGCTGTAGTACTCGAGGAACTTCATGCTCGTACCAAAGCCGGTCACACGGCCAGCTGACGTCGGCGGCTTTGACTTGTCCCTCCCCTTGTAAACGTTCATCGCCCGGTTGAAAGTCGTGTCCCACGGGCCGGCCTGAGCCTCCTGGGACGACGGGCCGGCCTCAGCCTCATCCTTCAACTGATCCTCCTGCGGACAAAGGAAATAAACGTGAACCCATGTAGAAATCAACGCAAATGGACTTTGAGATATCCGCGGTAATTAAGTTCCTTACCAGCTTTTCTCGAAATCCAGCACATCTTTATAGTCGGTAACGAATTCCCCCGTCCCCGGCTTCAGATAGTAGCGGGACCGAACAAAGTTCCTAACTTGCTCGTCCGTGATTTTAAGCCACTGGTTCTCTTTCCCAAGTTTCGCAACCTCGGCATCCTCCTTGTCCCAAACGGGCTGTTTTCCTGCGTAACCGCCGCTTCCCAAACAGTGGTTACCTAAGTTCAGTGCCCGCATCTTCTTCCCCCACTCGGTCCATTTTTGAGCCTCCGGAGATGCCAAGGACAACTTGAATGCCTCGAACTCTTCTATGTCGATGTACGGCTCTTTGGCACTGATCTCCGCCCAGCTAAGACCCTTGTCAATCTTCGCCTTCACCCGGCCTCTCCAGCTGGTCAAGGCGGTGCTCATCTTCGTGATGGCGTAGTTGTCCACCTTTTTGTTTCCATCATCCGGGAAATTGTATCGTTGGTGAAGCTTCTTGAGGAGGTCTGTGCGCAAAGCCTCATTGTCCTTGCTCCTGAGGTCATACGTGGTGATCGGCACGGTTTCCCGGAGGATGCACCCTAGTTGCATGCCGTACCCGCTTGCGATGTTCCTAGGCTCCTGTGGTTGGCCACTTAAGGAGACCTTAGTGAACGTGTCTGTGACGGTGCCGACCGCTTGCGGTGTCCGGTCCTTCCTCGGCTTCTTATGCCTCTTAGCGGTCGGGTTACTACCACCACCGCCATCCGTGTGGTCGCCACACCCGACATCCGTGTGGTCGCCGCCATCGGTGGTGGTGGTTTCGTCCCCATCGCCGCCGGCATCCTCTATCAGAAAGTCACCATCGCCGTCACGAGCCAGTTCGGCGGCCTCCGCATCCTCCATCTCCTGGGAGAATTCCCAGTACGACTTGTTCTTTTCTCTAGCTTGTTCTTGGACGCTGATGTGCTTAGAAGGGCCGGCGTCGGAGGACATGTTTGCACTGCATTGAAAAAGAGGCAAAAAGTTAGTACAACAAATATAACAAAAGTATCACTTAATTTAGTACTAAGATACCCCGGCCCATGCATTAGTCGCAATACCCCATATGTCCTATTTTTAGCAAAGTCATGCTAAATTTCACGAAAAAATTTGGCATGACCTTTGCTAAAAATAGGACATATGGAGTACCCGAATTTGCCGGAACGGAAGTTAATCGATGTTCCGGCAATCTCAAGGGCCTCACGGGGTACCTGCACAAGCATTTCACAAATAATATCCCGCCGGCATCGCTGGCCGGCAACAGCATCACATGAACACATTTCCCGCCGGCATAGCTGGCCGGCAACAGCATCACAAACAACCACGACACGATGGTCGTGGTAACACAGAACACATGGTCACTGGAGGTTTTCGACGAAATGCTCACCAAAGGGGAACTTTAGTTTAGTAGTTGATGTAGTCGAAGCCGATGATCTGCACAAGAAAAGCATAAGAATTAACACTTCTAGTACACCATAGTGGCAGTAGCAAAAATAGTGGCAGTAGCAAAAATCACTTCTAGTACACCATAGCAATTAACATAGTGGCAGTAGCAACTTTTCATGTACTAACACTTCACAAAATCACTTCTTCTAGTTTCTTACAAACAAGCATTAACACAAACAAGCATTATCATTAGCAATTAACAACTATGCAGCAAGCATTATCATTTTTTTAATAGATGCGAGAAAAGGAGGTGTAGTCTCTAGACTGCATATGTCCACAGCAGCACGCAGTACCTAGCCAAATTAAATGACAAGCATGCTGGCAATATATTTTTAATAGAGCAACCTCACATAAGTTTTCAGTTTTGGGACAGTGGACACTTCAGTTCCTAACTTCATAGATGTGCATAGGTTATAGTATGCTATGAAAAAACGTCATGAACCTAAACTTCATTGGAATAACTTTCAGTGTTTATCTGCAACCTTGTGCCATATAATGCCCACGGCAGCTATGTGCTTTTGTATTGTGGAGACATAGCATGACAAGGTGAAAGGATCGTATGACACCTAGAGGGGGGGGGGGGGTTGAATAGGTGCTACTTAAATTTTAGTACTTTTTAAATTTAGGCTTGACACAAAAGGTAAATTCTCTAGATATGCAACTATGGTGAATTTACCTATATGACAAGCTAGCAACTAAACACGGTACAATAAGTAAAGGCGGTAAACAAGGATAGAAGTAACCGAAGTGAAAGCACGCGGAGACACGGATGTAATCCCGAGTTCCTCCTTTTTAGGGGAGTACGTCTCGTTGGAGAGGTGTGAGCTACCACGAAGGTCAAAACTCAACCGCCACAAAGGCGGACGCACCTTCTTCTCCGATGAACCGCACCACAAAGGTTTGGTTCACCTTCCACTATCGGAATCCTTCAAGGCGGAATCCGGAGCCCTTACAACAACGATCCGGGGCACAACCCACAAGAGGATTGGGTGCTCCCGAACAGCTACAAATCTGTCACAAAGACAACAACAAGTGAGTACAATATGAGGCTAGGTTTTCCCAAAGGAAATCCTAGCAAAGGGTCCCTCAAGTGAATGAAGGGGAAATGAAGAACGGCTTGGTGAAGATGTAGATCGGTGCCTTCTCCTTCAAACCTCCAAAGATCAACGCTTTTGGGTGGAGGGATTGGGAGATCTAGGTTGGTGAAGCTTTCGTCAATGGAGGAGAGAGAATCTTGAAGCTTGGAAGAGCTGGAGGTAGGTGGAGGGGTATAAATACCCCTCCAGAAAATCTGGCCGTTGCAGTCTTCAGAGGCCGGATATTTCCGGGGTAAGTGCCGGATATTTCCGGCAGGGCCGGATATTTCCGGGTCGAATCCCGGATATCTCCGGGGTGGCCGGAAATCTCCGGCTAAATATCCGGCCAGCAGTTGGGGTACGGCAGTACCAGACCTTGCTAGACACTTAGTCGAAATCACGTGCCCCGGATATTTCCGGTCTCTTCCCCGGAATTTCCGGCCTGGCCCCGGAAATCTCCGGCCAAGACAGAATTGAAGAACTTTCTCTCTTCTTAATTGAAGAACCTGAAACAATCAAACTTCACAACATAGCAGCTTATTATTAGGACTCTATTCATGTTGTCTTTATTCACCAAAAGTAGGATGAAATACATGCCCTTTCAATCTCCCCCTTTTTGGCGAATAATGACAACATGACTAGAGGGATTTGCAAAATATAGACGGGCTCCCCCTAAGTGTGTGCGTTATTACGAATATGTTCTTGAATACAAAATGCACACGACTTATTGGAAAAAAACACCCCCTAGATTTTACAAACCTCGCAAGTTCAAGCCAAGATATAAACTTACAAGAAAGGAACTTGCCAAGCACAATAATACACATAATAGATAGTTCAATAAGGAGTTCTCATATGTCTTACCACACATGCAAATAGAGGTTCACTTAAACCAAACAAATAAAACAAGTTGGGAGCAACAAGCATAAGATACAAATAGAAGAAAAACGCAAGCTTGTACTCCCACCCATGCAAATCCCCGAAGACCTAATAGAGATACTTCTCCCCCTTTGGCATTACGCCAAAAAGGGAGAGAGACCGATGCTAGCGCCCCAAGCATCACGCGTCCGGGTCATTGCCATCCTCGTCAAGATCCACATCATCCTCGACCTCACAGCTCCAGTTAACCGCTTCAGCATTCCATCGCTCATAAGGAACCAACTTCTTAGGAGGCTTGGGAGCATTGGAAATCTTGAGATGATCCATGATCTTGGACTGATTTGTCAGAATAGCATGCCTCTCTTCATACGCGACATAGTTTTCCTTGTGGAGTTCAGAACCCATGCATAACATCTTCTCCATGGCGCGGACAACCCATGGACGGTTCTTCGGAGGACCAGCTTTCTTCACCTTGGGGTTACTAGGAGCTCGAGACCGAGAATCATTCACAAGATCTTCATCAATGTCTAGCATGGTGGCTTGCTTTTGAATCACATGAGCAGATTTCTGGATCAAACGGACATAAGAGTGAGATTCACAATCAAGAGCAAGATCCACATCCTTTGCTTCGTCCTCACTTAGAGGATAGAAATGCTTGATGAGCTTCATAATATAAGGAGCATATGGAGGAACCTTCCTCTCCATGACAGCTTGGTACATCTCATGAAAAATGAAATCCATCACATCAATACGGCAAGAGTTAGGCGCGGGATCACCAAGCAAATAAGTCTCATGCGCGAAAGCCAGAAGAGGGACAAGGCCTCCTCGAATATCATCGTTGTTGCCGGCGCTAGGAGCAATGGTGTGACGGAACATGCGAAGCAGAATATCATACACCGACAAGAGCCCTGTGATAGTACCAATAGAGCCTCCAGTAACATAGAGATCAGCCAAGATGTTCTTGTTGGGGGTAACACCGTCCACATGCATACGCTCACCTTGAGGGCTGAGGTTGCCTTCAAAAGGATAGCCAAGAAGGTCCGCAAAGTCATGGAAGGTAGCATGAAGCTTGTGAGGCCCAGACATCCAAGTCATACCACGGTCTGGAGATGAATCAAACACAACTGTGGAGTAAAACTGATGAATCAAGGGAATGTTGTAGTTGCAGGAGGATTGCATCAAGTCCCTCAAACCCATAGCATCAACTACACTGACTGCCCCACCAAAATAGTCTGCCTTGGTTGCTAGCTTCTGAAAGTTGATAACCTTGTGAGGGCAAATTTTGTGCTTGTCAGACAGCTTGAGATAAAGCTCACGGTGCAGCAGCTCCATCTGAGAGGTCCAGAAACAGGTATCAATGTCTTCCTCTTGAGGAACCTCATAAGTGAATGCCGAACGCCAAGTGCGAAACTCAGACAAGGACAGATCGTCCAGAGACCGCTGTACAGACTTGTTCTTTTGGCGCCGACGCTTCTTTGCAAAGGCACCTTGGCTGCTTTCTGACTCGGAACTTGCCACATCAACCTGAGGGTGAGGACCTCGAGAGGTAACAAGCTTTCGACCCCGGCGTGAACTACCACCTGCAAAAAGAGAGATAGAGCAGTAGGAAGCACATGGGTAAGCACTCATGTCCAAGGAGCAAACAGGCGTAGCATGAGAAGATTCATAGTTGGAAACAGAGTGAGCATGTCCGGAAATTCCGGTCCGCTGGCCGGAAATATCTGGTGCAACCTGCAGCGGACGAAAGTTGCATCTTGCTCAAGAAATTTCCAACAAAAATCAAATCATTGCTAACACACAGTAGGGCAAGCCTAGATGATCATTTCTACCAAAAGAATCATGGTATAAATCTCTAGAATCACTAGGGAACACGAAAATCACTTCGTCCTAGATGTGAAAATAGAGATGATTACCGGACTCCATGGAGAAAACGAGTTGGATGAAGAGGATCCCCTAGGCGTGGGGATGCAGATCCGGCACGGAACCGGAAGAAACCGAGGTCGGAAGACCCCCGGCGAGATCGTTGGCGTCGTGTGTGCTCTGGGCAGGAGAGAGAAAGGAGGGAGACGCGGGGGGAAGAACTGAACGCGAGGGAGCAGTTGACCCAGCGCCTCCGTGGAAAAGGGCCCAGATCCACTTAGGCCGGAGATTTCCGGCCCAAAGGCCGGATATATCCGGTACCGGAAATTTCCGGAACTATCTCCGGGCAAATTTCCAGCAACTCCAGTACTGAAGTTGTTGAGGTCCTTAGCCGCAAATAGAAACGGAAAAAGGGCACCGGAAATATCCGGGATACCGACGCCAACAATCTTCTAAGGAAAAACTTAGGACACGAGTGAGAGAAAAGCATGGTTTTGAGATAAGAAGGCTTAGGAAGATATCAAGTGACTGGAAATGGTACTTCACACTCAAACATGTTCAAAAAGCAAATGAAAGTCTTAAAACCAACATTTGGGTGAGTTTTCCATAAAAAACCACGGATAGGCAATAAAATCCAAAGAAGCTCCAATAAGATCAACTCTTCGCAAAGAAAAGGGCGGTGGCCTAGGCCACCATGTATGAGATTATGGCGTGACACCGCGAAGATGTATCTTGGGTTCACAACCAACACTCGTCATTTAAGCTCACATTTTCATGAATTGAAAATAGAAAAGCAAATGAAATCTTACTATCGGCATAATGGGGGGAGGGATAGTCCAATGTATTAGGACCGCACTCCCCTATGTCCATGCCTACACCTAAACCAAATAGATAGTCAAGAAATATAGGTGTGTATGCAAGATGGTCAAGTCAAGCTCCTAGAATCCACGATATTTAGCTCATGCCTCAAGAAGGTGAATCTTGCTTCATCAAGTGGCTTCGTGAAAATGTCGGCAAGTTGATGTTCGGTTGGAATATAGCCAAGCTCAATATCACCACGAGCAATATGATCCCGAATAAAATGATGACGAATCTCAATATGCTTCGTTCTTGAGTGTTGCACCGGATTGTGGCCAATCTTGATAGCACTTTCATTGTCACACAAAAGAGGCACTTTGTCACAATTGACACCGTATTCCTTTAAAGTTTGCCTCATCCATAACAATTGAGTGTATGCACTAGCGGCCGCCACATACTCGGCTTCGGCGGAGGATAGAGATATGCAATTTTGCTTCTTAGAAGACCAACTCACCAAGGACCTACGAAGAAATTGGCATGCCCCGGAAGTTGATTTCCTATCATCCTTGCAACCGGCCCAATCCGAATCCGTGTACCCGGCAAGAGAGAAATTAGTGCCCTTTGGGTACCACAAACCAAACCTTGGGGTATCAACCAAATATCGAAGGATTCTATTGACCGCCACCATGTGGCTTTCTTTAGGAGCGGCTTGATACCTTGCACACACCCCTACACTCAACACAATATCGGGTCTAGATGCACAAAAATAAAGCAAAGAACCAATCATAGAGCGATAAAGTTTTTGATCAACATCGATACCGTCGGGGTTACGTATAAGATGGCATTTGGTGTCCATGGGAAACCGCTTCCCCTTAGCATTGTGCATATTGAACCTCTTGAGCATGTCTTGGGTATATTTGGTTTGAGAGATGAAAGTCCCTTCATTCAATTGCTTGATCTCAAAACCGAGAAAGAACTTCAATTCGCCCATCATAGACATCTCGAACCTATCGGTCATAAGCTTTGAAAATTCATCATTGAAAGCTTTGTTAGATGAGCCAAATATAATATCATCAACATAAAGTTGGCATATGAAAAGCTCCCCTTTAACCCTCTTGGTAAAAAGAGTGGGATCGATTTGCCCCAATTCAAATCCACGGTCTAGCAATAGCTCTCTTAGGTGCTCATACCAAGCACGAGGTGCTTGTTTGAGACCATAGAGCGCCTTATCAAGCTTGTAGACATGGTTAGGGAATTTAGGGTCCTCGAAACCCGGTGGTTGCTTAACATATACCAACTCCTTTAAAGGACCATTAAGAAAGGCACTTTTCACATCCATTTGTTGCAATTTAAAGTTATGATGTGATGCATATGCAAGAAGGATACGGATGGACTCAAGGCGAGCCACGGGTGCATAAGTCTCTCCGAAATCAATGCCTTCAACTGGAGAGTACCCTTGTGCAACCAATCTTGCCTTGTTCCTCACAACCATTCCAAACTCATCTTGCTTGTTCTTGAATATCCACTTTGTGCCTATAACATTGCGGCAATCTTTTGGCTTCTCAACTAGATTCCACACTTTGTTGCGCTTGAAGTTATTGAGTTCATCATGCATAGCTTCTAGCCAATCCGGATCTTCAAGAGCTTCAAACACTTTCTTTTGTTCCACCATGGAAATATGAGCTTGATGTTTACTAAAGCTTGCCAATTGCCTTCTTGTGGAAACACCTCTCTTGTGGTCACCAATGATGTTTTCAAGATAGTGACTCTTTATTTTAAAATCCTTTTCAACTCTTGCTAAACGACGAGCTTCGATATCTCGATTGCATCTTGGAGGTATCTCTTGATCATCTTGATCATTTGAGTCCCCGTCTTGACCGGAATGTTGACCTTGATCATCTTGAAGCACATCTTCAACAATGGAAGGAGAGGGTTGATCTTGGTCATGACCTTGGCTAGCATCAACAATAGGAGAATTTGGTTCTTGCATAGCAACTTGGTCAACATGAGGAGGGTCTTGAACTTGTTCTTGGGTTGGTGCATCATTTTCTTCCATGATAGGCGCCGTTTCAACTTGTGATGAAGAGGCCTCCACTTGAATGGAGCATGGACTTGCTTGAGGAGACTCGTAATGAATCTCAACGGGACGATGGAAACCAATGCCCATTCTTCTTATAGCATCTTGAGGCTCTTCATTATCTACATCACAAGTTTCCTGTAGACAGTTTTGGGCCTCCAAGAGCAGAGGTTTGTAGAACAGCAGCAAGTTTCCCTTAAGTGAATCACCCAAGGTTTATCGAACTCAGGGAGGTAGAGGTCAAAGATATCCCTCTCAAGCAACCCTGCAATTAAGATACAAGAAGTCTCTTGTGTCCCCAACACACCTAATACACTTGTCAGATGTATAGGTGCACTAGTTCGGCGAAGAGATAGTGAAATACAAGTGATATGGATGATTATAAGTAGTAACTGCAATCTGAAATAAAGATGGCAGCAAGCAAACATGTAGCAGAACTTGTTGTAAACGGTGTTTCAATGCTTAGAAACAAGGCCTAGGGATCATACTTTCACTAGTGGACACTCTCAACAATGATCTCATAACTGAATAAGTAAAAGCTACTCTTAAACACTCTCTTGTTGGATAACAAACACCATTCATTGTGTAGGGCTACAAAAGCACACCTCAAGCCGGAGTAAACAAGCGCCACAACGTCATAAAGGAGTCACACACGGTGCACACACTGTCACCTTTACACCGTGGAGAGTACCGGAGTTCATATTAAAGTAACCTATAGAGTGCATAATAGATAAAGAGTAACATCTACATATTCAACTAGATTAGCACAACTGAACACAAGTAAATACTACTCGGGATTATTCTCCTTCTTGATGAAGCAAGAGTACTATGCGTAGGGCTGCAAAAGCACACCTCAAAGTCTGAGTAAACAAACACCACAATTCCCAAGAATAAGCCATGATAAATGTCTAAATTATTCATAGAGTCACACAAGTACCCACACTGTCACCTTGATACCGTGTTGTCACAATGACTCCAGAAACTAGACAAAATCACTTGAGTAGCATAAACATTATTAATGTATTCAGCGATACTAGCAATACACACGATCACATAAAGATCACACCATGGGAGAGAGAGATGAACCACATAGCTACCGGTAGAGCCCTCAGCCTCGGGGGAGAACTACTCCCTCCTCATCATGGGAGTCAGCAGCGGCGATGAAGATGGCGGTGGAGTCGATGGAGATGACTCCGGGGGCAATTCCCCGTCCCGGCGGCGTGCCGGAACAGAGATTCTGTCCCCCGAAACTTGTCGTCGATGGCGGCGGCGCTGCGGAACTCTTCGTGGAAATTGGCTTGGTTTTTAGGGTTTTCGCGTCTGAGGCAATATATAGGCGAAGGGGCGGCGTCGGTGGAGTCCCGAGGGGCCACACCATAGGCGGCGCGGCAGGAGGGGGCCGCGCCGCCAGGTGGTTTGGCCGCCTCCTGGCTCCTCTTCGTCTCTCCTTCGGACTCGTGTACGTGTTGGAAAAATAGGGACGTGGCCTTTTGTTTCGTGCAATTCCGAGAATATTCGCAGAAGTACTTTTCTGAACCAAAAACAGCAGAAAACAGGGAACTGGCACTTCGGCATCTTGTTAATAGGTTAGTCCCAGAAAATGCATAAAAGTGATATGAAGTGTATATAAAACATGTAGCAATTGGTATAATATAAGCATGGAACATCAGAAATTATGGATACGTTGGAGACGTATCAAGCATCCCCAAGCTTAGTTCTACTCGTCCTCGAGTAGGTAAAACGATAACAACAAATAATTTCTGAGGAGACATGCTTTCACACAATCTTGATCATAATATTGCTAGGCTCATGTCATGAATGAAGTGACTCAAAACAATGGTCTATAGTTTGCTAACAGTAGATAAAGAGTAAACAATGAATCATATAAGCAAAAACTTTTCATGAATAGTACTTTCAAGACAAGCATCAAAAAGTTTTGCATAAGAGGTAACTCATAAAGCAATAGATTCAAAGTAAAAGGCATTGAAGCAACACAAAGGATGATTAAGTTTCAGCAATTGCTTTCAACTTGTAACATGTATATCTCATGGATAGTTGTCAACATAAAGCAATATAACAAGTGCAATAAGTAAACATGTAAGAATCAATGCACACAAAGTTGACACTAGTGTTTGCTTCTGAGATAGAAAGGAGTAGGTAAACTGACTCAACATAAAGTAAAAGATAGGCCCTTCGCAGAGGGAAGCAGGGATTAAATCATGTGCTAGAGCTTTTTAAGTTTTCGAAAGCATATAGAGAGCACAAAATAAGTATTTGAGAGGTGTTTGTTGTTGTCAACGAATGGTAGTGGGCACTCTAACCCCCTTGTCAACCAGACTTTCAAGAGCGGCTCCCATGAAGGACGTTATCTCTACCAGCAAGGTAGATCATCCCTCTTCTCTTTTGTTTACACATGTATTTTAGTTTTTTATAGTTGACACTCCTCCCAACCTTTGCTTACACAAGCCATGGCTAACCGAATCCTCGGGTGCCTTCCAACATTCACATACCATGGAGGAGTGTCTATTTGCAATTAAGTTGCTTACTGATAAATCAGGGCAAAACATGTGAAGAGAATTATTAATGAAAGTTGTAATTAATTGGGGCTGGGCACCCCGTTGCCAGCTCTTTTTGCAAATTATTGGATAAGCGGTGTATATGCCACTAGTCCATTGGTGAAAGTCTGTCAGAAGTAAATGACAAGATTGAAAGATAAAACACCACATACTTCCTCATGAGCTATAAAACATTGACACAAATAAGGAGTAATAAAGTTTTGAATAGTTTAAAGGTAGCACATGAAGTATTTACTTGGAATGGCAGGAAATACCACATAGTAGGTAGGTATGGTGGACACAAATGGCATGGGTTTTGGCTCAAGGTTTGGATGCACGAGAAGCATTCCCTCTCAGTACAGAGTTTAGGCTAGCAAGGTTGTTTGAAGCAAACACAAGTATAAACCGGTACAGCAAGACTTAAATAAAAACATATTGCAAGTATTATAAGACTCTACACTGTCTTCCTTGTTGCTCAAACATTTTACCAGAAAATATCTAGACCTTAGAGAAACAAATATGCATCCCAAGTCTCAACAAGCTCTACGGTAGTTCTCCACTACTAGGCTTTAACTACATGATGCAAGAGCTTAAACATGATCTACTTGAGAGCTCAAAACAATTGAAAGTGTCAAAACGAAACAAGACAAAACAGATCAACTAGTACATGTACTAGTAGCAATGCATATCTTTTCCAATACCAACTACCACATGTAGCATTTTCTTTCTTCCAAACAAACACCAATCAATTTATTTAAACATAAACTCTCCAAATGATAATATAATGCAGCAAGAGAGTATTTATAAACAAGTGCTAACAGCTCGAAGAGATGCATGAAAAACAGGAGCTAAAAGCACTGCAGTAGCTAGTTAAGAATACTCAACAAATATAAGTGAAGAACATGAGTATTCACATGAAAAAGCGGAGCGTGTCTCTCTCCCACACAAGGATTGCTAGGATCCGAATTTATTCAAACAAAAACAAAAAAAATAAAAGCACACAGACGCTCCAAGTAAAGCGCATAAGATGTGAAAGAATTAAAATATAGTTTCACTAGAGATGACCTGATAAGTTGTTGATGAAGAAGGGGATGCCTTGGGCATCCCCAAGCTTAGACGCTTGAGTCTCTCTGAATATGGTTGGGATGAACCACGGGGGCATCCCCAAGCTTAGGCTTTTCACTCTTCTTGATCACATAATATCACCCTTCTCTCTTGATCCTTGAAAACTTCCTTCACACCAAACTCGAAATAGTTCTCATTAGAGGGTTAGTGCATAATCAAAAATTCTCATATTCTGTGATGACACAATCATTATTAAAGCTTCTGGACATTAGCTACAGCCACCAATGCTTTGTGGAGCAAAGAAATCCACTCAAACATAGTAAAAGAGCGAATGCAAAACAAAAGGCAGAATCTGTCAAAAACAGAACAGTCTGGAATGACGAATTTTTTCGAGGCACTTAAGTTGCTCAGATGGAACTGGTCCAATTTAATGAAAGTTGCGTACATATCTGAGGAAGATGCGTGATTTTTACAGAATTTTTCGAATTTTCTGCAAGGAGAAAGCTCAAATCGTGACAGCTAAAAATCTGTCTCTGCGCAGAAATCCAAATCTTGCATCAACTTTCAATAAAACTTTACTTGGCACAACAATGCAATAAAATAAAGATACAAAGGAGTTGCTACAGAAGTAACAAGCACCTTGACTCAAAGCAAAAAAAAAAAAATAACAGAAAATAAAAACATGGGTTGTCTCCCATAAGCGCTTTTCTTTAAAGCCTTTTAGCTAGGCATAGTGATTTTGATAATGCTCTCATATGTATAAGAGTTGAATATAAGAGAGCATCAAAAGCAAATACCAAACACATTTAAGTCTAACCCACTTCCTATGCAAAGGAATCTTGTAAGAAAATAAATCAATGAAGCACAAAGTGACTAGCATAGGAAAGCAAAACAAGTGCAACTTCAAAAATTTCAACATAAAGAGAGAAGACTTAATATTATTGTGATATATGAAGCCGTGTCTCCCTCTCTCATAAGGACCAGTAGGTCTTAAAGTACCCAGCAAATAAAAGCAAATCAAGAGAAAGCTCAAAACTTCATCATAAAGAGAAGAAATTTAGTAACATGAAGATTTCTATAACCATACTTTCCTCTCTCAAAATAATTTTCAGCGGCATCATGAATAAACTCAACAATATAGCTATCACATAGAGCATTCTTATCATGATCCATGCATAATAGTATCATTACTCTCCACATAAGCATGAACATTATCATTAGTAATAGTGAGAGTAAAAGTATCACATCCATCATTGCAATCATCAAAAATTGGAGGCATAGAATAATCATAATGAATTTTATCCTCAATAGTAGATGGACTGAAAATATCATATTCATCATTGTAAACATCATATATAGGAGGCATATCATAATCAACATAAACTATATCCTCAATAGTAGGTGGACTGAAAATATCACAATGATTATAATTATCATATATTGGAGGCAAAGTATCATCAAAGCAAATTTCCTCCTTAAAGCTTGGGGGACTAAAAATATCATATTCATCACAACTAGCTTCCCCAAGCTTAGACTTTTCCATAGCATTAGCAATAATGGTGTTCAAAGAATTTATAGTAATACCATTGCTACCATCATGCAAACAAGCCTCCATAGGTTTTTTAATTTTCTCTTCAAAAGCATCATGTCCTAATTCAATATAAATTTCATAAAGATCTCTAATTTTTTTGTTGTTTTCCATTAAGCCTAACTAGTGAAAATAAAAACAAGAAACAAAAAGAAATAATTGCAGAATCTAAAGGAGATACCTTCCAACGCTTACCTCCCCGGCAACGGCGCCAGAAAATAGCTTGATGTCTACGCACGCTTCTATTCTGTAGACAGTTTGGGCCTCCAAGAGCAGAGGTTTGTAGAACAGCAGCAAGTTTCCCTTAAGTGAATCACCCAAGGTTTATCGAACTCAGGGAGGTAGAGGTCAAAGATATCCCTCTCAAGCAACCCTGCAATTAAGATACAAGAAGTCTCTTGTGTCCCCAACACACCTAATACACTTGTCAGATGTATAGGTGCACTAGTTCGGCGAAGAGATAGTGAAATACAAGTGATATGGATGATTATAAGTAGTAACTGCAATCTGAAATAAAGATGGCAGCAAGCAAACATGTAGCAGAACTTGTTGTAAACGGTGTTTCAATGCTTAGAAACAAGGCCTAGGGATCATACTTTCACTAGTGGACACTCTCAACAATGATCTCATAACTGAATAAGTAAAAGCTACTCTTAAACACTCTCTTGTTGGATAACAAACACCATTCATTGTGTAGGGCTACAAAAGCACACCTCAAGCCGGAGTAAACAAGCGCCACAACGTCATAAAGGAGTCACACACGGTGCACACACTGTCACCTTTACACCGTGGAGAGTACCGGAGTTCATATTAAAGTAACCTATAGAGTGCATAATAGATAAAGAGTAACATCTACATATTCAACTAGATTAGCACAACTGAACACAAGTAAATACTACTCGGGATTATTCTCCTTCTTGATGAAGCAAGAGTACTATGCGTAGGGCTGCAAAAGCACACCTCAAAGTCTGAGTAAACAAACACCACAATTCCCAAGAATAAGCCATGATACATGTCTAAATTATTCATAGAGTCACACAAGTACCCACACTGTCACCTTGATACCGTGTTGTCACAATGACTCTAGAAACTAGACAAAATCACTTGAGTAGCATAAACATTATTAATGTATTCAGCGATACTAGCAATACACACGATCACATAAAGATCACACCATGGGAGAGAGAGATGAACCACATAGCTACCGGTAGAGCCCTCAGCCTCGGGGGAGAACTACTCCCTCCTCATCATGGGAGTCAGCAGCGGCGATGAAGATGGCGGTGGAGTCGATGGAGATGACTCCGGGGGCAATTCCCCGTCCCGGCGGCGTGCCGGAACAGAGACTTCTGTCCCCCGAAACTTGTCGTCGATGGCGGCGGCGCTGCGGAACTCTTCGTGGAAATTGGCTTGGTATTTTAGGGTTTTCGCGTCTGAGGCAATATATAGGCGAAGGGGCGGCGTCGGTGGAGTCCCAGGGGGCCACACCATATGGCGGCGCGGCAGGAGGTGGGCCCGCGCCGCCAGGTGGTTTGGCCGCCTCCTGGCTCCTCTTCGTCTCTCCTTCGGACTTCGTGTACGTGTTGGAAAAATAGGGACGTGGCCTTTTGTTTCGTGCAATTCCGAGAATATTTGCAGAAGTGATTTTCTGAACCAAAAACAGCAGAAAACAGGAACTGGCACTTCGGCATCTTGTTAATAGGTTAGTCCCGGAAAATGCATAAAAATGATATAAAGTGTATATAAAACATGTAGCAATTGGTATAATATAAGCATGGAACATCAGAAATTATGGATACGTTGGAGACGTATAAGGTATATGCAGCGGAATATTGATGACGAATCCCCTCTTCACTAAGAAACTCATTTAAGGTGTAGTTCTTGAACTCGGAGCCATTATCACTCCTAATGACCAATATAGGAACATTGTATTGGCGTTGAACTTCATTGGAAAAGTCGATGACGGCTTGTTGGGTCTCATCCTTCGTCTTGAATAAATAAACCCAAGTAAATCTTGAATAGTCATCAACAATCACCAAACAATATTTCTTCCCACCAAGACTAGGTTGAGGCACGGCACCAAAGAGATCAACATGAAGAAGTTCCAATATCCTCTTTGATGAAATGATGGTCTTGCTTGGATGGGGAGAATCAAGCATCTTTCCTTCAACACAAGCCCTACAAAGACGATCTCTAGAAAAAGAAACATTGTCTTTTAGTCCAAGAATGTGGCCACCCTTGTGAAGACTTTGCAAAGTTCTCATGTTGACATGGGACAAGCGGCGATGCCACAGCCATCCCACGTCGGCCTTTCCGAATAGGCATATTGCTTGAGTGTGGTAGACCCCGAAAAGTCCACCACGAACAACTCATTTTCAACATACCCAACGAACATGACCTTTAGAGTCTTGCTCCTCAAGAGTACCACCATATCAATAGTAAAATGGACATCAAAATTCATCTTATTAAGTGCACGAACGGACATAAGATTGTAACCGAGGGACTCGACAAGCATGACATTTACAAGGGTGATATCCTTTGCAACTACCACCTTGCCGAGACCCGTTACCTCCGCTTTTGATTTATCACCATAGGAGACGGATGCTTGATTTATATTTGGTCCCAACTCCGTCATGATCTCCTTTCTTCGGTCATATGACTAGTGCATCCACTATCAACCACCCATTTAGACCCACCGGAAGCATAGTCCTACAAGAAATCATTGCTTGGTTTTAGGTACCCATTTCTCAATGGGTCCTCTTTTGTTAGCAACAAGGGTCTTAGGAACCCAAATAGAGTAAGCAATGTAACCATCATAAGGACCAACATATTTTGCATAACATCCCCATAATAATCAACATAAAGAATATAGTTGGGGTTAGCCTCTCCCGCAAAGTCACTACGAGTGGTCTTGCCCCTTGTGGCATTCTCACTCGCAATGGGAGCTTGGCTTGTGCGGGCTTGGCCTTGGTGTTGCTCTTCTTCTTCTTTGCCTTGGCTACATAACCAAGACCCTCCTTCCCTTTGTGTGGCTTTAGCTCAAACACTTGAGCAACAACCTTTTCTTTACCTTTAGGAATAGAGGTCTTGGCACTAGTGGCCTTGGCAAGCTCAACCTTCAACCTAGCATTTTCCTCAATAACATTTGCATGATCACTAGAGGGAGTAGTAGTGCTAGGTGAGTTAGATTTAGAAAGTTGAGTTTGAAGTTGCTCATGAGACTTGACTAGAAGAGAGTGGGTACTTTCCAAGGCCTTGTGAGCCTTGTCAAGTTTCTCCATATCTCAAGGAGTCTAGCATTAGCAACCACAAACTCGGCTTTCTCCTTTTTAACCACTTTGTATTTAGCAAAGATATGGTCTCTATCCTTAATGATTTTAGCAATTATTTCATCATTTTTATCATCAAGGGACTCAATTCTTTCCTCAAGAGAGGTTCTATATTCACTCTCTTCTTCAAGAGAGGCATTCAAGGAAGCAATGATGAGAGCATCTCTCTCTCAATCTTTCCCTTGTCATCAAGGATTTCTTCGGCCGCATTAAGTTGTCTCAAGAGAGACTCAACATATGCCTTAGCTTCACCTTGCAAGTTAGCCACAATAGTATCGGAAGCAACAAGTTCTTTCTTAATCACAAGACTAGTTTTATCATCTATTTCATGCATAGTCTTGGGAGTAGAAGATGATACCTCGGTGACGGAGCCATGAGGCAACGAGCGGTGTTGATGGGGAGGACTTGGGAGAGGTTCTCATTGGGGGATTCGAAGAGAGAAGGAGGTGGAGTTGATACAATGGCCAAAGCGGCCACCTCACGAGTGGGTTCTTCTTCTTCTTCGGAATCCTCGGAAGGATACTCTTCTTGAGTCATCAACACAATTCTTGGTGCTTTCTTGAAGAATGACTTCCTCTTGACAAAAGGCTTCTTTTGTGGCATGTTTGATTCGCCCTTGAGGACAAGCCTTCCACCGTTTTGCTCTCTATTCTCAAATGGACAATCTTTGATGAAGTGATGCTTGTTATGACAATTGTAGCAAGTCTTTATCCATTAGCAAACTCCTTCTTCCCACTTGGGTTGTTTGCTCGATCAAGTTGAGCCTTTGCCTTGGCCGGGTCATTCCAAAATGTCCTTGTAGCAAGAGCTATGTGACCATGGAGGGCTGGTTCAAGTTCATCGGGAGGAAGGTGTTCGGGCATGCTTCAACTCCATCATGTTCATCAAGGCACACAACCTTGGTCTTCAAAGCAAGAGAGGGACCTTGCTTCATTCCCATGGCCCTAGCACGGTTGTCTAGAGCATTCTTGGTGCAACCTTGGAGGCTTGCATCTCTTGCATAACTTCATTGGATGTCATCTCAAGGTAGTTGTATTTTCCTTGTATGGCCTTCAATTCAACGGGCTCGAAGGGCATGAGAGCATTCACATACTTCCTCTTGATCCAAGCATCATCCACATAGGTTGCCCCAACATTATAAAAGGCTTTGGCAAGATGTTGAGTCTTCCATACATCTCCTCATGAGTTTCATTATCAAGCATGTAAAACCTTCGGCCTCATTGCTCAAGCATCATATCTATTCCTCTTCATGCTTTCATTTCCAAGAAATGCCACCTCAAGGCACTTCCAAGCTTCTTTGGCGGTGGAGACGTTTTGAATGTGATGAAGACCACTTTCTCCAACGGCAAGTTCAATCATGTGGAGAGCGGAAGCATTGAGTTGTTTTTCGGCCACCTCTCTTCTTATCAAGTTGTTAGGATTCACGGCCTTGTATCCTTCTTGAATGATTCTCCAAAGCTCGATAGAGGAACTGTTGATATGAGATTTCATTAAGTGTTGCCAAGTAGCAAAAGCCGATGCATTAAGTTTAGGAGGTGGACCCAAGGGTTTATGCGAGTATGATGGATAGGTGGGTCGGGAGAGTACGTAAAGGGAACCCCATGGTACTCCGGCTTCCCACCTTCGGGAGTGGTAGTAGATGAGGATGGAGGGGGATCTTTAAGTTTGGTTTCTTCAACCCCTTTCTTTTTCGCTAATTCCTCCTCGGTTTCACCGTCATTGGAGTTAGCGGAGTCCTCTGGTGGGGTGATCTCCTTAGGAGCCTTGCCACTTGCGAGTTGTGTGATCAACTCACGCATCTCGGCAAATTTGGTATCCATGGACGATATCAAAGATGTCTCCATCAATTTGAGATCGGCCATGGATGCCGTAGTGGCATCGTCATCCACGGGATCACTCGCACTTTTTGTCATACTTCTCTTAGGCGGTTAAGCCCAACAAGAGAGCCGAGGCTCTGATACCAATTGAAAGGATCGTATGACACCTAGAGGGGGGGGGTGAATAGATGCTACTTCAATTTTAGTACTTTTTAAATTTAGGCTTGACACAAAAGGTAAATTCTCTAGATATGCAACTATGGTGAATTTACCTATATGACAAGCTAGAAACTAAGCACGGTACAATAAGTAAAGGCGGTAAACAAGGATAGAAGTAACCGAAGTGAAAGCACGCGGAGACACGGATGTAATCCCGAGTTCCTCCTTTTTAGGGGAGTACGTCTCGTTGGAGAGGTGTGAGCTACCACGAAGGTCAAAACTCAACCGCCACAAAGGCGGACGCACCTTCTTCTCCGATGAACCGCACCACAAAGGTTTGGTTCACCTTCCACTATCGGAATCCTTCAAGGCGGAATCCGGAGCCCTTACAACAACGATCCGGGGCACAACCCACAAGAGGATTGGGTGCTCCCGAACAGCTACAAATCTGTCACAAAGACAACAACAAGTGAGTACAATATGAGGCTACGTTTTCCCAAAGGAAATCCTAGCAAAGGGTCCCTCAAGTGAATGAAGGGGAAATGAAGAACGGCTTGGTGAAGATGTAGATCGGTGCCTTCTCCTTCAAACCTCCAAAGATCAACCCTTTTGGGTGGAGGGATTGGGAGATCTAGGTTGGTGAAGCTTTCGTCAATGGAGGAGAGAGAATCTTGAAGCTTGGAAGAGCTGGAGGTAGGTGGAGGGGTATAAATACCCCTCCAGAAAATCTGGCCGTTGCAGTCTTCAGAGGGCCGGATATTTCCGGGGTAAGTGCCGGATATTTCCGGGTCGAATCCCGGATATCTCCGGGGTGGCCGGAAATCTCCAGCTAAATATCCGGCCAGCAGTTGGGGTACGGCAGTACCAGACCTTGCTAGACACTTAGTCGAAATCACGTGCCCCAGATATTTCCGGCCTCTTCCCCGGAATTTCCGGCCTGGCCCCGGAAATCTCCGGCCAAGACAGAATTGAAGAACTTTCTCTCTTCTTAATTGAAGAACCTGAAACAATCAAACTTCACAACATAGCAGCTTATTATTAGGACTCTATTCATGTTGTCTTTATTCACCAAAAGTAGGATGAAATACATTCCCTTTCACAAGGGACATGCTTACAACAGAATGTGCAAACAATGTCAGTGATGTTTCTATGTATTGTGGAGTCATAGCAGGAAAGTGGCATGCTTGCAACATGATGTGCTAACAGTTTCAGTATGTGCCTATGTCTTGTGAAGACATGGCATGGCAAGGGACCATGCTTACAATAGCATGTGCCTATGGCTCAGTAGAATGGTTTTGACGGGATAAACTAAAAGTGTGGTTAATTTGCAGCCTACTTATCTATATACAACCAAGCAACACAAAATGCACTTGGCAGATCATTTCGGCCAGCGTTTTCTCTCTGTTGTTGCAAATTGCTACGCTGGCCGAAATGATCTGCCAAGCACCTAGAGTGTCCGGTTGTTACACTAGTGTCCGGTTAGGCATTTCCACAACCAAGCAACACAAATTGTTACACTAGTGTCCGGTTAGGCACCAACCAAGCAACACAAATTGTTACACTAGTGTCCGGTTAGGCATTTCCACAAGCACCTAGAGTGCATAGTTCGGTGGAGAGGAGGGAGGAGGAAGATGGCAGGGAGAGAGGAGGGAGGAGGGAGGAGGGAGGAGGGAGACCTGCGTAGGTGAAGAAGAAGGGGACGACGTCGAGGCCGGTATCGAGGCCGTCGGCGGCGGGCGCCTGCAACCTCCTGATGCGCGCGCGTGCCGGTGGCGAGGGTTGCCGGCGAGGCCGTCCGGGGGCGGGCGCTGGGCGCGTCTGGATGGGCAGTAGGCCGCGGCGGGCGGCGACTGGTGCGGGTGGCCCTGGGCGCGTCGAGGTGGCAGTGGAGGTGGTGGTTCACCGGCGGCGAGTAGGGGCGAGGGTCGGAGTTCGCGAGCGCGCGCGGTTAATTTGGAACTTGGCGAATTTTGGATGAAGAGGCGTAGCGCGATGGCAGGCCCACATGTAAGTGGGCACAAAAGATTTCTGTGGCGCACCGTTGAGGGGTGCGCCACAGAAAGGTAGTATTCTGTGGCGCACCGTTGGACTGGTGCGCCACAGAAAGAAAGGATTCTGTGGCGCACCGTTGGACAGGTGCGCCACAGAAAGGAAGGATTCTGTGGCGCACCAATCCAACGGTGCGCCACAGAATTGTCTAGTACGAAATTTAAAAAGCTGTGCTGTTGTTTGATGACACAAACAGCAACAAAGCCCAGTGGTTTCCAACAGTCCGAATTAACCCTGATAGCCAGGTTCGAATCCTGGCAAACTCACTTTTTTTTTACTTTTTTTCTTTAAAATTTGGTTCAAAAACTTGCATTGTCTCACACACAATGTATATTCAATTCATGCATACATATTCAATTCATTGACTCATATTCAAAAACTTGCATTAACTCATACATATTCAATTCATTGAATACATATATATGCTCTTGCATTGTCTCACACACAATGTCTCATACATATTCATTGAATACATATAAAGACACACAAATTAAATACACCAAAAAAGTCTCTTCTTCGTCTCGGTTCCGAGCTAGCTTCTCTTCTTTCCCTTCTTCGCGGTTGAAAACTTTAGGCCGGTCACCTTGAGATTTCTTCGCGTGAACGGACAACCTTTAGTAGGTAGGGAGGTCTTCCTTCTTTGTGTACTAGTAGTAGGCATGTCGAAGAACTTGTCGAATTCCTCCTCGATCTTTGGCTCGTTGTCCAATTCTTCCTCGGTGGCGTCTCCTTCCATTCCGATGATGCTCCTCTTGCCCCTCCTCACGACAACACGGCTAGGCTTTGACGGGTCGGTAATGAAGAAGCATTGCTCAACTTGGCTAGCGAGTACCCATGGCTCATTTTTCGCGGAGGCATTCTTCGATTTGGCATCGGGTATTACCATGGTGGTGAAATACCGGCCTTCTTTGATGACGTCCTTGGCCCATCTTACACGGAACATTGGCACCAACTCTCCACAGTAGTTGAGCTCCCATATGTCATTAATCCTTCCGAAGTATCTTTCCTTGACAGTAGCCTCCTCATCGCCGTAGGATAACATAGTTACTCCTGAGTTTTGATATTCGTTATTCTTGTCCTTTTCCTCGGTGTAGAATCTGTAGCCGTTGATGTCGTACGCCTGATAGGTCTTTACGTTGTGCGAGGGACCCCGTGATAAGGAGAATATGAGTCTTTCATCTTCCGTAGATGGCATTTTGCTCTTTGCTAGCTCCAGTTGCTTTTGCTTGAACCAACGCGTGAAGCTGGAGTTGTGCTCTCTGGTTACGTCTCCCTTCTTCCTCGGCCGGCCCAGGTTGATGTAATGTTGCTCGAGTAAGCATTTGTGCTCTTCCACCCAAGTTTCGATCAATTGTAAGTGTTGTAGCGCGACCCGGTGAGCCCTGTCGAAGTCGTCCTTTCGACCCTGCATGCTGACAAAGATTGAGCTGGTGCCCTCTCGGTGACCATATCCATGGAGCCTGCCGAAGTGTTTCCTCCTGGGCAGACCAACATGCTGGTTCTCGGTGCTTAGATAATTCTGGCAGAAGGAGATGCACTCGTAGGTTAGAAAGCCCTTGGCCATGCTTGCGTCTGGACGGGCCCTGTTGCGAACGTATCCTTTCATGACACCGTTCATCCTTTCGAACGGCATCATGTAGTGCATGAACGTTGGCCCGAGCTGCCTGATGTCATCAACGACATGGAGAAGGAGATGCACGCAGATATCAAAGAATGCTGGCGGGAAGTAAATCTCGAGCTCGCATAGTATCAGCACGATCTCTTCCTGTAGCCTGTCGAGCTGCTTCACGCCGATCGACTTCCTGTTGATGACGTCGAAAAAATTGCAAAGGGCAAGCAGCGTATCACGGACGTGCTCGTCCATTATCCCTCGAATCGCAACGGGAAGTATCTGCGTCAATAGCACGTGACAGTCGTGAGACTTCATCCCGCTAAACCTCTTCTTCGTTCCGTCCAGATATCTGCTTATCTGCCCCGCGTAACCATGAGGAAATTTGACTCCTAGGAGACACCTGTAGAATTGCTCGAGCTCCTCCGGACTCATAGTGAAGCACGTAGCGGGAAGCACCACAGTGTTCTTCTTTACCCTTTTGCGGCGACCTTGAGTCCCTTCCGTCTGATCATCATCATCATCATCGTCATCACTATCGGGGATCTGAAGATCTTTCCTGACACCAAGCCATTTCAGATCGTATCTTGCTTTCGTCCCATCCTTGGACTTTTCCGGCATGTTGGAAAGAGTGCCAAGCAGAGCCTCGGTGACATTCTTCGTAATGTGCATCATATCGAGGCTATGTGGCGTCTTAAGGACCTTCCAGTACTCCAAGTCGTGGAAAACAGACCTCGCTTTCCATACACCCAGCAGCGGATCTACCTTCGGTCGTTTCTTTCCCGGCGCGGGGCACTCCTCCCAATTTTTCAACAGCTCGTCGATTTCTGTGCCGCTCCTCGGGCTCAGGGCTCCTTCGATCTCGTCCTTACCATTGAACAGGTCACCGCGTTTTCTCCACGGGTGATCCATGTGAAGCCACCTTCGAGCCCCTGGGTACACGGTTTTCGAAGACCCGGGATTCCTTGGTAGCTGGAGATGCGGGGTCTTATCCATGCACCTGACACATGCGCAGAATCCGTGGCCTACCTGGGCCGATACATATGAGCAACCAGGATAGTCCTGCACCGTCGTGAGCAACGCGGCTCTCATGTCGAAATAATCTCCAGTGTAGGCATCCCACGTACGGGCTGTCGTCTCCCACAACGTGGCTAACTCCTCTTTCAACAGCGCGAGATACAGATGTATGTGGACACCTGCTTGTTTCGGCCCCTGAATGAGAATACTCATGTGTATGTACCTTTGCTTCGTGCACAACCACGGGGGAAGGTTGTAAGGCCATACAAACACGGGCCAGGTGCTATGCGTGCTACTCTGGTTGCCGAACGGATTGAGTCCATCGGTGCTCATACCGAGCCTGACGTTCCTTGCGTCGCCTCCGAAATTTCCGACGGCGTCCAACTCTTGCCACTGGCTAGCGTCTGAAGGGTGTGTAAGGATCCTGCCCTTCTCCGGATCTTCTTCGGGCTTCTCCCTTTCCGCGTGCCATTGCATGAGCTTTGCTTCCTTAGGGTCCACGAAGTACCGCTGCAGACGGGGAGTGATAGGAAAGTACCATACCACTTTTCGAGGAACTTTCTTCCCACGGCTCTTGTACGGTCCTTGGCCGCACACCGGACATGTGGTTCTGTCCTCGTACTCGCCCCGATAAATTGTGCAATCATTGATGCAGGCGTGGTATTTAACGTGCGGTAGGTCAAGAGGGCACACGACTTTCTTGGCCTCCTCGATACTAGTTGGCAATGTGTTCCCCTCGGGAAGACGCTCGTGGAAGAATTGCATGTTCTTGTTGAAGCTCGCGTCGGTCCATTTGTTTCCCGACTTCATCTCCAGAGCATCAAGCGTTACTTGCAAGCGCGTATCCTGTGGCCGGCACCCAGGATACAACGGAGTCTTCCCGTCTATCTCCATTTGCGCCAGCTTGGCTTTCTCTCTAACGGTGCTCGCCTCCTTGAGGAGCAGTTCTTGAACATGAGACTCCATCAAGGCCGACATTAGCGAGCTCTGCGGCGTGTTCGCGTCTTCTCCACCACCATCTAGTCCTTCATCGTGACCATGTCCGTCGGCATCTCCTTCGTCACGATCATCTTGCCCGCCCTCGTCTTCAGGCGCAACATTTGCTGTCGGCGCTTGGTTGAAGCCTTGCATGAAACCGCGCCTGAGCAGGTGTTCCTCCAATTGTCCGGAATCAGGGTCGATCCATCTCACAAGTTTGCAACTTCGACACGGACATCGTATCTGGCGCCCGTTGCACCGATCATTTCCGCCTTCGCTTCTTCCTTGTAGTTGTTGATTCGACTGGAGCTCATCTTGATGACCATGGACGCCTACGCGGTATACATATAGAGTATGTGTTATTAATTAGAATTAATTAACCGCAACATGCACACACACATACAAGCTTCTCATGCGGGAAGTCGGAAAGTCGGAAATGTTCGACGAAAAAATTCGGCATGACTTCCCCTAAAAGTAGGACATATGGGTGGTGCAAAAATTTACCGAAATGGAAATGAATCAACATTTCGGCAAACATCCATGCACCACGCCGGCGCAAGCAACAACATGCAAAGATTTATGCAAACCACACACACAAGTTTCATGCATAAACATCGATCGTCGCGCCATATACGTGCAAATCGCCCGCCGACAAGTTTCTCATGCCTTTAACAAATATCCATACACACCGCCGGCCACACAAAACATGCATATACATATCCATCCAACAATACCCACCTAGTAGATCTAGATCCGTTCCCGAGACGTGACCGTGATCGATGAGAGAGAGTGTGTGGTGATGGAGAGAAAATAGTGGACAAAAAGAGAGGAGGAGAGTATATATGGAGGCTCTCCCCAAGCCTTCACCAATTATATAGCAAAAAAATAGGTTTAACAACAAATAATGGAGAATAGGATGGTCAAAATGGCATGGGAGAGAGGAGGAACTCGAGCTAGATAGGAGAATGGAGAAGGTCACATGGGGAAAGTGGGGCTGCCACCTTTTTGTAGATCTGGGCCAATATTCTGTGGCGCACGGCCTCAAGTGCGCCACAGAAACCCAAGTTTCTGTGGCGCACGGGCTAAGTGGGCCACAGAAAGTCTGCTTTCTGTGGCGCCACAGAAAGTTTGCATTCTGTGGCGCAAAGTGCGCCACAGAAAGTTACTAGATGGATCCGTCCCAATCATTGGACGTGGGACCCACACATTTTCTGTGGCGCATGGGATGGAATGCGCCACAGAATTCTGGCTTTCTGTGGCGCATGGGCAACGGATGCGCCACAGAAAGGGCAAGATTTCTGTGGCGCACGGGGCACCATGCGCCACAGAATTATTTCTGTGGCGCACCAATTATGGTGCGCCACAGAGTGCCCACCTACCTATATAGGGTTTCCCTACTAGTGCAAATTATGCTTCCGGTGATATATAGTACCCCCGCTATTTCTTCTTATAAGTGTTTTACTTTTGAAATGTCTTGGTAAAAGATAGTAAAGATTGATTTTTCAAAAAATAATACACTTATAAAAAGGAACAAAGGGGGTACTAAAGAAGTGGGGGAAACGAATGCTTTGCTGAACCTGATTTGACAAAATCCTTGAAGCATAGCAGAATGTTATTAGAAATTATAAGGATATAAACGGGGTAGGTCCGTGAGAATGAAGTTGTGCTATTGCTCTCACACAGTTGAAGACGTGCTTAAGTGCATCAAGTGGAAGTGTCACCTGTCATATATCTTTACAATTAAACTGGAGTTAGTGGTCGTTTCATCGACCCCCTCCTCACAGACCTATGGATCGATCTCCTCACGAATAGGGATGGCAATGGGTACCCATTACCCGCGTACCCTGCGGGTAAAAACCCTATTAGGGTAAGGGTTTGGCTGAAAAAAATACCCATGGGTATGTAAATGGGGAAATCTTGTACCCATCGGGTGGAGAGGGTACGGGTATGGGTTCATCTAACCCATACCCGCGTACCCATGTACCCTTCTAAATATGTGACAATTGACAGTGGGACTCTGAATAATAACTTGATGTACTATTTTTTTTCCAATCTCAAGTGTTGTTATTTATAAGTATATGTGTTGCTGTTTACATGTGTTGTTGATGCGCAAGTGTTGTTGTTTATAAGTATATGTGCTGTTGTTTACAATGTGATGCTATCATAATTATGTGTTGTCTAAAATGTGCTGCTGGTTAAAGTTATGTGATTATACGATGTTTTCTGAGACTATTTTCTTCTCAATCTGTTGTGTTGCAAAAGGGTATTTTTACCCACGGGTAACCCTTTACCCTGTCGGGTGAAGGGTATGAGAAAAAGTTGTCCCCGCATAAGGGTATGGGTACGGGTGACGGGTAAGGTGAGGGCGACGGGTAAGGGTATGGGGTGGCTCCACCCTTACCCATACCCTGCGGGTGCCATCCCTACTCACGAACTGTATTGTTGGTAGGTGGGGCCTGTTTGCTTAACCTTATCGTTGTATTTGCCGGACAGAATCTCCTCAATTCACTCTTCTTTCTTGGATTATTAATTAGTAGGAGAACAAAATCGCCTCAAACATCCCCCTATTTCTTGGATTAGTCCACTGCCAACTCCTCTCTCTCCTATCTCGCACTAAAGGACATAAGTAAAATGCATAAGTAAGCACTAAATTTTGTAGAGATGCATATGCCAAAGTAAACCCTAGATGACCCAATCGTAGAGATGTCAATGTAAACGTATAAGAAATGCATAGGTGAACCCTATATTTTCCTGTAAAACTTGTTGGCAAATAACTAAATAAATGATTCATGTCATTGTTTGATGATCTTTAGAGTGGGAATCTAGAGTACCCTGTAATCAAAAGAGTTTTAGGGAGACACGTGGTGTGGCTCCCAACCTTTAAAAAAAAACTTCCCCTTTGTTGCTTGAAGTCTGTGTAGATCACGAAATTACTATTGCCCGCACCACTCTGGCGAGGTGGTAGTTAAATTATAGAAGATGGTTGGCTGAAAACTTGATTGCAATTATCAAGGATGAAAGGCATGCTTTTAACTCATCCTGTATGCGAGGGTGTGGATCAATTTGTAACGACTTTAAACAAATCTGGAAAATTTACTGCCAAAGTCTTTGTATAAGCAACTTACAAAGGTGTATCAATAGATATTTTAAACATTCGTAGAAAGCTAAAAGACCCGCAAAGTTACACATGGTTATGGCCGATTAGGCATAACTTAATAGCTACAAAAGGAAATATGTCTAGAAGGGGCTAACAGGGGGATTTAACTTGTCGTATTACCTAGAGATCAAACAAGCCGGGGTCTCTTGTAGCAGGAGGTAGAGTCATTATTGTCGTTTGTCGTTGGAGTTATGGTCCTCTAACTTCACCCACATCCGCGTCCTTGGGAATCAACGTCGGGCAAAGAGAGGCAGGTGTTCTCCCGCGCCTCCTCCGACGCTCACGTAGTGGCGTCAGCTCGGGCATCGACTAAGAAGGTGAAGATGGCCGCCTTATCCTCCTCCGCCTATGCCCTTGTGGCGTCCACGACTAGTGCTGAGGCCAGTGGGGAGGCAAAGGTCTCCTCCTCCTTGGCGTCTGCCTCCTCAACTTTAGGTGACAGTGTCGACAAAGGAGGGAGGGGAGGGGTTGACGTCCTTCGGTGGGAGAAGGGTGGTGTGAAATGCGATTGGGAGCAGAGGAGAAGACGACGTCCTTTGGCGGTGGGATGACGCATATTGGCCAGGGAGACATATTGACGAGTAGCAGCAATAGCACCAGTGAGACATTGGTACCGAGTGGGAATGGTAGCTAGCTGGGTTAAGGGAGAGGGAGTAGGGAGTGATGGCTTTGCGGGAGATAGAGCGTGGAGTGGTGGCTACCTTGGGTTTAGGGAGAGGGAATGTGTGTTTATAAAAATATAGATCAAATAGGATTTTGGGCTGCCCACATAGGACACATGCAAAGACAAATGTTCAAGTTCGACGTGGCCCACATGGAACACGGGGAGGCTGAAATGTCTATGACTAATGTGTCCTACCCACATCGGCAATGGTCATCCATAAATCTCAGTTGCAGATGGGTAGCCCCACGGTTGCCTTTTTTGCGTGTCTCATCGCACATGCGCCCCTTTTCCACCTTGACTGATGATGGACCCACGTTCAGTGGGTTGTCCTTAAGGTCGATCTGCCGGCCCCTACTGCGCTCTACATTGGTCCGCCCCTTCCCAATTGGCCGCACCTCCAGTCGATATTGAGGGTGGCTGACTCATCGTGCAACCACCTACCGTGGTGTTGGGATTCTACACCCGTTCCTTTTGTTTGACAAGGTAACAAATCGCTTAACATATAGAGGGTACAATCGATTGCCCAAAATAGTTTTGCCATCATTGTTACAGTGCCGACAATTTCAAGTTTCATGTTAACACAATCAAACGTCCAAATTGATGGAAAGGTCTATTCAGTCCACACATACAACACAACCTCTCACATGTGACTCAGCGAGACAAACACGTGCATAGGAACTCGAAACCTACGGCTCAGGTCTGATACCATGTCAAGTTTCATGCACTAGCCATTTAGCCAATGCAATCAAAAGTCCGAACTTATAGAAATGCTTAATCAAGTCACATTTACACTTCAACACACAAAACTATTCTAAGCTTGCCTAAAATATTTTCATTTACAGATACATAATGTTGATATAGTGTCCACAAACCTAGAGTAACAGATGTACACCATACATTTTCTTTCTTATCCAGAATGAAAAGCTAAAGGCACACATCAGCAGATAACGACTGCAATTGGGAAAATCTTCTTCCCGCAAGAGGCCAAAACAGAGCACCAGCCAACCATTGCGTACATACATCGCCATCAACAAGCTGGGGAAAAGACAATCTCATGTAAAATGTTGCTCGATCGCTTTGTGCAGCTCGGCTAACGAGTTGTGAACCACCAGCTCTGGTGTCCGATTAGTGGCTGTGAAGATAACGAATAAGGACATTTACAATAGGAACTCATTTACATTATTGCGAGATGCTTTCTCAATTGGTGCTTAAGAAATATATTGCAGCCACAGCATGAAGTATGGTGTCACTGTTTAAGGGAACTGTAATACTATGGCCTTAGCAATCGCAAGCATGATACGGTTTATTTTCTAACGGATGTAATCGTCGAAATCATCTTAGGTTGACATTGACAGACAGTCGATCATTTCCTTGAGTGCTTGGCTATACACTCTTCTCAACATATTCAAACTTTTATGTTGATACTACTATTTCATAACGTATGCGACGAATGGCGAGCAAGGCAATTGGGGGCAATTGCACTGAACCACTGTATGATGCACTATGCAAAACATGAAGTGTGTATGGTGTAGAAGTGCTGAGAAAAGAAGTGCTTGCGTGGTGCAGCGCTGGCCCGTCTGCAAATTTGTCCATGGTGGTCGGTATATATCCTCGTCCATGAAAACCTGTTGAAGTGTCGTTCAAAGTCAGCTGACTAGACAAAGTCATTCTTAACCAATGCAAATGGCCGTGAGTTGAGGTTGACATGGACTAAAGGGCAAACAAAACATGTTGAGGGTTGAGGTGGCGCGTAGTAACGTTAGACTGACCTCCACCGAGGAAACTCCGGATGAACATGTCTCCTGCCCTTTTCTCTACATTCATCTGCTACTATCACAGGTTACCAATCTCCACGTTCCACTCTGAGCCAAGCGTTTGAAATTAATTTGTATAAGCAAAACGGAGTCATTAGTTGGAACAATTTTTTTAAATGAATCCCACGTTTTATCCTCATACATTTGTGACACTACCCATCTAGTGAAAAATCGTCTAAATTACCCATTTTAAAAATTTTGAACCTTCCTTTTTTGATTCATGTCCGTTTAGAAAGAATTTTAAAGATGGTTAAGTGAAGGGTATCGATGAATCCCTCTGATTTGTGCATATTTTGACGCACCACAAAGACCTAACATGCCGGTCTATTCTAACGAAACAATAATTTAGAATGTCAAGAGGGTAAAACCGTGTTCAAAATTTTGTATATGGTCTATTTCTAATTTTATTTCACTAAATGGGGTAATAACTTTCATATATTACAATTGTTTTCCCATGTCTTAAATTTTTCATTTATAGCTTCTTATTTTCATAAAAATGCTTTTGTTTATTATTTTTGTTTATCCAAATTTATTGACCTCAAATCGCACATAATCAAGCTTAAAACACAGTTCAAAATTTACTAATCCCTCCGAACAATACTAATTGTAGCAGATTTAGTATAAAATTTACTAAATCCGCGACAATTAGTATGAATCGAAGGGAGTAGGAAATGATTGCAGAATTGTGAGTGGAAAAATTATGGGGATTATTTTTTGTTGATCTAAATTTTGAGAACGATTTTCTTAGAACGAAGTTGAAAATTGCGGCTACCGATTTTTACATGTTACGGTATTTCAAGGTTTTACACCCAACGCCGAAAACTCAAACTCGTACAGTGCATTCCAAAAACATGTGGCGGGAGCTGAGGGGTAATTTTTTTTTTGCGAAACATAGTACAAACGCAGACGCTCACATACAAGCGCATACACTTACCCCTATGAACGCGCACACACACCCTACCCATATGAGCACCTTCGAGAAACTTAGCTAGTGGATCAGGTCTTGAGATTGACGAAGTCACCACGAGCGCCTCGCTGTCGACACGAACGTCGCCTCCCACTGAAGAATATTTCGCCTAAATGAGAAACACCATCATCAAAATTGGGGTTTGAACTCTGGTGGGTTAGGGGTATAACCACCCTCCTAACTATCCAATTATGGTTGGTTGATCTCTGGTGTGACCTTTCTTGGTAACAATGAGTTAACCTATTTTGACACCTTAAAAGAATGGGAGGCTGCTCGTTAGGGCTAAAAAAACTTTTGTTACAATGTGCATGTACAATGGTTAATTAAAAAATTCAAACAAATTTAAACTCAACTTATACGTAGTTCGAACATACGTTAACATATTCCAAATACTTCTAAAATTTAACTAAACCTTACTAATCAGAGTCTGGCGATAATCGGAGCGGATGCCGGTAGTGTCGGCAGCTTCTCGTGCTCGAACATGCCTTCGAGCTACTCCTAGTTGACATATCCACTGTCATCCTCGATTCCTCGGCCATCAGAGAGATGTGGATCCCATCCTCCAAGCCCGACCAAACCTCGGGGCTATCTTGGTCCTCCACCCCGGGCTGCTGCCGTCGTCCATCTCGGGGCACTCTTGCTCCTTTATCTTCACTATCGGTGGCGTGGCGTTGTCCCGAAGCCACTCCGACTGCTCAACGGCGACAAAACCCCCGGGAAGCACCTCGTGCTCGGTGGCGAAGTGCTCGTCCTAGTTGGGCGAGGACCACACATGGTCGGGATGACGGTGCTCCTCTAGAGTCATTGTCGTCCGCAACAGTCCGATGTGGGAGACATGCTCCACACCTGTTGGCGGCAACACCGGAAGGCGGTCGGGGTTTAGATGCCACCCTTTCGGGAGGCGATAGTCCCGAGACACCCGACTGCAAGCGACCGCGCATGCCTTTCCTCGTTATTGGTAAGCGTGTTCCAGAGCTACCACCTAGGCGGCGCAGGAGGTGAAGGCGGAGCGGTACGCGACGACATAAGTCGCCCCACCGGCCACGAAAACACCAACGGCGTGGCCTCCCTACTCGGCCACGGCACTAGTACAAAACATCAAATGGTAGACGGGACCTAGAGCCGGTCGAACCAAAACAAAATTTCATCCGCTTGGGACATATGTCCTCAAGCGGTTGTATTATTTGGGCACCTCTAATATAATCTGAGACGGCTCAAATTGCTGGCCGTCTCCCATACAAAATGTTTAGAGACGGCTAGAAATCTTCACCGCCTGTAGAAACCAGTAGAGACGGCTGGGAAATGTCACCGTCTGAGAAATAGCTCTCCGCGCGCAAAATGAAAGGAAATCTTGACTGAGACAGAGTGCGCGCGAAAACGTGAACAAAATCATGACTGAAGACAGAGTGCGCGCGAAAACTTGAACAAAATCATGAACAGAGAAATTGGAATTAAACAGATCGATATTCAATCAGAGTTCATAACTTACTATTATAATTAGTAGCAAAATAAAGTGAAGTTGGTATAAAATTTTCACCGCACCGGCTGCCGGCCAAATCCTTGAACGATTGGATCGATCTTAGCTAGTGCTAATTAATACGATCGATCGTGTCTATCCTAGCAAAATATGTACCGCGCGCCCCTGCACAAGTCGTGCGGGAATATGTTATCGATCAATGGCTGATCGATCGATCGATCCCGGCCCCCGGCCGCGGATCGATCAAAGCTAGCTATCCTAGCAAAATGTACTAGCCAGATCTCGAGCTCTAATATACTACTAGCTAGAGATCGAGCTTACCTACTACTAGATCGACCGCTCGACGATCGATCGGTCTAAATGAAAGGACTGGGCAGGAAGATCTAGTCGTCATCCTCGATTGAGGATTCACACACGCCCTCCTCATGGTCGAGCATGTCCTCATCGGAGTCGGTCATGTAGTCCTGATAGAAGGCCGCCGCCATGCCCTCGTGGTCGTCGTCGTCGTCGTCTCCCGCATCGGCGTCCGGCATGTCCTCGTCAGAGTCGCCGTCTTGACCATCCTCCCCCGCCGCCTCGCCGGCCTCTTCTTCGCCGCGGCCGCCGCGCGCGCCGCGGCCGCGGCCTCCATGATGTCGCGGTTCTCGTCCACAAGGGCGGGGTCGGCCCTCATCTGCCCGATGAGTTCGGCGTCCACGCGCTCGGCCTGGATTTGCTGCCAGGCCGCACGGTTCTCTACCTTGACGGCCTCCAGATGGGCGAGCGCCCTGGGCGACAGCGCGTCGCCGCCATCGCCCCCCCTCCCCCCCCCCCCCCGCCACGGCCCGGCCTCGCCCTCGCCGCCATTGCCCGCCACCGAGGCCTGGCTCTCCAGCACGACCTGGCCGCCATTGCCCGCCGCCGAAGCCTGGCTCTCCACCAGGCGCGCCGGCATGCCTTTGCGGCCAGCGAGGACCGCCACCAAGAACTCCACCACGGCGCCCGCCACGGCCTTTGCTATGGCGAAGACCAATGTAATATAGCCGTGCGGGCGCATCTCCGCCATGGACGCCGCCAATGTCTCGGCCGCATCTGGGATGTTCGCCGCGCGCGGATCTCAGCCGCAATGGTGGCGTAGTGCTAACGCGTGAGCTTCGAGTGGGTCGTGGCCAGGCGGCGAGGCATGATGCGCGTGGCGGCGGATCTTGGATTGGCCGGCGAGAGGCGGATGGATGGAGGCGGATAGGGTTTGCTCTAGGTGAAGGGGAATCTCGGAGGGGATGGATTTCTACTGTCCGGCGCCGCACTTAATAAAGCTCACAAGTACGGAGGGGAATCTCGGACGCTGCGATGACCGGCCATGGTTCCGGTGGGACCCGGAGGTCATTTGCATTTATCCGGAGGTTCAGACACTGCGCCGTTCACACTGGTCAAAGCCTGCGCAGGGAGACATCCATGCGATCTGGTCATCCATTTCTAATAGTCCGGAGGGTACAGATGTTTAAATGTATCGAAAGATCAAGTTTTGATATATTCGCAATATACGTGATAAATTCGGAGCTATATGTATGCATCCGTATTGTCTATTCGTCGGTATATGGCGCAAATATTGCGCGAAATCCAAATGTTTGCTAATTTAATATCCGGAGGGTCCGGATATGATCAAGATGTTTACTAATTTAATATACCGAACTAATATTTCTTCTACATTGATGTACATGGATGAATAATCCATATAATGGCAACTCTATGAGCACACTATCTGAAACCATTAAAATTGCTCATATTTTGTGGAAAGTTCTTTCATAGGTTTGAAGTACTCCCTCAGTTCCATAATGTAAGATGTTTAAGGTTTACACACATGTATGTCTATATTCATACTAAGAAGAATGTACACATACACTAAAAAAGTGTCTACATACATGTATATGCATGTGAATTTGGAAAAGGGCTAAAACATCTTATATTTTGGAACGGAGGGAAATACTGTAAAGAAGAAGAACACATCATCGTTATACGTACACCAGACCTTTTCCGTCTAAGCAAGAAGTTTTCTACTACGTGATAAATTATCTTCGGTATATGAACCTATTTCTCAGTCTACAACTCATTTTCCTTCACTTTTGCTTCTAATTAGGACGCATAAATCATTTATCTTCACTTTTGTTTGAATGTTTTGTAAGTATTTTGGATTTTGGTAAATCTCGGAGTGAAAAAACATATCCGGATGGTGCGGACTGTGAATAACAGGCGGCAAAGTGAAAAATTTCGGGTTCCAAATCGGTAACAGAAGGGGGAAATTTCCCCTCTTGCCGCCACGCCACAAATCGAAATCTCGCCCACCTCCCCACCAAACCCTCGCACCTCCCTCACTCCCGCCTTCCCCACCGTCGTTCCCCTCGCTCCCCGCCTCCCCGCCGCCGTTCCCTCACCCCCTCACTCCCCGCCTTCCCCGCCGCCGTTCCCCTCGCTCCCCGCCTCCCCGCCACGCCACAGATGCGACGGTCCGCCGCCATTCCCCGCGGCTGCGCCTGCCCGTCGCCGTTCCCCATCGATGCGCCGGTCCGCCGCCGGCCCCCGTCGCTGCGCCTTCCTGCCGCCGTACGTGACTCTACCCCTCTGAACCGGCCCGTCCCCACAACACATCTTGCCTCGCCGTACAGCAGCTTACTCCTTGGTTTGCTGCATGTTCTAACCCTCGTTTTCAATTTATTTTAGAAATTGTGTTGCACATTTTTAGGAATTTGTGCTGCATGTTGTCTAGTTTTAATTAGTTCTCAATTAGATAGCTTCTTGGTTTGCATATCATGTGTTACGAATTTGTGATGCCCACATTTGTACGACTTAAACTCATATATTTATTTGAAAACTAGCTTGAATTGCTATGATATAGGAATTCGTTATGCACATGTTAACTTAAATATTTATCAGGAAATTACATGCCCATTATGCGAGCACGAGTGCACTAGCTTCCTCAATGGAGCCAATTTTAGTGTTTAGCTGCAAACTGAGAGTCGTCACAACAAGTCATTCGTAAGTAGGACGACAACTTCTAATATTCTTTAACGTGTTTCTATTGCATAGTACTGTATAATACCGCTTATCATGTTTCTGTTGCACAGGTAGTACCGTGCAACGGTCGGGAAACGTTCAACTGGATAGTAGACGACACTATGTTGTTTCGTGCTCTTGAAAAAACATACACCATTTATGTTACCAAAGGACGGATGACGACCCACTTGCACGGCTTAGGATGGGAACAGTTCGTTCAGAACACCAATTTTGTTCACAAGGGAGTAGTGCTGCTTGTTTTTACTATTGCAGGACCAAATCCCATGATCTCTGTTGCCTTTATGGAATATGCCAACAAGAAGAGCACAATGAGGAGGATTATGAAAGTTCTGCCTATTGTTCTGGGAGTTCTGCTGGGAGTGACGACGAAGAGGCCAGTTGTTACTTAGTTTCCCGAAGAGTTCATCTGAAGACAGATGAGAATGACCGCCTGGTTCAGCTTCTCCCCGTGACAGCCGATGTTGGTTTTCCTTTTGTGACCCGTTTAACGACCACAAATTTGAAGAGACATGATATGGTATATATATGTGCCTCTTTGCAAAGTAAAAATTTAAGAAGAACTGCCTCTTTACTCGGTATATATGCTCTTTCCTAAGTTAATATACTGTATATATTGTCCTTTATGCGCAGGAACTACCTAAGATCATAGTGCAAGACGCTGGCATACCAACTCATGGCAAAGCTGGACTACGACTTGGAGCAGCTGGGGCCGTCACAATCATTAGGTAAAACAAGAAACATGATGGCCGCATTGAGTTTGACAAGCTGGGTGGAAGAATTTCATTGAAGGCAAGCATTTTAAGATCAATGAACCTGTTTTGATCATTATGAGGAACACCAATCACCTAAACTTGGATGTCATGATTGAGATGAAGATCATATAGAACAATATTTCATCTAGATTGCTGATCAATTTTCTAGGTAGTTTGTTTAATTGCATGAAAATGCAGTTTTCAGCAATCATTAGCTAGTTTCCTAAACATTTTCTACATGCACGTTTTGTATAACTGATTTCAATAATGGTAGGTTCTGCTTCTAGCTGGCTAAAACCGGCCAGGTTGCTGTAATTATTCTGTTTTAATTTGCTTCACTAAGTTGGACCCCCTGGATATATTCACGGAGGCAATGAATATTACGCCCGGAGGGATACATCGAACCCCACGGGGTGTGCGACGGCCAGCGTTTACGTACGTCTCTGATTAGTCATGTTTACAGTCGGTTGCTTAGATTGGTCGTCTCTGTATTGGAAGCGGTTGAAATTCCCGGCCGTCTAAGATGAAGAGTCATTACAGCCGGCCAAAGGTTACCGCCTCTAATGAAGCGTACATTAGAGACCCCGCGCAGAGACGGACAATTTAACCGGCTGAGATGACTATCTAGGGCCGGCTCTAATTTACGTTTATGCACTATTGCGGCTATAGTAAACGAGCGTAGGACAAACTCTAAGTGGCTTGGGAGCCGACATGACAGGGACGATGTAGTGGAGTGAAGTGTGGGGGTAGGTGGGGACCGAAACTGTCATGTCGTTAAAAATGACGCAAGCAAGGAGTGGCCGGCGTGGGCCAGGGGGAGACGTGGAGGCGGGTACAGCGGACGCGGTTTGGGGCCAAACAGGCAGCCCGCGAACACATAGTTTGCTTGGCAGAGCCCATTGGGCATGGATTTTGGACGGCTGACAGAAATAGATATATGTGAAGAAATGTGGGGCGCGGTTCGAGTTGTCCTAACTAGATGGATGTCCTTCGCATCTACTAAAAAAATGTCCTTTCTTTAAATGACGTAAATGCGCCACTAGTGAATCCTTTCCGAATTCCCGATTTTCTTACAATTTTTTTCTTCCTTGGTGATCGAAATGGAATCGGAGTCGGAGAACCAAAAGTGCATTACCGTCAGCAACTCCACCTTAAAGAATCTTGCCCCTGCCCGCAACACAGCCGGGGGCCTATATAAACTGGTGGCACGGGCTCTGTTCTTCCCCGCAAGACATCAAGCTTCGACTCCACTGCTCCACAGTCCACACTCGATCTGCGGTATCTGGCTATCTGCATTTCACCATGACTAACTCCCTAGTCGACCCTGCACCCCCGCAACTCCCCGCCGCCGGTGCCTGGGGTTCTTTGTTCGTTGTCCAGAAACCCCTGAAATCCCAGAATGTTGGCGCTGCCAAGAAGAAGCCGGCGTACGGAGCCAAGAGGAACATGGAGATGTGCACCGAGGCGCTCGGGTGCGAGACCGGTGGCGTCGACACCACCGCTTACGACGTTGATGACGGCGCGGCAAGGAAGAGGCATGCCTTGGAGGAAGAGGAGGAGGCGGAGTTGCCACCGGTGGTGGAGCCGAGGGTCCGCGTGCTGCCGCCGCCGCTGACGACGCTGGCAGCTGGCGCGACCCGCATGCGCATGGTCCACGAGCGGCGCGACGGGCGGCTGGAGGTGTACGCGGTGCGGGCGTCCGGGATGGAAGCCGAGCGGAGCGGCGGCCGTCTCCGCCTCCGCTTCCTCCCTTGCTCCGGCTGCAAGTGCAATGCTGCCGTGTGCAACCAGCAAGAACCGCAAGAAGCAGAGCAACATGTGACCGAGGAGGTTGATGAGCCGCGGCAGCCGGAGGAAGCGTACGGGAACACAAAGTACATCCGCGGTGGGCGATGCCTGGAGTCTGAAGGTGCTGCGACGGCGTCAAGGTGCAGCAAGAACTGGGAGCCGGAGCAGGCTGCCTCGTTCTGGGTGGCCATGACCTGAACTAAAACGGATTCATCAACGGATAATTAGTGACGGGTTTCCTAGCTGAATTAATTAGGCTTTCAACATCGGTGCAACTAGCACGGTAGCACCTCACAGTTACTCCCCTGTACAGTCGGCGAGAGCCAGGCACTAAGGGCCTGTTTGATTCTGTTTGATTCGTAAGATAGGAAAAATGCACGTATTGAAGAAAAATGCATGATTGCAATGTCCAGCTTAATCAAATAGAATTTCGTATGCCGCAAAGTTTGTTTGATTTCATAACGGAAAAATAGAGATTCTGATGAAGAAGTTTGAGTAGATACCTTTCTCGAAAAAAGTTTGAGTAGATACTATATTTTCCATTAAATATGGTGGAAAGAAATTACTTAGCAAGATCAAGGGGTTCAACCCTACAAAGTCAAACATTCCTAAGGATTTAAATAAATCCTACAAAATTGCTATGCACAATCTTTCAAATCAAAGAGGCCCTACCGCCATAACCGTGTAACCTTATGTCCTAAAATACGAGGGGTGGTGTTCTATATTTCCCAGCTCACGTTCAGTTCAAATTTATTTTTATCTTATGTGAAACTCGCCCATGAAATTTAATCATCAGTCCTTCTGTCTTTTAGGAAAAAAGAGATTGTGCATTTCGCACTTATTGCTTCACATTTTCGTCGCGTCATATAAACTTTGTAACAAGGTTACCTACATACTTTAAAAGAAGGACCTGCACCGTTTCACTCTTCCTTATAAATTTAGATACAGATTTAAAACGTACACATTTAATTGAGAAGGGAAATACAGTCCATGACGTACTTGAAAATGTCCGGCCGGTCTATGAGGCTCAAATATCCTACCCTGAGCCCGGAAACTACAAATGGCTGCCAAGCTACAGGGAGCTCGTCTTTTGAAAAACTCGATATTGGCACTTTTGAGTTTCAGAAAATCGAGAAAACATTCGCAGATGTAGGTAGTGTCGAGATTTACAAGCGTGCAAATTTGCAACTCAAAATTTATTGTATTTTGGGCTGCACAGAAAAGATAAATTGGGAAACTTTTCAAGCTTTTGAAACTGTGTACCTAGATCGACCCATTTGTCATTTTTATTCCAGCCCACAAAACAACGAATTTCGAGTTAAAATTTTGCATGCTTGTAGATCATATCATTACCTACATCTGGGATTTTTTCAGAGTTTTTGAAAACTTTAAAATTCCATTTTAGTTGTTTTGAAGAAACGAGCTCCCTGTAACTCGGAGCCATTTGTCCTGTCTCACCGTGAGCCATCCAATTCAAACTCACTCAATCGCCATTACAGGAAGCAAATGAATTGTCTTCTCATTTTATATTGAGGAAAAATATTTACATCTCATTATTAAGAACAATAGAGTGCTCGGTAAGTTAGTTTGCAGGAAAAAAAGAAAACCGTCACAAACGCCTATACTCGTCGTCATGGAACATGACAGTCAATAGGGCAACACCAGCAGACCTGACTCACAATAGATGCAACACACATGATAGATGCCCATACCAAGATATGCCCATCTCTTTTCAATCCGAACTGCCATAGTGGCACACTACCTTTGAGAAGACCGGGGTGTCCGCCCCTATATCCGACCTCTGTTGTAAAACGGATAGCAAAGAAACGACGAAGAGCGGAACGATCAAACCAAAGGGGACACGAGATTTTAACGTGGAAAACCTCTCCAAACAAAGGAGAGGAAAAAACCACGGGCGCCAGCCAGCAATACTTCACTATATCGGGTGAGGTTACAAACGCCGTGGGTTTACAATATGTGGCTTACCCCAAAACGGCGGCTTACAAGAGGAATATATAGAAACATCAAACCCTAGGTCGGCTGCAGTCCAACCCGGAATCAATCCCGGAAACAATTCCACCTCGGCGGTAGTACCGCTGGGGTGGGCTGGTTCGTCTCTTCCCACCTCAGCGGTACCGGCGGCGGTACCGCCAGCGGTACCAGTCGGTACCGGACAACGCGTCAGACGGCCATTCTGGCGGTAGCGGAGGCGGTAGCGGTGGCGGCAGCTCCGAGCGGTAGTACCGCTTAACCCAGCGGTACTACCGCTGGAATTTGGAACACCAAAAACAACACTCCACCTTGAGACAAATTCCATCTTGTAGCATGAAAGAGAACTTCACCCTGAAACAACAAAGAACAAACCTTCGGCGCCAAATAGCCTCTTGGGCTAGACAGTGATACCAACTAAGCCCGAGCAAAGCTCGAACTTAGTAACAGGAACTGGCTTTGTCATCATATCAGCAGGATTATCATGAGTACTTATCTTGCATACCTTCAGTTTACCTTTTGCAACAACATCACGCACATAATGGTATTTGACGTCAATGTGCTTTGTTCTCTCATGGAACATCTGATCCTTGGTAAGGTAAATAGCACTCTGACTATCACAAAACAGGTTAATGCAAGTATCATCTCCACAAAGCTCAGCAAACAAACCTTTCAGCCAAACCGATTCTTTACATGCTTCAGCAATAGCCATGTACTCTGCTTCAGTGGTAGACTGGGCAACAACAGATTGTAACGTTGCCCTCCAACTCACGGCACAACCACCAAGCGTGAACACATAACCTGTGAGGGATCTCCTCTTATCCAAATCGGCAGCAAAATCTGAATCCACATAGCCTACGAGTCCCTCATCAGTCTTGCCGAACTTGAGGCAAGCATTGGATGTGCCACGAAGGTACCTGAAAATCCACTGAACAGCCTTCCAATGTTCTTTACCAGGATTAGCCATATATCTACTAACCAAACTCATAGCATATGATAAATCTGGACGTGAGCAAACCATGGCATACATTAAAGAACCAACAGCACTAGAATATGGAACTCTAGACATGTACTCAAAATCCTCATCCGTACTAGGACATTGTTCAGCTGACAATTTAAAGTGAGGAGCAATAGGAGTACTAACAGACTTTGCATCATGCATGTTAAAACGATGAAGAACTTTCTTAATGTAATTTTGCTGACTAAGAAACAACAAACCAGAATTTCTGTCACGGGTAATCTCCATACCTAGAATTTTCTTAGCAGCACCAAGATCCTTCATCTCAAACTCGCTACTCAACTGTGACTTGAGAGCAGCGATATCTTTCTTGCTCTTGGCAGCAATCAACATATCATCAACATATAATAACAGGTATATAGGTGATCCATTAACAAACTTAATGTACACACAGCTATCAAATTCAGACCTCTTAAAGCCATGTGACAACATAAAAGAATCAAACCTTTTATACCACTGACGAGGAGATTGTTTCAAACCGTATAAGGACCTTTTCAACTTACACACAAGATCCTCCTTACCAGGCACTATGAACCCTTCTGGCTGGTCCATGTATATCTCCTCCTCCAACTCTCCATGCAGAAACGCAGTCTTTACATCTAACTGCTCAAGCTCAAGATCACGCATAGCAACAATACCAAAGAATGTACGAATTGAACTATGCTTAACAACTGGAGAGAAAACATCATTATAATCAACACCTGGAATTTGACTGAAGCCTTTTGCAACTAACCTTGCCTTAAACCTCGGAGGCTCGCTAGGAGATAAACCCTCCTTTCTCTTGAAGATCCACTTACAGCGGACTGCCTTCTTTTTCTTAGGCAAGCGCACAACTTCCCATGTGCCATTCTTATCGAGTGACTGCATTTCTTCTTGCATAGCAGCAAGCCACTTCTCGCGGTCACCGGAACCAATAGCTTCAGTATAGGTGGACGGCTCATGTCCGTGCTCCACCTGTTCTGCACAACTCAGAGCATAATCAACAATGTTACACTCTTCAATTAAACGTGGTCGAGGACCACAATTCCTCCTGTTCCTACGAGCAGCAATAGACTGTTGTGGCTGCAAAACAGGGGGTGAGTTCTGAACATTATTATTATCAGAATCAGAAGAATCAGAATCATCAGAACCAGCAGAATCAGGATCAGAATCATCTGAAGTAGCAGCACCATCATTGTCAACAGTGACATTTTCCTTTTCAACAGAGTGCTCCACCTCGACACGAACCTGCTCCTCAGAAAAATCTGGCAAAACATCTGAGGACAACTTATCAAAGTACATAACAGATTCATTGAAAACAACACTCCTGCTCATAAAAGCCTTTTTAGTTTCGGGATTCCACAACTTGTATCCTTTTACACCCGAACCATAACCAATGAACACACACTTAATAGCTCTCGGCTCTAACTTTCCATTATCAACATGAGCATAAGCAGTGCAGCCGAAAACTTTAAGTTGTGAATAATCAGCAGGAGAATCTGACCATACCTCAATGGGAGTTTTCTTGTCGAGGGGAATAGATGGTGACCTGTTTATCAAGTAGCAGGCGGTGGCAGCCGCCTCAGCCCAAAAACGCTTACTCATGCGAGCGTTGGAGATCATGCAGCGAGCCTTGGAGATGATGGTCCTGTTCATCCGCTCCGCTACACCATTCTGCTGAGGCGTGTACGGGATGGTGAGGTGCCTGACAATGCCTTCTTTCCTGCAATAATCATTAAAGGCATTCGAACAAAATTCGCCACCATTGTCAGTACGAAGTAATTTCACCTTCCTTTCTGTTTGCCTTTCAATCATAGCTTTCCACTCTTTAAAAGCAGCAAACGCATCATCCTTATTTTTCATGAAATAAGGCCAAACTCTTCTAGAGTAATCATCAATAATGGTAAGCATATAACGAGCACCACCATAAGAGGGCTTACGAGATGGCCCCCAAACATCAGCATGTACATAATCAAGTGTACCTTTGGTGGTGTGAACAGAAGCATTAAACTTAACTCTTGTGTGCTTACCGAAAATGCAGTGTTCACAGAACTGCATCTTACCCAAACTGCATCCTTGCAGCAAGTCTCTCTTGATCAATTCTGCCATACCAAGTTCACTCATATGTCCAAGACGCTTATGCCAAAGGTTAGTTTTACTAGCGTCATCATGAGAAACAGCAGCAACAGTACCAGATAACGTGCTACCTCTAAGAACATATAACTTAGCAGAATTCATATCACCAACCATAACTATGAGAGAACCTTTTGATACCTTTAGGAGTTTATTTCCTCCTTTGTACTTGTACCCGTCACAGTCAAGGGTACTGAGCGAGATCAAATTTCTTGCCATGGTTGGTATGTGTTTCACTCCCGTCAGCGTGCGTGTCATACCGTCATGTGTCTTGACCTGAACGGACCAACACCAATGTTGCATTGTTGGTCGTTCCCCACACGCACGAAATCTCCAGTCTGCACTAACTCATAAGAACTGAACCAATCTTTGTTACAGCAAATATGAAAAGAACATGCAGTATCTAGAATCCATTCATCCTGACGAGAAACACATGCAGCTAAAACAGCTAGGCATTCGCCATCAGAACTACCATCAACAACAGAAGCCTCACCGGTATCATTACCTTCATTATTTTTCGGTTGGTAAGTACCTTTTCTTTTCTCCTTGTTCTGCAACTTCCAACAATCATCAATGACATGATTAGATTTCTTACAATACCTGCAGAACTTGTCACGGCCTTTAGACTTTGAGCGACTTCTGTCACCCTTGCTCTTATCTCTGTTGTTGTTGTGGTAGTGGTTATCTCGCTGCTCAGGCCTCCCTCGGACCTGCAAAGCATCGCCCTTGGAGGACGACGTCTCCTCTTTCTGTACCATACCTTTCATCTTTTCCCTGGCAAGCAGGGCCTCATATACTTCCGCGGTGGTTAGTTCATCACGGCTTAACAGTATGGTATCACGAAAATTTGCAAAGGAATTTGGCAGCGAGCATAGAAGTAAAAGTGCTAGATCTTCATCATCGTACTTTACCTCCATCGACACTAGGTCAGAAACGATCTCCTTAAAGATCGATAAGTGATTCATTACCGAACCACCTTCTTGCAACTTGTGCGTGAACAACTTCATCTTCACATGCATCTTGCTGGTGAGATCTTTGGACATGCAGATCGACTCCAGCTTAGCCCACAGTGCCGCTGCGGTTTTCTCCTGGAGTACTTCTTGCAGAATATCATTAGATAGATGAAGTTGAATAAGCGATAAAGCCTTACGGTCTTTCCGCTTCTCATCGGCGGTCCATGCCGCCGCATCCTTGTCGCCGAATTTCTCCAGCGCCTCGTCAAGATCATTGGACTGTGCGAGGATCGCACGCATCTTGACCTGCCACAGCGAAATCTCGTCTTGTAGTCCAGCGCCGGTAGATCGAACTTCATCGATGCCATCCAAAACCCTAATCTGAAAACAGATCTGAAACAGGGCTCTGATACCACTTGTTGTAAAACGATAGCAAAGAAACGACGAAGAGCGGAACGATCAAACCAAAGGGGACACGAGATTTAACGTGGAAAACCTCTCCAAACAAAGGAGAGGAAAAAACCACGGGCGCCAGCCAGCAATACTTCACTATATCGGGTGAGGTTACAAACGCCGTGGGTTTACAATGTGTGGCTTACCCCAAAACGGCGGCTTACAAGAGGAATATATAGAAACATCAAACCCTAGGTCGGCTGCAGTCCAACCCGGAATCAATCCCGGAAACAATCCCACCTCGGCGGTAGTACCGCTTAACCCAGCGGTAGTACCGCTGGGGTGGGCTGGTTCGTCTCTTCCCACCTCAGCGGTACCGGCGGCGGTACCGCCAGCGGTACCAGTCGGTACCGGACTAACGCGTCAGACGGCCATTCTGGCGGTAGCGGAGGCGGTAGCGGTGGCGGCAGCTCCCGAGCGATAGTACCGCTTAACCCAGCGGTACTACCGCTGGAATTTGGAACACCCAAAAACAACAACCTCCACTAATATGTGTGGCGTCTTGGGACGCCACAATGCCCTAGCCGCGAGGGCCTCCTTCAATGCAAGGAGGAACCCACCATCTGCCAAGCTTAGCCTGACAGGTTTCTCTAGCGGCGTGGTGGGCGGGAAGGAGAGGCAATTGGGGTGGATAGGGTTTCGCCCGGTCGACCTCTGAGAGCTAGTCGTGAATTCTGACATAGAAATTTTGTTTTGGTTTTTTAATACAGAAAAATTACTTTGCTACTTTCCAGCCAGAACCACACACGAAACGGTAGAACCTTCGACCGTGTTTTACCGACCTCTTTATTCTTCCTTTCACCACCACGTGTCTAGCCGGAAGCCAAAGACTTCATCTACCTGAGATCAATTATATAGAGGATGGGCATTGTGTGACAGTTTTAACCAAATTATACGGATGGGCGTACGGTGATATATGCAGTGCCGGTTTTTATGTATTGGTTGTCTATTCAACTAACACTCTCAATCTTTTCAGGAAGACCGGTACTTTTGTGATGTTTAGAGAATTTCGGTCGATTTGAAATCATAAGCTTTTTTTTAGCTTATGGGGAAAGGAGATGCCAAACAGATTTATTCTCTCCAGGATAGGCATTAAGTTCCGATTACCAGTGAAGATTCATTGAAACACCATAGCACATTAACTAACGAGTTGAATTTTCATGGTACTAAAATTAGTACCAAGTGGTTTTCCTTTTGCCTAATGCATATTGTTCCACCGTTTGTCCTGGTTTATGAATATTCCGCTAAAACATGTCTCCAGTCCATTAACTATGTGGTCCTTAGTGATCTCGTCCGTGCGTGTGTATAGCTGTAGGCTTTTAGGTAGTAGGGTCCCTGGTGGCGCCGCCGTGGAGGGTGGGGAGGCGCTGCTTTGGGGGTGTGGTGCCGGAGCTCGTTCCCCTTCCCGGCGATGCCTCTGGCGGAGTCGTCGAGCTGTGGCTGGTAGGTGCTCCCGGATCCCTCGATCTGTTGAGCGTGTGTTCTCCGGCTTTGGTCGTCGGCGAAGACGGCGGCCGGCTTGTGGAGTTTTGTCCCCTGTTTCCTTTCTTCGCCGCAGTAGGGTGGGCTCTGGCCCTGCTGTGGGGGAGCTGGGGGTGGTGCGGCCGTCCTGGCCGTATGTACAGGAGCTTCAACGCGTGGTTCTCGGTGGTGCTCGTCGTCTCTTCGAGCTCTGTCCTGCCCTCTCCGGCCGACCGTGGTGGCGAGGGGTGTGGGTGGTTCAGGATGCTCTGCTTTCAGAAGGCCATGCTCCGTCTTGCCTGGCCTGCCGTGGTGGCGAGGGGGGAAGCTCAAGACGTGCGTGGTTTATCGGCGATGGATCCGGCAAAGAGGAGGTTTTGCTCAGTGCAGGGTTGCTGGAAGACGGGCGGATGCGGAGAGGATGCGCCATGGCCGTGCTCGTTCAAAGTGCTCAGTTTCGTTGCCTGCGGCGAACGGCCCATGCGGTCTTCTACAATGGTGGGGGTGCCCTCTCTCCGGGGCGGAGCGGCGGCCTGGTTGCTTCCTCTCCGGTGACGAAGAGGTGGCTTTCAGGTGTTGCGGCGGCTCAGCGATCAAGGCTCCAGGTTTGGTGTTGTGTTCTTCGCCTTGTTGCTGTTGTACTGGGTTCCTTCCCTCTTTGTTCTTCGGCGTGCGTGTGTTCTTCATCCTGTAATCTTGGTTGTTCGCTCGCTGGAGAAGATCCACTATCAAAAAAAAAATTACCATGGACTTTTATTTATTTATTTTTTGTGAAAGACTTTTCCATTTTTAGGGTTAATTAGGGTGTATGATGCCAGATGACATGATCAGAATCTGCGAGTGCACATGCAAAGCACATCGGGCAGAAAGGTTCCGCCCATTATTTTTAGCTTTTAAGCTGACATCATCAGCGGGAGGCATCTTTTGTCTCGTTTCAAAAAGAAACCTGCTGTATTGAAGGGGTTAGGTGAGTAGGCTTGCTCACCTTTGTTTTGGAAGCTTGGAAAAAAATTTGGTGGCCAAGTTTTATATACAGTGAGAGTATGATGCAGTTTCTGTGGAAAGGTAACTACGACATTTGAATTTACAAAATGCACGATGGTGGCCTGCTCGTGCCAGACCGTGGTTAGCACTAGCCATCTAGGGTTTGTCGAGTTGTTTCCGGGCTCTGGTACTGAACTCCAAATCAGTAAGCTGATGCATGCATGCATGCATTCCTACGTGGAGCCGCGGAGGATTCATCTTTTGCTAATCAAAAGGTGACAGCAACTTTTATTCTCCGATTGATTAATTGTGCTATCGGCCTATCACCTTTGCTGATTCACCGGTCACCGGACCCAACATTGTATCTGAAAATTCACGGCCCTTGCCGGCCAACTTCCCCGATTAAATTGACCAACAGGGATCAAGCTAGGTTTTGCTGTAACGAAATATAAATAAAATGTTGTTTCTTTGCCGATAGTAATTAAGTTCATAAATTTAAATGTCCTCTAGGAGGATCGAAACGAACCTAGGTGCTGCATACAGCATACATCTTAATGAAGAGAACATTGGATACCGGATACGTCAGTTTTGAACTTTTTCAGCTGTGTATATGCATCGTCTGACGGTGAGGAAGCTTCATTAAATTGCAAAAGCAAAGGCTAGGGCAGTGCTCTGAAAGCTAAAGCATTTTGATGTCATCTCCCTGAAGCAACATTGGCCAGCCATTTGGAGGTGGACATGTACATGGAACATCTTTCACTTGAGTAGGGAAAAGTACATGTACTAATCTACAGACATATATATATAGGCCGGTACCACGTAACCAACCCTAGCTACTCTTTTAACAAATATGCAAAAGATATAATGCATAGATCATTAAGGTACTGTACCCCTATGGTGTTCGAACTAATCATGCAATTACCTCGGCCGTCCAAATAACATCGGTGGTCATAATGTAACCATCCATGTCTGGGAAATATATGCCGAGAGTACAAAGCTGATTTGACTATACTCTTAAAGCCTCTTATTAATAATTAAACTCTTGAAGTACTGATTCTTTGAGAAAATAAAAAGGCTGCAGCCCAACGTTAGAAGAGTGGTCCCCTAAAAGAAATGTTAGAAGTGTGGTACGTCCACAAAAATACTTTGCTGTCATTAAGGCAACTGGATTTTCTTCTCACTTCTGTGTTTTTTTTTTTTGAAACGAGAGGCAAAAGCTTTGCCCCTTATATTAATTAAGCAGAAGGTGCCCGGTTTATTATGGAAGAAACCGGGCGAAAACCATACAACAACGCAACGCAACACAACCCACGGGGCGAAGCCCCACAACCTCGAAAACCCACGACGCCGCACGACGCGGCCACCCACAGCCCAAGCTGCACCAGGTAAGCCGCTCGCAGACCACGACCGCCGAAACCAACATCCGGGGCCGCCGCCCCGGCCTAAAAGACAACCGCTGCTGCCGCTGCCCAAGCAGCCCCGACAGCCTCGCCGCCAGCACCCCCTTCCGGGACCGCTGTCCCGACATAGCACCGCTCGCAACCGAGCCACGACGCCGCACGAACCAGCCACCCGCAGCCCAAGCTGCCCAAGGAGAGCTGCTCGCAGACCACGGACGTCGCACCAACATCCGGGGCTGCCGCCCCGGCCTAAAAGACAGCCGCAGATGCTGCCGCCACACCAGCCTCGACTCCCTCGCCGCCACCTCCCGCAACCACATGTCCCTCCAGCCGGTCACCACTCCAAGAACGATGCCCCCAAGGGGGAGCAGGACACAGAGCGCCATCATCGCCCGACCCGGAAGATCTAGGGTTTCCCCCGGAGTGGTCCGGGTGAAAGGCGAGCACCACGTCTCGACGGCATCTTCAAGAAGAGAAACGGCGCCCGAAGGCGTCGTTGCCGCCTGCCCGACGACAGCCGGAGCAGAGCTTTCGCCCGACGTGCATGCACCCGCTCACCACGAGACCGACTAGCCCACCAGCATCCACACTCCTCCACGCTCCTCCGCAGTCGGGCCGCCGCCCCGGCATCCTCCCGCCCGGCTCCGCAGCAGCCGGGGATGCAGACAGCCCCTGCCGCACCACGCCATCCCGACCTCCAGAGTTGGAGGCGAAGAACCATCAATCTTGCAGCCCGAGCTCCGCACCACGCGGAGGCACCGAAAAGAAGATGGACGACTCCTCCGAGCACCACGCCGGAAAGGAGAACCGACGCCTTCAACTCCGACCGCCGCACCGCCCCATAGCAGCCGCGACGACCGCCGCACACCCGCAGCCCCGGGGCCGCCGCCCCGGCATCCTCCTCTCCGGCCACGCCCCTGCCCAACAGCAGCGTCCACCTCCCCTCTACCGCGGCAGCAGCGGGCGTCACCTCACGACGCCGAGCCACGAACCGCGAAGTGCATCGCCGGCGGCCCGCGGCCACCAGATGCAGGTGCGGCGCCGCCGCGCCGCCTTCCTCTCCGAGGCCACCTCTGCCTCCACCCTCCGCTGCGTGCAGCAGCAGACAGCAGCAGCTCCAAACGGAGCGACGCCGCCGGCTGCCAGAGAACCGCCGCCCTCCACCACCTCGAACCACAGCTCCCGCGAGGCAACAGCACCACCACCAGCGTCGCGCAAGGGCGCCGCCGCCGGTGTGCCTGGTGCTGCCAGCCCCTCCACCTCGCCCTGCTCCTCCTCACAGACGTCGCCCGACCGCTCCTAGGACGCCGCCGCCAGGTGCAGCCCCGCTCCGCGCGACTGGCGAGCGAGACGAGCGTCTCAGCTCCGCCGGCCCGCCCACAGCCCTCCGCCTACGACGGGCAGGGCGCCGCCACCGTCGCCGGAGTCGGCGGCGGCAGCGGCCAGGGAGGACAGCACAGCGGGTGTCGCTCGCGGGTTTCTCTGGGTCCTCCGGAGCCGCCCGAGCGGGGGCGACCCGGGAGGAAGGGGGAGAGGGGAGGGGAGGGGCAGGGAGGGTGGTGGCCGGCGGCGGGGACGGTTTGGTGGTGGCGGCGCGGAGGAGGAAACCTAAGGGAGAGAGAGCCTTTCGGTCACCAAGTTGGATTACCGGATACTTCTGTGTTTTTATCCTTCTTACACTTTCCAATTGACAGAGAAACATAACTAAGAGCGAAACCCCTACAGTTAGAGGGTCTGAGACCGTCGCCTCGCACTGAAAAATATTTCACCTTTTATGACACACATAAATGTCAAATCTTGGGTATGAACTCTGGTGGACTGGAGATATTACCACTCTTCTAACCACTCAACCATAGGCTGGTTCTCAGAGGAGCTCTGTAGTAACACTCCTATACCACTTACATCGCATCGCTAATTTCACAAGTGTTCTCCTCACACGTCTATCCAAGTGCTAGCCTAACACATCTCTTTTCGACTCCACAGCTACACCGCACCTATGGTCACACACCTAATTTATTCTAATCCTTGGGCGACTGCAATTTTCTTAAGTCTCAGCCACCCGAGAAAAGTGTATCTGTAGTTTAGAAAAAAGTGCAACTAATTCCAATTACACTTTTATGTCACAAACTTGCAGTTTTCTACCCTAGTAGTGCAACTGGATTCGAGTTGCACTTTTCTCCGAACTATGGTTACATTTTTGTTAGATGATTGTGGCAGTTAAGAAAATCTCAGACGACCGAGATTTAGCAAAACCAAATTTTCATTTTTGCCTTTTCAGAGTTTTGAATTTGAATTCATGCATAATGATTATTGGGCGTAAGATTTATATCAATATTTTCAGTAATCGAAGTGAAAATTGGCCACTTCGTATGTCTAAATCTCGAGGAATATTTCTCAAAAAATAATTGTTGGGAAATAAGAAGAGGTAAGAGGGGTGCTGCCACTTGGCACATTTTGGAGTACTTGGGGTAAGATATCAATGTGGCCGGTTTGACTTATCCTCCGCATAAAGTGGAGAATGGTATTTTCATTTAACCTATGTGAATATTTCAGTACAAAGGCTAGAGAGGTTTTTCTTCCCTTTTAAGGCGATTTGGTCAATAATCAACATATACATAGTGAATGCGATGGCAAAAATTATTATTTTTTGTCATGCGGTACTATGCATCGTGTCCACAAATTAGTAGTAACAAGTGTGTGCCACGTTGTAGCGTCGAATTCATTCTTATCCAACTCCAAAGGACAAACTACAAATCAGCAGAAATAGACCAGTACAGAAAGTTCTTTCAGAAAAGGCCAAAACGAAGCACCAACCAACCATTGCGTATATACATCAACATCAGGCTGGTAGAATGGCTATGACATGCACATTATTGTTCGAGGATTTTGTACGCCTCCATCAGCTAAGGAACTATGAGCCGTCAGTTCTGAAGTTCAATTGCTGGCCACGAGGATAAAGCATAAGGGCACCTTTTGTTGGAGTTTAATGACAGATAATTAGGAATATATCTTGGGTTTTACAGCATATTTCAAGTGCATGATAGGGCCCTGTGTAAATTTGCCCCCGGTGCGTAGTGTCCTCATCTATCCAAAACCTCAGGATGCCGTACAGATTTTTTTTTTTAGATAAGGGGTGCGGATCCCAACGTGAGTATGCATATTTCCAACGTGAGTGATGTGATGTCACAGCTCCCAAAGTTTTGGAGTGAGTCAGGGTTGACATGGACAAAGGCAAAACCAACATGTAGAATTGAGGTGGCAAGTTATGTGGTCAGGATGATTCCCGTAGAGCAGATTCAGGACACGTCTATATATCACCGCTGTTTATCGATCCTAGGCCATAGAGACCTCAGGAGTTATTGGGAAGGTTGAATATTTATATTGTGGGAGAGATACAAATACTGCTGCTCATGAAATAGCTAGGAATTGTTTTCTTTCAAAATTTTCCTATAATTGGCTCGATGAACCCCCTAGCTTTTTATTACAAACCTTCCTAAACGATGTAACTATGTTGTTTGAGGCAGCAAGTTTCAGACGCACTCTTTTCCTTACCAGGGTACCTTAGGGGATTAGAAAGTTTTTAATGAGACGGCTTGCTAGCTTAATATATTGTGATTTAATTTTTAAAAAAGTGCATTTTTTAGGTCTTATGTGGTCAGGATTGAAATAGATACTCATTTAGGAGGGCTTTGGTAACAAAAATCCTACATGGCACAGTCAACGCGCCACATGGACAAGTCAAACCTGGTTGGGACTTGAGCTGACACACTTAACAAACCTTTAGGATTTAGATATGCATTTCCATAGAATTAGGACTAACTTGACACCTGCCAGATACTTTTAGGACCTCTGATGTATTTTACTCCTATATAAATGGGCCAAATGAGAATTCAATGATTTTAATTGGGCTATGGGTTTACAGCCTAAGTACAAATTTCAACAGTTGAGACCAACTTATAGGAGACGTAACGGCAACATGATAGTGAAGTTTGATCCCGGCATTGAGTGTCTTCCAAGGAGATGGAATCCGAGACACTTAGTACAATGGATGCCGGTACAATCAGTCCTAGCACGCTAGCGCCAGAAGGAAAATACCAATTTGGACCGAAGCATGCATGTGGCAAAAATATTGATCGCTAGCTTGAACACCCTAGGTGGCTCTGTGCTGAAAAGAATAAACCTAGCTTCCACCGTATCCACTTTCTAAAACTTAGCAAAAGATGTACTTGAAAGTTTTGTAAGATTCTTTTCAAAAAAAACGCACACTTATAATTGAATTGAAACTTACCACAAAATAGTATGACAATTTGCAAAGTTAAATGAAATTGAAAAAATGAGAACGCTACCAATTAAGCTTCTTCTTCTTCTTCTTCTTCTTCTTCTTCTTCTTCTCTCCTCCCCTTAGTTGCATATCTAGTAAGGTGCACATGGTTATTTGAGTCAGCACATATATCATTTACTTAATTGGATTACATTATTCTAAAAAAAACATTTATTCTGAGACATTCCCCATAGCATATTTTTGTCTTATTTTTCTTATATTTTTTGGATTGTATTTTTTTTCATCATTTGCTCTGCATATCAAGACATTGTCTCTTATTTTTTAATCTTCCTTGAGCTTACGATCCTTTGCATTAAAAAGTGCACAGAAGTATACAAGCTCACCTAGCCGGGAACCTAATAAAAAAATACAAAATGACAATTTGTGGCTAATGTTTGGGCGAGATAGAACTGTGCACATTTCAAAGTGCTAAGACAATAAGATGTATAATTTCTTCAACGTATTTGCAACAGTATAACAGGTCTCAAATCATGGTGTCAAAACTCAAAACCCGCTTTTTTGTAATTTAATAACTATTATACTTGCTTCATGATGTTTTAAAAATAACTACGGTAAACTGTACGCCCCTCACCGGTGGCTACGCTCCAAAAATCCACTCACACAACACAAAGCATCACAAGTAGCAAGGTGAGGGTCAGTGAGCCTTTACAGGCCAGAGTAGTACGCACCAGCCACCCTTCTTTTATTCTCTTCCATGCATTCTGATGCAAATGAAATCGGGAGAAGGACAACCAAGCATTATGCCCATCATCATCACCGGCACTCCGGCAGGCAACACTTGGAATGTTTTCAAAACGAAGATGCATGTTCCAACCGACAATCAGTACAACCTTGCCCGGCTTCCTTCCTTGCCCTATATAAACCAGTGTCACTGGGTCTCTTCTTCACACAACACTGCTGCCTGTGACAGCCAGAGTTGCGTCCTATTACAGATCCTTCTTCTCCACTTCATTCTTGTGGCAGAATCGTATCTTAACGGTCCATCGCTTCAATACACGACCATTACATCCACTCGTATCTGCATTCACCATGACTAATTCGGTAGTCGACTCGCCGCCGCAACTCCCTGCCGCCGGCGCCTGGGGCTCTCTCTTCACAGTCCAAGAACCTGCCAAATCTCGGCATGTGTCCATGGTGCCACCATCAGCTGCCAAGAAGAAGCCAGCGTACGGAGTGAAGCGGAACCTTGAGATGTGCACCGAGGCGCTCGGGTGCGAGACCGGTGGCATCAACACGGCAGCTGACGACGCCGACGAGGGTGCGGCGAGGAAGAGGCGTGCCAGCTGGGACGAAGCGGAGGAGATGAAGGTGGAGCCGATGGAGCGGAAGGTGCGTGAGCTGCCCCCGCCGCTGACGACGCTGGCGGCTGGCGCCAGCCGCATGCGCATGGTGCACGAGCGGCGCAATGGGCGGCTGGAGGTGTACGAGGTGCGGGTCCCCGGGATGAAGGCCGAGCGGAGCGGCGGGCGTCTCCTCCTCCGCTTCCTCCCCCGCGACGACTGCAATGCCGCCGTGTGCAGCAGCCAACAAGAACCGCAAGAACCAGAGGAAGACGAGACAGAGGAGGTGGACCAGCAGGAGAAGGTAGAGGAAAACATGATGGCCAAATACATACGCCGCGGCCGGTGCCTGAAGGTGGAGAGTGGCGTGACGGCGGCGAGGCGCGCCAGCAAGTGGGAGCCGGAACAGGCTGCCGCGTTCTGGGTGGCCATCACCTGAACTACAACGGATTCATTGACATACAATTACTGATCGGTTTTCCGCTTGAATTAATTAAGCTCTCAACATCAATTCGAACTAGAACCTCGCAACTGCTCTCTTGTACAGTCGGTAAGTAGCCGGGAACTAACCATGTAACCTGTTTCCATGTCCTTTGATTCGAGAGATGTTCTATCTTTACATGTTTGTAGGGCATAGTTCTCCAAATATGCTCCGTTGGAAAGGACATTGCAGCTAACTCCACTTGTCGGAGGAGTATTTGCACATAACCACAACCACGAACATTTTTTGCACAAATCTTTATTGTTTAAGTAATGCACATAACCTCACACACCTACGTACGCACATCATATAAATCTGTAGGTCTCAACCAAACTGCCCAACGACATGAGGGGAGCACAAACCGATTCAGCAGACCCTCAGCGTGCACCACATGCTCGCACTAGAAACTGTTGCCTCTGTCTTCCCGTTTTCATGATAGATCAATACAATGCCATTGCCACGCCTGTCGTTGACGTCGCCACCAAGATTCTGTTGCACCAAGCCGTTTTCAACGTCGCCATCAACCAGCATCTGCCGCCGAGACTCCGCTTTGACAAGCCCTGAGACCTGCCATCTACGACGCGGTATATACGACGCCGCTCCACCATAGGCCCCCTCGAGGCAGCAGTTGCTCCAAAAAGATGCCCGCCAGAAGGGGTGTCACGCCAAACGTGCCTCCGCACATGCTATGCGCAACCGTTCTCCGCTAACGATGCACGTGATTGGCCTCTTGTCTTCAGCACCAACGACATGCTACGTTCTCTCTTCCAAAATCGGATAAAAAATTACTTGACCTATGTCTTTGGCTGTCTTCATTCCCTTGCAACAGGCCTCCCTTCTCCAGGGCTTTCTCCCATGAGGGCGAGCGCAGGATGCTTACTAGCGCATCAACCGGTCTCGAATATCCTTTCTCTCTTACCGTGATCCTCCCTCCTTCGGGGTTTACTTCCTCTGAAAGGCGAGTGGAGTTCTTCGGCAAGAGCGGCAACCATGTAGCCACATTCAGATGGCTTGGCAAAGACTAGAGATCACGAACTACCTCATGTAAATACATGTGTGGAAAACATGGATCCTTGGCCGCGCCTTTCTATGGCGTTCTTTTAGGTTTGAATTGTTGGTGGATTTGTTCATGGTCACTTTGTAATCCCTTCTTCCTTTGCAAACTTTGTAACAATATCGTTTGGGTAAATGCAACAAGTGGTGGAGATTCTCTATCCCGTAGATCTTGAAAAAAAAGTTACATCCTGGTTACCGCTAATAAGTTTTATTCAAATACCATATTATATCAATTAAAAAGCAACTGAATTTTCATGGTACCAAAAGTAGTACCAAGTGGGTTGCCTTTTGCCTATTATTGTTCCAGTTTTTGTCATTTAAATCGGGTTATATTTCGTGCATCAGCAGCGTAGACATCTCTATTCTAAAAGACATATATTTTGTATTTCCAATGGTTAATTACGGTGTATGACGACAGATGAGTCGATCGCAATCTGCGAGTGCACATGCAAAGCACATCGAGCAGGAAGGTTCCGGCCATTGTTTAACTAGCTTTGGGCTTGCAAAGGAGCATAAGTAGACATCATTAAGCGGGAGGTCAGCTGAACCTACTTTGTTGAAGCCTTGAAGGTGTTAGCTGACTAGGTTTGATCACTTTGTCTTGGAAGGCTGGGACAATTTTTGCTGGCCAAGTTTAACATATGATGCAGCTTCTATGGAAAGGTAACTACGGCATTTGCATTTACAAAGTTCTCAATGGTGGCCCGCTCGTTCCAGACCGTGGTGTAGCACTAGCCGTCTAGGCCGGGTTTGTCGAGTTGTTTCAAAATCAGTGAGCTCATGCATGAATGCTTTCCTACGTGGAAGATGGATCCGTGGAGGTTTGACCTTTTGCAATCTAGATGTGACAGAAAATTTTATTCTCTGATTGATTGTGCGATCACGTTTGCTGATTCACCGCTCACCGAACCCAACATTTTATCTGAAATTTCACGGCCGTCGACGGCCCACTCCTCCCAGCATGGATCATGGTCTTGGCTAGCTACCGCGGGGTGGATATATTTACTGAGGGAATAGTAGGACATGTAACCGTACTAAAATGATTTTTTTTCCAACCCGGCTTCGGACCCCTTTCCGTTAAGCAAAACAGAAATAGCGAGTTCATTACACGACTATTTCAAAGAAGGGGGGAGGAGAAGAGAATCGGGTTGGGGCAGCAGAAAACCCACTGTGCTACGCTTCGGCATCGAAGAGTCCACTTGGGACTCAAATGATTTCTTGTACGATTGTGCCGCCAGCAGCTTCGGTCATTATTCAATTGTGATTTCAAGAAATTGTTAACAAGGCAGTAACGATGTTTTTTCCAAATTTACGCCTACTTTGATCAGAACAAAGCAGGGACTGCCTGCATCTTAACGAAGGACATGGCCGGAGACCGAAAAAGAGATTTACAAGGGCATATGGCGCCGGGGCAAATCTGGTCCGTCCGTTTCGTCCATCTGACGGACCAAATTTATCGTTGACCGACGGACGAAAACGGACTGGTCCGCGGCGAATCTGGTCCGTCGGATGGACGGAATCGGCGGACCAGATTTGCCCCTGGCGCCATATGCCCTTGTGAGACGTCATATTTGCAGTTCACATCATGGTCTTTTGTTCTGTCGCGTTTCAACTGGTGTATTCATTTGACGGTGAGCTTAATTAATCCCAAAAGCAAACAACGGCACCGTGCGCTGAAAGCTAAAGCATTTTGATGTCATCTCTCCTGGAACAATATTGGCCAGCCATTTTGATGTTGCTTAAGGACGACATCTATATGTCCATGCTTTCCACTAACAAGGAAAAGTACGCGCTTAAAGATGGACATGTATATGGAACACTTTTAACTTAAGAAGGGAAAAGTACATGTACTAATCTACATACATATAGGCCGGTACCACGTAAACAACCCTAGATAATCTTTAAAATAGGCAAAATTAATGTACATCGGTCATCAACGGCTACATACCTATGACGCTCAAACTAATCAGATACGTCAGAGAAATATGTGCCGGGAGTACTACAAAGCTGATTATACTAGTATAATAATATTGAAGCTTCTTGAACGAAATATTACTCGAATATAACTCCTGAAGCCTGGATTCTTTTGAGAGAATAAAAGGTCTGCAGCGAATGTAACGAAACTGAATTCCCAAAATGCCATTGTTATTATTATTTGGGCAACTAAAAAAATTCTCATTTCAGTTTCTTTGGAGTTGTTTTGTCTCTGGTGGCCACACTTTGCCAACTAAAAAATCATCATACAAGCCATCGACTTCTGCCAGCGAATGTAGACCAAGTAGATGTGAGCCGCTCTTCGCCGTCGATTTCATTCTTATCCAACTCCAAAAGAAAAACAACAATCAGCAGAAATCGACCGGTATAGAAAGTTCTTTCAGGAAAGGCCAAAATAGAGCACCAACCAACCATTGCGTATATACATCACAATCAAGCTGGGAGAAAGGCTAGGCCATGCAAGTTATTGCTCGAGGATTTCATACACCTCAATCAGCTAAGGAACTGTGAGCCATCAGTTCTGAAGTGCAATTGCTGGCCACGAGGATAAAGTGTGAGGATACTCTTTTCTGGTGTTTAATGACAGAGCAACGCGAATTTATCTTGAGTTTTACAGCATATATTGCAAGTGTGTATCCTAGGGCCCTGTGTGAGTCTTCCACTCTTCCTACGGTGCATAATGTCCTCATCCATCCACAAACCCAGGATGTTCGTACAAATGGCCATGCCCTAGACCAGCCACACGGCTGAACTGATCCAAAGGAAAAGGAATCAAATTAACTTTGGAATTGCAGAGTTTTGGCTGCAGTGTACAGCATCGCTCGAACTTTAACTGGTAATGTTAGGACCCACAACACAACAAAAAACTGATTTTGTGAACCTTTTAACCTCACGTGCAAACCATTGATGTTTATGTCCACATTTTACCTCACGAGCAGCGAAACTGTGTTAGCTAGGAAGCGAACCAACTTTAACTTCTGGGTTCACTTTTCTTGTCAGGAACTGGGTCAATAAGACCTTTGAACTGTTTTTTCCCTCACAATGTGGCTTTTTTTTGTTGCGAATCTCACAATGTGGCTAGTTGACTCAAAACGATTTTTTACAAGGGCAATATGGTGCCAGGGGCAAATCTGGTCCGTCGATTCCGTCCATCCGACGGACCAGATTCGCCGCGGACCAGTCCGTTTTCATCCGTTGGTCAACGACGAATCTGGTCCGTCGGATGGAGTTCTGATGTGTTGTCAGAACTTCCATGTTTTGGAGTGAGTCATGCTCGTCATGGACAAATACAAAAAAAAAAACATGTTGAGAATTTAGGGGGCAAGTTGCATGGTCTAGTTGGGACGCAGCTTCAGTGACTTACTCAAAGTCACGGCTGGACTTTGGAGACATCTCACCCCTACAAAGCAAATCCAACGGACGCAAATAGATCTATTTGGCAAACTTAAAATTTTAAAAAATTCTAGCAATTCTTATATGTTGAATTATACATTATGAGTAAAAAAGTTTTCTATGACTTATTTATTGTTACGCGGAGTAGATTAACTCTCAGTGGCATGCCATGACAGTTAATGCAATGCTATGCATGTGTTACACTTAATCTATATGTGTGTTACCATAGTTATTGAGCACCATATGAGGAGTATTAGGCCGTCCGTAATGTACACAAGTTTTATATCTCATACTTACTTTCGGTTGGCGGACCAAATATAGATTATTCATGCCTTGCCTTTTCTTGGATTTATAACATTAGGTAATTTAAAGAGAAACTTGTTGTCTACAAATATTTGCACTTGAATGCGCAATAATAAGCTATCAAAAAATGGAAAAAGAACCCACACAAACAAAAGAGTCAGGAGTTTAATTAGAACCATGAAGGTGTCAGCGAGCAGCCTTTACATACCAGAGTAGTATTATACACCAGCCACTAGTGTGCATGCCTTCCATTGATCTCTCTTCTTTTGTTTTCTTCCATGCATTGTGATGGAGATGGGATCGGAGTCGGAGAACCATGCATTATGCCCACTACCATCAGCTTGCAACAATGCTTGTTCCAACCGACAACCACTACCATCTTTCATAGCTTCCTTTCTCACCCTTATATATGCCAGTGCCACGGGCTCTGTTCTTCACACCTCACACAGCACTCCTACCTTTCAAGTTCTTCAATTCCATTCGTTCTTGAGGCGGAATCGTATCTATCCCGTCGCCATCGCCTAGCTAGCTCGCTCCAACACACCGACCGTCACATCACCATGGCGAATGCAGCAGTGGACTCGCCGCCGCAAATCCCTGCCGCCGGCGCATGGGGCTCTCTCTTCACCGTCCAAGAACCCGCCAAGTATCGGCATGTGTCCGTGGTGCCACCATCCGCTGCCAAGAAGAAGCCGGCGTACGGAGTGAAGCGGAACCTCGACATGTGCACCGAGGCGCTCGGATGCGAGACCGGTGGCACCGACACAGCCGCTGACGACGCCGACGAGGGTGCGTCGAGGAAGAGGCGTGCCTGGGAGGAGGCGGATGCGGAAGAGACGCAGGTGGAGCCGATGGCGCGGAAGGTGCGCGAGCTGCCACCGCCGCTGACGACGCTGGCCGCTGGCGCGACCCGCATGCGCATGGTGCACGAGCGGCGCGGCGGACGGCTGGAGGTGTACGCGGTGCGCACGTCCGGGATGGAGTCCGACCGCAGCGGCGGGCGCCTCCGCCTCCGCTTCCTCCCCTGCGACGGCTGCAGTGCCGCCGTGTGCAGCAGCCAACAACAAGAACCGCAAGAAGCAGAGGAAGACGAGGCTGAGGAGGTTGATCAGCAGGAGATCAGGGTGGAGGAGCACGTGGTCGCCAAGTACATGCGCCGCCGGCGGTGCCTCAAGGTGGAAAGTGGCGCCACGGCGTTCTTGGTGGCCATCGCCTGAACAAAAACGGACTCGTTAACGATACTGATTCTGAATTAACTTAGCCTTCTTCTTCCGTCTCCAGTTCTCCACTTAGGACGTATGAGTAGGACTAGGAGATGTTCGTGATGATCTCGAATACTCTCGGTCTTCGATTTGTTTCGATTGCCTCTCAATCTTTAGTTTGGTCTTGCCTGTATTCGACCAAGCAGAAGCTGCCCTAATGTTGCTGCTGATTAAAGTGGCACACGCTGTACATAGTGGCAGCAGTATGGTTTGAAATCTGCGCGATCCATGTTTTATCATGAAAGAACATGTATGTTTCCTACTCTTACTCTTGACTCTTCGGCAGACTTGCTATCTGATATGACATTGTGGTATCTAGCTAAGTAGCTAGTATCTCTCTGCTAAATTATTTGGTTCTGCTTAGAGAACCAGGCAATGTGGAATCTCAACAAAGCAAAATTAACAGTCAGGCCGGTTCAGAGTTTTGTATCCGTTTCATCTGAAGTGGCAGAATTTTGAGACAAGAGGAAATGCAGTAAAGTGACGTTTCCAGGATCAAACGGGTATCTTCCAATTTTGGCCACGAGTTACAAGCTCTCCCAGACTCCCAGTGATAATTAACCATCGCTTTGAACTTTCCTCAAAAAACAGCACATTCTTCCCGCTTTATAAATAAATTCATAACGTTGAATCAATATAAATTGACAATAGAACTGTAAAGTGTTATTGGAGCCTACATATACATGTCTAGCATAGAACCAATTTATATTAAAACTAGTAATATGCCCGTGCGTTGCAACGGGTGAAAAAAAAATCTATAATGTGGAGGCTTACAGAGTAAGTTCTTAATAGTGTAGCAGCAAATGTCATAAACTAAGTTAGTTTCACGCGTCCACAACACGTTGTGCAGTGCGCCAAAAGAGACACGTGTCATCACGCTACCTTACCACACTGCACACGTGTCATCATCGCTACCTTACCACACTGCACGAAGGCATTCACCTCCCTCTGGGATTAGAGGAAGCAAAGAAAGACGGATTGGGTAGTAGTCAGGATGTAGGTATGGCGCTTGTTCGATCATCCGCTCCAACACTGGCGAGCGACACCATAGCCTTCACCGACGAATTCTAATCAAATTACAGACATGACATGCAATTCTCAAAAATCGGTCAGACAACCATATACATAACGTGGATAACATCAATTGACACTAAATCAAGTATTTAAATATAAGAGTTTATCTTTCCAGAGACAGAGATTTGGCATGTACACCATGTGATTTTTCTCACTGGCTAGTTAACCTTCACCATGCACAAATCAACATATATTCCTAATGGGAGATAATACAAAATGCCTGCTAGTGATGACATCTTTCTTATAAGCATCTGATTCAAATGTAAATATTTCCTTGAGCAAGTTAACATATATTGCTAATGGGAGATATTACAGAATGCATGCTAGTGAGGCATCTTATAAGCATCTGGTTCAAATGTAAATATTTCCTTAAGCATATACAACTCAGAAAATGCACAAATCTTTACACAAGATTATTCCTTTCCCTTTGATTGAAATCTCTTCGGGCGAGTCCAGAATCCTATTGTGACGACGTTCTGACCTCTCTTCACGCCTCCATCACTCTCGGCTTTCACTGCTGCCTCTAGCACGCTGGTGGGCTCGACGATGACATCAGTTGAGCACTTACATCCAAAACCATCACCGAAGAGCCCCGCTCCGTGCTTCCTGAAGCTCCTCTCTATGGGACCATGGGGGCGGTCGCCTGCTCACATTTTTCACTCATCCCGGTGCCGCCTCTAGACGCCGCGGTGAACTTGGCATTGGAACAACAATTTACACTAAACTACAGTGCCCTTTGTAATTCTTTCCGATCAGAAAAAAAAACATGGTAATATTTTGGTCTAAGAAGGGGATATCTAACATCCTAGCCCTCTTCTCCTCTCACTGTAGAAGAGTTGGAGAGGCACGTGAGAATCCCAATAATGATCACACTGAAGAAAAGGTTTCGCAAACCTGAAACCACAGATCATGCTGCCGGCACATGTAGCTTTGACTCTCTTTGCAAAGTGTAATTGTCGTAGATGTGAGTGCTTCAGGATGCAGAACTTCCATCTGGATACAAGTAGTCATGCTGCAACCAACTAATGCACGTGTAACCTTCAGTTGATGGCTCTGCCAGTGGCTTGTCCTCGGCGGTCCACTGTAAGAGACTGAATTCTGCAACCCGATGAAACCATTATACTGTATTGCCCCGAATGGGATTCATGGGTGACAAAATTACCTGGCTGACACAAATATGTTCATAGACCTTCTCTAGCAGCTCACTTATGCAAACTGCAAGATATATACCTGCAAACATATTCATAGACCTTTTGGGTGATAAAGTAGGAGTGTTTACAACAGAATATCTCAAACCAGGATGTAGTACGTATATAATTTGTTTAAAAGGTTTAAAGTACTACTTCAGTCCATGTTATTTCGATCGACAGACTATAGTTTTCAGTTGTCCCTTGATACCCCTTTTTTCACTTGCTGATAACCCGTGCATAAATTTTGAATTAGAACGACCAAACTTTATCAAAAATACAGAATATTGATTCCGATTTCCCATTTCATGTATCTCTTCTTTACTTTCTTTATTTAATGTAGTATCTACATTGCCATTAATTAGAACAACACAATTTCAGTTTCATTTAGGTTGTCTGAACTATTATTTAGGAAAGGAGTAAGTTTTCTCATGGTTCAACAAAATTCTGTTGTTGTTATGAAGTAGAATTGTTGGAGTGAGTTGTAAATAGTTAAATTGTAGGGTTCAAACTGTAAGTTGTACTAAGAATATAGAGAAGTTGAGAAGGATCGGGAGAGTGTAGGAAGCCCAGGAAAATCTCTCCTCTTCCACAAACTCCTCCTTCGAGCTGTGTAAGACTAATCCAAGAAATCAATGAATCACTGATTCTCTGTGTGAGTTTCTACATGGTATCAGAGCAGGACGAATCCAGTGTTGTTCTCCTGCGATTTTGAGTGGATTCGAGGCATCGGGCGAGGAATTGGATCGAGGCGGAGCTTGCAGTGTGCTGTGCCGCCTGCGCAGATCGGCTGCCGTGGATTGACCGCGGAGCTGCCCCACGTTGAAGCCTCCTCTGCCGGAACCACCTGATTCCTTTCTCCTCGAGTCCCCTTCCGGTACTGCTCCTGCGTTCGTGAGGAAGTGGCCCTGAGATTCGACATTGTTGCTTGCCGCCTGCTGTTGAAACAGCAGCTGCCAACGGCTGTGTGCTGGGTCCTGTTGAACTCAAATTCGAGCTTCTTCTAGCTTCTGCCGTGGACAAGTATTCCAGGTACTGCGTGCTAGTGCTGCTGTTAATTGTTCAGCTAGACTGTATATCTGCTGTGCTATCAAGACGGTCCTGTGTGGCTGAGTGTTTTGGTCGTATTGCAACTACTGAAAATTAATACTACTTGCTAGAAAGGAAAGGGCTCGGCTGCTATTGGTTTCTTGCTGCTCTTGAGTGCTACTAGCAGTTTAGAAAATACTGTATTTGGTGTTCTAAGTTGTGCATTTGCTGCGTTCTTGACTGAAAAAATTATGGGGGACTCAAGCAAAGACAAGACAGGGGATTCCAGTGTGGATAAGATGTATGAGATATTGAGTAAACTACTTGAACAACAGCAGCAGCAAAAGTTAGTCCCTGAGGCAGTCAAGTATGCTCTTGAACCCAACCCAGTGAGGCTGTCAGGTCCAGGGAACTATGTCAGTTGGGCGCGTCATGCCCAACTGATTCTGAGTTCTCATGGATATGAAGATTTAATTATTGATGATGTTGAGCAGAAGAAGACTGATATTAGTGCAAAGCAGATTAATGACAGAGTACTAGTCTGGATACTAGGAAGCATGGAACCTATTGTTCGACAACAAGTTGAAATTATGACAAATGTGTATGAAGTATGGGCAGCTTTAGAGAAACAATTTGCTGGTAAATCAAACAAGATGCAGGCTACACGAATTATGGATGAGCTGACTCATCTCAAGCAAGGATCCAAATCTGTCACAGAGTATGCAGGTGAGGTTAAAAGGCTGTACAGGGACCTTCACTATTACCATCCATTTCAGCCTGTTGACAAGAAAGATTTAGATGTCCATCATAAATGGTTCGAGTCCCTTGTGGCCAAGCTGTTCTTGGATGGACTAAACCAGGAACTTAATCTTCGGAGGCAACTTATATTCTCACAACAAGAGTGGCCAAATCTTGATGACATCATATGTAGTGTTATCGAGGAAGAAACACGCTTAGCACAACGCAAGGAGAATGAACAAAGATGTACAGATCGAGCTGCGTTTTCAATGCATTCAAGGCGTGTGCCAAGGTCCTTCAACAAAACAGACAAGAGTAAACTATTCTGTGATCATTGCAGGAAAAATGGACACACAATAGACATGTGTTTTGAATTGCATGGCTATCCACCATGGTGGGATGAGAAAGGAAGGTCACGGACAGGGGGAGTTCAGGGAGCAAATAAAAGACATGCCATTCATACTGCATTTCTACAGAAGCAACCTCTGGTAGATGTCCGACCCCCTGAGGAGTTCAGTTCCAAGCTTCGAATCTCAGAAAGCTCTCCTTTTACCCACGATGCATCCAAACCTGAATCTAGCCTCATGTCCACTTCACACCCAGGTACTAAATGTCATCAGGCCCACACTTCTACAAATCTCTTGAGCTCCTGGATTATTGACACAGGGGCCACTAATCATATGACAGGAGCTTCCAACTTATTTACTTCCTATACACCTTGCTCAGGAAAGGACAAGGTGCGTGTAGCTGATGGATCCATGGCACCTATTGTAGGACGTGGATCTGTTAGGTGCACCGAGACATTGTCCTTATCTCCTGTGTTACATGTCCCTAAGTTCCCAATCAGTTTATTGTCAGTCAGCTCTATTACGAAGTCTCTTAATTGTGGAGGTTGGTTTGATCCTACTCGTTGCATTTTTCAGGAGCTAGGGACAGGGAGATTGTTGGGGACCGGAACCGAGCATGAGGGGCTCTACTATCTTGATAAAGGAAGTGATGAAGTTGCACTTGCATCTTGTTTGTCACCAAGCCAAGAATTGTTGCTACATCATCGCAGGCTTGGACATCTTTCTTTTGCTGCTTTGTCTCGTATTTATCCAAGTCTGTTTAAGTCATGCGCTAGAGAGTTGTTGGTTTGTGATGCATGTGAACTGGCTAAACATACTAGGGGCACATATCCTAGTAGTGGTTTGAGAAGCAAAAAACCATTTGAAGTAATCCACTCTGACGTATGGGGACCCTGTGAGGTGCACTCAATTTCTGGACACCGATGGTTTGTAACTTTCATTGACTGTTTTAGTCGGTATACCTGGCTTTATCTTTTGAAACGCAAGAGTGATGTTTTTTCTGTCTTCAAAGATTTATGTGCACTTATAAAAAATCAACATGAAGCAACTGTTAAAGTTTTACGTTCAGATAATGGCACTGAATATGTCAATCAGGAGCTTGAGCAATTTCTTATTTCAAATGGCATTGAACACCAGACCACTTGTGTTAATACCCCAGAGCAAAATGGTGTCGCAGAGCGGAAAAATAGACATTTACTTGAAGTTGCTCGCTCACTTATGTTTACAATGCATGTTCCAAAATTTCTTTGGGGAGAAGCGATTAAAACTGCAACATATCTGATAAATCGGATGCCTCTTCGTACCCTTGGGTATAAAACTCCAGCAGAATGTCTACTAAACTCAAATGAATTTATTGTTCCCCCCAAGGTTTTCGGGTCTGTTTGTTTTGTGCATGATTATAGAAACTCTGTTGGAAAACTGGATCCACGTGCGCTAAAATGTGTTTTTATGGGTTATTCTCCTTCTAAGAAAGGCTATAGATGTTGGTGCCCTTCCGAACACCGGTTCTTTGTGAGCATGGATGTCACGTTTCGTGAACATGAATCATTTTATGGGTCAACTAATGATACTGGTATTATGTTGTCACCACCTGAAGTGGAACAAGAGGGGGAGAGTGAGGTTAAAGGTTCTTTGAGTCCTGTTCTTGTTCCCACTGCAGGTGGTTCTCCAACTTTTGATCGCATTCCAAGTCAGGGGGAGCAACAAAGAATTCATGATGTAGACAATGATTCTTGTCATGGAGATGGAGAGGATTTAAGTGGAAATTCACCACTTCCATCTGAAGGTGTCGAGTCTCCAATACATGAGGATCCAGGTACGGATGGTATTTCTCCTAATTATGTAGCTCCTACTAGCACTGGAGGGCAGAGTGATTATCCACTCCCTAGTGTTAACCCACAAGAAAATTTGCCCATTGCCACGAGAAAAACAACTAGAGTCCACAAGCCTCCAGAATATCTTAAAGATTATGTGAGATCTAAACATGACATAGCCAACTTCGTTTCCTATAAATACTGCAGTCCTTCCTTTCAAAGCTTTATTGCCTCTCTAGATTCTGGTTCTATACCATCTAACTGGGAAATAGCCATAAAAGACCCAAAATGGAAGGAAGCCATGCTTGACGAGATGAGAGCCTTGGAAAAAAATGAAACATGGGAGCTTGTGGATCTTCCTCATGGTAAGCAAGCTGTAGGATGTAAGTGGGTTTTCTCCATTAAATACAACCCTGAGGGTAAAGTAGAGAGATATAAAGCTCGCCTTGTAGCGAAGGGTTATACACAAACTTATGGTATCGATTATGAAGAGACCTTTGCCCCTGTAGCAAAGATGAATTCAATAAGGACACTCATTTCTTGTGCTGTAAATCTTGATTGGAGTATTTATCAGATGCATGTGAAAAATGCCTTCCTCCATGGTGATCTCCAAGAGGAAGTGTATATGAAAATTCCTCCTGGCTTTGAACCAAATCAGGAAAGAACTGATAAGGTACTTCGCCTGCGGCGGTCATTATATGGCCTCAAACAGTCTCCGAGAGCGTGGTTTGATCGATTTAGACAAGCTATGGTTAGGAGAGGCTATCACCAAAGCAATGCAGATCATACACTATTCTACAAGCATGATAATGATAAGGTGGCCATATTAATAGTATATGTTGATGATATTGTGATAACAGGGGATGATCTTAAGGAAATTGGTGATCTGAAGCACCACTTAGCGCAAGAATTTGAAGTGAAGGACCTTGGGCATCTCCGTTATTTCCTTGGCATAGAGGTCTCACGTGGATCAAAAGGTATTTTTCTATCACAGAGAAAGTATACTTTGGACCTGCTTAGAGAGACAGGTATGATCGGCTCACGTCCTATAGCGACCCCCATAGAACAAAATCATCGATTAAGCTGCAATGATGGGACTCATGTTGATCGGGAACGTTATCAAAGGTTGGTTGGCAGGTTGATATATCTCTCACACACACGACCTGACATTGCATTTGCTGTGAGTGTTGTTAGTCAATTCATGCATGAACCAAAGACAACTCACATGGACGCTGTTATAAAAATCTTGAGGTACCTCAAAGGGTGCCCGGGAAAAGGCCTCTTATACACTAAGCAAGGGAACATGCTAGTTGAATGTTACACGGATGCTGACTGGGCTGGCTCTCTTGATGATCGTCGGTCCACTTCAGGCTATTGTGCATTTGTTGGGGGAAACCTTGTGTCCTGGAGGAGTAAAAAGCAGTCTGTAGTAGCCAGGTCTACAGCCGAGGCAGAGTTTCGGTCTATGGCCCATGGTATATGTGAGTTATTATGGCTACAAATCCTTCTAGTTGAGCTGAAACTGTATAAGCATGGACCATTAATGCTCTACTGTGACAATAAGGCTGCTATTGACATTGCAAATAATCCTGTTAAACACGATAGGACTAAACACATTGAGATTGATCGACATTTCATCAAAGAAAAACTTGATAGAGGAATAGTATGCTTGACATATGTATCCTCAACAAGCCAAGTAGCTGATATCCTTACCAAAGGACTACCAGAAAAAGTCTTTTCACTGTTTTGTAGCAAGATGGGTCTGTTTGATGTGTTTGCCCCATCTTGAGGGGGAGTGTTGGAGTGAGTTGTAAATAGTTAAATTGTAGGGTTCAAACTGTAAGTTGTACTAAGAATATAGAGAAGTTGAGAAGGATCGGGAGAGTGTAGGAAGCCCAGGAAAATCTCTCCTCTTCCACAAACTCCTCCTTCGAGCTGTGTAAGACTAATCCAAGAAATCAATGAATCACTGATTCTCTGTGTGAGTTTCTACAAGAATGCATAATTTGGTAATAAAGATAACACCACTGTGAGCACCATGACCATGGAGAAACCCCCTAGAACACTCCAAGGCCAAGCCTTTCCAGTAAAATTCATGCCGGAACACTCATCAAAGATAAACATGGACATACTTCAGAACATACTACCTATCTAGACAAATGTCGTGTAAATTTTCAGGACTGTATTCGATTTGGATTATAGTATTTTCTCAACACGCTGCATACTCTGAAAGTTGATGAATAGCAGACGCACCTGGAGAAACTTCGATGACAGTAAGCTTTTGGCGATCTGCAAATCACGAGGCTTCAGTTCTTGGAATGCACTCTGAGGGATAAGTTCTCTTCGTAGGCTAAGTCATTTTACATTGCATGCTGGAAATGAAGAATACTCAATAATATTGTTTAGAAATATGGGCTTTCAAGCTGTGATAATATAAAGAAATACCATATCTTTATGATTACAAACCCATTGATATGCTTCCGCGCATTTGTAAGTGCACAGTATGGCAAGCGCTGTTGGGTTCCTGAATTGAAGAGAAACCTAATTTTATCTAGCACATAGCTTTGTGCCACCTGCACATCCCCCATTAAAACCAAACGTGAAAAATATATAAGATTTACCTATGGAAAGTTAATGGAAAAGAAATTGCTCATGAATGTGACAAATCTCTGTCCAAAACTTCAAGAGAACTAATAAAAGATGTGAAAGCACCACATTTCTGAATCTCATGTGTCATAATGTTACACAATCTAATTGACCAATATTTAGATACTACTGCAACTCCTAAGCTCCAAGTAGAAAAATGGAAAATGTAGGATTTCGAGCTAAACTGTATATGGTTTCTTCCTTCTTTTGTTATTACGAATTATGATAGATGGTCTCCTGTCCCCTAAAATAGTAACACTACGCAAAGTAGTACACTCTGATTCTGGTGAAATTATCATGCTGAGAGCTAAAGAAACAAAAAAGATAGGAGGTGTAATCAGAAGCTGTTCATAAATATGTTACTACTTTTTTGAACAGGAAACTGGAAGTATGCAGAGTAACATATATACTGGCATATGACATACATGCTGCCAGAGACCAGACAAGAATGATGCAGGATCCTATAAAGTTGACTAATAAGTTAAGTAATTATGAATCACGAATTGCAAATCGAGCATAGCCATAGCTCATGCCCAATCGATCCGAAGAAATAGGAATGCATTGTCGGTAGCGACCTGTGCATGCTAACTATGTTCGCCACCTGCAAATTCAGTACTATGTGTTTGCTCTTTAATCTGCTTCCATGTATGCTTATTATCAGTCAAGCACTCTTATCAGTGTTTCAGTAAACAATACCTACACATTGGATGACCATATTTAAACCAGTAGAAGTTTCATTCAACTGACTCGAACTACTATATTTGCAACAACAAAAAATGGCAGGTTCTAGTGGCGAAAGTGTATCTTAACCATGGAAGAAAACCTGGGAATGCAAAATATAATACTTAAACATACCTCACTGATTGCAGTTTAGGGGCCTGATGATAGTTAGTAATGTGGATGGTTCAGACGCGCATGATGACCGTAGTCCGTAGGAGCGTGCGTCCGTCCTGGACGTTGATCTTGTAGTAGCGACGGCGAAGCGGAGGACGACGTGACTTCGGCACGGAGGACAGGGAGAGGAGAACGGCATGGGCGCGGGACCCTGTAGTCGAGCTGGGGACGGCCGGCAGCTGGCTGCAGGGGACGTGATAGCAGTGCAGCGAAGACGGGCTCGACGGCTCTGCAGCACCGGCGTAGGGCAAGCAGGCTCGCGCTCTGTGGCGGCGGAAGTTGGACGAGTAGCACTTGTGAAAGAATTTGGAGGAGCGACGCCGTCATGATAAGGGAGGAGCGCTGGATAGTGGTATCCGCTCCACCTCTGCTCCATCCCCGTGCACCTCATTGACCTCAAGCATCCGGATCCGGTGCTGTTGCTGCTCCGATGGCTTAAGAGATGACGCCGCAAGGAGGATCGATATGAAGGGGAAGGGGAGAAGAGTCAGTTCATGGGAGATTCACGGACGTGGGTACGGGCTTGTCGGCAACAATTTCGTGCGTGATCGCGGATGTCGACAGTTTTTTCTTGACGAAGGAAACATGCGCGGAGAAAAAACAAAGGGAGAGGCTTGAGAAAGGAACCAATCGTACCTTTTAGATAACTAGCTAATATGCCCGTGCGTTGCAACGGGTGAGAAAAATATGCGGTGTAGAAGTTTACAAAGTAAGCACGTGTCACGGAAACCAGGGTAGTTTCAGCCGTCAACGACACGATGTGCGGTGTGCCAAGAGAGTCGTGACCTGACCCCACTTCGCCAAGGTTTTCGCATCCCTCTTGGGTCAGGGAGTAGAGGAAATACGGATTAATCATTGGGTAGGGGTCAGGATGTAGATGCACAACGCATATTCAATCATCCACTCCAACATCAGCGACAACGACATGAAAGCCTTCACCGACAAATTCTCATCGTTAGAGCATGACAAAAAACGGTCGGACAACAAGATACACAAACCTGGATAATATCAACGCACTAAATCAAATCAAGTATTTAAGTTTAAAAGTATATCTTTTCCGGAGACAAGTATTTGACATGTACACCATGTGAGTTTTCTCACCGGCTATTTAACCTTCAGCGTGAACAAATTAACATCTATTCCTAATGGGACATACTACCAAAAATATTAAGTGCATGCCGGTGAAGACATCTCATAAGTATCTGATTCAAATGTAAACATTTGCTTGAGACATACACAACTTAGAGAAATGCACACATCTTTACACATGATTGAAATCTGTTCGGGCCAATCCATAATGTTCCGATCTCTCTTCACACCTTCAGCACCGTTCACAATCCAAACTATCATTGAAGAGCCCCGCTGTATGTTTCCTGAAGCTCCTCTCCAATTGGGGGGGGGGGGGGGGGGGGGGGGGGGGGGGGGCTGCTCGAAGGTTGCACTCCTGCCGCTGCCACCTCTCGACGTCGCTGTGAACTTGTTGTGGGCACAAAAATTTACACTAAACTTCGGTGCTCTTTGAAGTTCTTTCCCATCGGAAAAAACATATGGTACTATTCTGGGTTGAGAAGGGGTTATCTAACATCATAACCCTCTTCTCCTCTCAATGTAGAAGAGCTGGAGAAGCACCTAAGAATCCCAATGATGATCACGCCGATCAAAAAGTTTGGCAAACCTGAAACCACAAATCATGATGCCGGCACATCAAATCTGATTGATAACATGAATCCCAATGATGATAACTATTTTCAAAGGTTTAGAGTACTAAATCTAATCTGATTGATATGCTTCGGCATTTGTAAGTGCATGGTATGGCAAGCGTTGTAGGGTTCCTAAACTGAAGAGAAACCTAACTTTATCTGGAATATAAACATTCAGAAAATTATAGAGAACAGTATTAGAAAGGGGCTAACCAGTCAAATAATTATTTTGCCATATAACAAATTTATAGCTCCCATAGAGGAAGATCAATTTGATTCAACATACAGTTAAGAAATTGGAACTTATAACAGAGACAATACATCTAATCTGAGCATTAGTTTTTTCACATCTTACCGGCATCATATTCGGCAACCAAATGCACAGATGGACAAAACGACAGCATGCCATGCTTGAAAATAACCCGGGAAGCAATGAAATTTCCTCAGTAGGGAAGAGAAAAATATTATGGCCCTATCCAGGACCCCTCAAGTTTCCTTTAGCACTGAGTCACTATCACCATCCTGTGAATGAAAAGAAGTTAGCATTAACCTTTAATTTATTAGAGCTCCTCACACCATGATTTACTGTCTAGTTCAACAATTTTCAAGAAATAACCTTAACTCCTAAGAGAAAGCTTTACATAACTCTGTTGGACCTACACTATATGCTACCGTGTCAATAATGCTTGAAAAAGTCTATTTATATATGAAGAAGCAACGAAGAGGATTTTTTCCGATAAATGAAAAAGGCAAAAGAGGAGATAGACAATGTTGGTCAGATTCGGCACTCCCACATAGCTTATGTCGCCTGCAAATGTCCCATTAAACCCAAATTAAAACGTGGAAAATATATGAGATTTACCTATGGAAAGTTAATGGAAAAGCAATTGCAAATCTCTGTCCAAAACTTCAAGAGAACTTATTAAAGATGTGAAATCACCCATTTTTCGAATCTCAGGAGCCATAATGCTACACAATCTAATTGACCAATATTTAGAGATTACTAACTACAACGTTCCAAGTAGACAAATGGAAATGTGGTATTTCAAACTAAAATGTACAGGGTTTGTTCCTTCTTTTGTTCTATCGGGTTAGATAGATGAGACTTTGTCCCTTCAAATAGTAACACTCTGCAAAGTAGTACACCCTGATTCTGATGAAATTATCATGCTGAGAGCTCAAAAGCCAACAATATGGGAGGTGTAATCAAAAGCAGTTCTGAACAGGACACTGCAAGTATGCAGAGTAACATATGTACTGATATATGACATACAGGCTGCCAGAGACCACACAAGAATGATGCATGAACACATAAAGTTGACTGATTAGTTAAGTCATTCTGAATGCGAAATGAGCATAGCTAATGTCCAATCGATCCAAAGAAATATGAATACATTGTAGGTAGCAACATGTGCATGCTAACTATGTTCCCACATGCAAATTCAGTATATGTGTTTGTTCTTTAATCAGCTTCCATGTGTGCTTATTATCAGCTAAATAGTCTTATCAGTGCTTCAGTAAACAAGTACCTGAATGACCATATCAAAGAAGTTTCAGTCAAATGACACGAACTACTATATTTGCAAAAACAAAAAATAGCAGGTTCGAGTGGCGAAAGCTCATCGTAACCATGGAAGAAACCTGGGAATGGAAAATACAGTACTAAAGCATACCTCACTGACTGCAGTTTAGGGACCTGATGAAATTAGCAGTGTGGATGGTTCAAACGTGCATGGAGATGGCGTGCAGCGTGCCCCAAGAGGCTAACTGGCGAAGAAACCAGCAATGGAGACAACTGGGATAGCGACGACGGTCGACCTGTGTATGACGAATGGCTTCAAGGCGGGGAGATGTTGGCTGTAGGAGCGTGCGTCCGTCCTGCTGGACGTCGATCTTGCGGCAGCGGCGGCATGGTCCCGTCGGCATGGAGGACAGGGATATGAGAATAATGAGAGCTACATGGGCGCGGGACCCTGTTGTCGAGCTAGGGACGGGTGACGGCCGGGTGCAGGGTATGTGAGATGGCGGCGCAGTGAAGGCGAGATCGATGGCTCTGCAGCGCATGCGTTCCGCAAGCAGGCTCGTGCTCTACGGCGGCGGAGGGGACAGGGAGTACCAGTGACCGACGGAGTGAATAGTAGTATAGTCTCTCTCCACCTCCGCTCCATCCCCGTCCACCTCAAGCGGCCGGATCAGGTGTTGTCGCTGCTCCATGGCGTAAGAGGGATGTGGCGGCGGTGAAGAGGATGTAGGCCTGATGCAGCGGCTGGCGTGTCTCCGCTCCCCATCTTTGTATCCTTGCGAACCGCTCCCCATGACGAGGGCTCCGGAGGCGGCGGAGCAGTCCACCACGAGGTCGACTGCTAGGGCTGCCGCAGCGAGGAGCGCGACCAGGGCCGCGAGGCCGACCGGGGCGGAGAGCACGAATCGCGTGGCGAATAGGAGACGGCAAACCGCTCCCCCAGCTTCGCCGAGGGGAACGCTATGGCCGGCGCTGTCAGGGGGCACAACAAAAGGGGATCGGGCCGCGGTAGTGGGGGGCCGCCGCGGAGGCTTCTCCCATCGGAGACGTTGCCGCGCACGGCAGCACCATCCATGGCGTGCTCGCCCTCAAGGCTAGTCACAGACCTCCGGCGTGGCGGCTGCGGGCGGCGGCGGTGTGGACGGCAGAGTTCGTGCGTGTGGTGTGGTGCGGTGTAGGACTGCGGGTTAATTTTTATCTTTTCAAGGGCTAAAGAAAAAGCTTCCTTTGGACAAAAAAAAAACGAAGTGACAAAAAAAAAGGAACAAATTTTTCTTTTTAGATTAGATAGTATATAGATATAGATAGAGATATAATATATAATATCATTCATGGTCTACACAAAATGACAAATGGGGATCAAAACTGAGCTTTTATTCCCTTTAATCCACATATTTTTGATTTTAGTGTATCCGAAAATACGATGTATTTTTTAATTAGCGAAACTTTGCAGATATTTAGAGCACAATTAGTATGTACCACATAACAAAAACTATATTTTTTACACATCTGAATATCAACTTCTACTTGACTAATGACTGGACGTGAAGTGGCACTGTATCTCCTTTTTCTTTCTTACTGGACATGTTTGTGTTGTAGCCCTAGCATTTTCTTCCACTTTGAACTAGTTGACTTACTAACATGGACGAAATCGTATTTCGAGTAGCGGTGCGACAAATAAGGAAACTTCAAGCAGATTAGCAGAGCGACCTGGATCCATATGGGCATATCTTCACACCAAATTACGAAGAACATCTACTACTCCCTCCGTCCATAAAAGGATGTCTCAATCTAGCCCAAATTTGCATGTATGTACACACTAAATCATGTCTAGATATATACAAATTTAGTATAGGTTGAGACATCCTTTTATGTATGAAGAGAGTACGAGTTTTCTGTTTCAAAATAAAGTCACAGCTTCTTAGAGCGAGCGCATAGAGATCTCCCATCGTGATCCCTCTCCCATCTGACTTTAGAAATACATCGTCTGAGGCATTTCCTCACCCAGCCTCTACCCAACTATGATAGGATGGCTAACGCTGTCAAAAGAAAAATTATAGGATGGCTAATAACCCCATGTGGCCTAGCTGTGTACTGTAGTTAGCAGTCCGGGGCTCTCGTGTCTTCTTTCCATGTTGCGGAACAGACTTCTGAATTCTGATCAACATTGTACCAGCACCACCGACGAGTGACAAGGTAAACCTTTTGGCACAAGGCAACGCACTTGCACCAGCTAGCTCCACCATTGAGTGGAGTCAGTGGACTCATCAACAACAGAGGCCGGCGAGAAGCCGAAGACGAACAAGCATGTGGCAAGGTGCGATGTGCCGATCGATGTCTACCACTCTGGCAGAAGGCAATGTTGAGTATATAGGCAATTTTTCGATTAAATTAATCCAATAATAAATCATGAACATGACGTAAACAGTGCTAATGACATACTGAAACTTGATTGTATAAGCATGTACTAGACATATAGTAGAAGCATCTACGCAATTCACTAGTACTGCAAACATGGAAATAAACATGAGAGCGATAAACATGTTATACCCTCCAGTAGGCCAGTTGGCCGCAGCAGCAGAGGCAGTGGCCTCGTCGGCGATCCTCTTGTCAGCAGCAGCCTTCTCCTTGTCGGCGTCGGTGGTCATGGCGATGATGAAGGCGGCACGGACGTTGTTGATGCAGATGTAGTTTAAACAGACGAACAGCGGCGAGCAGTCGCGTAGGAGACGCTCCCCAAAAAACTAACCGCCCCTCTCCCGTACAGGATCTGGAGAGACGGAGTTTCGGAGGCCTGCTCTCCCGTCAGCCGTGTACACGTGGACGGGATGGGATCAGCGATGGCAGCAACAGCAAGAGGAACGACTATGGTGGCGGCGCAAGCAGATGCGATCTTTCTCATGTGTTTGCTGGAGAGGAGCGACCTCTCTTATATAGCCACACACGCAGGAGGAAGACCAACGGAAACGCACGCAATTAAGTAGAGAATTAAGAGACTGGAAACAGTTGTACTTAAGAGCACTTAAGACAAAACATTTCAGCTCAAATTCATTCTCCATTAAGCGCAATGAATTCTGAAAACTCCCGTACTTAAGGGCACTTAAGACAGACATTTCAGCTCACAATGAATTCTGAAAACTCCCGTACTTAAGAACACTTAAGACAAATGTTTCAGTGCATATTCATTTTCCATTAAGGCAAACGTTTCAGTTGACCGTTCATCTGCTTCAACTCGCGGCGGGCGAGATTCCCGCAAATCGCAGCGCGTGAGCGCGTCGTGACGAAGTGAGTCGTGACAAAATGGGCCTTTAGGGATTTATCTGAAAATATTAGACGCTAATATTTCAACAATATTTCAGCAATCCCCCACCAGATCCCAAAGACCTATGATGTTGTTCTCTGTTCCAAACACTGTTTTGATATACCAGTATTTTCAGTGGAGACCCGTTAAGGTTGAACATCCACCTAGAGCAAATAGCTACACTACTTCACAACTGACAATGGACTATGCCTTGAATTGCCAGTTTGGCGTAAAGTAGTTTCACCAAATGTCTTACCAGTACTAGGCTGCCGAAGGCTGACCCTCGGGTGGAGCATATTAGTCACACTCCTGGCCTATTCATGAACTTACTAGAGATCAACCCAATCTCATAGACTGTGACCAGCAGTCAGGCTCATATAGGTGTGTTCCTCCAAAGATTGCTCTGTAGGATAGCATCTTGCTTATACAAAGCATTGGAACACATTAAGACAAGTGTCAACCTGTCATACAGTTACCGAGAGTAGTGCATCTCCAACAGAGTGGGTTAGTAAAAGTACTCTCCTCAGTTAACCACTAGCTTGTTTTCCCAGGTCCTACTTCACGGGATCTCCGATCACATAGGTTGGGTTACTACCATGACAACTCAAGTGGGTTTCATCCCCATCTCACTCGATGCATTTTCTATCACAACACGTGATAGCCCTTTAGTAAAGGGATCTGCCAGATTCTTAGCCGACTGGATATAATCTAGCGCTATCACTCCGGAGTTTCTTAAATGTCTGACAGCTTTTAATCTCATTCTTATATGTTTGTTGGACTGCATGTTGTCCTTTGAACTCTTGACCTTGGTTATCACTGTCTGATTGTCACAGTTCATAAGGATAGCCGGAACTGGCTTTTCAACCACAGGCAAGTCCATCAACAGATCTCGAAGCCATCCTGCTTCGACACCAGATGTGTCCAATGCTGTTAATTCTGCTTCCATTGTCGATCTAGTCAGGATCGTTTGCTTGCAAGACTTCCAGGAAACAGCACCACCTCCAAGGGTAAAAACATAACCCGTTGTGGCTTTCATCTCATCAGCATCAGAGATCCAATTTGCGTCACAATATCCTTCAAGCACTGACGGGCTTCCAGAATAGTGAAGTCCATAGTTCACAGTACCTTTTAGGTAGCGCATAATTCTTTCGACAGCATGCCAATGCACATCACCCGGATTGGAAACAAACCGGCTCAGTTTGCACACAGCAAACATGATGTCAGGCCTTTGATACGTCTCAAACGTATCTATAATTTTTGATGTTCCATGCTGATATTATACCAATTGTTACATGTTTTGCATCCACTTTATGTCACTTTTATACATTTTTTTGGACTAACCTATTAACAAGATGCCACAGTGCCAGTTCCTGTTTTCTGCTGTTTTTGTATTCCAGAAAAGCTAGTCAGGAAATATTCTCGGAATTGGACGAAAATTCACGGAGGCACCTATTTTATCAGAAGACACATGGAGTCCAAAGGAGCAACGAAGAGGAGCCAGGAGGGCCCCACACGCACCTAGGGCGCGGGTCCCCCCTGGCGCGCCCTGGGGTGGTGTGGGCCCCTCGGGGCTCTCCAGCCGCCGCCCTTTCGCCTACTTATTCCCCCCCCCCGATGCAAAACCCTAGATACCGAGCCATATCCACGTAAAGTTCCAGAGGCGCCGCCGTCGTCAACCCTAGCTCGGGAGGGTCCAGAACCTCTTCCCGGCACCCTGCCGGAGAGGGGAATCATCACCGGAGGCTCTACATCACCATGCCTGCCTCCGGAGTGATGCGTGAGTAGTTCATCCTTGGACTACGGGTCCATAGCAGTAGCTAGATGGTTGTCTCTCCACTTTGTGCCATCATGTTTAGATCTTGTGAGCTGCCTAACATGATCAAGATCATCTTATTGTAATGCTACATGTTGTGTTTGCTGGGATCCGATGAATATTGAATACTATGATCAAGTTGTTTATTAATCTATGATACATGTTATTTATGATCTTGCATGCTTTCCGTTACTAGTAGATGCTTTGGCCAAGTAGATGCTTGTAACTCCAATAGGAGTATTTATGCTAGATAGTGGGTTCAGTCTCCGTAATCTGGGAGTGACAGAAACCTAAGGTTGTGGATGTGCTGTTGCTACTAGGGATAACCTAACAATGCTATGTCCACGGTCATATGTATTTGTTTACTTTACGCACATTGCTTAATGCGATTATCCGTTGCTTGCAACTTAATACCGACGGGGAACTCGGATGTCAACATGAAGGTGGATTATTAGTCATAGATGCTGTTGGATAACGGTCTATGTATTTGTCGTAATGCCCAATTAAATATCATGGTAGCCAACTTGTCATATATATGCATTGTCATGCGCTCACTATTTGTCAATTGCCCAGCTGTAATTTGTTTACCCACATGTCGTTATCTTTATGGAGAGACACCACTAGTGAACTGTGGACCCCGGTCCATTCTTTTACACTGATTAAACAACCAAACTGCAAACTGTTCCTTTTCATTCTCTGCAATTTAATACTTTTTCCACACCATACGTTTAATCCTTTGTTTTCAGCAAGCCGGTGAGATTGACAACCTCACTGTTTCGTTGGGGCAAAGTAGTTTGATTGTGTTGTGTGCAGGTTCCACGTCAGCGCCAGATCCCTGTGTTGCGCCGCATCATATTTCGCCGTTGACAACCTTCTGAAGTGTTGCTGCTCCTACTGGTTCGATAACCTTGGTTTCTTTCTGAGGGAAAACTTGCTGCTGACTACATCATACCTTCCTCTTGGGGTCTCCCAACGAACGTGTGTTTCACGTCATCAAGCTATTTTTCTGGCGCCGTTGCCGGGGAGACAGCAGTCTTCTGCAAGGGGAGTTTCACGCTTCCAATCTCTTTACTTTGTTTTTGTCTTGCTTAGTTTATTTTATTTTATCTTGTTTGCTTTCAATTATCAAAAACACAAAAAAATTAGTTACTTGCATCTAGTTTACTTTCAAGTTATTTTCTGTCTGTTTTTATTTTGCTAAAATGAGTACTCCTGAGAACACTAAGTTGTGTGATTTCACTAGCACGAACAACAATGATTTCATATGCACACCTATTGCTCCACCTGCTGCTTCAGCAGAATTTTATGAAATTAAACCTGCACTTTTAAATCTTGTTATGAAAGAGCAATTTTCTGGTGTTAGTACTGATGATGCTGTGTTCACCTTAATAACTTTGTTGAACTTTGTGAAATGCAAAAGCTCAAGGAAGTAGATGGTGATATTATTAAACTGAAACTTTTTCCTTTCTCCTTGAGAGGACGTGCTAAAGAATGGTTGCTATCTTTGCCTAGAAATAGTATTGATTCATGGACTAAATGCAAAGATGCTTTTATTGGAAAATATTATCCTCCTGCTAAGATTATTTCTTTGAGAAGTAGCATAATGAATTTTAAGCAATTTGATAATGAACATGTTGCTCAAGCATGGGAGAGAATGAAATCATTGGTTAAAAATTGTCCCACTCATGGACTGACTACTTGGATGATCATCCAAACCTTCTATGCAGGATTAAATTTTTCTTCAAGGAATTTATTGGATTCGGCCGCTGGAGGTACCTTTATGTCCATCACTTTGGGTGCTGCAACAAAGCTTCTAGATGATATGATGATTAATTATTCTGAGTGGCACACCGAGAGAGCTCCAACAGGTAAGAAGGTAAATTCTGTTGAGAAACCTCTTCCTTGAGTGCCAAAATTGATACTATTATGTCTATGCTTGCAAATGGTCAAACACATGTTGATCCAAATAATGTTCCTTTAGCTTCTTTGGTTGCTCAAGAAGAGCATGTTGATGTGAACTTCATTAAAAATAATAACTTCAACAACAATGCTTATAGGAATAATTTTGGTAATAGCAATTATAGGCCCTATCCTTCTAATAGTGGCAATGGTTATGGAAATTCCTATAGTTCCTACAACAATAATAAAAGTGTACCCTCTGATCTTGAAGTATGCTTAAGGATTTTATTAGTACACAAACTGCTTTCAATAAAACTGTTGAGGAGAAATTTGGGAAAATTGATGTTCTTGCCTCTAAAGTTGATAGTCTTGCTCTTGATGTTGACTTGTTGAAACTAAAGAACATGCCTCATGATGTTAAAGAGAGCAAAACTCTCAATGCTATACAAGTTAAAATTGATAACAATGTGAGGATGTTAGCTGAATTGCATGCTAGATGGGAAAGAGAGGATGAAATTGCTAGAAAGAATAATATTGCTAGAGTTTATACTATTACTACTACTGAAAATGCTTCAAACTCAAGTGTTAGCAAACCTCCTACCATTAATGGCAAGATAATTGGTGTTGGTAATGTTTCCACTTCTATTGCAAAATGTCCTAAATTGCCTGATAACTCTGAAACTGTCCTTGATAAAGATGCTGAAATTTCTAGCAATAAGGAGAGAAATAACTCCATTACTTTGATGATAATGACTTTGATTTTGATGGTTGTAATCTTTCTGAAGTAATTAAGTTCTTGCAAAAGCTAGCTAGAAGTCCTAATGCAGTGAGATAAACATGGCTTTTACTAAACATATTACTAATGCTCTCATACAAGTTAGGGAAGAAAATTAAACGTGAAGTTCCATCCCTAGGAAGTTAGAAGATGGTTGGGAGCCCATCATTAAAATGAAATTGAATGACTTTGATTGCAATGCTTTGTGTGACCTTGGTGCTAGTATTTCTGTTATGCCTAAAAGATTTATGATATGCTTGATTTAGCACCTTTGGAAAATTGTTATTTGGATGTTCACCTTGCTGATTCTACTATTAAAAAACCTTTGGGAAGAATTGATGATGTTCTTATCATGGTTAACAACAATTATGTCCCGTTGATTTTATTGTCTTGGATATTGAATGCAATCCATCATGCCCTATTGTGCTTGGAAGACCTTTTCTTAGAACTGTAGGTGCTATTATTGATATGAAAGAAGGGAATATAAAATATCAATTTCCTCTCAAGAAAGGTATGGAACACTTTCCTAGGAAGAAGATTAAGCCACCTTATGATTCTATTGTTCGAACAAATTACAATGTTGATGCTTCTTCACTTGGTAATACTTGATGCATGCTTTGTGCCTAGCTAAAAGGCGTTAAAGAAAAGCGCTTATGGGAGGCAACCCATTTTTTTTTCTGCAATTTTTCTTTATTGAGTCAAGGTGTTGTTTACTTCTGTAGCAACTCCTTTGTATCTTTATTTTCTCGCATTGTTGTGCCAAGAGTAGCCTCTAATGATAAGATGATGCTTAATTTTGATTGCTGCGCAGAAACAGATTTTTGCTGTTCACTGTACGAAATTCCTAAAATCACCAGATTGTTAATTAAATCTGAAAATTTTTGTGCGTAATCTTTATGAATGTCTGAATCTTTCATTAGTTCAAGTTTTTCGATCTGAGCGTCGTAAGTGCCTCGAAAAAATTCGTCTTTGCGGACTGTTCTGTTTTAGACAGATTATGCCTTTTTATTTTGCATTCTCTCTTTTACTAGTGTTGAGTGAAATTCTTTTTTGGGTGGAAGAGCTTCACATAACATCAGTGGCTGTAGCTAATGTTTAAAGTAACAAGTCATATTGCGTCTTTATAGAACATGTGAGTTTTTGATTATGCACTAACCCTCTAATGAGATTACTTTGAGTTTGGTGTGACGGAAGTTTTCAAGGGTCAAGAGAGAAGGATGATATAATAGGATCAAGAAGAGTGAAGAGCTTAAGCTTGGGGAGGCTCCCATGGATCTCCCCAGCATATTTCAAGAAGACTCAAGCGTCTAAGCTTGGGGATGCCCAAGGCATCCCCTTCTTCATCGCAAAATTATCAGGTCATCTCTAGTGAAACTATATTTTAATTCTTTCACATCATATGTGCTTTTCTTGGAGCGTCTGTGTGCTTTTATTTTCAGTATTTATTTTATTTTCAATAACTTGACTGGACCCTAGCATTCTTGATTGGGAGAGAGACACGCTCCGCTTTTTCATGAGAATACTCCTATTCTTCACTTATATTTGTTGAGTATTCATATCTAGCGCTGTTCAGCTTTTAGCTCTTGTTTTCATGTATCTCTTGTCAGAGCTATTAGCTTTCTTTTAGAAAGTACTCTCTTGCTTCACTTATATTTGTTTGGAGAGTTATTGAAATAAATTGATTGGTGTTTGGTTGGTTCAGAAAATGTTGCATGTGGTAATTGGTATAAGGAAAAACTTGCTTAATCTTGTAGATCACTAATTTGGATAACTTGATGCTTGTCAATTGTTTTGAGTTAACAAGTAGATCATGATTAAATTGTGCATCATGAGTTAAGCCTATTAGTGAAGAACTACCGTAAAGCTTGTTGAAAATTTGGTTTGCATGAGTGGTATCTCTAAGGTCTAGATATTTTCTAATAAAGGGTTTGGTTAACAAGGAAGACGGTGTGAAGTCTTATAACGTTTGCAATATGTTTGTCATATAAAACTTGGTGTACGGGTTGATATTCTTGTTTGCTTACATAACCTTGCTAGCCTAAACTCTGTACTGAGAGGGAATGCTTCTCGTGCATCCAAATCCTTGAGCCAAAATCCATGCCATTTGTGTCCACCATAACTACCTATATGTGGTATTTCCTTGCCACTCCAAGTAAATTTTTCATGTGCTACCTTTAAATTATTCAAAATGTTATTATTCCTTTTTGTGTCAATGTTTACTAGCTCATGAGGAAGTAGTGGGTTATTCTTTATTCGATTTGTCAAACAGACTTTACACCTGGACTAGTGGCATATACATCCGCTTATCCAATAATTTTGCAAAAAGAGCTGGCAACGGGGTGCCCAGTCCCAATTAATTACAACTTTAACCGCTTAATTCTCTTCACATTTTTGCCCTGATTTATCAGTAAGCAATGACAAACAGTGAAATACCTGCATGTGTAAACAAAAGAGAAAGAGGATGATCTGCCTTGCTGGTAGAAATAACGTCCTTCATGGGAGCCGCTCTTAAAAGTCTGTTTGATAGGGAGAATACTGTTTTCATCCGCTACCATTCGTTGACAATTAACAAACACCTCTCAAAATTTATTTTTTACTCTCTATATGATTTCAAAAACTAAAAAGCTCTAGCACATGATTTAATCCCTGCTTCCCTCTGTGAAGGGCCTTTCTTTTACTTTTATGTTGAGTCGTTTTCCGATTCTTTCTATCTTCCACAAGCAAACACTAGTGTCAACTTTGTTACAACATTTGTTATATGCTACATATTGGACTTATTATATTGCTTTGTGTTGACAATATCCATGAGATAAATATGTTGAAAGTTGAAGCAAATGTTGAAACTTAAATCTTCCTTGTGTTGATTAAATACCTTTTATTAAATCTATTACTTTATGAGTTAACTCTTATGTGAACCTGTGGATGCATTGTCTCCAAAGTACTATTCATGAAAAAGTTTAGCTTGTGTGATTCATTGTTTACTCATTATCTATTTGATAGCAAACTATAACCATTGACTTGGATCACTTCATTCATTTACATGTGCCTTACAATATTAAATGATCAAGATTATGATGGTAGCATGTCACCTCAAAAATTATATTGTTTTATCGTTTACCTACTCGAGGACGAGCAGGAACTAAGGTTGGGGATGCTGATACGTCTCAAATGTATCTATAATTTTTTATGTTCCATGTTGATATTATACCAATTGTTACATGTTTTGCATCCACTTTATGTCACTTTTATACATTTTTTGGGACTAACCTATTAACAAGATGCCACAGTGCCAATTCATCTTTTCTGCTGTTTTTGTATTCCAGAAAAGCTAGTCAGGAAATATTCTCGGAATTGGACGAAAATTCACGGAGGCACCTATTTTATCAGAAGACACATGGAGTCCAAAGGAGCAACGAAGAGGAGCCAGGAGGGCCCCACACGCACCTAGGGCGCGGGTCCCCCCCCCGGCGCGGCCTGGGGTGGTGTGGGCCCCTCGGGGCTCTCCAGCCGCCGCCCTTTCGCCTACTTATTCCCCCCCAATGCAAAAACCCTAGATACCCGAGCCATATTCCACGTAAAGTTCCAGAGGCGCCGCCGTCGTCAACCCTAGCTCGGGAGGGTCCAGAACCTCTTCCCGGCACCCTGCCGGAGAGGGGAATCATCACCGGAGGGCTCTACATCACCATGCCTGCCTCCGGAGTGATGCGTGAGTAGTTCATCCTTGGACTACGGGTCCATAGGAGTAGCTAGATGGTTGTCTCTCCACTTTGTGCCATCATGTTTAGATCTTGTGAGCTGCCTAACATGATCAAGATCATCTTATTGTAATGCTACATGTTGTGTTTGCTGGGATCCGATGAATATCTATTATATAATTAAAACACAGGATAACCAATGGCCAAGATTAAACAGTAAACAAGGAACGGCTCTGATTGAAAAAAAAGTAACGAGGACAGATTAAATTGGAAGAGGAAACGTATCAAAGGACACAGAGACAAAACGATTAGCCAGAGACAAATAGATATAGATTAGAAGGATACGGAGGAGATGCGATGATTCTCTCCGGCCGTCCGGCGTACAGATACGGTGGAGAAGCCGAGACACAACGGTTCTGTCCGGCCATCTGGCCCACGAGTTCGTCGGCGCCGGCGTATACAATCAGGCAAGCGGCTCCACCGACGCTTAGGCCGCAGCTGTTTCGCAAGCGGCAGCCTTCACCGGTGTCGACTCTGGCACCCAAAAGGATTTCCTGCGACGCTTCAACGTCTTAACACACGCCCGCTACTTGGATCAAGGTCGCGAAACTCGATCAGTCAGCATGCGGAAGATCACAACTGACGCATCACTCTACAATATATTGGCATCAAGAATCGCATGTTATCAGAATCAACCAGGTACGTTTTCGGATTAAAAGCACAACAAGAAGTACGTGATTAAAAGCATGTTATACGTGATCTACCGGCTATTAGCTGCTAGCCTATACATATGTATTTTTGAGATATAAATATGCATGTGGTTTAATCCTATAGATTGCATGTACGATTCAAGTAAAAACTATTTCTTAGACAGACCAGCGTGCTGATATTTTTCTTACAGAATCTAATGATTAATAGATCGGTGGCTCATATGTGTTTATGTACAGCTATGCTGAAAAATCTCGGTACAAGTCTCTCTGGTCCAGAAATATAGGTTTATATTTAGATTCTCCTACAATTTTCTTCATAAGAATATGATTCTAATTTGTTTTGTGTATATGAATCTTTAGTTACTAGGTGGATACATAATGCAACTCATTTTAAACACCAAATTTGGAACAAAAACTCGATGTGAAATCAAGGAACTGACGAATTTCAGAATAAAATCTATATAACTTAATTGCATTTATTTAACAAACTCGCCATGAAAATGTAATGCCACAATGTTGGATAGATCGGAAAGCAGGGAGGCTGGTGCAGTTTTGACCACCAAGGATTGACAAGAATCTAGATTGATGTTTGTTGGAGTTCAGAATATCTGTTTGTGCTTATAGTTTTTGGCCTGGCTGTTCTGGCTTCTGGCAGTTGAGTGTGCTGCACGAATGGCAAGGTAAGTTTTAAACTGGAGCACTTGCATACTTTCTAGCAATAAAAGCACGCATGTTTTTAATTACATAAGCATATGCAAAAAAAAAAAATTGGTTTCCGGTACGTGATGACTATGATTATTTCGTATGCAAGAAAATGGTGGACATGCTTTCCAAAGGAATGATGCGAGTTCAGGTATTCAATATGAATTTATTTGATCTGGAGAACCCAATTAGCCCATTCTGAGTCCACCATATTGTTAATGTATCTGGAGCAGCGGTGCTTTACCACTCAATAGTTCAAAATATCAAGTAGACACTCAGGTTTGTACCCAGAACTCACTTTCATATTGAGTGTGAGTGTGTTTTACATTGTTTTTATACATTCTATTGAGGATAGTCAATAAATTTATGACCCTTTTTACGATTTTTTAAATTTACAAACATTTTATACAACAACACTGTCAAATAATATTTTATCCACAGGACAACCGACGGTGTAGATGTGTCACGCTAAACGTAGGAGATCTCAATGGTCCAGATCTTGGACAAAAACGAGACGTGCGGCCGGGACTAATGCCTAAACGTACGATCGCAGGACTAGGCTTGGGAGTTGATTCGTATGCTAATTGGAGTCGTACCCAATCGGGATGCTTACGAAAACTGAATCAGACCATATGTGATTTGTGCTGCTTCTCAACGATATATATCCTTGGCAGCGGACCAGCGGTTCAAGCCCATAGATAGGTTTTCCACGAGCGAGAAATCGTAGATGATTTTCGGCGAAACGCCCACACGAAGGAACGGGAGAATGACGTCTGATTGATTTGCATGGCGTTCGGTAAATCATCCATCGGCGCCGGCTGCCGGCAGCCGGCAGCGAAGCATGTTGGTCAACAGCAGCGGCACCCATGGCATCACCGAACGCTGCACGCACTCACATCAATCTGACGCCGGCCGCGTCGTTCAAAAACAGAAGAATCTGACATGGGATTAATTGCGCTGGGAGGTTATGTGTCGACGAGTCACCCGTGTGTGGCTGGCAGCGTGCTTTTCAACTTCCCGTCATAATCGGTTCCAGCATACATGTTTTGCTCGATGGAGTAATCGTAATTATCGGCAGTTGATGGATCGGTGTTGCTGCCAGCGTACCCTGCAACAGCCCAGCATAAACTTCGGATGAGCTCTAGGCGAGGGTGGCAATCTCACGACCATGAATTCGACGCCAACGAGTTCGATGAATATACAAGGAATCTCGAGTCTCCGACAAGTTTGTATGGCTATATTGATCCTGCGAGAAGCTTCGAAAAGTGGACATATCGGTAATTCTTGATCTGTAAAAATCGTCAATCTTGGAAGAAGAAAGGCGGATAGGAAACTGCGAATCGTGTTAAGAGTCCTGATCCTCCGGCGCAGCTCGGCAAGACAATTCGACAAATACATAGCGATGGATTCCAACGTTTCAGACCAGTGGGACACATGCGACCATGCCGTGAGGATGACAGTGCGCAGCTTTTGTATTGGTAGCATCTACCGTAAGCACTACCATGAAGGTCCCGCCAGAAGACCCGCCGGCAGCCATCGATCACAAGCAAAGAAGTAGCTGAGTCGCGTACAAATTATGATCATATGCATGAGCACGGAGGGGGTTTTGCTAGAAGAAGTTTTGCGGCCGGCCAGTGTGACTTTCCGATCTTGCCGACAAGCCGTTGGGCCTGCAGCATAAGCATATGCACTGTAGATTTTAATTTGAATGGAATCACGTGTTCAAGAAAATCAGTGTTCAACTCTAAGAGGAGATGAAATCTGTCTCCTCCATCGCTCTTCTGTTCATCTTTCAGACTTTGGCGTCTGGTACTTCTGCTGAGACAAGCCGCGAGGGATCATCGCGTAGCTACGACCTCAGTCTGAGATGACCACGGTTAATGACCTCCTGCTGTTGCACTCCAGTAGCCAATGATTCATGCCGCGCTTACAGATTGGTATCACAAGACAAAAGTGGCGTTCTCCATGCTAATTGATGCTACGAACTGCAACACTCTCGCATGCATGTCTTTCATGTTGTACATCCTGAATTTGTTGCCATTGATGATTGGACTCCTCGGTGATCTTCAAGCTAAAGTATACTAGGTTTGTTAGTGGATTAGTTAAACTTCATTCGATAAACTGTGCTACATGGAAGTGCAAAATGCAGGAGGAAACATCTCAAAGCGAGGTAATCTCATCTCTAAATTTATACTGATGATGAAGTATAGGAAGGAGAAATATTGGTAGACGGACAGTTCTTTGCACTTGGAAGATCTGACTATTACTCCTTAACTCCTTAAGCAATATGAGATCGATGAGTATTTCTATGGATGACCAACTTCAGGATTATGTATGTTGATTCCTTAAGGACCTCTTGGTTGCTGTTTTTAGCCAGATGAAATTAAACATCAAGCTGATTATCCTAATTTTTATGGTTGTACAAATATCTTATTAGCAGAGAAAATACATTATTCGGGTGATTACACAATTAAGATAATGATTTTGATTGTCAATTTTGCCGACAGAGCAGATGGTTTTTCAATGAAATTTGAAGTTTCGGGACCACATTGATGAAAACTATGATTCTGGGAGTCTCGGGCATCAGGATAGGCAAGATTGTTGTCACAATTGTGATTTTTTTTAAGCACAGGGGATATTGTGGTGAGCGGCAACGATAAAAATTGATGGTCTTAATAGGTAAGAAGTTGTATTTCTTAAAATCTTTTTTCTATTGCACATGCAATCGGTGAGGTTAACAACTCAAGTAAGTTTCTTTATGCTGGACCACGCAGGCTCAAGTATGCATGTTTCTTTGTGCATCTCTACTGAAATATCACCACAATATTTCAGAATTGATTTACAATGGAAAACTGTAATATGCTATAGATTTATATTTCATCAACTAGAGACATGTGTAAGCTCTGGGCCAGCTGCTCTGGATATCACGTGAAGAAATAATCAATTCAGAAATTAGGTAAAGGCGTGCCACTGAAGAAATCGTTAAATGGTAACCCTGTGAATAAGTTGTAATTTAAATTAATAGTCGGATTTACATATGCTTAGCATTCCGTTATGTAACAATATTTATTTGTTGCTCATATCATGCATCGGTAGGACAACATACAAAACAGGTCGAAAACAATTAGGACATATATGTTTGAAGGAACAAATGATAGCTGCTCACTCGCGGAGTTCATGGAGGTTAGAAGTAGCACAAAAGTGGCAAACAAGAATTAATCAATAATGAGAACATATGTTTCTAAGACCACTCACAAGAGGTACACATGAAAACCTCTAAGAACAATAATTTGGTATCCATAATGTGTAAATGTGTCTAACCTAGCTATTTTATGAAAAATGAGGAAGTAAAACATATTTTTGGTTGCACAAGAAAATTAGTAAGCAACATATTTTTGGTTGCACAAGAAAAGTAGTAAACAATGACCTAAGTTTTCTATTAGGTCGCTTCAATAAATATTAGATCTTTTTATCCAGTCGATGCAATACCTTGAGCCTTGGAAAGATGAACACGCTATATAATGTGTGAGAGACATCGATGCTGAATTTGTAAACAAAAGATTTGGGGGTGTGATGATAACATAGGTAAGCAGCGGAAGAGAAAACACTGAGATATTACGACTCTATTATAGCTGATGTCCCTAATGTATCTAGCTTCTACATAATCAATATTTATTAATGTTGTATGACATGGAAAAACCAGTTTACCAGCACCGAGACACAATTGATTGCTGGATTTGGAAACAATAAAAAATAATGGTATAGGCAACTTGCATATAAGAAAACTTGGAATCCTAAACAATGAATGTATTCAGGTTTTTTATTTTTTAAATTTACCCGTAGATTGGAATATGGAAGCAATTGGCGGCTCAATAAGCTATGTATTTTCGTTGATTTTAAATAGTTTTCTTATATAGTATCCATAATAAAATGATACATTTGATATGAATATATGAGATATATCAATGCTAGCCGCGCAATTGCGCGGGCCACCCAGCTAGTTGAATACTATGATCAAGTTGTTTATTAATCTATGATACATGTTATTTATGATCTTGCTTGATTTCCGTTACTAGTAGATGCTTTGGCCAAGTAGATGCTTGTAACTCCAAGAGGGAGTATTTATGCTAGATAGTGGGTTCAGTCTCCAGTAATCTGGGCGAGTGACAGCAACGCCTAAGGTTGTGGATGTGCTGTTGCTACTAGGGGTAACCTAACAATGCTATGTCCACGGTCATATGTATTTGTTTACTTTACGCACATTGCTTAATGCGATTATCCGTTGCTTGCAACTTAATACCGACGGGGAACACGGATGTCAACCTAAAGGTGGATTATTAGTCATAGATGTTGTTGGATAACGGTCTATGTATTTTGTCGTAATGCCCAATAAAATATCATGGTAGCCAACTTGTCATATATATGCATTGTTATGCGCTCACTATTTTGTCAATTGCCCAGCTATAATTTGTTTACCCAGCATGTCGTTAATCTTTATGGAGAGACACCTCTAGTGAACTGTGGACCCTGGTCCATTCTTTTACACTGATAATACAACCAACTACAAACATTGTTCATTTTCATTCTCTGCAATTTACTACTGTTTTCCACACCATACGTTTAATCCTTTGTTTTCAGCAAGCCTCACTGTTTCGTTGGGTCAAAATAGTTTGATTGTGTTGTGTGCAGTTCCATGTCAGCGCCGGATTCCCTGGTGTTGCGACGCATCATATTTCGCCGTTGACAACCTTCTGAATTGCTACTGCTCCTACTGGTTCGATAAACCTTGGTTTCATACTGAGGGAAAACTTGCTGCTGACTACATCATACCTTCCTCTTGGGGTCTCCCAACGAACGTGTGTTTCACGTCATCAGCCTTGTAGCGCTAGCTAGGTACATGAGTGAACCAATTATTTGAGAGTATCTCAGTTGGTCCTTAGTTGTGCCTTTAAATTTTCGAATTTGCACACTAGGATCATATGGTGTTGGAGAAGTTTTGCAGTCCGAATATCCAAAACGACTCAAAATCTTCTCGACATAATGGGATTGCAACAGAGTAATCCCACCCTCATTCTCTCTCAATAGCTTGATGTTCAAAATAACATCAGCCACGCCAAGGTCCTTCATCTCAAAATTCCGAGATAGAAATGACTTAACCTCCTCAATGACTTTGAGGTTGGTTCCAAATATCAGTATGTCATCAACATACAAGCACAGTATAACTCCTTCGCCCCACCATGGCAATAATACACGCATTTGTCAGCTTCATTAACAACAAAACCAGTAGAGGTTAAAGTTGTATTGAACTTCTCATGCCATTGCTTAGGTGCTTGTTTCAGGCCATATAAAGATTTCAGTAACTTACACACCTTTCCTTCCTGACCATCGAATACAAAGCCATCTGGCTGTTGCATGTAGATTTCCTCGTCTAGCTCTCCGTTCAGGAAAGCCATCTTAACATCCATCTGGTGGACGAGAAGACCATGCGAGGCCGCCAAAGAGAGTAGTACTCGTATGGTGGTCAGTCTGGCCACAGGTGAATAAGTATCGAAGAAAGCTTCCTCTTCTTTCTGGGAATAACACTTGGCCACAAGCCTATCCTTGTACTTTTCAATTGTACCATCGGGCCTAAGCTTCTTTTTGAACACCCACTTACATCCCAATGGTTTACAGCCATAGGGACGTTCAGTGATTTCCCATGTTCCGTTAGCCATGATGGAGTCCATCTCGCTACGGACCGCTTCTTTCCAGTAATCAGCATCGGAGATGCATAAGCCTCTGAAATAGAAGTGGGAGTATCATCCATGAGGTACACAAGGAAATCATCACCAAAGGACTTTGCAGTCCTCTGTCTCTTGCCCCTACCAAGGGTTTCCTCGTCATCCTCCTCAGGATTTTCATCATGTGTGTGTTCATAATATTCCATCGGAATGGCAGGTTCAGGAGTCTCTTCAGATTCCTGTCTAGAAGTGCTTGGCATATCTCTCATGGGAAAAATATCCTCAAAGAATGTAGCATCTTTAGACTCCATAATTGTACCGACCTTCACGTCAGGTACCTCAGATTTCACTACTAGAAATCTATAGCCTACGCTATTCTTAGCATAGCCCAAATTAACACAATCCACGATCTTTGGTCCAAGCTTACGCTTTTTGGGGATCGGCACATTGACTTTCGCCAAATAGCCCCAAGTACGTAAGTATGAGAGTGTCGTCCTTCTCTTCTCCCATTTCTCATAGGGAGTGATTTCATTGTCTTTTGTCGGAACTTTATTCAGGACATGACATGACGTCAATATAGCCTCCCCCACCATGCCTTGGATAAACCCGATGTATCTAACATGGCATTAACCAAATCTGTTAGAGTACGGTTTTTCCGTTCAGCAACCCCATTTGACTGGGGAGAATAGGGAGGCGTCCTCTCATGAATAATACCGTGTTCCGCACAGAAAGAATCAAACTCATTGGAGAAGTACTCTCCACCACGATCTGACCGGATTCGTTTAATTTTCTTTTCAAGTTGATTCTCAACTTCTGCCTTATAGATTTTAAAGTAGTGTAGAGCCTCATCTTTAGTGCTTAACAAATATATATAGCAATATCTAGTGGAATCATCTATTAGAGTCATGAAGTATCTCTTTACACCTTCAGTCAACACAGCATTCATCTCACAAAGATCAGAATGTATGAGTTCTAACGGTGCCAAGTGTCTCTCCTCCGCAGCCTTGTGGGGCTTGCGAGGTTGCTTTGCTTGCACACACGAATGGCATTTAGAACCTTTGGCTAAAGTGAAACTTGGGATTAAATTCGATTTTACTAGCCGCGTCATACAACCGAAACTAATGTGACAAAGACGTGAATGCCAAACTTCTGTTTCATTAACATTCGAATGAATATTGTTCACGACTTTATTACAAAAATCTGCGAGGGAAAAGCGGAACAAGCCTCCGCATTCATAACCTTTTCCAACAAAAAGTCCATATTTCGTAACAACTACTTTATTTTTTTTTAGATATAAAGGGCCCGCCCCGGTTCCATTTCATATAGAAAAGAAAGCCATCATGTCTTACATCAACATTACAGCACTCGAGAACGATTAAGCATCGTCCCAGAAACAGCAAAATATAAAGTAGCCCACAGAGACAGCATTTGTGAACACGCTCAATGAGCAACCAGGCTAGGGTTCGAACTACTAGACCAACAGACTACTTAACCGGCAACTACTGCAGCAATCACCCTCCACGGGAAGAGAAGATCACTTTTGGATCACCCTCCAGCTTTCGCCATCTTGGAACATCACTAGAGAGGCAATCTCCAGTGCCTTGGCCAGCATCAGCGTGGTGCTATTCCAGCGCTCATCAACCTGATGGCAGCTGAGATTCTTCTTCGTTCGCTTCTTCCGAGTTTCCAGCAGGGGTACAGGATCCCTCACCCTAGACTTGGCCATGTCAAGAGAGGAGGGCCATGAGCTAGCTGCTCCACCTTCTCCATCATCCCAACCATGGAGTCCTTGGCAGCGCCTGAGAGCAGAATGAGCCACTGGAAAGAAAATAACTTAACTTTCTCCAGATCACCTGCATACCCAACCAGACATTTTTGTTAAAACAGATATGAAAGGGCATGTGTTGCCCCATGCGTGGTTTTGGTAATTAATGACAATCCTTATGGACTAATGGTTGCATTGAGATATCTTTATAGATCTTGTCCGTGAAGAAGATTGGAGTTCATGTGTTGGACTCTAGAAGATTACATGATGATCAATGCTCTATTCAAGGGTTTATATGAAGAATGGTCATCGAGAGTTGAGCTTATTGCAAGCATGGCTTGGAAAATAAGATTGAGTGAACATTTATGTTTATCTCCAGGCCATCACCTATATCAAGAGAAGAAGATAAAGTGCAAGTGGATTCATGAAGACGGAGCTTAGCAAGGCTCTCCCATAATGGTGTATGGGGGAGCATTTGGAGAAGTCTTCATCAAGCATGTGCTAGCAAGCACACAATCAAGAAAGGTGTTCCAACTTGAGGGAGTCAAGATCGTCTTCATCTAGCTCAAGTGGAATGCGCAAGGCAAAGGTATGATCTTGATAGGGTTTCTATTTTACCGGTCTCATGGTGTTAGTGGGAGACCGGGTTATAGGATAGACGACGTACTATCAAGAGGGGCTCTCAAGTGAGTAACTTGATCGCATCTTTGTGGAGAGCTCAAACCTTTGCATACTTGGCATATCATCTTTATTGGTTCTTATTTGGCTTTTATCCATGTGAGAATTTAGAGCTTGTGTTCATCTCCATACCAAGCTCTAGTTCACCGAAAACGGATTTCGTATTGAAAACTTGTTGCGTTTTCGGTTTTGAGGTTTTGCCGGTTCATCTTCTTTAGAGAGGTTTTACCTTTCTACATTTGGTCTTCTCCTCACATGATGGACTATGATGTTTCTCTGCATAATCTTGAAGTACTCTTCGTTGCGATTCCAACGAGCCCAAGATCATCGAAATCGGAGTCCGGATGAAAAAGTTATTGCAGTTTTCTTTTTGCTGTTTTCGGGTTCTGGCAGGCCGGCCCACAGGCCGGCCAGGCCGGCTCACAGGCCGGCCCAGGCCGGCTCCCAGGCCAGCTGCCTCGGGTGGCAGGCCGGCCCCCAGGCCGGCCAGGCCGGGCCCCAGGCCGGCTTCCCTGGGAACGAGGCCAGCCCCAGGCCGGCCCCAGCCGGCCCCCAGCCCGGCCAGGCCGGCTCCCAGGCCGGCCTCACAGTTTTCTCCAACGGTCAGTTTTTTGAGTGGACCTATTTAAGGGGTTTCTTCCCCAACGGTTCCCAAGCTCTTGAGCACGAAAAAGCCCCCCATTGTTGACCTTCTTGAGCTTGGTTTTCTCTCTATTCCTCCATGATTCTTGCCTCAAATTAGAGGGAAAGAGAGAGGAGATCTAGATCCACCCTTCCACCAATCAATCTCTCCTCTAAGTGAGGGGAAGCCTTTGGATCTAGATTTTGGAGGGATTTGGTGTTCTTCCTTTGTTCTTCCTCTCTTCTCCCCCATAAGCATTAGTTGCTTGTGGTGGGATTTGAGAGTGAAGGATTTGAGCACTTGTGCTCTTGCCTTTTGCATTTGGTGCATCGGTGTGCTCTCCACGAGGATTCGTGGAAGTTGAAATCTTGTGAACTTGTTACTCTTGGGTCTTCGGGCCCTAGACGCCTTTGTGGTGGTTGGACCCTTGTGTGGTCACTTGAAGCCGTTCGGGAGCCCCCAATCCCTTTGGGTTGTGCCTCGATTGTTGTTGAGAGCCGTTCGGGAGCCCCCAACCCATTGTGGGTTGTGCCCCGGATTGTTGTTGAAAGGCTCCGGATTCCGCCTCGAAGGAATACCGATAGTGGAAGGTGAACCAAACCTTTGTGGTGCGGTTCATCGGAGAAGAGGGTGAAACCTTTGTGGTTGTTGAACCGTTGTGTCGGTTCACACCTCTCCAACGAGACGTACTCCCTTTCAAGGAGGAACTCGGGAATACATCCTCGTCTCCGCGTGCTTCGGTTATTTCTATACCCGAGCTCTTTACTTATGCACTTTACATTGTGATAGCCTTCGTGCTTGAAGTATTCTATATTGCTATCACCTTGTTGCTTGTCTTGCTTAGCATAAGTTGTTGGTGCACATAGGTGAGCCTAGTTTATTTAGGTTGTTGGCTTGTTAATTTAAACACCTAGTTTTATTCCGCAATTAGCAAGCCTAAACCGGAAAAGTTTTAATCGCCTATTCACCCCCCCTCTAGGCGACATCATTGTCCTTTCAATTGGTATCAGAGCCTGGGCTCTCTTTTTGGGCTTTACCGCCTAGAGAGTAAAAGATGTCGTTTAGGGAATTAGTGCACGATCCCACTTTCATATTCGATGGCACAAATTATGATGTTTGGAAAATTCGCATGCTTAATCTTTTTAGGGCCATGGGTCCAAATTATATTAAGAGGATTGTAGATGTGGGTTTTCTCCTCCAAAGGATTCCAAGAATTATCTTTAGAGGATGAGGAAAACTCTCATCTCGAGACTCTAGTTTCTAATGGTCTTATATGTGTTTTGAGCGATGTAGTTCTTGCTCAATCATGCCTTTTCGGAACGCTCATGAGCTTTGGACCAAGCTTCAAGATATATATGAAGTGTCCAAAATTATTGAGGATGATTGTTCTCCTTCCACTCCGGCCGTGATGAGTTCACAACTTCTTCACTTCACCAACATGTGATTTGTCACAAGGTAATGATATGGTGAGTGGTGATAGAAATTGCATTGGTGATGGTGAACTTACTATTGATTATACTTCTTCTCTATCTCATTGCAATGTTCTATCTTTGGACTTAAACTCTTCTAGCACTCCAAATGTCATACATGCTAGAGTTGATAGTCCTTGCATATCATGTAATAGTTGTTTAACTAAATCTCATGATGATATGCTTCTATGTCTTGTTGCCATGAAAACAATGCTTCCATATCCTCTAGTACTTGCATGACTAACAATGTAGAGGAATCCCAACATTTGTTGGAACAAGACATGGACCTAAATGGTGCTTCAAGTAATTCTTCATTCTTTAATCATGTTTGCCTTATGGCTAAGGATTCCGAGGTGTCTCCCACCTCAAATCCAAATTGTGATGATGAGGATGAGGATTCTCATGAAGAAGGTTTTGATTTTGAATCCTTAACCAAGATGGGTGAGATGGTACTTGGTGCTCTCCCCAAAGGTAGTAAAGCTATCCCTCCTCTATGTGAAATCATTGATTATGTTTCTATGAGTAGGGAATTCATTGAGGATTTGGAAAGTCAATTTGATGAGAAATGTCAAATTGAGAGAGATGACTCTATCTATAGCTTCCTTGAAAGCTTCTCTTGAAGAAGAAGAAGAGCTTAGGTCTTCTCTTGAAGAGAGACTTGAATCTCTTGATGAGTCTAATGATCTTATTATTGCTAAAATCATTAAGGAAAGAGATCATGCCCTTGCTAAATATAAAGTGCTTAAAAAGGAAAAAGTTGAATTTGGTGTTGGCAATGCTAGACTAAGTGAGGACATAGAGAGACTTGACAAAGCTCACAAGGCTTTAGAAAGTGAACACTCTCTCCTTATCAAGTCTCATGATCAACTCCAAACTCAACTATCTAAGAATGATGAGCTTGCCAAGTTGTCTTCTTCCATTTCTAATGTTAATGATGCTTGTGCTACTAACTCCACTTCTTGTGAAGCATCTATTTTGAAGGAGAATGTTGAGCTAAGGGCTCAACTTGAGTTGCTATCTAGCAAGTATGGGAAATTGGAAGAAAGTCATGAAAAGCTTTCTAGCTCTAATGATGATCTTCTAGCATCCCATGCTAGGCTAAAGTTAGCTCATGAGGCTATCTACAAAGGTAACATCTTGTGAGCCTCATGTGGACAAAGGCACAACTTCTACTAAAAATGCTTTATTGCCATGTGCTAGTCCTAGTGATTCATCCACTCACATATTGCTACATCTTGTGATGAATTACTTTCATGCCTTGTTGCTCTAACAATGAAGCTTCTACTTCCTCTAGTTTTTGTTGATACTAACCATGTAGAGGAATTAAATGAGCTCAAGGCCCAAGTCACTTCTTTGAAGAAAGACTTGGAAAAGCGTCATGTTGGGATTCTACACTTGACAATATGTTGAGTGTTCAAAGACGCCCCAATGACAAGAGTGGACTTGGATTCAACTCCAATAACAAGAACAAGTCCAAGTCAACAAGAAGAACAAGGGCCAAGAACAAGTTAAAGATTCGGCCAAGATTGTTTGCTTCAAGTGCAAAGTTGAAGGGCACCATGTTAGATCTTGCCCTTTGAAGAAGAAGGCTCTTAGTGAGAAGCAACAAGGGAAGAAGCCTCAAGTTCAAACTCAAGTTCCTCAAGTTGAAGAACCCTCTTCCCAAGAAGAATCAAGCTACCTCCTCAAGTCAAGACTCCAACTAAGAAGAGAGGAGGAAGTAGATGTTGCTACCTATGCCGTGAGAAGGGTCACTTGCTTCTTCATGCACAAATGGTACCTTATCCAACCCCATTATTATTGATGATGATTATTCTCTTCGGAAGGATAAGGTTGGCAATGTGTTTGCCAAATATGTTGGTACTCAAAGTGGTGTCAAGAAAAGAACCATTTGGGTTGCCAAACCTATTGTGACTAACCTCTTAGGACCCAACTTGGTTGGGGACCAACAAGCTAAAACTTGATCAATAGGTGTTGTTGGAGGGCATTGGAGACTTGGCTACATCATGAAGAATTAAGGGATCTTCATCAATTATATTCTCTCAAGCCAAGTCATTTGGATTATATTGTTCTATCTCATATCCAATGTTCCTCCTTGCGGTAACTTTTATTTAAATCATATATACATTGAAAGTTGCTTGCACCCTTGCATGTGTTAGGTTTTGTACCTTGCTAGTGTTTGTATGTGTTGTGCTCTCTACTTACTTATCTTGAGTAATCAAGTATGTGTATGTTGGTTTGCACACCATTTACTTGTGTTGAGCCTTATTGCTTTTATTTGATATCTTATCTTGTTGGCTCTCTTTTGAGAGATTAATGGACTATCCATTTTGGGGAGTGATATGCTTCGTGCACTTCACAATCCTAAAATTGTGTATACATGAGGAATACCACTTAGTGTGATATATTAATATTATCTATTCTCTATGTGGTATGTCATGCTCATGAGAAATTCAAATTCTATAATGTCCATTAATTTCTCGAGTTGGTTTTGTTTGCCTCTTGTTTAAAAAAATGGATTATCACATTATGGGGGAGTAATAAGCTATGTGCATATTACAAGCCTAGAAAATGTGAACATGTGAGGTATTGCCACCTAGAATTGATATTGTTATTATCTTATTCCTATGTGGCATGTTGCTCAAACAAGTTCCATTTTGGTAAAATGATTTTGTTTAATCACTCTTTTGGATCTTGTTTGTGATGGACATTCTTGGTACGGTTTTCCCCAAATATGTTCGCATATCTTTTGGGAAATCGATTGCTTCAAGCTACTCTTGTAGTGGCTTTGCATGATCGCGTGAATACTTGAAGCTATCAAGAATATCTATCTATTTAAGCTTTGGCTTTAAATCTTCTCTTTGCCATATGCTTATTTGTTGTGAAATTGGTCTTCAATATCATTTCTATATACCACCGAGAAATATCTCTATATACTCCTTGTCCTTGACAAGTGATACTCATATTGTGGTGAAATTTGTAGACCATCTTCACTTTGGCTCTTGCTTTGAATTGCCTTATTTTATTGCCAAGGATTTTTTTGATCTAACTCTCTGTCTTCCTTGTATCTTTTGGATCCTTGTTGCTCTACTCAAAATTTGTTTTGTGCTTTCTTGTTAGGAAAAGCAATGATCCAATTCTTGTGCATTGACATTCAAAAGTCATACTTCTTGATAATGCACTATTCTTGGGAAGCTATCCTACTTGAGTAGAACACATTCTTTAAATTGGTTTGCATCTTTTGCTTTCTTGAACATGACTAGTGTTTGAATATATATATATGGAGAGTGATGATCCATTTGTGTGCATTTTGTATTCAAATGCAAATCATAAATAATGCACACATCTTGGGGGAGCAATCCTATATGCTTTTGAACATTAGTTGTCTTCATTTGATATTTGATCCCGATGACGTGTCTCTTGGAAGACAAACATTTCTCGTCTTGGTACTTTGTGCCATCATGAAAGTGTAGAGGGTTTGGTTTATTCCTTGATGATATTTTCATCATTGGTATCTTACTTTCATTTGGTATCTTTTCAAAGTGGTATCTTCAATCATGTGTTGATTTGGGTTTTGATATAATTTGGACAATTTTTTTTCTTGTCACACTTGTGTGTGCTTTCTTGGTTTAATTGGTGTTTTGTCCAAATTGTATCTCTTTGGTTCTTGAAAGTCTTGTGCATGCATATTTACTATATGTATATCTTATGGCATGCTTACTTTCGTTGATCCAATATATAGGATAAACTCCATCAAATCCTAAATGGCTAAGATGTGCATGAAATTCAATTTCATATCAATATGCACATATTTATGTGGAGTTTGTCCTATGTATTGTAGTTGCTCTAACTACTTTGGACCCAATGAGTTTGGGTACCATTTTGTACTTGAATTTGTTTTAGGTACATTGGAGATGCATTGGAAGCTTGTCTCATTTACAAGGAAGGTGTTATCACCATGTGCTTATTGGAGCCAAGCTCGGATGATCGTGAACTCTTATCTTCTACATCACCAATGCTATCTCGGTAACAAGTATCTACCTCATGCATACTTTTCTAGCTTTCAACCTTGTGTAGGTTGTTTCATGGCATGAATCTCTTTTGTTGCAATTCATTTGGTTCTTGCAAAACAACTTTATTGCAAATGTGGGCAAGCCGGGATGATTACATATCAAGGGGAATATATATAATCATTTTCATGATTCACCAATCCCAAATATGTTAATCTAGCACTTTCTACTCTATGTCTCACATATGCAATATTGATGTTTTCAAAATCATTTGCCTTTTGCGATACTTGTTATCTTTCTCGGAGCATCCCATTTATCACCTTATCCCTTGTGGATATTTTTGATGCTATGATGAGTGTGTTGGAAGTTCATCTATATCCTTTAAGATAAAATTGAGCTTTGTGCTATGCTTTTAAGCAATGATCTTATTGGTATATATATGACTTCCTCTTGGATATCATGTTCTTCTTGTTGTACTATTTTGTGTGTACATGTTTATTTGTGGACTTATATCTTCGTGATTGGTGTCTACTTAGAAACTTATACACATGAAATAGTTACATCTTTAATTGGTATTCCAATTCTTTAGTGACCACCTCTTATTGCTTTTGATTCTTTGGTGGTTTCTAAAAGGCACAAGCTTTGTTTTTATTTGGTTTACTTTTTCATCTTAATAAGCTTGTGGAGCTATTTGCTATATCTTCTTTGGTGTGTGGTACGGGAAAACACGATATGCACTATGTGCCACTCTTTTGAAAGACTATGTTGATGCTTTGCTCATCCTTGTATTAGTCTCCTAAAATGTCTTTCTATCTCACACCCATCCTTTTATTTGCCGCTCCTTGCTCAACATTTTATTTGTTGCAAGTTGTATTGCTTCTTTTCTTATATGCTCTCTTGCACGTGTTTTTGTTCAAAATGATCTAAGAGGGAGTGAGGATTCCATGTTGTGCACACATATTGAAATACATCCTATTGTGCACGTACCTTGGGGAGTTCCCTCTTGATTGTTAGAACACTTGTTGTCTTATCATAATATCTTCTTATGTTCAATTGGTTTTTTCGGATCCTTTGATTGGTTACTTCTTTTGTCGAAGTATCTTTCAATTTGATTTTCTTTTGCAATCTTTGGATCCTCAATATAGTTTGATCTCCTTCCCAACTATTCGTCATTGGATATGTGCATTTGATTTCACTCATATTATGAGAAATGCACACATTATGGGGGAGCTCTTACTATATTGGCCTTCTAAATTTTTCCCCATTTCGGCAATCGATGCCAATGGGGGAGAAGTTTAGAGGGTTTAAGAGAATTTGGTTTTATGCTTTAGTTTCGTTCTTAAGCATTTGCCTTTATTGCTCTTGCATCCTTGCTCTTTGTGTTGCATGGTTGCTTAATTCATTATATAAACCCTCGTAAAAGGGATTGTCATCAATTACCAAAATGGGGGAGATTGAAAGTGCATGTGTTGCCCCATGCGTGGTTTTGGTAATTAATGACAATCCTTATGGACTAATGGTTGCATTGAGATATCTTATAGATCTTGTCCATGAAGAAGATTGGAGTTCATGTGTTGGACTCTAGAAGATTACATGATGATCAATGCTCTATTCAAGGGTTTATATGAAGAATGGTCATCGAGAGTTGAGCTTATTGCAAGCATGGCTTGGAAAATAAGATTGAGTGAACATTTATGTTTATCTCCAAGCCATCACCTATATCAAGAGAAGAAGATAAAGTGCAAGTGGATTCATGAAGACGGAGCTTAGCAAGGCTCTCCCATAATGGTGTATGGGGGAGCATTTGGAGAAGTCTTCATCAAGCATGTGCTAGCAAGCACACAATCAAGAAAGGTGTTCCAACTTGAGGGAGTCAAGATCGTCTTCATCTAGCTCAAGTGGAATGCGCAAGGCAAAGGTATGATCTTGATAGGGTTTCTATTTTACCGGTCTCATGGTGTTAGTGGGAGACCGGGTTATAGGATAGACGCGTACTATCAAGAGGGGCTCTCAAGTGAGTAACTTGATCGCATCTTTGTGGAGAGCTCAAACCTTTGCATACTTGGCATATCATCTTTATTGGTTCTTATTTGGCTTTTATCCATGTGAGAATTTAGAGCTTGTGTTCATCTCCATACCAAGCTCTAGTTCACCGAAAACGGATTTCGTATTGAAAACTTGTTGCGTTTTCGGTTTTGAGGTTTTGCCGGTTCATCTTCTTTAGAGAGGTTTTACCTTTCTACATTTGGTCTTCTCCTCACATGATGGACTATGATGTTTCTCTGCATAATCTTGAAGTACTCTTCGTTGCGATTCCAACGAGCCCAAGATCATCGAAATCGGAGTCCGGATGAAAAAGTTATTGCAGTTTTCTTTTTGCTGTTTTCGGGTTCTGGCAGGCCGGCCCACAGGCCGGCGGCCTCGGGTGCAGGCCGGCCCACAGGCCGGCCCAGGCCGGCTCCCAGGCCGGCTGCCTCGGGTGGCAGGCCGGCCCCCAGGCCGGCCAGGCCGGGCCCCAGGCCGGCTTCCCTGGGAACGAGGCCAGCCCCCAGGCCGGCCCCCAGCCCGGCCAGGCCGGCTCCCAGGCCGGCCTCACAGTTTTCTCCAACGGTCAGTTTTTTGAGTGGACCTATTTAAGGGGTTTCTTCCCCAACGGTTCCCAAAGCTCTTGAGCACGAAAAAGCCCCCCATTGTTGACCTTCTTGAGCTTGGTTTTCTCTCTATTCCTCCATGATTCTTGCCTCAAATTAGAGGGAAAGAGAGAGGAGATCTAGATCCACCCTTCCACCAATCAATCTCTCCTCTAAGTGAGGGGAAGCCTTTGGATCTAGATTTTGGAGGGATTTGGTGTTCTTCCTTTGTTCTTCCTCTCTTCTCCCCCCATAAGCATTAGTTGCTTGTGGTGGGATTTGAGAGTGAAGGATTTGAGCACTTGTGCTCTTGCCTTTTGCATTTGGTGCATCGGTGTGCTCTCCACGAGGATTGTGGAAGTTGAAATCTTGTGAACTTGTTACTCTTGGGTCTTCGGGCCCTAGACGCCTTTGTGGTGGTTGGACCCTTGTGTGGTCACTTGAAGCCGTTCGGGAGCCCCAATCCCTTTGTGGGTTGTGCCTCGGATTGTTGTTGAGAGCCATTCGGGAGCCCCCAACCCATTGTGGGTTGTGCCCTGGATTGTTGTTGAAAGGCTCCGGATTCCGCCTCGAAGGAATACCGATAGTGAAGGTGAACCAAACCTTTGTGGTGCGGTTCATCGGAGAAGAGGGTGAAACCTTTGTGGTTGTTGAACCGTTGTGTCGGTTCACACCTCTCCAACGAGACGTACTCCCTTTCAAGGAGGAACTCGGGAATACATCCTCGTCTCCGTGCTTCGGTTATTTCTATACCCGAGCTCTTTACTTATGCACTTTACATTGTGATAGCCTTCGTGCTTGAAGTATTCTATATTGCTATCACCTTGTTGCTTGTCTTGCTTAGCATAAGTTGTTGGTGCACATAGCTGAGCCTAGTTTAATTTAGGTTGTTGGCTTGTTAATTTAAACACATAGTTTTATTCCGCAATTAGCAAGCCTAAACCGGAAAAGTTTTAATCGCCTATTCACCCCCCCTCTAGGCGACATCATTGTCCTTTCAAGATATCATTTCGAATTTTCCACAAAACCCACATAGCTGCGGCATGGAAAACATTTATCACATCATTTTTCGATTCGCTGAGCCAGAGCCCAGCAATCATCTCTACATAACTACTTTATGTAGACTCGAATACCAACTTAAACCCTTCTCTACATAGAAGGGAACCACTAACGAGATTCTTCTTGATGGCGGGGACATGCTGCACGTTCTTGAGCTGTACGATCCTTCCCGAAGTAAACTTCAGATCGACCGTACCAACACCAAGAACAGAAGCACTTGTGCCATTCCCCATCAGTACGGATCCGTTCCCTGTGACCTGATAAGAAGAAAACAATGATGATGTCAGAACAGACATGAATATTTGCACCTGTGTCAATCCACCAATCGTTAGACTGACAAACTAAAAATACAGTAAACAAATTACCATACCAGATGCTCCATTCTCATTGTTGCTCACAATCATGTTGACTGACTTGGAGTCCTGTCCTGGTTTCTTGAACTTCTTTGGGCACTTGGGAGCCCAATGTTCCTCTGAACCACATGTGAAGCAGGCTCCTTTCTTCTTATCCTTGTTGAAGGACTTCTTACCCTTCTTCTTGAAGTCGGTATTCTGTTGGGGACCGGTTTTCCCCTTGGGCTTGTGGTAGTTGGAGTTCTTCTGTACAAGATTGGCGACAGAAGTTCCATCGGTCCCTTTTCCGTGCGAGTCCTTTGCCCTCGAATTCTGCTCGACACTCAGATGGCCGATGACATCCTCAACTGAGAATTCACGCCTCTGGTGTTTCAGAGTAGTAGCAAAGTTCCTCCAGGAATTAGACAGCTTAGCGATTATGCATTCCGCGACAAATTTGCCCGGTAGCACACACTTGAGAAGCTCAAGCTCCTTAGCGATGCACTGTATCTCATGAGCTTGTTCCAATACAGAACGGTTTTCAACCATCTTGTAATCATGGAACTGCTCTATAGTGTACATCTCGCTTCCAGCATCGGTTGCGCCGAATTTAGATTCGAGCGCCTCCCACAAGTCCTTGGCAACCCGCACATGTAAATATGCATCAACCAGCTTATCTCCGATCACGCTAAGAACGGCTCCAACAAAGACGACGGTGACATCCCTGAACACCTTCTCCTGTTCAGGAGCAATCGTTCCAGTGGGAGTCACACCGCGACCCAGAACACGTTCATCGCCGTGAGTCATAAGGTGGTTTTGGTTTACCAACGCTTAAAATAAGTCCCGCTAAACGGGGCTGGTTTCAGTGCAGCAGCAAAACCTTGGATCGAAAATTGCCTACACAGATTAGGTTTTTGGATTGTTGAGTATATAGGCAATTTTTCGATTAAATTAATCCAATAATAAATCATGAACATGACGTAAACGACATACTGAAACTTGATTGTATAAGCATGTACTAGACATATAGTAGAAGCATCTACGCAATTCACTAGTACTGCAAACATGGAAATAAACAGGAGAGCGATAAACATGTTATACCCTCCAGTAGGCCAGTTGGCCGCCGCAGCAGCAGAGGCAGTGGCCTCGTCGGCGATCCTCTTGTCAGCAGCAGCCTTCTCCTTGTCGGCGTCGGTGGTCATGGCGATGATGAAGGCGGCACGGACGTAGTTGATGCAGATGTAGTTGAAACAGACGAATAGAGGCGAGCAGTCGCGTAGGAGACGCTCCCCAAAAACCTAATCGCCCCTCTCCCGTACAGGATCTGGAGAGACGGAGTTTCGGAGGCCTGCTCTCCCGTCCCGTGTACGCGGTGAATGGGATGGGATCAGCGATGGCAGCAACAACAAGAGGAACGACTATGGTGGCGGTGCAAGCAGATGCGATCTTTCTCGTGTGTTTGCTGGAGATAAGCGACCTCTCTTATAGAGCCACGCACGCAGGAGGAAGACCAACGGAAACGCACGCAATTAAGTAGAGAATTAAGAGGCTGGAAACGGCTGTACTTAAGAGCACTTGAGACAAAACATTTCAGCTCAAATTCATTCTCCATTAAGCGCAATGAATTCTGAAAACTCCCGTACTTAAGAGCACTTAAGACAGACATTTCAGCTCACAATGAATTTTGAAAACTCCCGTACTTAAGAACACTTAAGACAAATGTTTAAGTACATATTCATTTTCTATTAAGGCAAACGTTTCAGTTGACCGTTCATCTGCTTCAACTCGCGGCGCGCGAGATTCCCGCAAATCGCAGCGCGTGAGCACGTCGTGACGAAGTGAGTCGTGACAAAATAGGCCTTTAGGGATTTATTTGGAAATATTAGATGCTAATATTTCAACAATATTTCAGCAGGCAACGCATGTACCGTAGACGACTCTTGGCAAGCTATGGCCTGAGGCTGAGCAGACAACAAAGGAACGAACGAGAGGAAATAAAAGGGTTCTACGATTTTCTCGTTCAAGTCAACTTTCCGACTTTAGCTCGTGAGAGGAGGAGCTGGGGCACTCGTGCTCGTACCCCGGCCAGGCCATGTATATTGTGGCGTTGACATTGGTTGGCGGCAGTTCTTCGATGCAAACAACCGCTGCACTCTCTCAAACTTCTGCTACGGTGGTGGCGGTGTTAATTTTTCTAAATGACACTTTGCAAAACTATCAACAACTTTTGGCTCGTGGGAGAACTTTTATCACTTTTGTCCCCTCTGAGCTTGGCCAATAGTGTTGACGTTATTGGGCAGCATAGACACATCAGTCAAGTTGGACGGACTTCAGTGACCTGGCCATTTTCGCAATGTCCAATTCACATTACGCTGGGTCGGATACTGCAAAGTCTTTGTCAACCTGATTGGACTGTTTTTTTCACAAAATTAAACAATTAAACACCTCTTATGTGAATGCAAATTCGCTACTCTACATGTATAAGTATATTATTCAGGTAGTTTTTACTATGTACTTGTCTCGTGTAGTCGTATTGTTCCTAAGGCTACGAAGCGTCGATACTTGGAACACTAATCAAGGGTGATGGTAGTTTCTTTGTCTATGAAGAAACGGATGTAGTTTTTGACAAAAAGGAATTATCCTTCCCACCACAATTTATTTACTCACGTACCCATTGATTACTTGCGGATTTCATCATCGCCTAAAGTTGTCAGGCCGGGTAGGCTTTGAGGAACGTGTGGTGTTTCTCATGTTCTGATGGATCATATATGGTCTATTGTGCCTAGCAAAAACAGACTTTCTTGCTCCTTTTCTATTTTATGGCTAGTGAGAGCACTATGAAGGTATATATGCATTTCGAGAGAGGGTTAAGGAATTTACCCAACGTCAACGGCACCCACAGGGGCAAAACCTATATATCGACCTGATCGATGATAAGAAGCAGTCGCATACCCCCTTCGCTCTATTGGGCCGGCCCATATTGGGCTTCCGGCGCGTGCGCGTTCGCATCGACTCAACTGTGTCCTGTTTCGCGTTCCTTTTTCTCTCGTGCGTGTTCGTTTTTCTCTCGAAAGCGTACTAGGTTCGTACTTCTTTTTAGCTGCATGTACAAGCGTACTTCATTTATTTTTGAAAACTGGAATATTAGTTGGTTCGCTGTTTCCTGTTTCGTTCAGAGTTGTAAGAAATGAACTGCTTCTTGCATGTTTTATACGTGTCAGTGCATGTTCGAACTACTTTAAAATAAATGTGTATACGAAAATTATGCGCGTCCATGAGTAGGTTCCATTCCTGTACTTAGTTTCCAGTTTCGTCGATTGTAACTTTTTAATTTTGAATCGATGCTCGGAACTTTTTTAGAAGATTTTTTATCAAATTCGTCGCACTTGGTTAACCGATTGAAATGTCATTTGACGAGGAGGTTAATCTCAACGTAACGCACAACTTTCGTGTTGTAAGTTCTTCTTTTCGACGGTCATATATGAGATAATCTTGTAATGTATGTTTGAGGGCCTTTTAAAATCGTTCAAAAAGTTCCCGTGCAAATACCTTTTTTCACTTTTTTGAAAATCGTTCAAAATAATTTCCGTTCACATACTTTTTCTGTTCGCCTTTTAAAATCGTTCAAAAAAAAATCCGTTCAAAAACCTATTTTTGTTCTCTTTTTGAAAATCGATCAAAACTAATTTCCGTTCACAGACTTTTTCTGTTCGCCTTTTAAAATCGTTCAAAAACAATTTCCGTTCAAATACGTTTTTTGTTCACTTTTTTGAAAATCATTCAAAAAATAATTTATGTTCATACACTTTTTTCTGTTCGCCTTTTAAAATCGTTCAAACATAATTTCCGTTCAAATACCTATTTTATTCACTTTTTTGAAAATCGTTCAAAAATAATTTCCGTTCACAGACTTTTTCTGTTCGCCTTTTAAAATCGTTCTAAACTAATTTCCGTTCAAATACCAATTTTTTGTTCTCTTTTTGAAAATCGATCAAAAATAATTTCCGTTCATAGACTTTTTCTGTTTGCCTTTTAAAATCGTTAAAAAATAATTTCCGTTCAAAAGCGTTTTTTGTTCACTTTTCTGAAAATCGTTCAAAAATAATTTCCGTTCAAATACCTTTTTTGTTCACTTTTTGAAAAATCGTTCAAAAATAATTTCCGTTCAAATGCGTTTTTTGTTCACTTTTCTGAAAATCGTTCAAAAATAATTTCCGTTCACAGACTTTTTTTGTTCGCCTTTTAAAATCGTTCAAAAATAGTTTCCGTTCAAATACCTTTTTTGTTCACTTTTTTGAAAATCGTTCAAAAATAATTTCCGTTCACAGACTTTTTCTGTTCGCCTTTTACAATCGTTCAAAAAAAATTCTGTTAAAATACCTATTTTTTGTTCTCTTTTTGAAAATCGTTCAAAAATAATTTCTGTTCACATACTTTTTCTGTTCGCCTTTTAAAATCGTTCAAAAACAATTTCCGTTCAAATACGTTTTTTGTTCACTTTTTTGAAAATCGTTCATAAATAATTTCTGTTCATGCACTTTTTTCTGTTCGCCTTTTAAAATCGTTCAAACATAATTTCCGTTCAAATACCTATTTTATTCACTTTTTTGAAAATCGTTCAAAAATAATTTCCGTTCACAGACTTTTTCTGTTCGCCTTTTAAAATCGTTCTAAACCTATTTCCGTTCAAATACCTATTTTTTGTTCTCTTTTTGAAAATCGATCAAAAATAATTTCCGTTCATAGACTTTTTATGTTCGCCTTTTAATATCGTTCAAAAATAATTTCCGTTCAAATGCGTTTTTTGTAAACTTTTCTGAAAATCGTTCAAAAATAATTTTTGTTCACATACTTTTTCTGTTCGCCCTTTAAAATCGTTCAAAAATAATTTCCGTTCAAATACCTTTTTGTTCACTTTTTGAAAAATCGTTCAAAAATAATTTCCGTTCAAATGCGTTTTTTGTTCACTTTTCTGAAAATCGTTCAAAAATAATTTCCGTTCACAGACTTTTTTTGTTCGCCTTTTAAAATCGTTCAAAAATAGTTTCCGTTCAAATACCTTTTTTGTTCACTTTTTTTAAAAATCGTTCAAAAATAATTTCCATTCACAGACTTTTTTCTTTTCGCCTTTTAAAATCGTTCAAAAATAGTTTATACGCAAATACCTATTTTTTGTTTTGTTTTTGAAAATCGTTCAAAAATAATTTCTGTTCACATACTTTTTCTGTTCGCCTTTTAAAATCGTTCAAAAATAATTTCCGTTCAAATACATATTTTGTTCACTTTTTTGAAAATCGTTGAAAATAATTTCCATTCACTGACTTATTCGGTTCGACTTTTAAAATTGTTCAAAAATAGTTTCCGTTCAAGTACCTTTTTTGTTCACTTTTTGAAAATCGTTCAAAAATAATTTATGTTCATAGACTTTTTCTGTTCGCCTTTTAAAATCGTTAAAAAATAATTTCCCTTCAAATCCCTTTTTTGTTCACTTTTTTAAAAAATCGTTCAAAAATAATTTCTGTTCACTGACTTTTTCTGTTCGCCTTTTAAAATCGTTCAAAATAGTTTGCGTTCAAATACCTTTTTTGTTCACTTTTTAAAAATCGTTCAAAAATAATTTCCGATCACAGACTTTTTCTGTTCGCCTTTTAAAATCGTTGAAAAATAATTTCTGTTTAAATAACCTTTTTTCACTTTTAAACCTACGGTACAAGATATCTCCTATATGACCTTCGAAACAAAAAAGTTACAACTTGAAAGTTGTATGAAACGTTGACATTAACCTACTCGTCAAATGATATTTCAAACGATCGACCGAGTGCGACGAATTTGATAAAAATTGTCTAAAAACATTTCGAATATCGATTCAAAATTGAGAAGTTACAGTTGACGAAACTCGAAACCGAATACAGGAATGGAACATATCCGTTGACGCGCATAAATTTCATGTACACTTTTATTTTAAATTAAAAAATAGTTTATGTTCAAATATACTGCATTTGGATATTTGGATAAGAAACATGCAAGAGAAGTCGAAACAGGATAAAGTCGAGCGAGCGAAACAGGATAAAGTCGAAACAGGAAACAGACTAATGAGTAATTCAGTACAGACTAATCAGTAGCGATGCTACTCTGCTAGTAGGGAAACCGTCGTGCGCTTCCTAATCTAGTACTGCGTCTAAGCAAGAAAAAAGCAGCACATTCAAATTCAGTAGTAGGGAAACCGTCGTGCGCTTCGTAATCTAGTACTGCGTTCATGGGCCAGGCCCACTATCGCCGCCAGGGGTATGCGAATGCTTATTATCGACGGGGCCCCTACCTATCGCCTTTAGCGAGTCGTACGTTACGACTCGCCCGCGTACGAGCGGACGACGCGAAGGTCCATTAGCTTCGAGGGCCATAAAGCTTCTCTCGCGCGCATGCTGTGCCAGTGCACGAGATCGATTGGCTCTCACGCGGATGTATGCATGAGATTGACTCCATCACGCACCGTAGGCCTGCGTTCCGCGTTCAGATTTGTTTCGTTTCTTTTTTCTTAGTGGTGTCGACACCATCGATCGTTTGCTTATTCTCCTTTGTTGGTGCAACACCGAAAAACGAATAATTTTCAGAGAAAATCGAAACCATGGGAACCATTTTTTTTAGAATAATAATTATTCCTTCCTTCTTCCTTTTTTTGACTTGAACTCGTTCGCTCGTTTGATGGTTTTCTCTCGTTGGTGCATTTTTAAATCCGGATCATTTAAAAAATTCAAACCATTTTCGAAAAAAGAACCATTTTACAAAAAAAGGAACATTTTTAAAAATCAGAACCATTTTTAAAAATCAGAATCATTTTTGAAAATCAGAACCATTTTAAAAAAGAGGAACAATTTTTAAAAAATCGGAACCATTTTCAAAAAAGTGAAACAATTTTTTTTAAATCGGAACCATTTCAAAAGTCGGAAGCATTTTTAAAAATTGAACCATTTTTTCATTCGGAACCATTTTTAAAAATCGGAACCATTTTTTCGGTTCGGAACCATTTTCGAAAAGTCGGGACCATTTTTAAAAATTGGAACCATTTTTTCATTCGGAACCATTTTAAAAAATCGGAACCATTTTTTCGGTTCAGAACCATTTTCAAAAAGGAACCATTTTCGAAAAAACGGAACCATTTTTCATTTGGAACCATTTTCAAAAATCGGAACCATTTTTTCGGTTCAGAACCATTTTCAAAAAGGAACCATTTTCGAAAAATCGGAACCATTTTTCATTCAGAATCATTTTCAAAAATCGGAACCATTTTTTCGGTTCAGAACCATTTTCAAAAAGGAACCATTTTTGAAAATCAGAACCATTTTTTCGATCGGAACCATTTTCAAAAATCGGCACCATTCGAAAAGTCGGAACCATTTTCAAAAAAGGAACCATTTTCAAAAAATCGGAACCATTTTTTCATTCGGAACCATTTTCAAAAATCGGAACCATTTTTTCAGTTCGGAACCATTTTTCAAAAAATCGGAACCATTTTTTTCATTCGGAACCATTTTCAAAAATCGGAACCATTTTTCATTCGGAACCATTTTTTTCGGTTCGGAACCATTTTTTCGGTTCGGAACCATTTTCAAAAAGGAACCATTTTCGAAAATCCGAACCTTTTTTAAAATAATTATTTTTCAAAAATATGAACCATTTTCAAAAATAAGCGAAAATTAAAACATAAAAAGGAAAAAGGAAAAAGTGAAACAAAAAAGGAAAACAAAAATAAAACTGAAAAAGAAAACAGAAAACGAAAACGGAAAAGAAAACAAAAAACAAAACGGGAAAAGAAAACAAAAAAAAGTAAAAGAAAACGGAAAAGAAAACAGAAAACAGAAAAAGAATCAAAAACATGAAAGAATAATAAAGAAACATAAACACGAGCCCTACTGTGACCTACTGGTTCTGCACTGGAACCACGTACGTGGAGTTACCGTGTTCGAATCCCAGCTCCGTTCACGCGATCCTTTTATTACATCGGTCTGGTGATGATGGGCCGGCCCACCTGGCGAATCCCTGTAGGCGAGTCAGAGTTCCAAGTCGCAAAAGGCGATAAATCTTTACTATAATGGGAGTTGGTACTTCGTACGTCGCGAGCGAACCGTGGTCCGCTACTCCTATATATCGTCATCAGCGCTAAAGAATCAATCAGCCCAATCTTCCTTTCCCTGGTTAACGCCAAAAGAAAAGGCAACAACCGTACTCTCTGGGCTTTCCCTTTCCTTGTTAGCTACAAGGAAGGTCAAAATCGGCAATTTGGATACAATCGAGCAATGAGACGAAGCCAGGAGAAGAGCACACGACGCCAACGCCCATGTTTTGAATCGAGCGAGCTCGCCTCCTCTTACCAGCCAACCAACCACCTGGGGTTCCTCCTTTCGAAACCTCCGACGGATAATCAGGGACGCGGCGGTGGCGGCCTAGGCGCCGCACCGGGAGGGGAGCGCACATGGCGTGTCGTCACCGGCGAACACGGCCTCGGATCTGGCGCGCGTCATCGCGGCCGTGATACGTCTCCAACGTATCCATAATTTCTGCTGGTCCATGCTTATATTATACCATTTGCTACATGTTTTATATACACTTCGTATCACTTTTATGCATTTTCTGGGACTAACATATTAACAAGATGCCACCGTGCCAGTTCCCTGTTTTCTGCTGTTTTTGGTTTCAGAAAGTTACTTCTGGAAATATTCTCGAAATTGCACGAAACAAAAGGTCAGGTCCCTATTTTTCCAGCACGTACACGGAATCCGAAGGAGAGACGAAGGAGAGCCACGAGGTGGCCAAACCACCTGGCGGCGCGGCAGAGGGCCCCACCGCGCCTGCCTGTGGTTTGGGCCCCTCGGGGGTCCGCCGACATCGCCCCTTCGCCTATTTATTCCCCGAGACGCGAAAACCCTAAACCACCGAGCCTTTCATCCAGAACATATTCGCCGCCGCCGCCGTCGTCAACCCTAACTCGGGGGTTTCTGAAGCTCTTCCCGGCACCCTGCCGGAGAGGGGAATCATCACCGGAGGGCTCTACATCGCCATGCCCGCCTCCGGAGTGATGCGTGAGTAGTTCATCCTTGGACTATGGGTCCATAGCAGTAGCTAGATGGTTGTCTTCTCCACTTGTGCCATCATGTTTAGATCTTATGAGCTGCCTATCATGATCAAGATCATCTTATTGTAATGCTACATGTTGTGTTTGCTGGGATCTGACTTATATTGATACCTATGTGGAGCTGAATATTATATTATCATGTCTATGTCATTTGTGATCTTGCATGCTCTCCGTTACTTATTGAAGCCTTGGCCACGTGAATACTTGTGACTCCAAGAGGGGGTATTTATGCATGATAGTTGGGTTCAACCTCTATTTAACCTGGGATAGTGACAGCAAGTTCTAAGGTTGTAGATGTGTTGTTGCCACTAGGGGTAAAACAGCAATGCTTTATTCAAGGATGAATGTATTGTTTACATTACGCACATTACTTAATGCAATTGTCTGTTGCTTGCAACTTAATACTGGAAGGGGTACGGATGTTAACCGGAAAGTGGACTATTTAGGCATAGATGCATGCTGGATAGCGGTCTATGTACTTTGTCGTAATGCCCAAATGAATCTCATAGTAGACACCACAGCTCACACATGCATGTTATATGCACTTATCAATTGTCAATTGCCCAGCTGTAATTTGTTTACCCAGCATGTTAGTTATCTTATTGGAGAGACACCACTAGTGAACTGTGGACCCCGGTCCATTCTTTTACATCTGAAATACAATCTACTGCAATCATTGTTCTCTACTGTTTTATGCAAACAAACACCATCTTCCATTCGATACGTTTAACCCTTTGTTTTCAGCAAGCCGGTGAGATTGACAACCTCACTCTTATTATCGACGGGGCCCCTACCTATCGCCTTTAGCGAGTCGTACGTTACGACTCGCCCGCGTACGAGCGGACGACGCGAAGGTCCATTAGCTTCGAGGGCCATAAAGCTTCTCTCGCGCGCATGCTGTGCCAGTGCACGAGATCGATTGGCTCTCACGCGGATGTATGCATGAGATTGACTCCATCACGCACCGTAGGCCTGCGTTCCGCGTTCAGATTTGTTTCGTTTCTTTTTTCTTAGTGGTGTCGACACCATCGATCGTTTGCTTATTCTCCTTTGTTGGTGCAACACCGAAAAACGAATAATTTTCAGAGAAAATCGAAACCATGGGAACCATTTTTTTTAGAATAATAATTATTCCTTCCTTCTTCCTTTTTTTTGACTTGAACTCGTTCGCTCGTTTGATGGTTTTCTCTCGTTGGTGCATTTTTAAATCCGGATCATTTAAAAAATTCAAACCATTTTCGAAAAAAGAACCATTTTACAAAAAAAGGAACATTTTTAAAAATCAGAACCATTTTTAAAAATCAGAATCATTTTGAAAATCAGAACCATTTTAAAAAAGAGGAACAATTTTTAAAAAATCGGAACCATTTTCAAAAAAGTGAAACAATTTTTTTTAAATCGGAACCATTTCAAAAGTCGGAAGCATTTTTAAAAATTGAACCATTTTTTCATTCGGAACCATTTTTAAAAATCGGAACCATTTTTTCGGTTCGGAACCATTTTCGAAAAGTCGGGACCATTTTTAAAAATTGGAACCATTTTTTTCATTCGGAACCATTTTAAAAAATCGGAACCATTTTTTCGGTTCAGAACCATTTTCAAAAAGGAACCATTTTCGAAAAAACGGAACCATTTTTCATTTGGAACCATTTTCAAAAATCGGAACCATTTTTTCGGTTCAGAACCATTTTCAAAAAGGAACCATTTTCGAAAAATCGGAACCATTTTTCATTCAGAATCATTTTCAAAAATCGGAACCATTTTTTCGGTTCAGAACCATTTTCAAAAAGGAACCATTTTTGAAAATCAGAACCATTTTTTCGATCGGAACCATTTTCAAAAATCGGCACCATTCGAAAAGTCGGAACCATTTTCAAAAAAGGAACCATTTTCAAAAAATCGGAACCATTTTTTCATTCGGAACCATTTTCAAAAATCGGAACCATTTTTTCAGTTCGGAACCATTTTTCAAAAAATCGGAACCATTTTTTTCATTCGGAACCATTTTCAAAAATCGGAACCATTTTTCATTCGGAACCATTTTTTTCGGTTCGGAACCATTTTTTCGGTTCGGAACCATTTTCAAAAAGGAACCATTTTCGAAAATCCGAACCTTTTTTAAAATAATTATTTTTCAAAAATATGAACCATTTTCAAAAATAAGCGAAAATTAAAACATAAAAAGGAAAAAGGAAAAAGTGAAACAAAAAAGGAAAACAAAAATAAAACTGAAAAAGAAAACAGAAAACGAAAACGGAAAAGAAAACAAAAAACAAAACAGGAAAAGAAAACAAAAAAAAAGTAAAAGAAAACGGAAAAGAAAAAGAAAACAGAAAACAGAAAAAGAATCAAAAACATGAAAGAATAATAAAGAAACATAAACACGAGCCCTACTGTGACCTACTGGTTCTGCACTGGAACCACGTACGTGGAGTTACCGTGTTCGAATCCCAGCTCCGTTCACGCGATCCTTTTATTACATCGGTCTGGTGATGATGGGCCGGCCCACCTGGCGAATCCCTGTAGGCGAGTCAGAGTTCCAAGTCGCAAAAGGCGATAAATCTTTACTATAATGGGAGTTGGTACTTCGTACGTCGCGAGCGAACCGTGGTCCGCTACTCCTATATATCGTCATCAGCGCTAAAGAATCAATCAGCCCAATCTTCCTTTCCCTGGTTAACGCCAAAAGAAAAGGCAACAACCGTACTCTCTGGGCTTTCCCTTTCCTTGTTAGCTACAAGGAAGGTCAAAATCGGCAATTTGGATACAATCGAGCAATGAGACGAAGCCAGGAGAAGAGCACACGACGCCAACGCCCATGTTTTGAATCGAGCGAGCTCGCCTCCTCTTACCAGCCAACCAACCACCTGGGGTTCCTCCTTTCGAAACCTCCGACGGATAATCAGGGACGCGGCGGTGGCGGCCTAGGCGCGCGCACCGGGAGGGGAGCGCACATGGCGTGTCGTCACCGGCGAACACGGCCTCGGATCTGGCGCGCGTCATCGCGGCCGTGATACGTCTCCAACGTATCCATAATTTCTGCTGGTCCATGCTTATATTATACCATTTGCTACATGTTTTATATACACTTCGTATCACTTTTATGCATTTTCTGGGACTAACATATTAACAAGATGCCACCGTGCCAGTTCCCTGTTTTCTGCTGTTTTTGGTTTCAGAAAGTTACTTCTGGAAATATTCTCGAAATTGCACGAAACAAAAGGCCAGGTCCCTATTTTTCCAGCACGTACACGGAATCCGAAGGAGAGACGAAGGAGAGCCACGAGGTGGCCAAACCACCTGGCGGCGCGGCAGAGGGCCCCACCGCGCCTGCCTGTGGTTTGGGCCCCTCGGGGGTCCGCCGACATCGCCCCTTCGCCTATTTATTCCCCGAGACGCGAAAACCCTAAACCACCGAGCCTTTCATCCAGAACATATTCGCCGCCGCCGCCGTCGTCAACCCTAACTCGGGGGGTTTCTGAAGCTCTTCCCGGCACCCTGCCGGAGAGGGGAATCATCACCGGAGGGCTCTACATCGCCATGCCCGCCTCCGGAGTGATGCGTGAGTAGTTCATCCTTGGACTATGGGTCCATAGCAGTAGCTAGATGGTTGTCTTCTCCACTTGTGCCATCATGTTTAGATCTTATGAGCTGCCTATCATGATCAAGATCATCTTATTGTAATGCTACATGTTGTGTTTGCTGGGATCTGACTTATATTGATACCTATGTGGAGCTGAATATTATATTATCATGTCTATGTCATTTGTGATCTTGCATGCTCTCCGTTACTTATTGAAGCCTTGGCCACGTGAATACTTGTGACTCCAAGAGGGGGTATTTATGCATGATAGTTGGGTTCAACCTCTATTTAACCTGGGATAGTGACAGCAAGTTCTAAGGTTGTAGATGTGTTGTTGCCACTAGGGATAAAACAGCAATGCTTTATTCAAGGATGAATGTATTGTTTACATTACGCACATTACTTAATGCAATTGTCTGTTGCTTGCAACTTAATACTGGAAGGGGTACGGATGTTAACCGGAAAGTGGACTATTTAGGCATAGATGCATGCTGGATAGCGGTCTATGTACTTTGTCGTAATGCCCAAATGAATCTCATAGTAGACACCACAGCTCACACATGCATGTTATATGCACTTATCAATTGTCAATTGCCCAGCTGTAATTTGTTTACCCAGCATGTTAGTTATCTTATTGGAGAGACACCACTAGTGAACTGTGGACCCCGGTCCATTCTTTTACATCTGAAATACAATCTACTGCAATCATTGTTCTCTACTGTTTTATGCAAACAAACACCATCTTCCATTCGATACGTTTAACCCTTTGTTTTCAGCAAGCCGGTGAGATTGACAACCTCACTCTTATTATCGACGGGGCCCCTACCTATCGCCTTTAGCGAGTCGTACGTTACGACTCGCCCGCGTACGAGCGGACGACGCGAAGGTCCATTAGCTTCGAGGGCCATAAAGCTTCTCTCGCGCGCATGCTGTGCCAGTGCACGAGATCGATTGGCTCTCACGCGGATGTATGCATGAGATTGACTCCATCACGCACCGTAGGCCTGCGTTCCGCGTTCAGATTTGTTTCGTTTCTTTTTTCTTAGTGGTGTCGACACCATCGATCGTTTGCTTATTCTCCTTTGTTGGTGCAACACCGAAAAACGAATAATTTTCAGAGAAAATCGAAACCATGGGAACCATTTTTTTTAGAATAATAATTATTCCTTCCTTCTTCCTTTTTTTTGACTTGAACTCGTTCGCTCGTTTGATGGTTTTCTCTCGTTGGTGCATTTTTAAATCCGGATCATTTAAAAAATTCAAACCATTTTCGAAAAAAGAACCATTTTACAAAAAAAGGAACATTTTAAAAATCAGAACCATTTTTAAAAATCAGAATCATTTTTGAAAATCAGAACCATTTTAAAAAAGAGGAACAATTTTTAAAAAATCGGAACCATTTTCAAAAAAGTGAAACAATTTTTTTTAAATCGGAACCATTTCAAAAGTCGGAAGCATTTTTAAAAATTGAACCATTTTTTCATTCGGAACCATTTTTAAAAATCGGAACCATTTTTTCGGTTCGGAACCATTTTCGAAAAGTCGGGACCATTTTTTAAAAATTGGAACCATTTTTTTCATTCGGAACCATTTTAAAAAATCGGAACCATTTTTTCGGTTCAGAACCATTTTCAAAAAGGAACCATTTTCGAAAAAAACGGAACCATTTTTCATTTGGAACCATTTTCAAAAATCGGAACCATTTTTTCGTTCAGAACCATTTTCAAAAAGGAACCATTTTCGAAAAATCGGAACCATTTTTCATTCAGAATCATTTTCAAAAATCGGAACCATTTTTTCGGTTCAGAACCATTTTCAAAAAGGAACCATTTTTGAAAATCAGAACCATTTTTTCGATCGGAACCATTTTCAAAAATCGGCACCATTCGAAAAGTCGGAACCATTTTCAAAAAAGGAACCATTTTCAAAAAATCGGAACCATTTTTTCATTCGGAACCATTTTCAAAAATCGGAACCATTTTTTTCAGTTCGGAACCATTTTTCAAAAAATCGGAACCATTTTTTTTCATTCGGAACCATTTTCAAAAATCGGAACCATTTTTCATTCGGAACCATTTTTTTCGGTTCGGAACCATTTTTTCGGTTCGGAACCATTTTCAAAAAGGAACCATTTTCGAAAATCCGAACCTTTTTTAAAATAATTATTTTTCAAAAATATGAACCATTTTCAAAAATAAGCGAAAATTAAAACATAAAAAGGAAAAAGGAAAAAGTGAAACAAAAAAGGAAAACAAAAATAAAACTGAAAAAGAAAACAGAAAACGAAAACGGAAAAGAAAACAAAAAACAAAACAGTTAAAGAAAACAAAAAAAAAGTAAAAGAAAACGGAAAAGAAAAAGAAAACAGAAAACAGAAAAAGAATCAAAAACATGAAAGAATAATAAAGAAACATAAACACGAGCCCTACTGTGACCTACTGGTTCTGCACTGGAACCACGTACGTGGAGTTACCGTGTTCGAATCCCAGCTCCGTTCACGCGATCCTTTTATTACATCGGTCTGGTGATGATGGGCCGGCCCACCTGGCGAATCCCTGTAGGCGAGTCAGAGTTCCAAGTCGCAAAAGGCGATAAATCTTTACTATAATGGGAGTTGGTACTTCGTACGTCGCGAGCGAACCGTGGTCCGCTACTCCTATATATCGTCATCAGCGCTAAAGAATCAATCAGCCCAATCTTCCTTTCCCTGGTTAACGCCAAAAGAAAAGGCAACAACCGTACTCTCTGGGCTTTCCCTTTCCTTGTTAGCTACAAGGAAGGTCAAAATCGGCAATTTGGATACAATCGAGCAATGAGACGAAGCCAGGAGAAGAGCACACGACGCCAACGCCCATGTTTTGAATCGAGCGAGCTCGCCTCCTCTTACCAGCCAACCAACCACCTGGGGTTCCTCCTTTCGAAACCTCCGACGGATAATCAGGGACGCGGCGGTGGCGGCCTAGGCGCGCGCACCGGGAGGGGAGCGCACATGGCGTGTCGTCACCGGCGAACACGGCCTCGGATCTGGCGCGCGTCATCGCGGCCGTGATACGTCTCCAACGTATCCATAATTTCTGCTGTTCCATGCTTATATTATACCATTTGCTACATGTTTTATATACACTTCGTATCACTTTTATGCATTTTCTGGGACTAACCTATTAACAAGATGCCACAGTGCCAGTTCCCTGTTTTCTGCTGTTTTTGGTTTCAGAAAGTTACTTCTGGAAATATTCTCGGAATTGCACGAAACAAAAGGCCAGTCCCTATTTTTCCAGCACGTACACGGAGTCCGAAGGAGAGACGAAGGAGAGCCACGAGGTGGCCAAACCACCTGGCGGCGCGGCAGGGGCCCACCGCGCCGCCTGTGGTTTGGGCCCCTCGGGGGTCCGCCGACATCGCCCCTTCGCCTATTTATTCCCCGAGACGCGAAAACCCTAAAACACCGAGCCTTTCATCCAGAACATATTCGCTGCCGCCGCCGTCGTCAACCCTAACTCGGGGGGTTTCTGAAGCTCTTCCCGGCACCCTGCCGGAGAGGGGAATCATCACCGGAGGGCTCTACATCGCCATGCCCGCCTCCGGAGTGATGCGTGAGTAGTTCATCCTTGGACTATGGGTCCATAGCAGTAGCTAGATGGTTGTCTTCTCCACTTGTGCCATCATGTTTAGATCTTGTGAGCTGCCTATCATGATCAAGATCATCTTATTGTAATGCTACATGTTGTGTTTGCTGGGATCTGACTTATATTGATACCTATGTGGAGCTGAATATTATATTATCATGTCTATGTCATTTGTGATCTTGCATGCTCTCCGTTACTTGTTGAAGCCTTGGCCAAGTGAATACTTGTGACTCCAAGAGGGGGTATTTATGCATGATAGTTGGGTTCAACCTCTATTTAACCTGGGATAGTGACAGCAAGTTCTAAGGTTGTAGATGTGTTGTTGCCACTAGGGGTAAAACAGCAATGCTTTATTCAAGGATGAATGTATTGTTTACATTACGCACATTACTTAATGCAATTGTCTGTTGCTTGCAACTTAATACTGGAAGGGGTACGGATGTTAACCGGAAAGTGGACTATTTAGGCATAGATGCATGCTGGATAGCGGTCTATGTACTTTGTCGTAATGCCCAAATGAATCTCATAGTAGACACCACAGCTCACACATGCATGTTATATGCACTTATCAATTGTCAATTGCCCAGCTGTAATTTGTTTACCCAGCATGTTAGTTATCTTATTGGAGAGACACCACTAGTGAACTGTGGACCCCGGTCCATTCTTTTACATCTGAAATACAATCTACTGCAATCATTGTTCTCTACTGTTTTATGCAAACAAACATCATTTCCATTCGATACGTTTAACCCTTTGTTTTCAGCAAGCCGGTGAGATTGACAACCTCACTGTTAAGTTGGGGCAAAGTAATTTGATTGTGTTGTGCAGGTTCCACGTTGGCACCGGAATCCCTGGTGTTGCGCCGCACTACACTCCTTCACCAACACCTTCGAAGCAAACCTCGTTTTCCTACTGGTTCGATTAAACCTTGGTTTCATACTGAGGGAAAACTTACTGCTGCACTCATCATACCTTCCTCTTGGGGTTCCCAACTGACGTGTGACGTACAAGCATTGTTTCTGGCACTATTGCCGGGGAGATATTCCCTCGTCAACTAGAGCCACCAACACGTTTTCTGGCGCCGTTGCCGGGGAAAACCGAATTGCTTCTGCAAGGGGAGTCTCTCACACCCAATCTCTTTACTTTGTTATTTGTCTTGCTTAGTTTATTTTTATTTAGTCTTGTTTGCTCTCTTTATCAAAAACACAAAAAAATTAGTTACTTGTTTAATTCAGTTTGATTTTGTTTTTCAAAATGAATGCTCCTGAAGTTGAAGTTCGTTCTTTTAGGCAACTAGGAGGTGAAAATTTGAAAGATGCTTGGTATAGAATTAGTGATGCTCATCATAGATGTACTAAGAAACACTCTACCACTATCCTCCTTAGGAACTTTTATGTTGGTATCTCTAGTTGGTATAGGTATGTTCTAGACACTCTTACAGGTGGAAATTTCTTGGGTACTCCTGCTTTAGAAGCCTGTAATATTATTGAAAGTTTGGTAGGAACACCACCCACTAAAGATATTAAAATTGAGATCACCTTGGAGGATGTTATAAATAAGTTAGACTCTATGGAGAATTTTTTTCCAAATTTTCTTGATTGTATTGGTAAGACTAATGAATCAATAGCCACCATCAATGAAAGAATCACTGTTCTTGAGGATAATAATATCCATGACACCCAAAATCATAGAATTGATGAGTTAGAGGAAGCTATTGAAACCTTAAGTTCAACCTTTACTTCTCTTAAGTCTAAAAAGGAGAAAGTTTATGTGGGTAGAGAGCAAAAGTTTATGTATGTTCCTAAAGTGCCAAAACCAAAGACTCATTATGAGCTTAAAATTGATAAAACTTTTAGTACGGTTAAAGGTAATGAAACACCTCCAGGAACATCTAAGATACCCATTGTTACAAGCTGTGTGTTGGAAGAAGCTTTTGATGATTTGAATGATTTGCCACTTGACAACACTTGATTTTCACTTTCTGCGCCTAGCTGAAAGGCGTTAAAGAAAAGCGCTTATGGGAGACAACCCATCGTTTTTATTTGCTGTTATTTTTGTTTTCTTTGAGTCAAGGAGTTTTGTTACTTCTGTAGCAACTCCTTTGTATCTTTATTTTATCGCAATGTTGTGCCAAGTAAAGTTCTATATTGAAAGTTGATGCAAGATTTGGATTTCTGCGCAGTGACAGATTTTTAGCTGTCACGGATTTGAGCTTATCTCCCTGTAGAAAATTCAAAAAATTCTGAGAAAAATCACGCATATTCCTGAGATATGTACGCAACTTTCATTATTTTAGGCCAGATCCATCTGAGCAACTTAAGTGCCTCGAAAAAATTCGTCATTCCAGACTGTTCTGTTTTTGACAGATTCTGCCTTTTGTTTTGCATTCGCTCTTTTACTGTGTTTGTGTGGATTTCTTTGCTCCACAAAGCATTGGTGGCTGTAGCTAATGTCCAGAAGCTTTGGGATTGATTGTATCATTACAGAATATGAGAATTTTTGATTATGCACTAACCCTCTAATGAGAACTGTCTTGAGTTTGGTGTGAAGGAAGTTTTCAAGGATCAAGCGAGAAGGGTGATATTATGTGATCAAGAAGAGTGAAAAGCCTAAGCTTGGGGATGCCCCCGTGGTTCATCCCAACCATATTCAGAGAGACTCAAGCGTCTAAGCTTGGGGATGCCCAAGGCATCCCCTTCTTCATCAACAAACTTATCAGGTCATCTCTAGTGAAACTATATTTTAATTCTTTCACATCTTATGCGCTTTACTTGGAGCGTCTGTGTGTTTTTATTTTTGTTTTTGTTTGAATAAATTCGGATCCTAGCAATCCTTGTGTGGGAGAGAGACACGCTCCGCTTTTTCATGTGAATACTCATGTTCTTCACTTATATTTGTTGAGTATTCTTAACTAGCTACTGCAGTGCTTTTAGCTCCTGTTTTTCATGCATCTCTTCGAGCTGTTAGCACTTGTTTATAAATACTCTCTTGCTGCATTATATTATCATTTGGAGAGTTTATGTTTAAATAAATTGATTGGTGTTTGTTTGGAAGAAAGAAAATGCTACATGTAGTAGTTGGTATTGGAAAAGACATATGCATTCTTGTAGATCATTGTCTTGTTTTGATTTGATGCTTTGCAATTGTTTTGAGCTCTCAAGTAGATCATGTTTAAGCTCTTGCATCATGTAGTTAAAGCCTAGTAGTGGAGAACTACCGTAGAGCTTGTTGAGACTTGGGATGCATATTTGTTCTCTCTAAGGTCTAGATATTTTCTGGTAAAATGTTTGAGCAACAAGGAAGACAGTGTAGAGTCTTATAATACTTGCAATATGTTTTTATGTGATTCTTGCTGTACCGGTTTATACTTGTGTTTGCTTCAAACAACCTTGCTAGCCTAAACTCTGTACTGAGAGGGAATGCTTCTCGTGCATCCAAAACTTGAGCCAAAACCCATGCCATTTGTGTCCACCATACCTACCTACTATGTGGTATTTCCTGCCATTCCAAGTAAATATTTCATGTGCTACCTTTAAACTATTCAAAACTTTATTACTCCTTATTTGTGTCAATGTTTTATAGCTCATGAGGAAGTATGTGGTGTTTTATCTTTCAATCTTGTCATTTACTTCTGACAGACTTTCACCTGGACTAGTGGCATATACATCCGCTTATCCAATAATTTGCAAAAAGAGCTGGCAACGGGGTGCCCAGCCCCAATTAATTACAACTTTCATTAATAATTCTCTTCACATGTTTTGCCCTGATTTATCAGTAAGCAACTTAATTTTGCAAATAGACACTCCTCCATGGTATGTGAATGTTGGAAGGCACCCGAGGATTCGGTTAGCCATGGCTTGTGTAAGCAAAAGGTTGGGAGGAGTGTCATCTATAAAGAAACTAAAATACATGTGTAAACAAAAGAGAAGAGGGATGATCTACCTTGCTGGTAGAGATAACGTCCTTCATGGGAGCCGCTCTTGAAAGTCTGGTTGACAAGGGGGTTAGAGTGCCCACTACCATTCGTTGACAACAACAAACACCTCTCAAATACTTATTTTGTGCTCTCTATATGCTTTCGAAAACTTAAAAAGCTCTAGCACATGATTTAATCCCTGCTTCCCTCTGCGAAGGGCCTATCTTTTACTTTATGTTGAGTCAGTTTACCTACTCCTTTCTATCTTAGAAGCAAACACTTGTGTCAACTTTGTGTGCATTGATTCTTACATATTTACTTATTGCACTTGTTATATTGCTTTATGTTGACAACTATCCATGAGATATACATGTTACAAGTTGAAAGCAATGCTGAAACTTAATCATCCTTTGTGTTGCTTCAATGCCTTTTACTTTGAATCTATTGCTTTATGAGTTACCTCTTATGCAAAACTTTTTGATGCTTGTCTTGAAAGTACTATTCATGAAAAGTTTTTGCTTATATGATTCATTGTTTACTCTTTATCTATTTGTTAGCAAACTATAGATCATTGCTTTGAGTCACTTCATTCATGACATGAGCCTTGCAATATATTGATCAAGATTGTGTGAAAGCATGTCTCCTCAGAAATTATTTGTTGTTATCGTTTTACCTACTCGAGGACGAGTAGAACTAAGCTTGGGGATGCTTGATACGTCTCCAACGTATCCATAATTTCTGCTGTTCCATGCTTATATTATACCATTTGCTACATGTTTTATATACACTTCGTATCACTTTTATGCATTTTCTGGGACTAACCTATTAACAAGATGCCACAGTGCCAGTTCCCTGTTTTCTGCTGTTTTTGGTTTCAGAAAGTTACTTCTGGAAATATTCTCGGAATTGCACGAAACAAAAGGCCAGTCCCTATTTTTCCAGCACGTACACGGAGTCCGAAGGAGAGACGAAGGAGAGCCACGAGGTGGCCAAACCACCTGGCGCGCGGCAGGGGCCCACCGCGCCGCCTGTGGTTTGGGCCCCTCGGGGGTCCGCCGACATCGCCCCTTCGCCTATTTATTCCCCGAGACGCGAAAACCCTAAAACACCGAGCCTTTCATCCAGAACATATTCGCTGCCGCCGCCGTCGTCAACCCTAACTCGGGGGGTTCTGAAGCTCTTCCCGGCACCCTGCCGGAGAGGGGAATCATCACCGGAGGGCTCTACATCGCCATGCCCGCCTCCGGAGTGATGCGTGAGTAGTTCATCCTTGGACTATGGGTCCATAGCAGTAGCTAGATGGTTGTCTTCTCCACTTGTGCCATCATGTTTAGATCTTGTGAGCTGCCTATCATGATCAAGATCATCTTATTGTAATGCTACATGTTGTGTTTGCTGGGATCTGACTTATATTGATACCTATGTGGAGCTGAATATTATATTATCATGTCTATGTCATTTGTGATCTTGCATGCTCTCCGTTACTTGTTGAAGCCTTGGCCAAGTGAATACTTGTGACTCCAAGAGGGGGTATTTATGCATGATAGTTGGGTTCAACCTCTATTTAACCTGGGATAGTGACAGCAAGTTCTAAGGTTGTAGATGTGTTGTTGCCACTAGGGGTAAAACAGCAATGCTTTATTCAAGGATGAATGTATTGTTTACATTACGCACATTACTTAATGCAATTGTCTGTTGCTTGCAACTTAATACTGGAAGGGGTACGGATGTTAACCGGAAAGTGGACTATTTAGGCATAGATGCATGCTGGATAGCGGTCTATGTACTTTGTCGTAATGCCCAAATGAATCTCATAGTAGACACCACAGCTCACACATGCATGTTATATGCACTTATCAATTGTCAATTGCCCAGCTGTAATTTGTTTACCCAGCATGTTAGTTATCTTATTGGAGAGACACCACTAGTGAACTGTGGACCCCGGTCCATTCTTTTACATCTGAAATACAATCTACTGCAATCATTGTTCTCTACTGTTTTATGCAAACAAACATCATTTCCATTCGATACGTTTAACCCTTTGTTTTCAGCAAGCCGGTGAGATTGACAACCTCACTGTTAAGTTGGGGCAAAGTAATTTGATTGTGTTGTGCAGGTTCCACGTTGGCACCGGAATCCCTGGTGTTGCGCCGCACTACACTCCTTCACCAACACCTTCGAAGCAAACCTCGTTTTCCTACTGGTTCGATTAAACCTTGGTTTCATACTGAGGGAAAACTTACTGCTGCACTCATCATACCTTCCTCTTGGGGTTCCCAACTGACGTGTGACGTACAAGCATTGTTTCTGGCACTATTGCCGGGGAGATATTCCCTCGTCAACCTAGAGCCACCAGGCCGCGGGGAGACCTGTCGGCAGCGGGATCGATTCCAACCTGGAGAAGCTCTTCTGTGGTATCTACGGCGACATCCCCACCACGCCGGGGCCGATCAGCTGATGTCTCGGCCGTTTTGGTGGTGGTTCTCTGATGCTCGGCAGCGACCTTTTCTTAGTTTTTTTTTTCCAAAGGATATTGAGGGATCCATTCGATTTGAGTGTACAGTGCTGTGAATCCATCTCCTGTTTGTGCTGAAGCAGGAGGAAGATGATGTGATTTGATGGTATGACATGATATTCCAATACTTCGGCTCGTGTCTTGCCATGCTAAAAGCTTGCAGATGTCTTCACTTTTCTACACGTTGGTGTTCTGCCTCACATTTGATTTCTAACTTCTGCTATACGGTCCTCTTAGCAGATTCGAGTGTGCAGTTGTACCAGAAGGTTGTCGTCACTGCATGAGACCACCGCCGGGCGCCGGCACCGCGCGGTGGACGGCAGTCGAGGTGTGGAAGGAGATCACCGGTGGTAGTAGTTGTGGGGAGGAGTTGGCGCCAGCTGTCGTTGGCGGGGCCGCAGAGATGACGATGGAGGTATTCTAGCAATGGAGAAGGAGGACGCCGTCAAGCTTTCGGGCCCATTCACGGCGTTGGAGAAGTAGGTGGCGATGGTGTTTTTGAACGGGACGGAGGGCTTGTCGACGGCGGCAGGAGGGGGATGAAGAGGCAGCCAACGACACCCCGTCCATCTCTCTCATCCTCGTGGTTGGCGCCGAGTTCTCCTGCAAGCACCACGCCAAGAACCCACACCTCCCCCTCACCATGCCCTATACGTCCGTTGCGCCGGTCACGGTTCAACGAAGCCAGCCGCATGGAGGTGCTGCCCGGACAGGGTGCCTTTCTCTACGTTACGCTATGCTCCTCACAAGCATGGAGCTCTACCTGTCTGGTCGTTCTAGGTATGGCATGATCAAAAGCTAAATTGTATTTCATTGAAAGATCGATTCAAAAAAAAACTATTCAAGAAACAAGTAGCAAATACCCCTTTTTTCTACAAGATGCAAATGTGACCATAGTTTCTATGAGCACATGTTCGTGAAAGTGATTACTCATGATTAAAAGCTAGATCATAAATCCATTGAGGTCAAATGGCTAAGTTGACTCATAGAGCAGCGCAGATTAGGTAGAAACATGATGGGGAGAGAAGTATGAGTTAATTAGAAATAAAGTTTGTAAAAATAGTTAATTACAACCAGTTTTGCTATACAACATTTGTCTTGTTTTGGGACCATCTTCCAGTCGAGTTTTCCTGATCAAGAGAGAGATAAGAGAAGCCGACGAATGAGAGGGACACCACTCGGCGCCGGAGAGCATCCGAGAGTTTCGAGGCGAAGACGGTGGTGCCGCCAAGCGAAGTGAGGCGCAAGACGCGGGTGGGGGGGGGGACTTTTCGCTCTGGCTGCCGCTAGATTAGAAAGCTTAATCGTCGAGGCGGGGAGGCTGCGGCTAGCGGCATCGAGACGTAGCGTCGCAGCAGGAGTAGAAGAAGGAGGCGAGCAGGAACCTAGAGGTCGATGCAGGTTGGAAGTGGAAGATGGACGGGATATTTGACAGAGGAAGAAGATGTCCGATGAACCGTTGAATGGTGATCAAATGTCCCACAAAAAGTGACTGAGATATTAACAAAATTCTCCACCGTGATATAGCCAAACCCATTTACAAATCAAATTTGATGTTTACCTATGAAATAGAATGTTTGATATTCCGTAGCAACGCATGAGCATTCAGCTAGTAGGGTTATAAGAAGGAGCTCCCGCCACAGGCCACAGCCGAGGCATTTTCGAAAAGCAGAGGCCGTGGGGCGATTCGCCCCGGGCTTTCCATATCCAACATAGCGGGCCGTCCATCCCGATCATAGAGCATGCTTACATGGACCCGGGCTTGGGCCTGACATATAATGTTCAATCACACTCTAAAAACTGCATTGCGGCCAGATTCTCAAAAAAAAAAAAACTGCATTGCGGCCTTGCGAGCGCCGACTCGTATTCCAACTCCCAAGTCCCCCTTCCTTCTTCCACGAAATTTCCCAACCCCCACAAATTGCTCCCCACGCGGCCACACCCCCCTCGCCCCACCGCCGCGGCTTCGATCATGAGCCTCGCCGCTGAGTCTCCGTCGCCGTCGACGTCTTCCCTGAGCGACAGAGACAGCGACAGCGACGATTTCGCTGAGCTCCTAGCCGCGGAGCTCGACCTCGCCTCCGCCGCCGACTCCGCCTACCCTGACGACCCCTCCGCGTCACCCACCAGCGACGACGAGGAGGAAGAGGATGTGGCGGTCGAAATAGACGCCGTGGAGCAGGGCAGGTACGCGCAGTTGATCTCCCCCGCCCCACTTCCTACCGATTCGTTGGGCTTAGAAGCTTCGGCTGTGCGACCAGGAACCCGTATTCCACTCTCTACTACTGTTGGATGGCGGTTTCAGTGTACCGATCAGTTGAGTTGATCTGGTTTCAACTTATTGGACCAGCTAGATGCTTGAGGGTTTGTGTGTTCCCTTTTACTTGCAATGTGGTGACTGGAGAATTCGATTTGATTAGGTGAATGCCAATGGTATGACTAGGGATATTTTCTAGGGCTTATTGGTGTTAGCATAGGTTGCAATTATCTAGTGATGTCACTTGATTATATATGGATTAGTTATTTTGGAATTTTAAATATGGATCTTAACAATATGATTGCTCCCTGACTTGAAATTCAAGTCGAATGCCGAAACCCGTGCATTCTGCTGTGCATTGCACGTATTCTGTATAATCAGTTACTATAAGATGAAGGTTACATGGGAATTCTGATTTAGCTTAACACAGCGAAGCTTCAGATAACTTAGCAATCACTCCATTTCCATATTAAATTTTGTATGGTTCAGTGGAAATAAGGTTGGCTGCGCCTGCCATCATCTCAACAGGCCGAGATGGAATCCATGAATTTAGCTTACCAATTGGTCTTATCTTGTTAATATCTATCCAGATTGTGTCCAATCACTGATTCAAAATAATAATTCAAAGGAAAATGTGACGTGATACTATTGTAGTGAGCCATTACAAAAGTACAGTGTAGGCAGTAGTAAAGAAAAAGCATTCATCTGACGTTTTTTGCTGCATCAAAATGTTTCATATAATACTAAGGTAGCTGTATACTACTATGTAATTGTTGGTGAAGGACTCGGTACTGAGAAAAGCGAGAAGGGAGGGGGAAGAATGCGGGTTGATTTGTGTTCTAAAAGAACTCTTGATGATTCGTTTCGTTGATTTTGTACTATGAATCTGGCTGCTCTAAACTAATGAAATATACAGTAGCAAAAGGCAAAGAGTGGATGAACAACTCCAAGATGAAGTAGCAGATAAAGAGTTTGTTGGTATGCCTCTTAGTCTCGTTTTGCAAACCATTAAACTTACACAGCTCAATGGTAGTGTACTACAAAGATTGTTTTCATAATATAATTTTATATGAAATTCGGTTTTAATGCAGTTATAAGTTTCAGGCTCTATCATGTTATGATTTTTGTCAGTGAGTTCTGTAGGCGTGTTGGGACTTATGCGATCTCAGGCTCTCAGCCTCCAACTGGCTTGTCTAACTAAATCTGCCGCTCCATATAAAACACACAAACCATTGTGCATCTGTTTGGTTATTTCATTTTGATTTTTTGTTTGACAAGTATCTTGTCATGCATCCTACCATGACATATGAGGCGTTAAAACTTGAAAGGAAATATTACTTCTACTGCATCATTGACTCGAACTCCATTTATCATATCTTGAGCATTGAATGTGCATGATATGGCAGATGATATGTTTAATTATTGAATTTATGTTGTAGCAGGTTCATTTAAAGAAACTCAAATCAATGGATGTCCTCCACATCCTGGGTTTTTTGGTGGACTTTGCATTAGATGTGGGAAAAGTCAAGATGAAGAAGATGTTTCAGGAGTTGCTTTTGGTTACATCCACAAGGTACATAGGCCTCTGAGCTCTGGCCTCTCTGTAAACATGAGAAGTGTGTTGGTGTTTCCTTGCTGCATTTACCTTACTTAAATCAAACTCACCCATTTTTTTGAACTAATGCCATCATTGTGTCTTTAGTACATTCTGGGATTTCGAAATTGTTTTGCTGTTTCTAGTGGTCCTTGAAAAGTACCTTCAGTGTTTTTTTGCATTTTGAAGAACTATTTAATGCAGGGCTTGAGGCTAGGTACTTCGGAAATGGACAGGTTACGTGGATCTGAAGTGAAGAATTTGTTGCGTAAAAGAAAACTGGTGCTTATTTTAGACTTGGATCATACGTTGATTAACTCAACCAGACTCCATGATATTTCTCCTGCTGAGATGGACCTGGGGATTCAAACTGCCGCAGCAAAAGGTAAGTTGTGTTTATCTGCATTCTAGTTTTGAGAACTTTAGCTGTTTCTACACTGTTGATATTTATGACCAACATGGCGTGGAATCCGCTCACTTCTGTTTTGACCACTACTTTTTTGAAGTTCTTCTAGTTCCTCAGGAAAATAACATAGTACATTTGTTGTCCACCTGTATCAGTACAGTGCAAATTATCAATGTATGTTATGTTCAAAACGAAGGGTCAATGTTGCTTCTTGCAGTGAATGACAAAAAAAATGGCATATATAATGAGGGTCTTACTGAGAGTTATTACAACTTTGAGAGAAAAAACAACAATGTCCTGTCATCAGAGAGGGTGTATGTCGCCATAAAATTGAGAAGCTAACTGTAACTGTTCATGGTGATACTGTCTGAGTCTTTGTTTAGATTCTATCCTATATGGTTTCGTTTAGAGATCGAAATTTTCCAGGATGATAGTCAACTCTGGTACCTCATCATTGCTTATTTTGATAGAACTATCGGATTCAATTCAGTTTGCTCTTCACACCCCTTAGTACTACTATCGCCTAAATTGTTTTTGTTGACCTCAGCTAGTAGACTGATACTGATAGTATAAATTCAAGACCTTTTTTAGATAAAAGTAGCAATATTGCAATACTAGTTTGGGGTATGTCAGATTCCATATTTAAATGATTATTTCTTCCACCGCAACTTATTGGCTTTCGTTGCTTATCCAATAATTTATCACTACAATTGAGGTTAACCTCTAACATGCCCTAAATGCAGATGTTCCGAACAAAAGCTTGTTCAATCTACAAGGAATGTATATGCTTACAAAGTTGAGACCCTTTGTCCGTAAATTTTTAGAACAAGCAAGCAATATGTTTGAGATGTATATATACACCATGGGTGACAAGGCTTATGCAATTGAAATAGCAAAGCTTCTTGACCCTGGTAATGTCTATTTTGGTTCAAAAGTGATTTCAAACTCTGACTGCACTCAGCGACACCAGAAAGGTCTTGATGTGGTTCTTGGAGCTGACAGTCTTGCAGTGATTCTTGACGACACTGAGGGTAAGTATTTTTCTTTGTTGAACATGTGATACACAATTTTAATGTGTTGCTATTTTCAGTAATTATTACCCATCACGAGTTCATTGCTCAATCTAGGTCTTATTGTATTAATACTATTGTCACCGCAAGCTTTCCTGGGTAGTGACTTTTCTACATTTGGTTGGTTCCACATGAAAACTTCAGAGTATAATCATTCATCATCAGTTTTAAATCTAGGCACCCTTTTTTTTGTAACCTTGGGTTTGGATCATTTTCCTGTTTTACCGATTTATTATTGTTGTTCGTTTCATGACTGTATGAGCACATAATATAGCTAACTCAATTTTCAGGTCTGGCAGAAGCATAGAGAAAACCTGATTCTGATGGAGAGATATCATTATTTTGCTGCGAGCTGTCGCCAGTTTGGTTTTAGCGACAGATCTTTGTCAGAGTTGATGCAAGACGAAAGGGAGAGTGACGGTGCTTTGGCTACAATCTTAGATGTCCTGAAGCGCATACACACAATTTTCTTCGACTCGGTCGGTTACTGTTGTATCACTGTTTATCGTCATGTTGCTTTATGCTGTCATCTCCCTGGGTCAATGATTTTTTTAGATCTAATCATTTGATCCTGCGCTATCTCATCTGTAGGGTGTTGAAACTGCTCTTTCTTCGCGAGACGTAAGACAGGTGATCAAGACGGTGCGTCAGGAAGTACTGCAGGGCTGCAAATTGGTCTTCAGCCGAGTGTTCCCAAACGATTGTCGCCGCCCACAGCAGCAGATAATGTGGAGGATGGCCGAGCAGCTGGGCGCCGTTTGCTGCTTGGAAGTGGATGACACTGTTACCCATGTGGTTGCTGTGCATGTTGGGACAGAGAAGGCCCGCTGGGCTGTTAGCAACGACAAGTTCTTGCTTCACCCCCGCTGGATCGAGGCCTGCAACTATCGATGGAGCCGGATGCCGGAGGATGATTTTCCTGTGCTACGTGACCCGAAGGAGAAGGGCAAGGAAAAGGTGACGGAAAATGCTGCCAGTTGATAGGGTATACGCAGCTTATTATTAACCGAGAAGTCCTGATTAACTATACAAGTTGGATGCCGTGTTTCTGGCGTGTGACGTAGGTCTGTAGCTGCGCAACTGTACATAGGATATTAGTCTCGTGGAATATGAAGTTTACCATTTTGGGTCTGATCTTGCTGATTAGCAATGCTATCTATGGAACATGTGACATTTTTCATTCATTCTTTCATTCTTTGGTCACTCTCTGTAAATATTCTGTAAAACTTACTCTTACCGGCATTTGTCCCGGCCCCTATATCAAATGAAAGCAGCGCCTGCTACTTTCCGTCAAAAACATGTGACATTTTGCTGCTGGTCTGAATTTCTTATTAGCCATACAAGTTACTCCGTTCCGCAGCTTTGCTCTTCTAAATTAAGTACTCCCTCTTGTCTGAAAAAACCGTCGCCACTTATATTTGTACACGCTAAGTTGTTTTCTAACGACAATTGTAACGGACCGGAGGGAGTATTATTTATACGGAAAAGGAGAAAAAAATCTTGACTGTGATTAAGTATCACATGAATTTGATTGTTCATCCGGATTCGTGTGCAAAATAGACGGCTCGGGAGTGTCAGTCCGAACACGCGTGATTATCTTGTTTGGGTGTGTTGATGTTTGCTTTTCTCAGATTTCTTGTAATTTGAGTCTAAGCCCTTGTAAACTTTCTTCTACCTTCTATAAACATAAGGTGCATCTTGGCCTACTCTTGAAAAAGAATATGCATTTCCGTTTCAAATCTCGATGTAACAATTACTCCCTCCGTTCTAAATTAATTGACTTCCATTTGCCCACATGTAGATGTATCTAGACATGTTACAAGTACAGATACATCCACATTTGGACAAATGGAAGTCAATTAATTTGGAACCTTGCTTTCGGTCTTCTTAGTAGTGCACATGAGCTACAACGGCACGAGCCGGTGACATCAGCTACAGCTGCACGAGCCTACCGTTTTTATCGCCCAAATGTGCAAGAATCTTTCTTCAACTTTCCCGTGAATTTTGGGATGACGACATCAAACACGAAGCTAGCGTTATCCTGAATTTTTAGGCCGGTGAAATTTTCGAGACCCTAGCTCGTGCCCATTATTAAAGGTAGGCGTATAGCACACACTCCTATTCAGAGACCCGAACAATCCTTATCATGAATCTTGAAGGGATCGAACCGTTTGTTATAAAAAACATTGAACACTTTGTCGACTGCTCCATACGTGTCACGTCACCGTCTCATCCGTCCCAGCCCTCTGTAGCCTCATCACTCAAAGTACACAACTTCCAAGACTAGGCTTTCTGCTTGACAGCAAGATACCCACACCACCCAGAATCTATGCATGGATGATTGAGCGGTGGACCGCAGGACGATCACCAGGCACAAACGGCGGTCCAGATTCGAGCTTGAAATGACCTTTCTGCAGCAGGGAAGGCCGGAAAGGTCTCGCACGTGATCCCTGCTACGCCTTGTTCCCCGACTACCGCCACCGCCCGGCAGGTGCTCCCGTCGGCCGTCGGCGCCACGTACGAGTTGTCGCGCACGTGGATCCGCGCTCGCCGTCACATGGCGGGAGGGCATCTCCCGGCGGTGGCGACGCGCGTTTGCATGTGGGCCGAGGCGAACGGCGAACCTAGTCGCTTCGGGCGGATGCATGGACGTACGGGTGCGTGAACGGGACCATGGGGATCCTATCCTAGGAGGATTTTTGGTTGATGTGCACGCTAGCTCCGTACCTCATCGTCCTCCGTTTCATCCGTCGACCAATGCTTTTGCCTGGAGATTTGCAGCAAGAACATGCATCCATGCTCCGAGCTTCGGAGAGTCCATCGATCGAGTATGCGCAGCGCGTATATGCCATGGCTGCACGGCGTATGCGGCTGCCAGAAAATTCAGCCCAAAATGCTCCTTGTGGAAAAAACTTTAGAATCTCACCGTTTGCTCAATCACGTAAACAAAGACGAGAACCGGCGTATCGTGTTTCTAACAAACTTTCTACAATAAATGCAAGAATTGCATGATGCTCCAAGATTTTGTTGAATGCATGTTACCATATTCTAGTTGTTGATAACACTTGAATATATGCTTCCTAGCTACGCGTAACGTTGCAAAGACTAGAGGCGACGTTCCCGTCGACAGCGAGTCGCCCGTGGTGACTTCGTCAATCTCAAGACCTCATCCGCCGGCTCAGTCTCTCGGAGGTGCTCATAGGGATAGGGTGTGCGTGTGTGTTCTTAGGGGTAAGTGTATGCGCGTGTATATAAGCGTCTGCGTTGTACTGTGTTTCGCAAAAAGAGTTGCAAAGACTAAAATCAAATAAATAATCTACGGCTGTGGGACCCGCTATTTGATACCCCGGGTGAAGAACCCTATTCTACACAACCGTACATGATTTTTTTTACTTTGTCTTACCCTTAAACGTGAAGAAGAAAGTAATAAATATAGACTTGACCTGAATTTTTTGTTAGTACTGCAAAAAAAATGCGACGTAAAATACATGGTTTTTATGGATTATAAACAGCTATGAATCATATGTTGCATTTTCTCATGTCGATTTATTTGTTATTGATTGATATGAACTTCATTATTTGGATACCACACATAAATTCTGAAAGTAACAATATAATAAAACCTCATGTGCAAAATAACTTGCTATGCACTTTGGGTGCCAAATAGAATGTCTATCTGGTAACTATGTTTATATTCGTGGTAATTGTTCAATGAAAATCTACCAATCACATATTATAATCTTACAACTAGTGCGACAAGAAAATTGCATCACATCGCAACTTTTGGATCCAGTTTGGAAGCTCTCATCCAGACGAATAACAACGTAGATGGATCACTAATCAAATTACCGGTTTAGAAGATAAGTCATTTCAAGTTTTTGGACTTGTGACTCGATAAAACGATCATCTCAGCGCGAGGTAAGAGAATCTACATGCTTGCATGCTCTTTCTGTAGCGAAAGTCACACTACAAAACCGCGGCATCGTAAAACTAGGCAGTACATTAGTGTTGATCAGAATTTTTCAAGGAAAAAACTAAAATCCTAGCAGTATATTGGAAACATGAATAAATTTTGATTTTGCTTTTTCGTTCTTATGTTTGGTTTTCATAAAATAAAGAAAAGGAAAAAATACATTTGTTTAGGAAACACTCTCGAATTCTCTGTTTAGTTACATACAAATTTGTTTATTCTGTACTCTAGAAGCCTCAACGAAATTATTTCATAAACACTTATGATTCAAAGCAGCCAACCAAATTTTATAGATATTTAAGCATACTATGAAAAATGACACTACAATCCCATTAAAATGCATTAAGCGGCATACAATAATTTCTAGATGAATGCGGTTTTTTTTTCTTAGATCTATAGTGAAATACATATACAAAATCTCTAATAAAGTATGCCAAACTGGATTAGCGGAAACTATTTTTTACTAATATTTTTGCGGTTTACCACAAGAAAAAATATTTGTGTTTCTAATAATGTTTGTCTTGAAATAAGCGTCGTGTAACTATAAAATCTGCCGGTCATACATATTTTTATAAGATATAGTAGATCAAAATCTTTTTCTTTATAAATGACATAAATTTAGTATAAAGAGAATAATACGAGGTCACCTTGACCTGAGTTCGGGTAACCCAAAGTACAAGCAAAATATGTTGTATCATGAGCTGCGTGGATGCACGAAACTTTAGGGTGCCAGTGCCACTACATCTAAAATAAAAATCAGAAATTATATCAAGAGAAGAGTTTCCAACGACATAAATAAGCTTCTAATTAGGGACACGGTGGAGAATGAAATCAATGGGGTGCCAAGCCTTAAAAATCCCCTATTAGGCTTACCATTAAGTCATGATTAGTGCAAACAATAGTAGTTAAAACCATTTCTATATTTTTGGAGGGGTGCCATGGCACTAGATACGCTCCTGCACGATGGGATACATCATTGTCTACAGCGGGATTTTTACATAGCTCAACATACAAAGTATTTGAAATATATTTTTACATGTTTGTGGGATACACCATTTGCTGCATCAGAATTTTTTTCAGTTTTTTTTTAAACTCATAAATATGATTTTCGATTTTGTTTAAATAGACGGAACGCTGGAGCTCGGAAGACAAAAAAATCTCCACTCACATTATTTTGCTTTCCAAATACAATATATATATTTTGCATGGACCTATCCCGTTCAGAAAAAAAAAGTAACAAGGCACTAGTAGGTCCTGCACGGCAAGGCACGAGGTGCAAAATTAAGTGCACGGACTGAAAACCCATACAAGGTAGTACAAGTGTACAACCCTGCAATATGTCTAACTAGAATTACGGTGGGAGGTGGACAGATATCTCAGGGTTGGCAAAAACCGAAGCATGCACCTGCAGGTGATCAGGTGATTAGGTAAGTGGTAACGGCGACAACACCTTTTGTGAGCAGAGTATAATGGAGTACTACTCTAACATTGCCCATTTCGGATTTTCGGTCCAATGCCAACCGTACAATGCAACATTGAAACAAGACAATGCATTAGGACGTTGGCTTCTCCGAATTTCCAAGCCGTGCACATCAGACTCCGACGTGTCGAGCCGAATGCGACCGTTCTAATACTTTGATGTGGTCTTTGTCACTGTTCCCGATGTCACTGTTCTGTCACGGGCACACTGATTCATACAGCTATGCAGAAACGAGGGGTGAGAGAGGCAGAGAGCCGTGGCACAAGTTGCAGCGCTGCGGAGGTTTATTAATTCAGCCGAGCAAATCACGTAGCCGAGGAGTGACTGCCTGTGGGGCCTGAATAACGATCAGACCATGCATTCACTTTTCTACCCTACCTCCACTGGGCTTTTCCATCCGTTGGTTAACAGTAGTCGCAAGTCTGAATACTCGCGTTTGTTCTGACAGCAAAGAGACAAGAACAAAGATTGCAAATCAGGAAGACACGGACGCTCTGATTTGCACTTGTCTAAATACGAATATATCTGTATTTGTATAGCGTCTAGATACATTTGTTTCTAAACAAATGTAAGTTATCTAATTTAGAATGGAGGGAGTAATATCCGGTATACAAAACAAAGTTTGTTCTCTCAGGAGTACGACATTTTGTTGTGAAACGTGCGGCCAAGGGAGAGAGAGCGCGCGCTGCTTCGATGATTTACAATCTACAACGAACATGCTTTCAAACAGTAAGCAAGACATAATTTTCACCCTTAAATATGTATTCGCCTTAATTTCTTCGTGTCAATCTTTCCCTCCGAAAACAAGTTTAGAAAGAGTGGAGAGAAAGCGGGTGCACTTTAATCCAAGCAGGCAATGCATTGGCAATCAGTCAATCACACACAATGCCTGCACGCACTTCCACATAAAAAGTTGCGTATCCATTTTTTTTTTGAACGGGAGTTGCGCATCCATTGGATTGCATCAACACACATACACTGATTCCATGCATGCAACGTCAAGTCATCTTTGGTCATAGTGTTATGAAGCTGGACATCGACAATCAAACTAGTACTCCTACATGGGATCATCCACATGGGCTTTCGAAATTTCAGAAAAAACTTCGACAAAAACTACTGCCTCTGATCCGGGGAAAATATATGTATAAATGAGGCATAAGTTCATAGCTTCACTGGCGACACTCTTTTATATCAGAGTGACTAACATAATACTCCCTCCCGATCTGAATAAATTGTCGCTGGCTATACCTACAAGTTATACGTGTTAAGTTGTATACTTCCTACAATTTAAACGGGTCAAGAGTAAGAGCATCACTAGTAGAGCCCTCAAACCCTCAAATGTTTAAGGGTTGAGAATTGGCATTTTTTGGCACTTTTAAGGGTTGAAAAACAGGGGCAAAGACTAGAACCCTCAAACCCAACCCTTATAACGGAATATTCTAGGAATATGCCAATCAGAATTTTTTTTTCCTTTCCCCTTCTTCCTCCTCTCCTCTGGCCAACTGCCCCGCCGCCCCAGCCCTGCCCTGCCGTCGCCCTGGCCGTCGCGCCTCCCCAGCCCGCCCCAGGCCGCGCCGCCCCGTGCCGCCTCCGTGCCGCCCCGTGCCGCCACAGGCCGCGTCGCCCCGTGCCGCCACAGGCCGAGCCGTCCCAGGCCGCCGCCGCCCCAGGCCGCTCCGCCCAGGCCGCGCCGCCCCGTGCCGACTCCGGCCGCGCCGCTTGGCGGCGACCACCGAGGCCACCGGCGCCGGCAGGCTCGGGACGGGCGGCTGCTGGGCCGGCGCGGGCGTCGCGGAGGCGGGGGATGGGGCCGTGCCACGGGCGGGGCGAGGGAGGAGGCGGGCGGCGGCTCCATGGCGCGCGGCGGCCGGCGGAGGCGAGCTTGGCGGGCTGACATTTCCCTCCCGCGCGTTCACAGTGGAGGAGTACGGGTTGGGGTCGTTTCCCCTCTCCAACCCTCACTTCTACAGGTTGGGATGAGGTTTGAGGGTTGGACCCTCAATTTTTTTTGAGGGTTTGAGGGCTCTAGTCTACGGGATTTTTCGCTCTGAAACTGTAAAAAAGCGGTTGGATGAGGGTTTGAGGGCTCTACTAGACATGCTCTAAGAGCTTCCACCGGCGGCTCTCAAAGCAGCTCAAGGCCCATTGGGGTGCTGGACACGAAATTCTTCCCCACAGGCACCTAAAGTCTGTCTGACACCCCGACCAGGCTCCAACTTTGGAGGCCCTCTCGGGGGTGCCGGACAGTGGCCGGTTAGTCGCTCCGACAGGTGGAGACTGCCTGCCAGTGACACGAGGAAGGCAGAGCGGCCGGTCAAGCAGAGTAATGGGTTCGCCGATTTCCAAGACGCCTGCAGCTTTACCACGCGCCGTCGTGTGGCCTATCTACGTGTCACCGACATTGATGTGGGCGGTGCCTCGGTCGCTTCGCCTGCCCACTGCCCCCCTTTTATAGCGCCATGCTTCTGCACCGGCCGCTATTCCCTTCCCCGCGCTTGCTTTGGCCACCTCTCGCTCCCCCTCCATTGCAGATGGCGCACAATGATGAGGCCGGGGGCTCGAATGCCAGCGACGAGGTCTACCGCGACCACAGCCTCGTCACCGACGAGGCGTGGCTGTTCGAGCGGTACAACCTGTACGTGTCGATCGACTACCGCCTGACGAAGAAGTGGCGGTTGAGCCCCGCTGGCCGTGTCGTCCCGCCGCTGCCCCAAGGCCGGGAGTTCAACTTCCGCATCCTCGAAAGGCGGGAGAGGATGACGGCGGAGCAGCGGCGCCACCCCTACAACGCCGCCACCAACTACACGGCGTGGTTCAACCGCTTCCGCAAGAAGAGGGAAGTCATGCTCGAGATGCGGGACGGCACGCAGCGCCGCAAGGCGTGGTGGCGTAGCCGGACCCTGGAAGGTGTGCTCACCTGGGACGCCGACGGCGATGGAGAGACGCCGGGGTAGACCGCGGCGCTGCTTCTCTCGGCCAGTGACCCCGTGCCGCCGCCGCACCTTCCAGTCAACCCTGACGACTGCCCGGGCTACCTGCGATGCGCGCGTCGCTGGAACAGTAGCCTGCGGTGCCATGGCGGCCAGCGCAACAACCGCCACTCGAAGACACGGGCGTCATCTACCTCCCCAATGACTATTAGAGGGCGGCTAGGGTTAGGGCGACGACGAATTAGACAAATTTCATTTGAATTTCTGTAAAATATGCCCGAATTTGAATGAAATTTGCCTATTTAGTTATGTTTTGTCAAATTTAAATTATGGACGCATTTTGATATGAGAACTGCCGGTGGGGAGGCGACCAGAAAATGATCGGACAGGTGACCGGCACAACCGTGTCCGCTTTGGGTGATGCCGGACCAAATTTGAGTCACGAGATACTCTAAGTGAATTCGGTCTACGCATCTTTGAAACAGAAACACAACAAAATGATACGGTCTCTTTTGTCGATCATAGCAACCTACTCTCCACGATCAGTTGCGAGTTTTTTTTGCACAAGCTGGTACGACCGCAAGAGTTAGGACGTGTTCGGTTCTGGAACTGGGGGGGACGGAATGGCATGGTTCCATTCCGAGGGAATGGAACAGTTCCGACCCCGTGTTCGGTTCGGCAAAAAACAAGGAACGGAATGGTTCCATATTGTGTTCGGTTGGAGGAACCGGACGGAACGGAATAGCCATAATCATGCTTATAATGCTAATAATTTGAGTTTAACTTTAACCTTTCGTCTAAAAATTGTAATTAATGGGCTAAAAATAGCCAAAAAAAAATAGCCACCGCCGCCGGACGAGCTCCCCACCGGCCGCGCTTGAAAGGATCATATGGCCACCTAGAGGGGGGGTGAATAGGTGCTACTCCAATTTTTAATTCTTTTTCGATTAAGGCTTGACACAAAGGTAAATTCTCTAGATATGCAACTAAGATGAATTTACCTATATGACAAGTTAAGTCTAAATAAGATAAGATACAAGTAGTAAACAACGAGAAAGGAGTAACCGATCGGGAAGCACGTGGAGACAAGGATGTATTCCCGAGTTCCTCCTTTTTAGGGGAGTACGTCTCGTTGGAGGGGTGTGAGTTTTAAACTCAAGACGCCACAAATGGCCTCACCCTATTCTCCGATGAACCTCGCACAAAAGCTCGGTCCACCTTCCACTATCGGAGTCCTTCAAGGCGGAATCCGGAGCCCTTACAACAAGCTTGGAGCACAACCCACAAAAGGATTGGGAGCTCCCAAGCACCACAGCTTCACTACACAAAAGTAGCAAGCAAGTAAGTACAACAAGATGCCTAGGTTTTCCTAGTGGAAATCCTAGGCTCAAATCCCTCAAGTGAATGAGGGGGAAGTTAAGAACTGCTTGGTGAAGATGTAGATCCGGGCCTTCTCCTTCAATCCTCCAAGTATGAGTGAGTTTGGTTGGAGGGATTGGGAGATCTAAAGAATCTTGAGCTTGCAACAATGGTGTTCTTCTCTGTGTAGGCGAGCTACTTGTACAGTGGTGGATGAAGGGGTATTTATAGACCTCTTCAAAATATGGCCGTTGAAGAGGTAAATGTCGATGCAGTGCAGAGAAGATCCGGTCTTGGGGCCGGCCAAAACCGGCTGGGGGGCCGGACCACCACCAGAGCCAACCGACCTCTAGGCCGGCCAAAACCGGCTGGAGGGCCGGCCTGGACACTGGAGAGGCCTGCCTGGCACATAAGCCAAACCGGCCTTGGGTCCGGCATAAACCGGCCTGGGGGCCGGCCTTGCTCCCGAGCGAACCGGCCCTGGGACCGGCCAAGACCGGCTGAGAGGCCGGCCTGCCACACGAGCGATCCGGCCAAGGGGCCGGCCAAAACCGGCCAGGAGGCCGGCCAGGCACCTGAGCGATCCGGCCAAGGGGCCGGCCAAAACCGGCCAGGAGGCCGGCCAGGCACCCGAGCCATCCGGCCATAGGGCCGGCCTAAACCGGCTGTGAGGCCGGCCTGGGCACCTGAGCCAAAAGCACTTCTTCTCCCTTCACGCCACCCTTTTCGATACCCGGTATTTCTTCCTTTTTGCATAGTAAGAGATCCACTAATATCATTTGAAGTATATGGTCATATTTCCTGTAGACACTTAGCGGTGTGTTAAAACTTCCAACTGTTGTGATCAAACATTAAAACAAGATTAACGGACAATGTCCTTTCAATCTCCCCCTTTTTGATGTTTGATGACAACACAAGGATTTGCAAAAAGGTATCTCAATTAAGCATGGCAAAGTTTTTGAGGGAAGCTCCCCCTTAAACTTATAAGCCAACAAGGTATACAAGAATATAAGCTCAAATGACAACTTGGAGCAAGTACAATATATGGACTATGTGAGTAAGGGATATGTGACAATTCTCACCATAGATATCATAAGTGTGTAGAGCAATTTTCTCACCATAGGCTTCAAATAGATATAATCTTGGAATAGAATCACTTTGTAATGGACTTCAAAGTAATCGAGGATAAACCGGGGAAGTCCTTACAATAACATAAGAAGGTCCATATAATATCCTTACAATAACCATGACATAAGTTCCATAGTACACCACAAATAGAGTTCACTTAAAAACTCAAAACAAGTTCGATGCAAATAAAACACGGGAAATATGAAAGCGCAAATGGATGCAATGCAATGCAAATCCCCGGAGAATTCTCTCCCCCTTTGGCATCAAGACACCAAAAAGGAGAAAGTGCAGTGAATGTCCATGGTCACTCATCTTCATCATACGCATCGTCCTCCTCCTCATCATCATCAGCATCAATCTCAGCATCATGAGCAGCGGCACCGGAGCTAGACTGACCAGGGTCGCCGTCCTGCCAATACGGTGCAAGAGAGGATGCATCATCACCAAACCAGTAGATGTACTTGTTCTGGGCCATGTAGGTGTTCTCAGAAACTTCAGCGGAGCTAGATGAATAATTGACACCAAGTTTGTCCATGATGGCACGCTGATGGCGGCTGGATGCTTTCTGCTTCGTGTAAGACTTGTAATCAGATTTCCTCTTCTGTGCAAAGAAACAGTTCATCCTCTTGAGTGCTGCGACAAGGCCACCCTTGTGCTGAGAATCATCATCAACAACCGGAGCATCACAAGGAGGCGGAAAAACAGGAGCATCCGCAGGCAAAGCACGAAGACCAACAAGTGGAGGGGAAAACAGCTCATACGACTGTACAACTTCTTCAGGCAGCTTGGTATTGATAAGAGTCTGCAGGAGTGAACAATAGATGGGAGCCCTGCACTTAACCACCACAACCTGCATCTCTTCCCAAAGGTAATCAAGCACATCAATTCTCTTCTTCCTGAGATAAAGATCATAGATGTGATGAAGGCAATTACACATCCGCTCACGAACAAGACACTTCTCTCCAAACTTGCTGGCAAGACAGTTCCTCAGGATGGTGAAAACCATTCTCCAAAAAGGATACATATGAGTCACATTGGGAATTTTGTCACGAAGCCCTATCCCTGGAGGGTAGCAATGGTGGATAGCACTCTCAGCTGGAAGAAGCTTCTAAAGATGGAGACGGACATACATTGGGCAAAAGGGCAATTCCTCAAGACCAAATAGTGCTCCAAAATCAGCCAAGGTGGAGGAACACTGAGTATCTGCACTCATCCATGTCAAGGTCTTCTTACCCCGCTCTTTGGTGAAAACAACAGTGGCATAGAATTGCTGAATTAAGTCAGGAGAGTATGGCGTGTTGACAGTCATAAGCTTAGAGATCTGATGAAAGTCCATAATATCCATCACAAGAGGCCAAACTTCTCTACACTAAGCAAGATTGAAATACTCCACAGCAACATGCTTATTCTTTCGAATTGCTAAACGCTCATGAAAGATTTGCTGATGCAACTTGCAATAGAATCTAGGATCATCTAGGCATGTGGACTGAGGAAACTCATAAGGATTGAATTGCAAGCGAGCCATCTTGATCATACTAGGTTTTGCATCTACCCAAGTATCACGAACAGGTTCATCGGGGTTCACACAAGGCTATTTACCTTTCTTTGCCTTTGACTTCTTGACTGCAACCACTTTCTTGAGTTTCTTGGCCTTGGGCATGGAGGAGGACTCACCAAGGAAATCCTCATCAGCAACAATGTCATCTAGCCCATCAAATGTCTTGCTCTTGCCCATGCCAGCCCTGCTGGACTGAGGGAACTCCGCCTCCCAATCATCTTCCCAATTGTCCATCTTCAAGAGGAGCTTCAAGGATCACCAACAATGGAGGAGATCTCCCCAAAACGACCACCAAGAGAGAAACTATGTGGATGGGGTGGAAGATCGGGAGAGATGATTCAGATCCGTGGAGAGAATGGAGGAGGGAGGGGCTCAAAGTGTGGGGGAGGTGGAGGAGCTCGAGGTGAGGGAGAGGGCAGCCATGGAGGTGAGGCACGGGTGGGGTGGTGAAAGAAAACTGTTTGGGTCAGTTCCCCCCACGCGAGATAACATAACAACTGGACGCGCCGGCCCTGGAGCCGGCCTTGGCCGGGCGAGAGGCCGGGCAAGGGCCCGAGCCAACCGGCACTGGATCCGGCATATGCCGGCCGGGCGACCGGGCGAGGCACAGAGCCAGCCGGCCCTGGGACCGGCCTTGGCCGGGCGAGAAACCGGGCACGGACCCGAGCCAGCCGGCACTGGGACCGGCCTTGGCCGGGCAGGATGCCAGGCCAGGTGCAGGGAGGCATTTTCTTCTCCGAGCTGACCACTTTCTTGACTTTGACGATTTGAGCTCCAACCTCTGTGCCTTTTCAAATACCACCGAGCAAGAATACCACTGAGCAAGAATACCACTTGAGCAAACGTTGAGTGATCCGTCTTCAAGAAAATCCATTGAGCAACCTTTGAGAAGTCCGGGAGATGCAAACATGAAACATGATGAAATCTTCACACTTCCAATGGATAAAACCAGAAAATCCCAAATAGCAACATTGGAAGTGATGAGACATGGAAAACAACAAATATGCAATGAACACTCGAACAAGACTCAACTCTTCAAAAGAAGAGGGCGGTGGCCTAGGCCACCATATATGAGTGTATGTAGTGTGACACCGCGAAGATATATCTTGGGTTCACCGCCACTACTCGTCATTTAAGCTCACAATTCATAGAACGAATATAGAGATGCAAATGAGTTCTTACTATCGGCATAATGGGGGGAGGGATAGTCCAATGGATTAGGACCGCACTCCCCCTATGTCCATGCCTACATCCAAACCAAATTACTATTGTCTAATATGGGTAGGTATGCAAGAAGTCCACTAAGTCCAATTGCTTATGTCCACCACATTTAGTTCTCCTCTCAACTCCTTGAATCTTGCTTCACCAAGAGGCTTTGTGAACATATCGGCGAGTTGATGCTTGGTGTTGACATACTTGATTGCAATATCACCCTTCTCAACATGATCTCGAATAAAATGATACGGATCTCAATATGCTTGGTCTTCCCATGAAGTACCGGATTGTGAGCAATTTTGATGGCACTTTCATTGTCACATAAAAGAGGCACTTTGTCACAAATGACACCATAATCCTTTAAAGTTTGCCTCATCCATAATAATTGTGCACAACAACTTCCGGCGGCAATGTATTCGGCTTCGGTGGAGGACGAGGCCACACAATTTTGCTTCTTGGAAGACCAACTCACAAGAGACCTACCAAGGAATTGGCAAGTACCCGAAGTTGATTTTCTATCCATTTTGCAACCCGCCCAATCCGCATCCGAATAACCTACAAGATCAAAGCTTGTCCCATGGGGGTACCAAAGACCATAGTTAGGAGTATCTATCAAGTATCTTAGAATCCTTTTAACCGCGGTTTCATGACTTTCCTTAGGACTTGATTGGAATCTTGCACACATACCCACACTAAACATAATATCCGGTCTAGATGCACAAAGGTAAAGTAAAGATCCAATCATAGAACGATAAAGCTTGGGATCAACTTCCTTACCCTCGGATCTAAGTGTAGATCCGCCTTGGAGTCCATGGGAAACTTATATGGCTTGGCATTGTTCATATCAAATTTCTTGAGCATGTCTTGAATATACTTGGCTTGACATAAGAATGTTCCTTCTCTCCATTGGTGGATTTCAAAGCCAAGAAAATACTTCAATTCTCCCATCATGGACATCTCAAATTCCTTGGTCATTAGCTTAGAGAATTGATCACTAAATTCATGGTTAGTAGAACCAAAGATAATATCATCAACATATATTTGGCATACGAAAAACTCTCCATTTATCCTTTTTGTAAAAAGGTGGGATCGATTACCCCAATTTCAAAACCACGGTCTACTAAGAACTCCTTGAGATGATCATACCAAGCACGTGGAGCTTGCTTGAGCCCATAAAGAGCCTTATGTAGTAAGTAGACATGGTTAGGAAATTTAGGGTCTTCAAAACCCGGAGGTTGTTTCACATACACTAATTCACTTAGTGGACCATTTAGAAAAGCACTTTTAACATCCATTTGATATAAGGTAATGTTATGAGTAGATGCATAGGCAATCAATAAACGAATAGATTCAAGTCTAGCAACGGGGGCATAAGTTTCACCGTAGTCGACTCCTTCGATTTGGGTGTAGCCTTGTGCAACCAATCTTGCTTTGTTGCGAATGACTTGACCATGTGAGTCTTGCTTGTTCTTGAATATCCACTTGGTTCCAATGACATTATGTGATGTGTCTTTGGGTCTTTCAACTAATGACCATACTTTGTTGCGCTCGAAATTGTTCAATTCTTCATGCATGGCCGCAACCCAATCCATGTCTTCAAGAGCATCATATACCTTGAGAGGTTCTAAGCTAGACAAACAAGAGACATGACCACAAAAGTTAGATAATTGATTACGTGTGGACACACCCTTACGAATACTCCCAAGGATATTCTTTGAAGTGTTGTAGATGATCCAATGTTGATGCACGCCGAATGACTCGGCGTTCTATGGCTTGACCAATTGTTTCACCAACACGAACATCTTCATCATTTCCTTCATCTTGTTCATGGTCAACCCGAAGTGGAGTTCTTGGAGATGGGGGTTCATCATGTTCTTGTTCTCCACTAGAGTTGGGTGGGTCTTGACCATTATCTTGCTCATGTGGATGAATATCATGATCTTGTTCTTGTATAGCTTGTTGATCAATTGTTGAGGTGGATGGTTCAACTTGAGTAGAACTTGTTCCTTCTTCTTGAGTGTCAATAATAGGTTCTTCAATAGGAATAAGTTCCCCTATGCCCATAGTTCTTATGGCTTGAGATGGAGGTACATCACCTACATCATCATGATCAATATGCTCCGCTTGGGAGCCATTATCCTCGACAAACTCCACATTCATAGATTCTTCAACACATCCGGTGGATATGTTGTAGACCCTATAAGTATGGGAGTTTGCGGCATATCCAACAAAATACCATCAAAAGTTCTAGATTCAAATTTAGCAATTGGGCAACCTTTAATGTAAACATGGCATTTGCATCCAAATACGCGAAAGTAAGAGACATTTGGCTTTTTACCGTAAGGAGTTCATATGGTGTCTTTTTCATGAGAGGACGAAAGAAGAGCCGGTTTGAGTAGTGGCAAGCGGTATTGATGGCTTCGGCCCAAAAGTTGTATGGGGAATGAAATTCGGCCAACATAGTTCTTGCCATATCAATAAGAGTGCGGTTCTTCCTTTCGGCGACACCATTTTGTTGGGAGTATAAGCAGCGGAATATTGGTGTTGAATGCCCTCCCCACTTAGGAAATCATCCATAGTGTAATTCTTGAACTCCGTACCATTGTCACTTCTTATTGCCAAAATCTTGGAGTCATATTGGCGTTGAACTAAGGTTGCAAAGTCAATGAATATCTTTTGAGTTTCACTCTTCCTCTTGATGTAGAAAGTCCAACAATATCTTGTATAATCATCCACAATCACCAAACAATATTTCTTGCCACCAAGACTATCATATGTGGGAGGCCCAAAGAGATCCATATGAAGGAGCTCCAAAGGCCTCTTAGTGGAGATAATGCTCTTCTTGGGGTGATTCTTTTCATGCATCTTTCCGGCTATGCAAGCACTACAAGGACGATCTTTGGAAAAATTAACATCGGTTAGTCCTACCACGTGTCCACCCTTCACAAGAGTTTGCAAATTTCTCATACCGACATGGCCTAGCCGGCGATGCCAAAGCCAACCCTTGTCGGATTTAGCCATTAGACACGTGGCAATTTGAGTGGTCTCTTTCGAGAAATCGACCACATACAAACCGTTTACACGAAATCCAACAAAGGCTACTTTAAGAGATTGAGTGAAGAGGATGGTCACGTGGTGTTTATTAAAGATAACGGTGTAACCGACATTGCATAATTGACCAACGGAAAGTAAATTATATGAAAGGGATTCAACAAGAAGGACCTTCTCAATGGATAACTCCGGAGTGATCACTACCTTGCCATATCCCAATACCTTAAGTCTTGCATCGTTCCCGACGGTGACATGAGAGAATGTGAGTAATTGTTTCAATAGGCCCTTTACTAATTCTTTGCTTCCGGTCATGTGAGATGAACACCCACTATCAATGAGCCATGAAGATCCACCGGAAGAAAAGTCCTACAAGAATCAAGTCTTTGTTTTAGGTACCCATTGTGGAATGGGTCCTCTTTTGTTAGTCACAAGGGTCTTTGGAACCCAAATAGCATAGTGATAATCATCTCCATATGAAGTGCCAACATATTTAGCAAAAACACAACCATTTCTAGATTTCATAAGAACATATGAAGGGTTGTATTTTCCCGCAAAGTCATTGTGAGTGGCATTGCCCCTTGTGGCATCACTACTCGCAATGGTAGTCTCCTTTGCTTGTGCGGGCTTGGCCTTCTTCTTGTTCTTGTTCTTCTTTTTCTTCTTGGCAACATAACCAAGGCCCTCTTTCCCTATGTGTGGCTTTTGCGCTTGCAAGAGCTCATAAAGAGGTTTCTCACCTTGAGGGCTAGAGGCCTTGGCAAGCTCATCCTTCAACCTAGCATTTTCCTCAATGACATTTGCATGATCACAAGAAGAAGTAGAGGAACTAGGTACATCAATTTTAGTAGATTGTATTTGAAGTTGTTCAAAAGACTTGGTGAGAGTAGAGTGTTCACTCTCCAAGGCCTTGTGAGCCTTGGTGAGCTTCTCTAGCTCATCGGTTAGTCTATTATGACCAACACCAAATACGACCTTTTGTTTCTCTAAAACTTGTATTTAGCAATAGCATGGTCACGTTCTTTAATGATTTTAGAAAGAGTTTCATTTTGAGATTCATCAAATTCTCAAGCTTCTCTCAAGAGAAACTCGAAGCTCATGCTCTTCCTCAATAGCCATGGTAAGGGAAGCGATCTCATTAGCATTTTCTCTTTCAAGTCTCCCCTTTTCTTCAAGGAGATCTTGTGCCATGCCATATTGATTCATAAGAATCTCAAGCCGAATCTTGCATTCACCTTGCAAGTTAGTCATCAAGAAATCCAAAGCAACATTTTCTTCCTTAACTCTAAGACTCATAAGTTCATGTATTTCATTCATAGTCTTAGAAGGAGGGGAAGATGATACCTCGGAGAGTTTGGCCATGAGACACGTAGCGGATTTGGTGGTGACATTATCATTGGGGGATTCAAAGAGAGAAGGGGTTGTCGATGAAGCAATGGCTAAAGCGGCCACTCCACTTGTGGTTGTTTCTTCTTCATCACTCTCCTCCCCGGACATATATTCTTCTCTTGCCACCAACACCTTGGAAGGTGCTTCTTGTTGGAGATGAACTTCTTGAAGTAGGCTTCATGGGAGAAGACTTGAAGCTTCCTTGAGAATGAGTCTTCCTCCATGTTCTTCACGGTTCTCATAAGGGCATTGGGCAACATAGTGAATTTATCTTGACAATTGAAGCAAGTCTTCATTTTTGGGTTGCCCTCCTTGTAACCAATTGATTTGTACTTTTGATCCACATGAGCTTTAGCTTTAGATGGATTCTTCCAAAAGGTCTTTGCCAGAGCCACATAATCTCTATGAGCACTCATGAGTTCCTCGGGTGCCAAGTAACTTCCCTCTTCATGATCTTGGTCTTCATCTTGTTCCACCACCTTGGCCTTCAAAGCAAGTGAGGAACTTTGGGCCATTCCAAGAGCTCGGGCACGAGAGTCTCTAGCAATTTGGGCTTGGACCTTGTAAGATTGCATCTCTTGCATGACTTCATTTGAGGTCAAGGTGTCATAGTTGTGCTTTCCTTGGAGACTCTTCAAGTCGGCCTCTTCAAACGGCATGAGGGCATTCACATACTTCCTCTTGATGTAAGTATCATCCACATGTTTAGCACCAAGGTCTCTATATGCGGAAGCAAGAGCCTTGAGCCTTTGATACATCTCCTCATGAGTTTCATCATCTTTCTTGTAGAAGCCTTCAATTTGATTGCTCATGGCTTCATATCTATTTCTCCTCATGCTATCATTTCCAACGAACACCTCCGTGAGGGAGCCCATGCTTCCTTGGCGGTGGTGCAATCTTCAATGTGATGAATGTTCTTCTCACCCACCGCAACACGGATCACATCAAGAGCGGTGGCATTTAGTTGAGCTTCAACTTCTTCTCGCCTTGTCAAATCATTTTCATCCACCGCCTTGTATCCATCTACAATGATCTTCCAAAGACCTATGCAACCACTTTTCAAGTGAGATTTCATAGAAGATTGCCAATGGTAAAAGAGGATGCATTAAGACTAGGTGGAGCTCCTCTTAAGTGATAGGAGGATGAGGGATAGGTAGGTCGGGAGAGTAGCAAAAGGAACTCTAGCATTTCTCCTTCCCATTAGGTGTTTTAGATGGGGATTCATTTTTATTTTGGTCCACCCCCGGATCCCCTTTATCCTCGTTCTCCTTTAACTCCACTTGAGGAATCTCCAGAGAAGGAGGTGATGCGGTTACCTTTGCTTCCGAGAGTTTTGCTATCATTTCACGCAACTCATCCATTTTGGTTTCCATAGAGGTCTTCAAGTTAGTGAAGTCCTCCATGGAAACCGAAGTGGCCGGAAGAGCAAGAGGGTTCCCATCGGCATCGAAGGCCATATTTCTCTTAGGCGGTTAAGCCCGAATAAAGAGCCGAGGCTCTGATACCAATTGAAAGGATCGTATGGCCACCTAGAGGGGGGGGTGAATAGGTGCTACTCCAATTTTTAATTCTTTTTCGATTAAGGCTTGACACAAAGGTAAATTCTCTAGATATGCAACTAAGATGAATTTACCTATATGACAAGTTAAGTCTAAACAAGATAAGATACAAGTAGTAAATAACAGAAAGGAGTAACCGATCGGGAAGCACGCGGAGACAAGGATGTATTCCCGAGTTCCTCCTTTTTAGGGGAGTACGTCTCGTTGGAGGGGTGTGAGTTTCAAACTCAAGACGCCACAAATGGCCTCACCCTATTCTCCGATGAACCTCGCACAAAAGCTCGGTCCACCTTCCACTATCGGAGACCTTCAAGGCGGAATCCGGAGCCCTTACAACAAGCTTGGAGCACAACCCACAAAAGGATTGGGAGCTCCCAAGCACCACAGCTTCACTACACAAAAGTAGCAAGCAAGTAAGTACAACAAGATGCCTAGGTTTTCCTAGTGGAAACCCTAGGCTCAAATCCCTCAAGTGAATGAGGGGGAAGAAGAACTGCTTGGTGAAGATGTAGATCCGGGCCTTCTCCTTCAATCCTCCAAGTATGAGTGAGTTTGGTTGGAGGGATTGGGAGATCTAAAGAATCTTGAGCTTGCAACAATGGTGTTCTTCTCTGTGTAGGCGAGCTACTTGTGCAGTGGTGGATGAAGGTGTATTTATAGACCTCTTCAAAATATGGCCGTTGAAGAGGTAAATGTCGATGCAGTGCAGAGAAGATCCGGTCTTGGGCCGGCCAAAACCGGCTGGGGGGCCGGACCACCACCAGAGCCAACCGGCCTCTGGGCCGGCCAAAACCGGCTAGAGGGCCGGCCTGGACGCTGGAGAGGCCTGCCTGGCACATAAGCCAAACCGGCCTTGGGTCCAGCATAAACCGGCCTAGGGGCCGGCCTTGCTCCCGAGCGAACCGGCCCTGGGACCGGCCAAGACCGGCTGAGAGGCCGGCCTGCCAGACGAGCGATCCGGCCAAGGGGCCGGCCAAAACCGGCCAGGAGGCCGGCCAGGCACCTGAGCGATCCGGCCAAAACCGGCCAGGAGGCCGGCCAGGCACCCGAGCCATCCGGCCATAGGGCCGGCCTAAACCGGCTGTGAGGCCGGCCTGGGCACCTGAGCCAAAAGCACTTCTTCTCCCTTCACGCCACCCTTTCCGATACCCGGTATTTCTTCCTTTTTTCATAGTAAGAGATCCACTAATATCATTTGAAGTATATGGTCATATTTCCTGCAGACACTTAGCGGTGTGTTAAAACTTCCAAGTGTTGTGATCAAACATTAAAACAAGATTGACAGACAATGTCCTTTCAGCGCTCCCGCCGGACGAGCTCCCCGCCGGCCGCGCACCCGGGCCTGGCCGCACTCCCCGCCGGCCGCCGCTGGGCCGCGTCCCCGCGCTCCCCGCAGGCCGGACGAGCTCCCGCGAGCCGCCGCCGCGCCTGCTTCCCGTGCCGCCGTCGTGCAGGACGGGACCGCTGCGGCCGGACGAGCTCCCGCGAGCCGCCGCCGCGCCGGCCGGACGAGCTCCCGCGAGCCGCCGCGCCTGCTTCCCGTGCCGCCGTCGTGCAGGACGGGACCGCTGCGGCCGCCACCCGCCGCCTCCAGTACTCGCCGGCCGATTCCAGTTAGGGAGAAGATGATTAGCTCGCGGGAGCTCGTGTGGTTAGCGATGTGTTCCGCGCGATCCGGCCGATTCGGCCGGATGAGTCCATTCCGCATCTTACAGGTATATTCCCTTCCTAGGAACGACTCGGTTCCGTTCCTCTGCCCAACCGAACACAGGAACGAGTGCTAGGAACGACTCGGTCCCGTTCCATTCCTGCTAATTCTGGAACCGAACACATCCTTAGTTTTGCAAAATTTCCCGATCGAGTTAGGGTGTGTTCGGTTTTAGAACCGGGTAGAATGGAATGGAACGGTTCTGTTCCTGGGACTGATTCTGGTGTTCGGTTGGCAGATGGAATGGAACCAAGGCGTTCCTCGAAACCGAATATTCGGCCCAGATGCGGAACGCACCCGTCCGGCCGATTCGGCCGGACGAGGTGGAACCGAGCGCTAACCTCTCGCTAACCACGTCGCCTCGCGCCGCCGTTCCCGGACGTCCCCGACGAATCGGCGACCACCTCCAGCTCCGCCTCAGTCTCCTCTACTTCCCCGTCGAAGCACGCAAGCCAGGACGGACGGAATCGAGTATGGCGGCCTCTTCTTCTCCGCGGCCGGCGAGGGCTCCGCCGCCCGATTCGCCGCCACCTGACCATCTCCGGCCTCCCCGACCAACTCATCGCGTTCATCGTGAGCTGCCGGTGCTCCCGCACGTCTTTCCCCTCTCCCTTCACCTCTGTAGCGCCGCCCCGCCATTCTCCGACGAGCGCCGCCGCGCGGATGGTCGCCGGTGTCGTGCCGGTGGCCATTTGGTCACGCCGCCGCCTCTAGCAGGTGCGCCAGGGTGAGGCGCATCACGCCCGCATCCACCCCGCGACGCGCGCGTGCTGGTTTCGCCGGAATCGAGCTCCCGGTGAACTGCAGTGCTGGCATGACGTCATGCTGACGTCATCACGGGCCCAGCTGTCAGCCTCTGGTTAATACTGGATTCATCCCATTCCATTCTCATCTCATTCCAAAAAGAACACAAAAATGGAATGGTTCCGTGACAATTTTGTGTCCAAACCGAACACACGGATGGAATAGTTCCGTGACAGTACAACCGAACACACCCTTAGAGTTTCCTTGCACGGCAAATTTCAGCGGCTCCTTTCGCCGCATTGAATGTTGACCGGTCGTTCTCAATAGGGTTTGCTCCCCGAGACGGTTGACACTTCAACATGCATCAAACAGCATTAACTACAATCTAGCTAGGCCTTTTGCTGTTCAACCAGCCGGCCAGCCGCTCGCATGTGGCAGCTCGCTCGCCTTGGCAATGGCGTCTCGATGGGCAGCTGGAATCTCTGACACTGCCACAGCAACATATGGGGTTAGCTGCTCCTTAACCTGTTCATCCATAATATAATCCCTAAGCTGCATTAGACCTAACGATAACCACAACCACGAGCACGAGAGCTCTGACCGATCCAGCTAACTACACTACTCCACATTGATCTTCCATGTTGGACAATGTTAATCTATAGAAGTCCACTGTGCCTTCACTTGTCTCATGCTAGTATACAGTATTACCCAATAATGGGAGGGCGGCGGTGTAGGCAGGAAAGTTAATTATCATGGCTCCAAAAGGTGTACTCGCATCGATCGATCGTCCTGGTTGTTGATCGACGGCCCCTCCAAAGATTCCCCACCTAGATTAGATATCTCGGCTTAAACAGAGACAGTCAAACATGCCATCTCTAATCTGATGAGCAAAGATCTGACTTTTAACTAGTAGCTTAATAGTTGTAGTAGCATGTGAGAGACGACATGCATGTTACGTGGAGCCAGATCTAGCAAGGCATGCCGATCGTTGGAACCGCTTTTAACTTCTTATGCCGCCTGTTTTGTGGACAGATAGATATGCTTCACAACAAGGAAAACAGATATTTACGAGTTGTTATCAAAAAACCGTGACTTTGAAGCAAGAATTTCGAAAAACCACGACTTTGACGTGGGATCACGTAAAACCGCGAGTTTGATGTATAGTGTTTGCAATTTCCAAACATTCGACTCTAAACGTGAATTGACACTCGAACTGACTAGCGGGACCCACCCGTCAGGGCTGACGTGGCAAGAATTTAGTCAATTTGCTGACATGGACATGGTCCCACCTGTAAGGCCAATTAAAAGAAATCAAAATATCTAAAAGAAAAATAAAAATAAAAGGAGGAACGGAGTCGAGCACGGGCGACGACCGCCGCCTCTCCCGACCTCGGGCCGCGGCGAGGCATGGGCGGGCGAGCTCGAGGAGGGAGGCCGCGTCGCGCCCGGACCGTCGCCAAGCCCGGCCGCGCGGCGCGCGCCGCACCGCCGCCAAGCCCGGCAGCGCCGCCGAATCCTCCGGCCGCATGCCGCGCCGCCGAATCCCCAGCCTCGCGCCGCACGGCACTTCCCCCGGCCTCGCGCCCTACGGCGGCCTCGACTGGGCGCCACCAAGCCCGGCCGCGCCACCATACGGCCGCCTCGCGTGAGATGGGCGGGGGAGCTCGCGCCGGACCGCCGCCTCTCCTCGAGCTCGCCCCGGCATCCTCCGTTCTGGGAGTAGCAGAGCAGCGGGGGCGGCCATGGGCACAGGCCGTGGCAGCACCCCGATGGCTGGGCGGCGGCAGCGCCCCGATGGCTGGACGACGGCGGCCATGGGCACGGGGCGGAGGAGCGGCAGGGGAGCAGTAGAGCAGCCGACGGCGACCATGGGCACCGGCTGCGACGACGCCCCGATGGCTGGGCGACGGCGGCCATGGGCATGGGGCGTAGGAGCGGTAGGGGAGCAGCAGAGCAGCCGGCGGAAGCCATGGGCACCGGCCACGGCGGCGCCCGATGGCTGGGCGGAACCGGCGGCAGCCTTTTCCTTTAGGATTTTCTTTTCTTTTTTTTAGCAATTTTTTCTTTAGAAAAATAATTGCACTGTGCCACATCGGCCCGACAAGTGGGACACACACGTCAGCCGTCCAGTCAACGTGCCACGTCAGCCTGACAGGTGGGTCCCACACGTCAGTTCGAGTGTCAATTCGCGCTTAGAGCAAAATCTTTGGACATTGCAAATTCAGAACACCAGACCTGCGGTTTTACGTGATCCCACGTCAAAGTCGCGGTTTTTTCGAAATTCTTGCTTCAAAGTCGCGGTTTTTTGCTAACAACTCGATATTTACCGAAATGATATTTGCATCAGGGAGAGAGGAGCATGTACAAGACATGATATTTTGTGAAGCGGTGACCATACACCAAATTTTATCTGAAGTACAAAAGTACAGAAAGAGTAAATTCCACTTTTCACACTCTAGTTATGCATATGTAATACCAGTTACATATCTAGCAAATAATTGTTTAGAATACCTATTATAGAAACTTTGGAACATATTTTTCTGATTCATTTTCGTTGTGCAAGGTCCGAGGGTGATGATTGAGACTCAAAAGGCAGGACAACAACGTGAAATTGAGCAGATGGTGAAGAGAAGGCTTGACATTATCATCGATAGCGCCCTTCAATCTATACATATTTTGACGCAGTTCTAAGATGCCGGTCTATTCTAACTAAATATGCAAAATGACAATATAAGATAAACCGTGTTATATATAGTGTGTATAGTGTTATGCAAAATGGGTAATAAGTTTCACAAATGCGAAACTGCGAGGTAAAAGTGGAATTCAATCTCACAAAAATAAACACATGGAAGGGAGAAAATGGGTAATAAGTGTTAGAAATGTGCAACCGTGAGGTAAAAAATGAAATTTAATCTTACAAAAATGAACACATGGAAGGGAGAGAGGAGCACAAGGCATGATATTTTGTGAAGCGGTGATCATACACCAAATTAAATCTGAAGTACAAGAGCCAAACTATATTAGGATTAGCTGAATAAGTACTTGTTTGTCTGCAAACAGCATTACATAACAAAATTTGACACCGCTAGCTCACACTGCCACATCATATAGTCCAAAATCCCACTCCTAACCTTTTGGAAGGGAATCCTGGTATAGTTAACTACGGAGCTTGAACATCCATTCTCCAGAGAATGAAATAATTTGCATCACCACCTCCATCACAAGTTTAAATTGACAAATTACTTTTCAAACCTAATTTTAGTGGATTTTAATTGGTAAATATTTTTTTGGAAACTGATGCCCCATCCAAATAATATATATCAAAGTTGCCAAGCTTCCAAAAGATAACATTTGATTTCAGAATACCAAACTTAAAAGGTTCTCCATTGTGGATTAACTTAGTAGCTACATCATGTTAATAGATTTTTCCCAGCTAGATGTAGTTGATGCATATAGAGGCATATTTGGAGGCACCGATGCAAATCTCACTCTGGAAGAGAAGACATGTCAAGGCCAGAAAACATCATTTTGCCTCTTAAAACTACCCTTATTTACCAACAGCGTCATACAGTCTTACTAAAAAGGACACAAAACAGAACGCGGTAAATTAACGGTTACTACGATTAAACAGAGCCTTACTTCTCCGCGCCCGAATCCTAGTGCACCTGCGCTCAGAACGCGCAGATCTCGCCGGCGGCCACTGCCGCCGCCCCCTTGCGCGGGCACAGGGAGACGACGCCGCTCATTGTGTTCTTGCAGTGCGCGATGGCGCCCTCAATGGCGCTCTGAAGCTCCTCCATAGACGAGGACGACGCCGTCGACAGCGACACGGGACCGTTGCCAATGCTGCCCGACATGGCCGCCGCTGCTGCGGCCGGAACGTCGGGGAAGCCGATGCCGCCTGCGTCGCCGAATGAGAGCAACCCGGAGTGGTTCGGCGACGAGCGCATCGACGATGGGCAGCTCGCCGCGCACCGCTTCTGCCGCGGGAACCGGAGGTTCCCGGAGAACGAGTTGGAGTGCGCGTACTTGCCGCTCACCTCAGCCGCCGCCGGTGATGCGGCGGTGTGGTCGTCGTCGCCCCGCTTCTTCCGGATGGAGAAAGTGAAGGGCTTCTTGAAACCCTGCTGCTGCTGCGCCGGAAACTGCGGCTGAGGCTGGCTGCTCCCGTTGCTCTGGTTCTTCGGGATCTGGGACAGCTTATCGTACAGCGGCTTCACCTTCTTGGCGTACTTCTTGATCACCTCCTTGGCGAGAGACTTGTTGCCGGACGGCTTCTTGGCGGCCGCCGGCGCGCCACCGCGGTGGAGGAAGACGGAAGAGAAGCGGGTGGCGAAGGACGAGAGGTACTGCTTGCCGGTGCGCTTGGCTGGTGGGAGCCCGGCGAACGAGGCGTTTCCCCGCAGCAGGTTGAGGTGTCTGTCGTCGTCGGTGGCGGAGCTGGGGCGGGAGGAGCAGGGCGCGGAGTCCGGGAGCAGGAGGGCCTCGCAGTCGGCGGAGAAGGTGGACGATGTGCTGCCGTTGGAGTCGCGGGAAGTGGAGGTGGAGTCGGAGGCGGAGGCGGAGGAGGTGGACGCCGATGCCAGCAGCAGCGTGCGCACCATGGAGATGCGCGGCGACAGGTGCAGCGGCAGGAGCTGGCCCTTGTAGAAGAGGTCGTCGGCGGGGCACAGCTGGGCCGCCGACCGCTGCTTCGACGCCGGCGACAGCGTCACCGTGAACTCGAACTCCGACGACGACGCCGAGGAGGACGACGCCGGCGACGGGAACGACTTGACGCCCCCGTGGCCGGCTCCGTCCTTGGCTCTTGACCGTCCCATGGTTTTTCACAGCCCCTGCTGTGCTATGCTACGTTCATGGCGTCGCCGCTAGGCCACGCGGGGCGAGGAGAGGAGTGGAGGGACTGAGATCCCATGCCCCGCGTGAGGCAGGGCACAGTGTGACCTGAGGCACTCCATCCACCGTCCATCCAAATCCAACGGACTACAACTAGTCAACGACTTTTGGCACTGGTTTTGCTCGTTTGCTTCATCGTTCTCACGCGCGAGACGCAACAGACGGTGGGAAACAGAGGCTTGCACAGAGACTTCGCGGGCGGGAACTGCAGGGGGCTGCGCCGCCCTCGCCGCCGTCGGGAAGGGCGCCATGGGATCTCCGGCGGCGGCCACCGAATAAACGGCGCCGGTAATTTCGTCCGTCCCCACGGCCTTCTCATCCCCGCCTCGCTCCGACGAGCTCCTCGTCCCCGCCGTGAAGATCTCCGACGAGCCCGATCTCAGCTCCGTCGACCGCGTTCGCACTCTTGCGCCCTCTCCTCGACCGCGGTTCTCCCCTGTGACCACCCCAGCAACGAGCAGGTTAGTCCTCTGTAGAAACGTCCTTTGTATGTGTATACTTCAGAACTGAAAATTGTGCTTAATTGTTAGTTCATAACTGAAAATTTGAGGCATGTATTGTGCTGGAGTTTTTCAGTTCAATCCTACGAATTGTACTGAAAGAATTACCTTTATATATCTGATTGTGTGTTTCTTTAGCCTATATTGCCTCCATGTCATGAATTAATGTGAGGATTGATTGATGTGTTTTCTGTCTTATTTTACAGAATTCCTCCTGATTAGTGTGCTATGCAATTGTAAGTGTTGTGCATTTGCAAGTGTCCTGCAATGGAGGAAATTGACAAGGGGATGCCTCAAATTGGCATGAGGTTTAGAAACCCGGATGAAGCTTGGCTATTTTGGGTTGCATATGGAGGCCGCGTTGGGTTTGATGTGAGGAAGAGAAACAAACATGTAAGCAAGACGGATGGTCAAGTGACTTCATGCAGATTTGTTTGTTCCAGTGAGGGTATAACAAAGAAAGGGATAACAATGGATCATGAGCCAAAATGTGTTAGAGCTGAAACAAGAACAAGTTGCAAAACTATCATGATTATATCATTGGATCGAGTGGCAATGAATTACGAAGTCACAGATGTTGTGTTGGAACATAATCATTACCTTCAATTGCCACAAACATGTCACTTGATGACATCACAAAGGAAGATTTCTGAAGTACAAGCTTTTGAAATAGAAGCTGCCGAGGATTCTGGAATTATGCCCAAAGCTGCACATGAGCTTGCCTGTCGTCGAGTTAATGGCCCATTTAATCTCGGCTACACTTGTCGTGATCAAAAGAATTATTTGCGAAGCAAGCGGCAAAGAGAGTTGGCTTTCGGTCAAGCTGGTAGTATGTTGAAGTATTTTCGTGACAAAATGATTGAGAACCCATCTTTCCAATATTCTTTGCAGCTGGATTGTGAGGAAGATATAGCCAACATATTCTGGGCTGATGCTAAAATGGTTCTTGATTATGCACACTTTGGTGATGTTGTCACATTTGATACAATATTTGGCACAAACAAAGAATATAGGTCATTTGGTGTTTTTCTTGGACTCAATCAGTTTAGAGAAACCACCATTTTTGGTGCAGCCTTGCTATTTGATGAAACATCTGACTCATTTAAATGGCTTTTTGAGACTTTTCTAGCTGCACATAATGGGAGGCAACCTAGAACTATTTATACGGATCAAGATGCGGCAATGGGGAAAGCTATAAAGGAAGTCTTCACGGAATCATATCATGGATTGTGCACCTTTCATATAATGCAAAATGTTGTTAAACATTTATGTCCATTGAAGGGTGAAGAAAAAGATGAAGAGGAGGGTGAAGGTAGCGGTGAAGATGAAGAGGAAGAGTCTCATGTTATCACAGATTTTGGTGAATGCATGTATGGCTTTGAGGACAAAGTAGAGTTTGAAGAGGCATTTGACAATATGAGAAGTAAAGTGCACAAACAAACTTGGTTAGATAGTATCTACAAGTTGAAAGAAAAATGGGCTCAATGTTATATGAGAGACGTGTTCAGTTTGGGAGTGAGAAAAATGACGGTGCACAACCTCAAGTAAGAGTGGAGAAGGATGATGGTGTACAGTCTCAAGCAAATGTGGAGGTTCAAGAGAGCAACACGGTCATCAGTTACACACAACTGTTGATGGCTCCCCCTGGTGTTGTTTATGATGAAGATTGTTAGATAGTATTTTGGACATTTTGACTAGTCTTTTGGACAAAGATGACTATAGTATTTTGGATTTTGGGGACTGACTATAGTCTTTCATGGCCTAAGTGTACAAGTAGATTGGCCTAATTTATGTACTTCAAGGATTATATAAGAACAGATTGTTGTTGCCAAATTTGAGTTACTAATGCTCAAAGTTTGTATAAACAAAACCAATCTGTAGAGTAGTTTGAGCTGTTCGTATGTTAAGAATGTCCCAGAATTATTTTTGTAAGCTATGTGTGACAATGTGCTACAACTATGTGTGAAAATGTGGCAGAACTAGGTTGTGCAAAAAGAATCAGAACTATGTACTGCTAGATCAGTCAAAACTATGTGTCTCACTCACTGCCGGTTCATATTGTTTCTATTTATTTATTTCCCTGTCAATTTTCAACAAACTGAAGCCAAAATGCAGGCAAAGTGCTGCCAAAATTCAGTATGACTATTCAGATAAAATTGAGTACCATTCTGGTGCCAAATTGCTGCCCAGATTTAACCAAATAAACTGAAGATATTCAGATACATTTGAGTCAGGATTTCCATCACAATTCATTACATTCAAAGACTTGTGCACTACCAGATCAGTTGCTACACTACAAGATCAGGTGCTACACATAACGATGCCACAGTACATTGCAAATGCTATAGAAACTATCCAAATTGCAGCCAACATCAGATTGCTGCTTCAGGTTTTCTTGTCTTGCTTCCATCTTCACTGTCACTGCTCTTCTTCACTCTAGCCCGCAACAGGTTTGCTTCCAGCATTCAATCTGATAGAAAAATTCAGAAAATTCAAATTAACATCTAATAATTCAGACCAAAAACCGAAAAAGAATCGATCAAATTTCAAGGAACGGATTTTCTTTCCTCCGGCGATCAAATGTCGACGGAGCTGAGATCGGGCTCGTCGGAGATCTTCACGGCGGGCACGTCGCAGCGCTTCTCCGGGAACCTGAAGCCGACGGCGGCGCCCATCATCGGCCTCTCCAGGAAGCTGGGTCAGGGCGGCGGGCGGAGGAACCACCACAACCCCCCCGCGATGTTCCCCAAGAAGGCCAAGACCGGCGGCGGCGGGCGCAACCCGAGGCCCGCGGTTCCGGAGGACGAGCCCAGCTCCCCCAAGGTTTCTTGCATCGGGAAGGTGCTCTCCGAGCGCGAGAGGGCGCGCCGCCGGCCGCGCCCACCGCCGTCGGAGAAGGCGCAGCGGCCTCCCGGCGGCTGCTGCCCTGGGTTCGGGTTCTTGATGCGCCGCAGCCGCTCGCGGAAGGGCGCCGTGGAGAGCGTCGACTGGTCCCCGCCCCCCGCGGCGAGACGGAGGGAGGCGAAGGCGTTCGAGGCGGAGGAGGCCGACCCAGCGCCGGCGCCCGGGCTGGCAGGGGTGATGCGGTTCGCATCAGGGAGGCGGGCGCCGGATTGGGCGGCCGAGTCTGTTGCGTCTCGCGCGTGAGAACGATGAAGCAAACGAGCAAAACCAGTGCCAAAAGTCGTTGACTAGTTGTAGTCCGTTGGATTTGGATGGACGGTGGATGGAGTGCCTCAGGTCACGCTGTGCCCTGCCTCACGCGGGGCATGGGATCTCAGTCCGGACTGGAGAGGCGGGTCAGCAATGCGAGCTGAGGTGAGATGCGATGAGAAGGAAGAAAGGTTAAAACTTTTACGAGTCTCTGACGACTTTATGATTGGGAGGCGAGCCCTCGTGTTTGAGAAAGATGCCTATAAACCGTCAGTCACGTGGCAGGATGGCCTCCACAGCCGTTCGATCACACTTGCAGACCTCGATCAAAATGTTCAGAACACGGGATTGTTTTCTCTAATCACTGCTGAAACTGAGCTGTTTCTTCTGAAATCCTGGTAAAGTTTCTGCGTTTCAAATATTCAAAGGTACGGTTACTCCTGAAATTAAGTTCTTACTTGGTTTTTTATGGTATTCGGAAACAACTGACAAACCTGAAGCTTTTCCGAAAAGATAGGAAAAGCTGAAGCAGATACCCCATTTTTTCTTGGTCAATCATAGGCTAGGAGAACTGGTTAAATGTCACTGTACACGTTGAGAAGATTTTTGTCTAGATCTACTTTTATTGGTTTGAGATGGACTTAACATGATTATTTCGTACAACTGTACATGGGTTGAAAATTGAGGTGAAAGAGTGATTACTTGCGATTAATTGGTGGTATCTTGCAGTGTATCTTTTCCTTGTTTGGACAGATTTGTACACTTATGTCCGGTTCTACAGTAAATTAAAGTTGTATATTACACTGTACCAGCGGATGGTTTTCCTGAGTGTTCGTCATCCTTACCAAGATCTTTCATCGTGTCAAAGAGTTAGGTCATCAGTTACTCTAAAAGCAAGTGTTTGTTAGTTCAACTGATGAGAGGAAATGGGCATTTTTTTACCACCAAAGATGTTATTTCTTCTTTCATATAAGCTCTCATTTGCAACTCCGGTGAGCAACACGTGGGAAGGGCCGAAGGGGGTCACCCAGTCACCCTGCATGTTGCTGTTGCATGTGCATGTCCCCTTGACTGTCCTCTGTAGCCTAACCTTGCGCATGACAAGCTGATAATCATGCAGACATTGGCTAGTCGTTGCCGCTCTTGTCTAGCGTGTGCTTGATCAATCGCCAGCAAGCAATCATTTGTCAAGAACAAAAATCCGCTTGATAATGGTGAGTGTGATGTAATCTCTAAAAGAACTAAGCTCCCTAGGATTGGTGTCTTCTCCTTCTCCCACATGTCAACATCATGGTGGACCCCTCCTCTCTTTCTCCCACATGTCCACGCCATGTGGTCCCCATTCATTTATATTTATTTTTTTATACTTTACAGCTTTAAATGCAGTTTGAAACAAATTCTATTGGATGTGTACATATGTTGTACTTATATGCTAAATTTTTGGTGAAATAATTTTTTTACCATCTATAAAAAAATTGTGGTTGTAAAAAAAAGGAAAATAGCTCCATTTCCCCTCAAAATTACTCTTTTTGTGTGGACCAAAATACAAAAAAAAGCTTCTAGAGTGCGTACAACATACACGTAGTTGTACGTTTTATTTCAGAAAACTGAAACGTAAACACTTGTTTTGATTTATTTTTTAAAGAGTTGCGGTGAGTTCGGAGCTACCGATCTATCCAAGAACTCTCTTTTATCTCTGCCGTCACCGTCCATCATATCGTTACGCAGCCTATGCTACGCGACACCATTTCTCTCCCTCTGCCTCCCTCGAGCTGTATTCTACCGAAAAAAGTTTGCCCGTCTCTCCGCACACACCTCTGCCTCTGTCAATCACCAGGGACTATAGGGCACCTCCATTCCTGATGTCGCGTCTCAAGTCAGTTGTTAACTTGCACGCCACCTGCGCTCCCCTCTGGTGGTCACCCAAGGCCAGTGAGCTAAAAGAATTCCTACAACCCTCGCAGTAGTTGCACATGAACACCTATGTCATCTCTGGCATCGTCCGCCGCTGTCACCGTTGCTGTTAGTAGCGCTTGACTCGGTGGTGGTGTCAGCTGCGGTTAAACGACAAATCGATCGTGAATGCGGGTGAAATGATGATTTATATGACTTGTTGTTGGATGCCACATATTACTGATGAAAGATGATTTAGGTATTTACTGTGGTATATTTACTTATATCTTACTTGTCTTCAGACACAACGAGCCAGATTATATAATAAAATGCATGTGTGTATTTTGCAGATGGTTGAATGCATATACTAAAAAGGTATCTATCTTTGCCTAGACTCGGTTGCAATTATTAGAGTGTAGAAAAGCCATAACCATGAGGGTATACAATTTTACTTTTATGACATTTTATAATAGTCGTTGTATCCTCATCATATCGTCTAACTGAGTCTAACCTTGTTTAAAGTGGAGTCATGTTCTTTCTGTTGAATGGTGTACTCTTGACCTTACTACAACTAAATATTATCTATTTCTCTATGTTTATATGAGTATGTCTGATTAATTGTGTTGTAAAATAGTGAGTCAGTGGTAATATTTTCTCCATAATTGGTTAGACTCACTATAAAAAATATTACTACTGAGTCAAACCTTGTTTAATACTTTTTTATATATATTTCGCTAAAAAAATTGTTTGTTTATATATTGTTGTTCGTATTAGGACAGACGCGGCAACGCGCATCTTTTCCTTCTAGTGTATGCAAAATTCAGTGGAAAAACAGAGCGTAGAGTGCTAAACTTTCTTTTGCCTGGAGCTCATTTGAGTTTAGCGCCTCTTTGGATTGAAGAAATTTCATAGAAACATTGGAGGATTTCAATCCAAACGATTTTTTTTCCTGAAAATCTCTTTAGATCGAAGGAATGAAACCTTCAAAATTCCTATGTAGTGCATTCCCAATTCCATGGGAATTTCAACATCAGCTCTAACCACTTTTTAGCACTCATTCGCGTAGGATCGAGACATTTTTCTTGTGTTCTATCCAAATGATCATTCCTCTGTTTTACTCTGTTTTGTAATCATATTTTTACACCTACAATTTTATCAAATTCCTGTATTTTTCCAGTTCATGTGGCTTCTAAAGAAGCCCTTAATGTTGCATAAACTTTTACAAAGAGAGAAGTCCACATAAGCCTCCTGCCAAAGTTCAAACTACAACCTTCAATTCAGTCTGGTTCAGAATACCGGTATTCTCGAACTCATGAAACTGTTTAAAACACGTCTATTGTCAATTGACTATATTTGATCCATATGACCAATTGACTATAGTTAATCTGGCATTGACTTAGTCAGCCATACCATCTCACCTCTTTCTATCCTTACCGCCATGGCATCCCTACTTTCATCATTTCACATACCCCGGCTTGTCATATGTCTTTCATAACATGTCCTCTCTTCGTGACGAGGTTTCTTTCTCTCATGACTCATTTGCTCCTCTCTAACGTTGGTCGAGGGAGATATGCCACCATCGGCGGGCCATCCTCCGCCTCGCTTAAGGACGGCAATTTTACCCACGGGTACGGGTACCCACGGGTACTGTATCCGCATGGGTAGGATATTGTTACAATTTTAAACGCATGGGTAGTACCCGTTAAGTCGTGGGTAGGGCATGGGTATAATTTCGTACCCATGGGTATACCCACACCCTGCCCGTTTATATACCTTAGCCATACATGGAGGTTCAACATTTATTCCCGTGAGCTTGTGGAACTATGTTAAAGTTGTCATCAATTGTCCATTTGAGTTGAGATAATTGTCACGTATTTAAATATATATGTTATTGAGTTGAGATACATGTTTTTCTTTTATCAGATGTTATCTATGAATGTAAAATTATAAATAACTTGTGTACTATTTGATCTACCAGTTGCTTACCCAATGGGGGTATGGGTACGGGTAAAGTTTCATACCCGTGGGTACGGGTATGGATAGAATTGTGTACCCATTAAATAAACGGGTGTGGGTATGGTATTGCTCTACTCGTCTCATACCCTACCCATTGCCATCCTTAGCCTCGCACCCCTAGCCGCAGGAACGGATCTTGCATGTGACATTGGTGTCAAGACCAATGATTTTCTATTAATCTCCAATAAACTAACAAATGTCCTAACAAATAAGTAATTATACCACAAAAATGAAAAGAGTGGCTCCAATGGCATATTTACCTGTCTTCGCCCCAACATAGCCTAACCCTAGCCGGAACCTCCTAGCTCTAGGGACACGCAGGCACGCACTGCCTCACCCGTCTTAGCTACTTTATCTCCCTTCTATCTCCCACTACTAAGTCATTGAATCCTCCTTATTGGGTGGCTTAGTTCGATAGGGCGGTCGTAGGATTTTTTTTTTTGGAGTTCATTTTTGAGAAACAGGCTCATGAGGAGTGGCGGCGGCTTTCACGCTAACACGGTGGTGTGGTGGTGCGGGAGCCGCATTTTAAAGGTTATTTGAGTTCGAGGAGTAATCTGATTCAAATTGAAATTGGGGGTTGTAATGTGAACTTTGAGACAAGTTTAGGAAGTAAGTTGGACCTCTCTTTACTACTCAACTTTTTGCTCATCATAGACGCAGAATCAAATCAAAACGTAGCATGCATGAGTTGAGCAGTTCCGTAAAAAAAGAATTTAAACCTCAAGTTTTTTTTTCACTCGGCTCTCAAACAGTGACACGGAGGAACTGAACAAGCTGTAGCTCCACGAATCATGAGTGCCCCACTGACCCTGTGCAAGTGACACACTGCTGTCGATCGGTGGTACACTCGGACTCGTGTCGTCTGCCTGCCCAGGGGCTCGGGACGGATTACGTGCCATCGATCGCTGACACGCAAGCAGCAGCAGTAGCATGCAAGCGTGGCTGGTATTCGCGAGTGGCTCCAGGGCATCCTAATCGCTTTGATCATTGTCTCGTACGGTCCTACCATTGCATATGGTCCTGCTGAACTCGACCTGTATGTTATCGGCTTATCGCATTGGCGTATTGTTGAGAGGTAGCAATCGAACTCATGATGGATTGCAGATTCATGGGAGGCCAAACATTATCGTGTACGTACAAATTTGGGATCAAGGATTCTGTTTCTCACGATGATTCGTGAGTGTGTGATCAATTCAAGTCCCGGTGATGAAAAAATTGTTTAGTTGATTTGCACTCTTCATGTCTATGCAAAGTTTCAGTCGTATGATTTTTTTCACCAGGATCATATAACAGATTTTGGGTCATGTGTGTCTTACTAGACTTTTACATTAGATTGTCATTTCAATGGTTGATATTCCATTTTCATTTCGTCTGTGGGCGATATATCCGTCGATAGCGAGATGCCATTGGGTAGTGACATTGTCCATCTCAATGCTCTGCAACCTTCGATGAACTTGTGTAAGGCCCATATACGTGAATTGTGATGGTATGTCTCCCCCAAACATATATACTCACTCCGTTCCAATTTAATTTACTTGCTATGAACCACATGTGGATGTGTTACATGCCTAGATACATCCACATGTGATGCATAGCAAGTCAATTAAATTGGAACGGAGAGAATAGGTTTTAAGAGAGTCCTGACGGAAGACAAGTGGCCAAGATGGCTCCACTTAGTCAACCAGGTTAATGTATGTCCACCTTACGAATTAGCCAGATGTTTTTTCTTCGAGATTAACTAACACTGGAGTATTCACGGTTATTGTATTTAGATTTTAAGAGTGATCATACAAGATTTCTCCGTAAGTACATTTGGAAGATGAAAAGTACCACTAAAAATTAACATTTTTAGGTGGTTCCTATTTCATAAGGTGATCCTCACAAAGGATAACTAATTAGCTAAGCACAGTTTGAATAGGTGTAAAAGTGTTGTTTTTATGATTAAGACGAAACAATTCAGCACTTGTTTATATCTTGTCCTTTCGGGAAAATGATTTGGCGTATTGTTCACATGGATTTTAATATTCAACCCCAAAAAACATAATGAATTTGTTTGGCAATTGGTTAAGGAGGTTTCTAAATTTGAGAAAGTTCAAATCCGAGTTGGAGTTTGCTTACTTTGGGCCATTTAAAACATACGCAATGAATACATTTTTAACAGAGCCAAGAAAACATCTTTTATGCAGATAATTCCGATGGCCACCAATGGTTCCATTCGTGATCCTTCCTACGGTCGATGGAGAAGCGAGACGTCATGGTTTTTGGATGCAACCGCCTAGAGTCAGTCCCGTCAGATTTATACAACCGGTCCAGCTGGCGTTCTGATTTTAGTATAACATGTTGATGTACAGACACTCCATGTTATCACTGCTCTTTAGATGGTTGATCCATGTTTCGATTTTGTGCAACCATGATTTAATCTTTTTTGTAATAATGACCAAACATTAATAAAGTAATAAGAGCATCTCCACCGGGGGCCTCCAAATGACCCCCCCCCCAAAGGCCCAATGAGGGTCCAGACACTAAAAATCGGCACCAGCGGCACCCCCAAAGGGTCGCCCCGAGCGATTTCGTGTCCGGCACCCCCGAGAGGGCCTCCAAATTTGGAGGCCCTCTCGGGGGTGCCGGACATGGGGGCGGACATGCGCCTGACAGGGCTGGCCTGCCCGTCATACGCACAGCACCCCCGTGCCCGTGTTAACTTGGGCTGTGCAGGAGGCCGTTGCACCCGATTAATGGCGATGCGACTAGACGGCGGCACGCCTCGCAATAACGCCGCTTCCGTTCCCCTGGCGGGCGCAGAGCGAAGCGAGGCGTCGCAATAACGCCGCGCCCGTTCCCATGGCGCAGACGGAAGCGACGAGTGCTGAAGTCGCAGCGGCTGCCTGTAACAGCCCCAAAATTTGAGTACCAAATTTTCACTTTTGTGTCCTCTTTTGCATCATGGCATGCATGCATCATTGCATCCTTTGAAATTGCTAAACCACACCCAATTTATTATTATCAATATTGAAAACCAATAATGCAAAACTTGTCCCAACCAATTTCACAACAAAGAAGGCACTCAAGCTTACACAACAAAAATTCTTGACATCTTGTATAATTGTCAAGGAAGTTCCAAGAGTTCGGATAATATTTTGTACTTGCTCCAAATTGTTAAAGGAGCAACATTTTGAACTCTAGCAAAAATGCCATATTCAAACCCTATGAACAAATATTGCTCAAAACATTTTATTTTGCAAAACCAATTTTTGTGGTACTTCTATATTATATGGGGAGGCTCCCCAATTTTTCTCAAATTTTTATAAATTATTTTGATGCCTCAATTAATTCAAAACATGTGCTGGTTTTAATTTTAAAATAGAAAAGGACCTGTTTGTAAATATGGGAGGATCTGTCCGTGATGAATTTATTTCGCGCAGGGGGTTTTCTCGAAAACCTCCTTTCTTCCTCACTGTTGCGACCGAGCGCGGGGCTCGCGCCGCACCACCTCGCCGCCATGCCGCCGTGCGCCTCGCCTCCGGGCCCCCTGCTCTGCCCTCACCCCTGCAAGGAGGAGAACCCCCACGTGCTCTCCCCATTCCTCTCGCCCCTGCTCCGTCTTCTCTCCCCGTTCCTCTTCCCGCGGGCCGCCATGGCCACCGCCGCCGCCGTGCTCGTCGCCGTCGCCTGAGAGCCTCCCGCTCAGATCGAGGACAGGAGAAAGCTCCGCCGCCACCTCCTCTACCCCCTGGCCGCGGGAATCGACGCAGGGCCGCCGCATCTGCCGCCGCCGTCCACCTCTTGCCGCTGCAGTCCGAGCTCCACCGCGTCGCTCCGCCGCCCGATTCCGGCGCCGCCGAGCCATTTCCGGCCACCCCGACCTCGCCAACTTGCTCGCGGTGAGCCTCCCGTGCCGAAGCACCATCTCCCCTCTCCCCTCTTGCGCCAGCGCGCGTTCACGCCGCCGAGCATCATCGTCTCCGTAGCCCCTCCTTTCTCGCGTTGACGAACCCGGTGCAGGAACCGGATTTTTCCGGGTTCTATACCGGTTTAACGAAAACGCTACTGGACCGGTGGAGTTTTATCCGGTCTATGTCCGGATTTGGGCCGGAAACAATTCCGGAAATATTTCCTCCGGTGAAAAATCCGGAAAATTCCGGGCTGGCATCCGGATTCAAATATTCTTTCTGAAATGGTATTTTGCTTTCATCCCTCTACCTACAAAATGATCTACACTGGTTTTTGCTGCTAGATAAATCATCGAAAGGTCAGAGAAAAGGGAAATTGTTAAAAATTGGTAATTTTTCATCGGTGTATCCAAAAATGCGTGTAATACCTCAAAATGCACAGAAATTTGTGATTAAAGCTTTAAAATAAATAACACGCATATTTGATCACATTTAAAATATGGTGCCTCTAATAATATTAAAATCATACGTTTAAAAAGGAGGAACTTATAAAATTAATAACTTTTTACCGGGACCTCCGAAAAATGTGTTCCTTATACCGAAATGATCAGAAAAACATGAGTGATCCAAAATCTTCATCATCATGCATAATGGTTCACAATCACAATAATGTGCTCTAGTAGTAATTATAATCACTAAGCTTAAATATGGGGTTTATCCCAAATAATGCAATAAATATAACGGGGACCCTATTTAACTTGTTGAACATGTCTAAAGCTTCTAGGGTGCATTTAAAATGTCATATCATCATCCATGTATGCATTGCACGATTGCCATGTGTTGATTGTTTTTCCGGTGTTGTTTGTGCATCGGTAGATCAAGGAGGTGAAGTGCCACCCCCGTCTTGTGACGATCCGTACTACCAGCACTCTGAACAAGGCAAGCGTAACCCCCCTCTGAGCATATCTTATCCTATGTTTCCGCAAATATTTTCTCCACTATAATATTGCATGCGGTTCTAAATGTCTTTTGCCTGGATTAGAGTATCCTACTAGTTGCATTAGAATCCTGTTGCCAATACCTGTTTTAACTTCCTATTACCATAGGTTTGTGTTGTTGGCCATGGAATACTTACTATGCTATGCAAGTGCTTAGCCATGCTTAGTGAAATGCCTAGTTGTACTAGGGATGGTGAATGCTGGAAACAGGTGTTAACTTGTGACAGTGATGTTGATGGTGGAGAATTGTGGAGATGGATAATAAAATGCTAAGAAGGTGGGGATGAGAGGCCACATGGAATGTGGTGGGTTGTCTCGTTCTTGCCGCCTAGGTGCGAGTTCTGTACCTCCTGAACCAAGACTGAGCGTGCAACCATGCGTGAGGCCTATGCATTGCAGTGCAGGAACCCTCATAGACTAAATAACTCGAGCGGGGCTAGCCAGGGTCCTCTAGTTTGGCTTTCCATTTGCGCGTGCGTGATGGTGTTGAACTGAGATGAGGATGGTGGTGTTAGGAAAATAAGTGGCCGTGGGGCGGGGTGTGGTGATCCTGGCAGTCCTACGCCACTGATGATCCTGGAAAGTCCTTAACGAGGGAGAAGTCGACACCGTTCCCACCCAGCCGGCTTTCCAAGGAAGAGAGCTAATGCGCAGGTAATGGGCCGGGCGGTACGCGTGGCAAACATTTGTACACCCCTGCAGGGTTAAATCTTTTCGAAAAGCCGTGTCCACGGTTACGGACGACTTGGGAATGGACGATGATCATAGAATAACTTAAACGGAATGATTAAAACTGGGTACTAGAGGTACCAATTCACGAATGTAAGGTTGACTTCCTCGAGGGTGATTCGGGGAGGTGCCTTTGATGAACAGGTACAATGGTGATGTTGGTGATGTTTGAGAAAGGTGATCTCAAAGAAAAGAGTTACTTCTTACCCCTTTTGAAAATTCTGATAGTCGATGCCTGGAGTTGTGTTTTATAAATAAAATCAGCTTTATGCAAAACAGCCATAAAACCTTGAAAGCCAATCATCGAGCATATATTAGCTCTTAATCTTGCGAGTTCGTCGAACTCAACGTCTTTGCTTTTGTTTCAGAGGAGGACTTCACCGACCTCGAAGGTGGGTTCTTTGTGGACGTCGACGAGTAGTCTGGGGTTCCCAGGTGGCAGCTTGGGACATCCTGGAACAGCTGGCGCTGTGATGTTTATCTGTAGGCCTCTTAGGCCATATGTTGGATCTTGTTGTTTAGAACAACCTATTTCGCTTCCGCATGTTGTAATGTTGGGTCTGTGACCTCTGTTGTCATTTGCTATCTTTCTCTGTATAAGAGTTGAACTATATGATTTTGTGTCGTAGAGTCTGTGATGTGCCAGTTGTTCCACAAGTCTTGATCTTACTATTATGCTTTGATAGTTGTGCCTGTGTTAAGGCATCAATCGGGGTGTTGCGTTGTCTGGAGTGAGGTGTACCCAGCAACGCCTGCCAAAGGTTTTGGCCGGGGATTGGTAAACCCGTAACCTCCGGTTGTATCGCTTAACCGGTGACACACAGCATCACTGTATAGCAGTCGGGTCGGGGCGCCACAAGTTGGTATCAGAGCAGTACTGCCTGTAGGAAACCCTTCTACTGGTCGATGTTGAGTCTAGTGTTTGTGAAAATATTTTAACCTAAAAATGAGTTGTGAAAACCATCTTAGGATTCTTTTTACTCCTTATCTGGTTACCCTCTAATCTCGGAGCAATCTTATCTCGATTTGAGTTTAAAGTTTTGCTTCTCACCTGTTACTTCAAAATTAGGAGAAACGTGGGTGGGTTCGACCTTGAGTGTTATGTGTCACGTTGCTCCCGCTGCGTTGCAATCCCAAATCAACTCAGAAGTTCCTACCGAGTCAATCATTTGATCCTTTCTTTGGGTTTAACCCACGGACTTGAACATAAGGTCCCGGATTGTGCCAACTAGAGTGTGTTAAGTTGTGATTTCTTAACTCTCACTAGTAGCACATGATGCTGATCTTCGACCCAAGTTCTATCTTGTTGTTTTCCTTCTCGCAAAGTATTATCGTCCCTAGTCTGTGTACTTGTGAAGACGCTAATGCTATTGTTCGACCATTCGGAGAAAGATACTAACCGTGTCATTGTCAAATCTCCAGAATGGCTCGAGGAGGTCGTGGAGGCCGTGGTGGTCGCGGTAACCACAATGATGATGAGGATGATCTGCCGCCACCACCCACATGGCTCAAGTCTTGATGGCCATTGAGGAGAACCGTGGGCGCAATGAGCGTTTGCTTGAGCAGTTGGTGCAGCAAATGCACGGAGGAACGAGTGCAACACTCTCACTGAGTTCCTGCGTTCGCAGCCACCCACCTTTGCTGATGCTAAGGAGCCACTGGAAGCTGATGATTGGCTTCGTGCTTTGGAGCGCAAGTTCTCCGCGCTGCATGTCCCATTGGCTGAACAAGTCAACTTTGCCACCTACCTCTTGGTTGGTGCTGCTGGCTGTTGGTGGGAGAGCCATGTGGCTTTGTTTCCAGCCAACCATGTCTTCACCTGGGCTGAGTTCCGCACTGCCTTTCGAGCGGAGTACATTCCCCAGCCTATCATGGACTTGAAGAGGAGGGAGTTCCTGGATCTGCAACAGGGACGGATGGACCTCCGCACTTATGGTCGTGAGTTCAACCATCTTTCTCGTTACGCCCCAAGGGACGTGACCAATGATGCTGACAAGCAAGAGCTGTTCCGCAAGGGTCTGAATCCGCAGCTCCGCTATGAGCTATTGCCCTTCAGGTTCCAGACCTATCAGGAGCTGTTCAACCAGGCTTTCACTCTTGAGCAAGGAAGAAAAACTTGAAGCTTCCAAGAGGCCCGCACATGGGGATCACCAGAGTTCCTCGGGTTCTGAGAGCAAGAAGCGCAGGGTGTTTGTCCCTACAGCGCCGTACCTCGTGCTCCCTTCATGCCGAGGGCAGCAGGATATAGGCCACCTCCTCCGCGTCCCACTACTTCGACACTTGGGATAGGCGGAAGTGGGTACCGTCCTATGCTACCTGCTCCACCTGGACTCACTTGCTACACCTGTGGCCAGGCTGGTCACTACTCCAGGGAGTGCCCCCAGAAGGCACCTCTCGCTATAACTCCTGCACGAGCCCCTGCCACTCCAACTGGCAAGGCTGGACCTTTGGTGCGTGGTCGCCTGAACCACGTCTCTGCTGAAGAAGCTGAAGAGGATCCTGGCGTCCTTATGGGTGAGCTTCGAATCAACAACCATCTTGCTACCGTTTTGTTTGATTCTGGAGCATCGCATTCATTCATCTCTATTGCGTTTGCAAAAGATCACCAAATACCGTTTGAGAAGATGAGCAGTCCCTTGATGATCTCTACCCCTGGCTCCAAATGGCAAACCGATGGCGTTACTCCTGAGGTCCAGATTATCATAGCATCCCTGTCCTTCCCTTTCCCGTTGATAGCCTTGAGGTCGAAGGGCCTTGATGCCATACTGGGCATGGACTGGTTAGCAAGATACCATGCTAATCTCGACTGTGCTGCTAAGTCCATCACCGTGACCCACCCTTCCGGTTACGATGTGCAGTTTTGGGCTACATATTCAGGACCTCCATCATCAGACAATCCCCTCTCCCCGGAGATCGCCCTATGTTTCATGGAAGGCTTGTCCCCTCCTGAAATCCAGGACATACACGTGGTGTGTGACTTCCCGATGTGTTCCCAGAAGAATTGCCTGGCATGCCACCTGATCGAAGTGTGGAGTTTGTCATAGACTTGCTTCCCGGTACTGCTCCAATTTCCAAGAAGCCCTACCGTATGCCGGTGGAAGAGTTGGCTCTGTTGAAAGAGCAAATTGATCAGCTGTTAGCTAAGGAGTTCATCCAGCCTAGCAGTTCACCTTGGGGTTGTCCGGTACTCTTTGTCAAGAAGAGGGATTCTACCGTGCCTCGCCTTGTCTCTGATTATCGACCGTTGAATGCGGTGACAATCAAGAACAAGTATCCTATCCCCGCATCAATGATCTGTTGGATCAGTTAGCTGGTGCAAGAGTATTCTCCAAGATGGATCTGAGGTCAGGGTACCATCAAATAAAGATCAGAAAGGAGGATATCCCAAAGACGGCATTTGTTACTCGCTATGGCTCATATGAGTATACCGTCATGTCCTTTGGTCTCACAAATGCTCCAGCTACTTTCATGAGGCTCATGAATTCCATTTTCATGGATTATCTTGATAAGTTTGTCGTCATTTACATCGATGACATCCTCATCTATTCTAAAACCGACGAAGAGCATGATGAACACCTTCGGTTGGTTCTGACACGGCTTCGTGAACACCGTCTCTATGCCAAGTTCTCCAAGTGTGAGTTTTGGTTGGATAAACTTGTCTTCCTTGGACATGTAATATCTGCCAATGGTGTGGAAGTCATCCCCGACAAAATTCAAGCTATTCTAGACTGGAAAACTCCAATGTCAGTCAAGGACATTCGTAGCTTTCTCGGATTGGCGGGTTACTACCGCCGATTCATCGAAGCTTTCTCCAAAATAGCCAAGGCATTGACTGACCTTCTCAAGAAGGATAGAAAGTTCGTATGGACTGCCGAAGCTGAAGAGAGCTTCCAAGCCCTGAAAGCCAAGCTCACGTCCGCTCCTGTGCTTGTCCTGCCGGACACGAGCAAGGATTTCGTCGTCTTCTGTGACGCCTCTCTACAAGGTTGGGCTGTGTGCTAATGCAAGAGGCCATGTTGTGGCTATGCTTCTCGTCAGTTAAGCCACATGAGCTCAATTACCCTACTCATGATCTAGAGCTTGCCGCGTGGTCTATGCTTTGAAGCAATGGAGACCATTTGTTTGGTAACCGTTGCGAGATCTTCTCGGATCACAAGAGTCTAAAGTACCTCTTCACCCAGCCGGATTTAAATCTCAGGCAAAGGCGTTGGTTGGAGTTAATCACGGACTACAATGTGAGTCTGAACTATCAACCCGGCAAAGCAAACGTCGTGGCTGACGCGCTAAGTCGGAAGTCCTATTGCAACAATCTTATGATTGAAGAAGCCCAACCTGCCCTCTATGAAGAGTTCTCTCGTTTGAACTTAGAAATGGTGCCCTCCGGCTATCTTGCAAATCTGGACATAAAATCTACTCTTGTAGACCAGATTAAGGAGGCTCAAACTCGTGATAAGGGTATTCAGAAAATCAAAGAGAACATTGCTAGCGGGAAGGCAAAATGTTTTTCTGTCAATGAATCCGGAGTTGTTTATTTTGGTGACCGCTTGGTTGTGCCAAAGAAGCAAAAACTGAGAGGCTGATCCTCCAAGAAGCTCATGAATCTCCTCTCTCTATTCATCCTGGTAGTACCAAGATGTACCAAGACCTTCGACCACAATTCTGGTGGACTCGTATGAAACGAGAAATTGCCAAGTATGTTGCTGAATGCGACACATGTCGACGGGTAAAAGCTGAACATCAAAGACCTGCCGGCACTCTTCGTCCTATTGCAGTCCCGAGTGGAAATGGGATGAAATTGGTATGGACTTCATCACCGGGTTTCCCCGATCTCAAAAGGGCAACAATGCTATTTGGGTAATCATTGATCGTCTCTCCAAGGTTGCACACTTCCTACCCGTCCGTGACGAGATACGGCGAGTCAACTTGCCGAGTTGTATTTGGCTCGTATTGTTCCATTGCACGGGGTCCCTTTGAGGATCATATCGGACCGTGGAAGTATCTTCGTCTCCAAGTTCTGGCACAGTTTCCAAACTGCTATGGGGTCCCGTCTCAACTTCAGTACCGCTTACCACCCCCAGACTGATGGTCAGACTGAAAGAGTGAATCAAGTTTTGGAGACATGCTTCGGGCATGTGTCATCTCTTTTGGCCAAGGTTGGGAAAAATATCTCCCTTTCGCGGAGTTCTCCTACAACAATAGCTATCAAGCTAGTCTGGGCATGGCTCCATTTGAGGTTCTCTATGGAAGAAAATGCCGCACTCCTCTGAATTGGTCTGAAACCGGAGAGAGAGCCTCTTTGGTCCAGATATTATCAATGAAGCTGAGGAGAAGGTTCGAATCATAAGAGAGAATCTGAAATTGCTCAGTCTAGGCAGAAGAGCTACTATGACAAGCACCATCAGGAGATTCACTATGAAATTGGTGATAAAGCTTATCTCCGTGTCTCTCCCCTCGTGGCGTTCGCCGCTTCGGAATCAAAGGGAAATTGGCACCTCGCTATGTTGGTCCTTTCACCGTTCTGGAAGCGAGGAGATCTTTCTTATAAGTTGGAGTTACCGGTCAAATTCCCAAATGTGCATGATGTGTTTCATGTCTCCCAACTCCGCCGGTGTTTCAAGGATCCTATCCATGGAGTTAATCATGAGGAGCTAGATCTACAAGAAGACCTCACTTATCGTGAGCATCCTATCCGTGTCTTGGATGAAGCTGAAAGGAAGACCCGGAACAAGACTACCAAGTTTCTCAAGATTCAGTGGTCTCACCATTCCGAGGAAGAAGCAACTTGGGAACGAGAATCTAGTATTCGTGAGGAGTATCCCGACTTCTTTCCGCAATCTTAGAATCTCGGGACGAGATTCCTGTAAGGAGGGTAGAATTGTAACAGCCCCAAAATTTGAGTACCAAATTTTCACTTTTGTGTCCTCTTTTGCATCATGGCATGCATGCATCATTGCATCCTTTGAAATTGCTAAACCACACCCAATTTATTATTATCAATATTGAAAACCAATAATGCAAAACTTGTCCCAACAATTTCACAACAAAGAAGGCACTCAAGCTTACACAACAAAAATTCTTGACATCTTGTATAATTGTCAAGGAAGTTCCAAGAGTTCGGATAATATTTTGTACTTGCTCCAAATTGTTAAAGGAGCAACATTTTGAACTCTAGCAAAAATGCCATATTCAAACCCTATGAACAAATATTGCTCAAAACATTTTATTTTGCAAAACCAATTTTTGTGGTACTTCTATATTATATGGGGAGGCTCCCCAATTTTTCTCAAATTTTTATAAATTATTTTGATGCCTCAATTAATTCAAAACATGTGCTGGTTTTAATTTTAAAATAGAAAAGGACCTGTTTGTAAATATGGGAGGATCTGTCCGTGATGAATTTATTTCGCGCAGGGGGTTTTCTCGAAAACCTCCTTTCTTCCTCACTGTTGCGACCGAGCGCAGGGCTCGCGCCGCACCACCTCGCCGCCATGCCGCCGTGCGCCTCGCCTCCGGGCCCCCTGCTCTGCCCTCACCCCTGCAAGGAGGAGAACCCCCACGTGCTCTCCCCATTCCTCTCGCCCCTGCTCCGTCTTCTCTCCCCGTTCCTCTTCCCGCGGGCCGCCATGGCCACCGCCGCCGCCGTGCTCGTCGCCGTCGCCTGAGAGCCTCCCGCTCAGATCGAGGACAGGAGAAAGCTCCGCCGCCACCTCCTCTACCCCCTGGCCGCGGGAATCGACGCGGGGCCGCCGCATCTGCCGCCGCCGTCCACCTCTTGCCGCTGCAGTCCGAGCTCCACCGCGTCGCTCCGCCGCCCGATTCCGGCGCCGCCGAGCCATTTCCGGCCACCCCGACCTCGCCAACTTGCTCGCGGTGAGCCTCCCGTGCCGAAGCACCATCTCCCCTCTCCCCTCTTGCGCCAGCGCGCGTTCACGCCGCCGAGCATCATCGTCTCCGTAGCCCCTCCTTTCTCGCGTTGACGAACCCGGTGCAGGAACCGGATTTTTCCGGGTTCTATACCGGTTTAACGAAAACGCTACTGGACCGGTGGAGTTTTATCCGGTCTATGTCCGGATTTGGGCCGGAAACAATTCCGGAAATATTTCCTCCGGTGAAAAATCCGGAAAATTCCGGGCTGGCATCCGGATTCAAATATTCTTTCTGAAATGGTATTTTGCTTTCATCCCTCTACCTACAAAATGATCTACACTGGTTTTTGCTGCTAGATAAATCATCGAAAGGTCAGAAAAAGGGAAATTGTTAAAAATTGGTAATTTTTCATCGGTGTATCCAAAAATGCGTGTAATACCTCAAAATGCACAGAAATTTGTGATTAAAGCTTTAAAATAAATAACACGCATATTTGATCACATTTAAAATATGGTGCCTCTACTAATATTAAAATCATACGTTTAAAAAGGAGGAACTTATAAAATTAATAACTTTTTACCGGGACCTCCGAAAAATGTGTTCCTTATACCGAAATGATCAGAAAAACATGAGTGATCCAAAATCTTCATCATCATGCATAATGGTTCACAATCACAATAATGTGCTCTAGTAGTAATTATAATCACTAAGCTTAAATATGGGGTTTATCCCAAATAATGCAATAAATATAACGGGGACCCTATTTAACTTGTTGAACATGTCTAAAGCTTCTAGGGTGCATTTAAAATGTCATATCATCATCCATGTATGCATTGCACGATTGCCATGTGTTGATTGTTTTTCCGGTGTTGTTTGTGCATCGGTAGATCAAGGAGGTGAAGTGCCACCCCCGTCTTGTGACGATCCGTACTACCAGCACTCTGAACAAGGCAAGCGTAACCCCCCCCTCTGAGCATATCTTATCCTATGTTTCCGCAAATATTTTCTCCACTATAATATTGCATGCGGTTCTAAATGTCTTTTGCCTGGATTAGAGTATCCTACTAGTTGCATTAGAATCCTGTTGCCAATACCTGATTTAACTTCCTATTACCATAGGTTTGTGTTGTTGGCCATGGAATACTTACTACGCTATGCAAGTGCTTAGCCATGCTTAGTGAACTGCCTAGTTGTACTAGGGATGGTAAATGCTGGAAACAGGTGATAACTTGGGACAGTGATGTTGATGGTGGAGAATTGTGGAGATGGATAATAAAATGTTAAGAAGGTGGGGATGAGAGGCCACATGGAATGTGGTGGGTTGTCTCGTTCTTGCCGCCTAGGTGCGAGTTCTGTACCTCCTGAACCAAGACTGAGCGTGCAACCATGCGTGAGGCCTATGCATTCGCAGTGCAGGAACCCTCATAGACTAAATAACTCGAGCGGGGCTAGCCAGGGTCCTCTAGTTTGGCTTTCCATTTGCGCGTGCGTGATGGTGTTGAACTGAGATGAGGACGGTGGTGTTAGGAAAATAAGTGGCCGTGGGGCGGGGTGTGGTGATCCTGGCAGTCCTACCGCCACTGATGATCCTGGAAAGTCCTTAACGAGGGAGAAGTCGACACCGTTCCCACCCAGCCGGCTTTCCAAGGAAGAGAGCTAATGCGCAGGTAATGGGCCGGGCGGTACGCGTGGCAAACATTTGTACACCCCTGCAGGGATAAATCTTTTCGAAAAGCCGTGTCCACGGTTACGGATGACTTGGGAATGGACGATGATCATAGAATAACTTAAACGGAATGATTAAAACTTGGGTACTAGAGGTACCAATTTCATGAATGTAAGGTTGACTTCCTCGAGGGTGATTCGGGGAGGTGCCTTTGATGAACAGGTACAATGGTGATGTTGGCGATGATTGAGAAGGGTGATCTCAAAGAAAAGAGTTACTTCTTACCCCTTTTCAAAAATAATCTGATTAGTCGATGCCGTGGAGTTGTGTTTTATAAATAAAATCAGCTTTATGCAAAACAGCCATAAAACCTTTGAAAGCCAATCATGGAGCATATATTAGCTCTTAATCTTGCGAGTTCGTCGAACTCAACGTCGTTTGCTTATTTTCAGGAGAGGACTTCACCGACCTCGAAGGTGGGTTCTTTGTGGACATCGACGAGTAGTCTGGGGTTCCCAGGTGGCAGCTTGGGACATCCTGGAACAGCTGGCGCTGTGATGTTTATCTGTAGGCCTCTTAGGCCATATGTTGGATCTTGTTGTTTAGAACAACCTATTTTTTCGCTTCCGCATGTTGTAATGTTGGGTCTGTGACCTCTGTTTGTCATTTGCTATCTTTCTCTGTATAAGAGTTGAACTATATGATTTTTGTGTCGTAGAGTCTGTGAAGTGCCAGTTGTTCCCCAAGTCTTGATCTTACTATTATGCTTTGATAGTTGTGCCTGTGTTAAGGCATCAATCGGGGTGTTGCGTTGTCTGGAGTGAGGTGTACCCAGCAACGCCTGCCAAAGGTTTTGGCCGGGGATTGGTAAACCCGTAACCTCCGGTTGTATCGCTTAACTGGTGACACACAGCATCACTGTATAGCAGTCGGGTCGGGGCGCCACACTGCCCGCGGCAGCGCCCTGCACACGCGTTGTCGGCGTCAATGCGTGGCCAGCGAACCGGTGGCCGCGTTAATGCAGGCCACCCAACCCCGTGCCTCCGGCCACCTTTAAAACCCGGGTCACAGCCCTCCTCTCCCCACACCACTTCTTCTCCCCTCTCCCAACTCGCCACCAGCAGATCGGCCGCGAAGCATGGCGGGCAGCCGCGAGACGCCGGAGGAGCGCGAGCTCCGGCGTCATCGGAACGAGCAGCAACGCCGTGGGCAGATGGAGGAACGCCGCCGCCGCAACGAGGAGGCGGAGATGGCCAAGGTGTATCAACGTGAGCTGTGGCGCGAGGAAGCAGCCAACGCGCCTCCGTACGTGGTGTCGCTGGAGACCGCGTAGCTGTGCAGCCGCCACAGCATGCCGGTGGAGGACGACGCCACCCAACCCGAAGGGTGGACGAGGAACGCCGTCAATGTGCCAGTGGCGCCGCGGCTCAGCGGGCAGAAGCGCATCGACTTCATCAAGCGGAAGTGGCAGGATATGTCGTACGAGCACAAGCTCGACCCCACGTTGATGCATGTAAAATGTATACATGAACTTTGCATTATTTTACTTATATTCCAATCATATTTGCATCATATAAGGGATATATCAATGTTTTATAATGATTTTGGGAATATTCCACAAGTTTCCCTATTTTTCTGGAATTAACCCTGCACAGGCATAAAACCCTATTTTCTATATTTTGATGTTTCAGGGACCCAAATGACGTCTAAATGACCTGGAAATTTATGAGCATTAGTTTTTGGAAGGAACAAAGCGTAGGAGCGAAGGAAGCGAACAAACGGAGGCCCGAGGGCCAAGATAGGTGGGCCCACGTGGCCAGATTCCTTGACCGCGTGGGACCCCTCACCTGAGCCCTCGGAGCTCCGTAGTCGTCGATCTTTCCTCCACCGACTTCGTCTTGACCTAAAAACGTCTATAAAATAGTTCCCCGAGGAGTTTCGTGAGGAGGCGGCAGAGAAACACAAAACCAAGAATCAGGAGACAGAAGGCTGCCGCCGGAGAAGATCGGAGGAGGGAAACGCCACCGGAATCACCTCCGGAAGGCTCCTCCATTCCCCCTCCGGAGTCTCCATCAACACCACCGTCAAGACCAGCACCATCTCCATCACCATCTTCGTGATCCACTTCATCCCCCTCATAGTTTGAGATTGTTCGAACCCTAGCTATTGTCTAAGTACTATTCTACATGTTTGTGAATTGCTACTTGTCATTGTTTTGTGGGGAGATTATATTTTCAGATTGTGTTGTATCACTTATACCATTGAATCATATCATGTCTTCGCGTTGTGAGTAGTTCTCTCATGTTCCTGGGGGCATAGGATGGATTGGCAATGATTTCCACTTAACATGTATTGAGTATTTGGTCAAGTTTTTATCTTTTATGATTGTCTTGATGTACAATGTATGAAGTGCACCATATATTGAGTAATACATGAAGGTGCTATCACACTAGTGTAATGGAGTGAGGGAGACTTGGAGGGACACGTAAACCCATGACCGAGTCATGAAGTTACATTAAGAGGGGATTTATATCGGGGACCTTAGAGTGTAATGCTATGGTGGGACTTTATCTCTTAATAATTCTTGTGTAGTCATTTACTTGGCCACATGATCCATCATAAGGGGTTTAGTTTATTTATTTAGCTACACCTAATTATGGCTCCGTCCAAAAAAGATTAAAACTTGACAAAATGTTTACCTTGTTATTCTAGAAATATTTATGCCATGAAATCCATGTAGCCCTTGGGAACATTTTCCACGCATAAGAAACACACACTTGAGCTTGTCCTCTTGCTGCATAGAGGATTGGGCTTTCTCTCTTGGAGAGCTTTCACTCATCATATTTTATTTTCAGCTTTTTCCTTTATTGCATACTCTACACCAAAAACCCAAAAACACTTGCATCATTTAATCATTTTAGTTTGTCTAGTGCATAGATAATAAGAGAAGTGACACTCTTATTTGAGAGGATAAATACTTATACCTTCTACTCCTCGTGGGATCGATACTAATACTTACACATCGAAGATTTCAACGATCCCCTATACTTGTGGGTATCACACGTACTCCATCTGCGCGCCCTACTGGCACGCCGTGGTGGACGCGGAGTACGAGGCGCGTCGTGCTGGTGACTTCCTCCCTACCGGCGCGCAGGAGCCAACGCCGGAGTTGTCTGCATCGAACTACGATGACGCCGAAGACGACGACGACGACCCTGAGCTGCCCGATCTACCCTTATCAACGGCTGGCGCATCTTGGTCAGCAGTGTCGCCGGCACTGGAGAAGGGGGGCACCAGCCGAAGCCGGCGAGGCTTCCAATCAGGCGCGCCGCCTGTAGATGCCGCCACACGCCGGCCGCGAAACCAGAAGCCTCAGCCGGAGAGGCTATGGACGTTCCTCAAGGCCGGAGCCGAGTGCCGCCGGGGAACGTTTCTAAAGGCCGTAGCCGACGACAATAGCAAATAAAATTTCAGGCGCCGGATCATCGAGGCATGCAAGTATGTTGATGATTCCGGCGCTTGGTTCGCAACTTCTTCCCCGTCGCTAGGCCATGAAGCGGCATCTATTCTCGCCGCCGACGCGTGTAGTGGTTGGCTAGACGCTGTAGCGTGTAGCTGGTACCGGAGTAGTTTAGGTTTAGTTTGTTAAATCTGATTTAGATTTTAAATTGTAAGTTTGTTAAATCTCGTTTAAATATAAATTCCGCCCGCAAAGGTGTTTATTGTTTGGTCGGTAGCTCGGATCGTTTGGGGTGCGCCGCTGTGGACAGCCTCCAAAACTGGGACGGACACATGTCCGGCACCCCCCAATTGGGTCTCGATTGGGGGATGCCAGACACGAATTTAGAGGCCCCGGTGGAGATGCTCTAAAAGCCGCATTCAGAGTTTGGGCTACCGCATTTCGAAAAGAAAAATGTGATGGTATGTCTCGGAATTATTATAGCACATCTATGCAAATAATCAATGCATTTGTACTATGTTGTGAACCTCTTGAGCTCTGGACTAATCTTTGTCTTGGTATAAGCAAAGAACATCAGATCTATCAAATGATGGAGCTGGCTGGGCGGTGGCAATTCCCAATTCCTAATCACCATAGGATGCCTCTCTCGCCGACGTGGTCACTGCATGTGGTCCCCATCCATCCAACACATCTGGGAAAGAGCCAAACGGCCTGAACACTTGGCACGCAGGCATGTTACTCCCGCCGCAGTCGAACTCCGATGATCACAGTAGATCTGGTGGTGGTTTTTCGCTTCGCTTGTCGGCGAGATGCCGCGTGCATACACGTGGAGACACGGCTTGGCTCGGCTGGCAGTTGTGAGGTGAAGATGTTGCAGGGAAAATGGCTTGGCTCGGCTGACCAAAATCTTCGCGGAGGCAATGGCAAGCCGTTGAGAAGTGCAACTCGGAACTGACCCTTTTTTTTTGAACAGGGATAGGCCCCGAAGGGCCTGGATACTGCTTTTATATATTCAACGGCGCGGTACAATTTACACAAAGGACCTTACAGTACATTGAAATAAGAAGAAAGTCCTCTACATTTGCACTACAGACCCTAGACAAAGAAGGAGGAACGCAATCAGCTCCGTCATCTTCTTCGCCCGCACCGACGAATTGCGAGCTCAAGCAACAGCCCCCCACACAAGAATCGGGGACAAGACCACTTGATTCAGGATGGGAGAGAAACGCCACCACAAGAACTCGAGAGGGCCTCCGAAGGAGGTTGAAACGAACCTGACACAGCTCTGGCGCCCAGGTTTGGAGTTGCTGCCCGCCAGCACCATGAGTCGATGGCCAAGCACGTGCCACCGAGGATCTTCTTCAGCACGCAGTACCACAAGAATCCCGACCCTCTCCTATTGCAAGATCCACCACTCTAAACTGCCCCTCATCCTCGCCACCACGACCGGCCAGGAGGGGAAGCAGAGCAGTAAGAATCAAATAACCGAAGAAGGCATATGGGTGCTTATTGAAACGAGCCGTCGCCCAGCACCTCCACTCCATCTTCCTCCTCGGAAGCTTTGTCGAGAAGCAGAGCCACCACCACCCAGTACCGCACCAAAGCACTGGAATAGCATTCGCATAGAAGGAAAAGACAACCTTATTTTCGGAGATCTCCCCCCTAGCACCACCGCTTGCAACAGCTCCTGCCACCAAAGCAGCACAACGATGGTCACCATGACGAGCACGCACCGGATCTGGCTGCTGGGATCTGGCCCTCTACTCCAAAGACGCCACGAGAGGCAAACAACAAGCAAAGCTAAGCCTACAGCTAGTATTTACAACCCGCACTACGCATCCTCGCCCACGCCGGTCGGCGACGCCGCCGGAGAGGAGAGGGGAGCGAGCCGGGGAAAGAGGGCGGAAGCAAAGGTCGACTCTCAAAACAGAGGGCGGAGCGAGAGAATGAGGCAAGACTCGGAACTGATCCTCGTGCACCCGTACAAGATACACCTTGTGCAGTTTAGCTCAATGCCTCAGGCATCTTTGCACTGCGGGGCACCATCCAACAGCAGGGCATTCTGGAGATCGCGATGTCACTCTGTCAACAGTTGAGGACAAGACAAGCGTTGGCCTGTCACTGACGGTGGAATGGCGGAAACCAGCGAGCAATTTCCGAAAGTTTCTTCGATCATGCCTTTTTATGCTGTGTCATTCTACATCCTGGTCTGCGCGTAAGCATGACCATAGCGGCACATGTTTTTTTTAGAAAAAAGGCTATAGAGCCCAGATTTAAATTAATAAAGCCAGTCGGCCACAAGTTACAAGGTGTTGAGGAGATCCTCTTACAAAGCAGAGCTAGGACAAGCTAAAAGAAAGGGGCTACACTACGCGAGCACCAAATCCTTGCGTAAAACAGCCAGCCAAGGGGCAGGATCAGACCACCAGCGAAGGAACCACCGCAACTAGCATAGAGCTTGACATCGGAGAGTAAAGCAGGAGACGAAAGACCAGAGCCTCCAGCAGACGTCGAACACGAAGGAGAGGGTGCCGAGCAACCAGCGCCGAGCAACACTGCAACCTCGACAACGACGAGCACCAAACCCTTGCGTAAAACAGCCAGCCACCTGAGGGGCGGGATCGGACAACACCGACAGCGGCGAGCACCAAACCCTTGCGTAAAACGGCCAACCACCAGAGGGGCGGGATCGGAATACCGTGTCCGCCAGTTGTGCCTCCACCAAAGCGCATGAACAAGGCAACATCACTTCAGATCGCCGCTGTGAAAAGACACCATCTTTACACTCAAACAGCCATGTCGAAGAAAGGGGGCCCCTACTCCAAGACAGTGCCTCCAAGGAGGTCACGACACAGTAGCGCCGCCACCGTCGGGTCAAAGACCAGGGTTTTCACCCGGAGCATGCACGAGGGAGGTGGGATGGAACCACAACGTCGCCCCCAAGAGGGAAAGCGGCGCCCACGGGCGTCGCCGACATCGGCGTCAATGACGACTTGAGCTTTCGCTCGGTCCGATCCCCACCTACCCATCGACAGGGGTCACCGGCTTCACCAAGACTGCAATAGAGCCTCCAGATCTGAAACTGGGCGAGGACCGGCGCCCACGCCGGCACTCACCAGGAACTCCAAACGTCGACGTCCTTGCCACCCACACGGCCAAAGAACCCGACCAACACCACCACAACGGGGCTTGCCGATGAGCCACCCGAGCGCCTGCCACCCACAGCCGCCGCTCTGGCATCCGAGAGCACCTACCTCGCCCGTCAGCGCAAGAAGACGAGCAGCCTGTGCGAGACCGGCCACCCCAGCCACCGCACCGAGCACAACTCCACGGTCGCTTGCCCAGAAATTCCCCAAGCAGCAACACTGACCCTACCCAATCTCAACGCACGAAGGAAGCACCGAAGGCAGCGCACCGGCCGAAGGCGCCGTCGGACAGCACCACGAACCAGCACCCAAGCCGGCGCGTGGGAGGCCCCCATGGCCAGATCTGCGAGGGCAGCACCCGCCAGAGCACCTCAGCCCAGCACCCTTGCTGGGGAGGATGGCTCCCTTGCCGGCGACGCGACCCTGCTGCCAACCGCCTCGAAGAAGAACGCCGATGTGGGGAGAAACCAGAAGAGCTGCTCGGGAAAACGAGCTGGGGAGGGTTGGAGCAGGAGGGGGGAGAGGCCCGCCGCCACCGTAGGCCAGCCGACGGCCGCCGGCGGCGGCGGCGGAGAGGAGGGTTTGATCTAGGGTTGGGTATCGCCCCGTGAGTCGCAGGAGCGACCCACGAGACGCGGTCTGATCGGTGTCCCAATTATGCGTTACTCCATATATGTGGAGGTAAGCAGTTACAGAGAATAAAGTGTAGATGTTATAAGAAAAAATCTAAAAAAGTCATGTGTATGTGACAAATATTATATTACTCATAAAAAATCAAGAGTATATTCAATCTCCCTACAAAACAAAACTAAGACTCGGTGAAATGAATGAAACGCATTTTTTTAATGAAAAAGCCAACCGATCTATTGATTATCAACAACTGTACAAAGAATCTCAAAAGTAATGAAAATTACAAATAGGTCTTCAGATCACCTAGTGATGACTACAAGCAGTGAAGTCGAAAGCGCGCCGCTGTCCTCACCCCTCACTCACTGGAGTCGGGCAAAGCTTGTCGTAGAAGATCTTGTTGTAGACTTGTAGTAGACAGATGGGAAGTCGTTGTGCTAAGGCCCTGAAGGACCAATGCAACATAGTAGCAACCATCGCCAATGATGACAACCGTAGATCAGAAAAGCCAGACCTACAACCATACAAACGAACACAAAAACGGACTTGATCCTAGAAGATTCGCCGGACACACAACTCCACACGCCCTCCGTCGGTACTAGTCGCATCTCCGGAGCGAGGATAGGATGGGGAGGACCTTATTCTGCCTTCAGGATGTCGCCGCCGCCACACCATCCCTAAAAAGACATGCGAAGACCAAAAAACGGGAACGGAAACTGTCGTGTCTCGATGCACGGACACCGGGAGTAGAGGATACCCCCTTTTAGGTTCGGCACGGGGCACGAAGGAGGCTGAGAATCGTCTTCGTGGGCGGAGTCGGAATCAAGCTCTCCTCTCCACGATCAAGGCATGCAACCAAAGGGACACAAGGAGCTACCCAGGTTCAGGCCGCCCGGAGGTTAAAAGCCCTACTCCTGCATGTCTGGATTGATGGGTTCTTCATAGCGTGGCTTACAATGGAGTCCTTCGGGTGAGGTACCCGGAAGGGTTTTGGCTGGAGGTAGAAGAAGGACAGATCCTGACCCGGAGGAGATCACCTTCCTCTCTACCTTGGCAGCCCTAGTCTAGTCTTGCTCTGGTTCAACTTGTGCTTGGTCCTCCCCCTCCTCCGTGCCTTGGTCCTCCTTTTATAGGCCAAGGGGTTACCACATGGCACGTGGGGGGCATGAGGGGCCTTCGGGGTGAAGGACCCTCCCTGGATGGTTTAGGAGGAGACGTGGCCTCTCCTCCGCCTAGCGTTTCCCTTGGGGGTTTGGTGGGAGCGTCCGTCTTGAGGTGAACAGTGACTGACACCACCACGAGCTATGCTCCCTGCCCGCGCCATCTTCGCCTTGCTTCCCAAGTCTTCTGGCCTGAGGTGGAGAGCTTATCCACAGTGGTGCAGGGAGGTACCCGAGAGGGAGCCCAGCCTCCTGCCGGGAGCTCGGACCCTCGGGGTCTTCCGTGTCTTCTGGCTTGATTCGGGGACCCGGCAGGCCCCTAGGACCGGAGCCCTTAGTCGGTGTATGTCTTGCTTGGCCCCCGCGGGGCCAAAGGATGAACCCGCGTGGATGACTTGGATCTTGGCCTTGTCCATCTTCATCTTGGGCCCACAGGGAGTGGACCCACTTTGGCAGCACTAGGGGAACCCCATGTTCCACTGCTGCGACAGTAGCCCCCGGGCATGGTCCCGGCGGCTCTTGCTCCAACTGACGGGGCCATCGCCTAAAGATAGGCCAAAGTGGGTCCCGGGCAACTGGTCTTCTTGGTTTGCTTCATTGATGGCCTTGGAGCTACTCCGCTCGGGGGAGTAACTGCACCGGCCTCCTCGATTCCCAACGATGGAAGAAACGAGGAGACGCCTGGCAGAGGGGCCGTCGTGGCTATAAAAGCAGGACGCGCCCCTCGCAGTCTCATCCAACTCCTTCCCACCCCGGCTCCGGACCTCCTCACAAGTCACCAGCTCCAATGGCGAGAGTGAAAAGGGGAGTTGGGCGACCTCGCCCTTCTTCTGCTGCGGCGGAGAGTGGCCCCTCCACTCGCGGTCGATCTGCTCCACGGGGACGTGGGATTCGCGGTCGCGGCGGCCGTGGAGGCCGCGGCTCCGCTGCTCCTCCTCCTAGAAGCATGGTTCATTCCGGCTTCACGCCGTTCGAGTTCATTGTGGATCTGAACCACCGGCCTCGTAGCCGGCTTCTCCTGCCGGACTCCTTTGCGACGGCGACGGAGGACATCAGGCCTTCTGGCTTCTGGTTGCAGGTGGACGGCTGTCCCAATGGCCCCTCCTGGGCCGTGGCGGAACGCACCGCTGAAGGAGCTTTGCTCCTGGGTCAGGGGTGGAAGTCGTTCTCCCGCACCCGCCGCCTGTCCCGGGGGCAATGCTTGGCGTTCTTGTTCGACGGGGAGGCGACGCTCTCCGTGAAGATCTTCGGAGTCGATGGCGGACGTGCGGAGTGCTGCACGGAAAGCAGCAGTGGTAGCTCGAGCTCCTACGACGAGGATGAAGATGAGGAAAGCTCATCTGACATCAAGGTCGAGGGGAGCTCGTCTTCTTGACGGCGAGGAGCTTCGGACGGGCGCCATGGAGATCTCGTTGACCTCCTCCTTGGTGGCCTTGACGACGTACTTCTAGAAGTAGCGCCTTCCATTATACGGCGGTGCTCCTTGCTCGATAGGAGCCAACCTTTTTGTTGTAAAAAGATTGCCCCTTGTAGTCCTTGTAAATGAAGAAGATCTTGTTCCCCTCCTTGCCTCCGTGTCGTACTTGTGTGAATGAGAATGGGTTTTTTGCAAAACGCGCTCCCATTAATGTAGCAGCCGAAATGCCTGGGGTAGGTGGGGGACGAGAGGCCTATAAAAAGCCCTCAGCCCCCAGCCTATTCGCCGCACCCTCTCGCTTGGCCCTGCTCCTCTTCCTCCTTCGCCTCTCCTTGTGCTGCAGCGCCATGTCCAACGACGCAGAGATGGCCATGTCCGACGTATCCACGGCGGAGTCCGCCTTCCGAGGCGCGGCGGAGGCGCCCAACAGGGTTGGAGCCCGAGCCGCCGAAGGGGCTGTGTCTCGCGCTTCCGCCGCCCAAAACATTGCTCGCCTGGCGGCTGTTTCTGGTCCTGCTGCCCAGGAAGAAGCTCGGGTTAGGGCAATGAGGAGAGCGTACCTGTGGTCTGTTCTGAAGGAAAGGACCGCCGGCATCCCGGAGCTCTCCTTGGTTGTGGCTGAGCTTGAGGCCATTGAACAGGTTCGCTGCTTGATCTTTCTTTGTTTTTCCACCTTTCGCCTTGGGTGAACTCGATCTTTGACCTGAACCGCCGTTCGCAGGCCGAGAGCCAGGCTGTTGGTGAGCTGGCGGACGGACTCTTTCGCCTTTTCGGCCCCGGAGGGCATTGGTCGGCCGAAGGAGGGCGAGCTCTTCGACGCGCCTGACAAGATCCGGCACAAGTGCCCTCCCTTCCCCCAGGCGTCCCCGGCAGAAAGGAGTGCACCAGGCAGGCAACGAAACAGAAGACAGATATGCGCAGCCAGGAGCCCTGAGCTGGCCTTAGTAGCATAGGCTAGATATGTACTCAGGAAAACTCAGCTGAATGTAATTCAGAATTGTAAATTCAGAATGTAAGTTCAGATGAATGCAACCCTAGTGCTCAACTCCCGGGGTCATTTCCCAAACCTTCCTTTGCACTAACGCGCTGTCAAGTTATCAGAGGAGATCTCTTAGGTGACAAGTACTCTGACCGCCCGCACCGGTAGCAGTACCCCTAAGAGCACTATACCTTCCGGGAGTCCACTCCACAGCCACGGGTACTAAGCTCGAAGGGAAATCGAACCGTTCGCCGGGGAGGACGCATTACCCCCGCAAAGGCTCTCATCAACTGTCAAGCATGCGCAGGTTGGTGGTATGTTGACTCCGAGCGAGATATTATGCCTAGAATGCAAGATGCATATGCAAAGACTTAGCTGTTTTGCCGCATCCTCGATCAGCTTCGTCCTCCCCGGGTATCCAGCTCCTTGGTCACCCGTCAGCGTCCATTCCTGTCCCGGGAGAGGCGCTACACACAAAAACTTTCAGTAGGAAAAGAATGGACCCTCCCTTATGTGTCGTGAAAGTGTTTCATCCGAAGCAACCCGCAAGCAAAGTTGAATGTGCATCTCTGTGTTTAAGTTCTTTAAAACACAGCACTGCCCGTTCCACTTCTTACCGCGGCAGTACGGCACGATCAGGTGGCAGTGCCTACTGATAGGCCACTTGCGCTCGACCTGTCAGCCACCGGCACCATGTCAGCCCCCTGCTTGGGGGTTGTTACGGATAACACACTTCACGACAAAAGAGAGGCTCACGGAATTGAAAAACTTATCTTTTATTCCTTGGCGACGATTCTTACACCCTTATACAGAACACTAGCCCCTCGGGCGTGCTTAGTTGATCTTAACTATCTGCGATTCGTGTTCGTATTCAGGGGTAGAATTTCCGGAGATTCTCGATGTTCCAGGCATTGCCTTCCGGCCTGCCTTTCTCATCCTCCAGGTAAACAGCTCCGGGTCTCAGGGTATGCGTCACCCGATAAGGTCCTTCCCACTTGGACGACAGCTTGTTCAGTTATCAAGCTTCTGCTTTCTGTGGAGAACCAGGTCTCCGGGTTCCAGTACCCGTGAACGGATATGGCGATCATGATAGCGGCGGAGCCCTTGCTGATATCGAGCGGATCGCAGAGATGCTCGGCACCGTACTTCTTCCAGGAAGTTGATGTCATCAATCCTCCTCTCAGCTTGTGCCTCTTCATCATAGGCAAGTACCCGGGGAGATCCATGCCTGAGCTCTGTTGGCAAGACGGCTTCGGCTCCATAGACAAGGAAGAAAGGTGTTTCTCCAGTTGCTCTGCTCGGTGTGGTTCTGAGGGACCACAAGACGCTTGGCAGATGCTCAATCCAGTTCTTGCCCTTGTTTTCCAGCTTGTCAAAGGCCTTGGTCTTCAAACCTTTAGGACCTCCGCATTGGCTCGCTCTACTTGCCCATTGCACCTTGGGTAGGACACTGAGGCAAAACACACCTTGATGCCCATCTCTTCACAGAAGTTGAGGAAGGATCGGCTTGTGAACTGAGTGCCATTGTCCGTTATGATCTGTTGGGTACTCCAAAGCGGTACACAATCCCTTCAATAAACTTGATGGCTGCCTGAGCTGTTTGCCTTGGGACTGGCATCACTTCCACCCACTTTGTGAACTTGTCGATGGCCACGAACAGGTACTCATGTCCCCCGACAGACTTCGGTATCTTCCCCACGATGTCCAGCCCCCAGACCGCGAATGGCCAGGAGATTGGAATTGGCTGCAGAGCTTGCGCCGGCTGATGTATGTTCTTCGCATAGTACTGGCAGGCTTCACAGGTCTTGACTAGCTGCTCGGCATCACTGAGGACTGTTGGCCAGTAGAACCCGTGACGAAAAACTTTCCCCGCCAGAGATCTTGACGCCACATGACTTGAACACGTGCCCTCATGGATGTCCCTTAGCAGTACTTGGCCTTGTTCTTGTGGGATGCAGCGGAGCTTGACTCCATTGTCCCGCCGCCGGTAGAGCTCGCCGTCGATCATGACGTAGAGCTTGGCTTGGCGAGCCACCCGCTCGGCGTCGTGGTCATCCTCCGGGAGGGCGTGCTCCATCATGTACTTGACGATGTCCCGGGCCCAGGGAGGGTGGGTTCCTTCCACCGGAGCACCATCCGACGAAAAGAAAGCATAGCTTCCTTCGCCAGAGGAGCTGCCGGGTCTTGAGCTTCTGGGCTGGCTACCCGTGTTGTCGAGGTAGAAGGGTCGCCAGCCCCCGGCGCAGATCTTGCCGCGAGCCTCTCGGGAGGAATCGAAGGTTGCCCGAGAACCTCGATGTAGATCCCGGGAGGCACTGGTTCTTGCTGGATGCTAACTGCGACAGCTCATCAGCGGCCGTGTTCTCTCCCCGTGGGACGTACACAGCCCGGAAGTTGTCGAAGCGCCGCTGTAGCTTCCAGACCTCCTCGACGTACGGTGCCATCTGAGGACACGCGTACTCTTTGTTCACTTGCTTGATGACTAGCTGAGAGTCACCCTTGACGACGATCTTGTTGATGCCGAGGCCGATGGCAGCACGAAGTCCTGCGAGCAGGCCCTCGTACTCCGCCGTGTTGTTGGAGATGTTCCCTTGGTAGTGCATCTGGACGACGTACTTGAGCCGATCACCAGTTGGTGAGGTCAGGACAACCCCTGCACCTCCTTTTCCCCTGGTGTAGGAGCCGTCGAAGTGCATGGTCCAGGCGTTGGGATCTTCTTTCCCGGGGAGGCAGGTTTCCTCTTCCGGTCGTCGAGCGCCGTCTCGGTCCACTCAGCAGTGAAGTCCGCCAGCGCCTGGCTCTTGATGTTGTCCGTGTGCTCGAACTTGAGGCCGAAACCTTGAAGCTCCATGGCCCACCATGATATGCGCCCGTGGCGAGCGGGTTCTCCAACGGGCTTCTGAGGGGTACTTGGATACCACCGTGATGGGATGGCTTTGGAAGTACGGCCTCATCTTGCGGGAGGCAATGAGGATTGCCAGCAGCAGCTTCTGCATCATGGGGTACCGCTCCCGGGCGTCGCGCAGCACTGCGCTGACGAAGTAGACCGGCTGCACCTTGCGGGTCGCCGAGTCCTGAGTGGGCTCGGCTTCCTCCATGTCGACGCCTTGGGGTGGGACGAGGTAGCCCCCAGCGGAGTTTCGTCGGAGAGAGGTTCCCCGGGCTCCGCGCCGTCTGGTAAGGTTGCGGTGACATCGGGGTCGCTGGGCCCCTGGTCACCCGGCAGCCTTTTCTTGCATGGTTGTCCCGAGAGAGAGTTCCCGGGCGCTTGCCCTTGATCTTGCTTGACTTCTTCGGAGGAGCGTCACGCTCTACCACAGTACAGCGCTGACCACCTGATTGGTGGCGGCGATACACAGCAGGGGCTCCTTTTCTTCTGGTGCCACGAGGATTGGCGGCGAGGCGAGGTAGCGCTTGAGGGATTGCAGGGCTTCCTCGGCCTCGGGCGTCCACTCCACGGGGCCTGACTTCTTGAGCAGCCTGAAGAACGGTAAGGCCCGCTCCCCAAGCCTTGAGATGAAGCGCCCGAGTGCAGTGATGCACCCGTTGAGGCGCTGTACGTCCTTGACCCGCCGGGGCGCCTCCATGCGCTCGATCGCCTTGATTTGTCCGGATTCGCCTCGATCCCTCGTGAGAGACCAGGAAACCCAGCAGCTTGCCGGAGGGGACCCCGAACACGCACTTGTCGGGGTTGAGCTTGAAGTTGACCCGGCGAGGTTCTCGAAGGTCTCGTGCAGATCTTGGATGAGGGAGTCCTTGTACCGGGTCTTGACCACGATGTCGTCGATGTACGCTTCAACGTTGCGGCCCAGCTGCGACCCAAGGCATGCTTGCATTGCGCGCTGGAAGGTAGCGCCGGCGTTCCGGAGGCCAAAAGGCATCCGGGTGTAGCAGTAGCAGCCCTTGGGGTGATGAAGGCCGTCTTCTCTTGATCCTCGAGCGCCATCATGATCTGGTGGTACCCGGAGAAGGCGTCCAAGAAGCACAGCAGCTCGCACCCGGCCGTGGAGTCCACGATCATGTCGATCCGCGGCAGGGGGAATGGGTCCTTGGGACAGGCCTTATTCAGGTCTGTGAAGTCGATGCAGAGTCTCCACTTGAAGGTCATGGGCTTCGGCACCACCACGGGGTTGGCCACCCAGGTTGGGTGAGGAACCGACCGGATGACACCAGCTTCTATCAAGTTGTCCACCTCGGCGATGATGAACTCCAGCTTTTCCTTGCTTTGGTTCCGGAGAACCTGCTTCACGGGGCGAGCCCCCGGGAACCGCCAGTTTGTGCTCGATCACCTCCCTTGGAACACCGGGTAAACCTGACGCTCCCACGCGAAGACATCAGAGTTTTCCCGAAGGAAGGCGACGAGCGCGCTTTCCTATTTGTCGGTGAGGCGGGCGCCGATGGTGATGGAGCGAACGCCGTCACTGGTCAGCGCCACCTTCTTGGTCAGCTGCGGGTCGCCATGGAATGGCGCCTTCTTGGAGGGAGTAGATGTGGAGCCCCCAGGGTGCCCTTCGCCCCCGGAGAGTGCTCCACATCATCCTCCTGTACACTTGAGGGACGTCCGCCATGGTTGCCACCGTCTGGTTCAACTGCTGAACACAGTAGATGGCGTCGTCGACGTCGGCCTTGACCTTGATGACGCCCCACGGCGCCGGGATCTTCAGCATGTTGTAGGCGAAGTGGGAGACGGCCATGAACTTGGCCAGGGCAGGCCTGCCAAGTATGCCGTTGTACGGAGCGGAGTGTCGGCGATGTCGAAGACGATGTCCTCGGTGCGGAAGTTGCTCGAGTCACCAAAAGTGACCGGAGCGTGATCTTCCCGAGAGGTCGAGTAACACTTCCGTTCACGCCTTGGAACACGCCGGTGTCTTGCAGGCGAGACTGTGGGATCTGAAGGATAGCCAGGACCTTTGCCGTCAGTAGGTTGAGGCTGGAGCCCCGTCGACCAGCATCTTGGTGACCTTGTAGTTGTGGATGACGGGTGACACGATCAGCGGCAGGTCCCGACCCCGGCAGTGTTGACCGGGTGGTCTCTGGGTCGAAGGTGATAACTTGGCTGGACCAGTCCAGGGGCCTAGACGGAGCAGAAGCAACCGCGTTCAGCTCCCGGACGAGCCTCTTGCAGGCGCCGTTGGAGGGAGGCAGAGAAGACCCTCCGTGGATGCACCCGACGACCCCGGTGACCTCTTGATACGTCCCACCATTGCCTCCTTGAGGAGCCGGAGCTTCCCCATTGCCATCGTGCGGGCTTCTGGATTGTTGTACCCGCGACGCCCTTGACCGCCGCGCCCTCCTCCGCGGCCTCCGCGGCCACCGCCTCGGTTCCATCCACGGCCGCCCCGCCTTGGCGACCCGTAGGACAGTCGCGAGCGATGTGCCCGGCAGTGCCGCAGTTGTAGCAGCCGTCTTGACTGACCCCGTCAGCTCGACGCTGCTCCCGGACGGCGAGGTTCTTGAGCATGCGACAGTCCTTGAGCAGGTGGTTGCCTTCTGGATGAATGTGACACCAGGGGTCACCTTCGCCTTCTTCCTCGGAGGTCGGCGCATGCTTGGCCTTCTTCGGAAGAGGCTCGCGACGAAGATCCGCTTGTCGGGTCCAGGTCCCGCTTCTTGTTCTTGGACGGAGCGACCTTGTCCTCGGGTTCATCCTCCCCGGGGATCTTGACTCCTTCTTCAGCTCGAGCGCACCGATCTGCAAGCTCCCAGAGCTTACGAGCAGACTCGACGCGGTGGATGCTCAGCTTCTCGCGCATCTTGGGGTTGCGGACGTTGGCGTGGAAGGACTGGATCACCATCTCCTCCTTGATGCACGGGATGGTGTTCATCTTCTGGGTGAAGCGCTGGATGAACTTGCGAAGAGTTTCACCCGGAAGCTGCTTGAAGTCGTGGAGGTCACTGGGAGCTCCCGGGCGCTTGTACCCGCCTTGGAAAGCCCCCAGGAACTGTTCCTTCAGCGCCCGCCAGGATCGGATGGAGCCTCTCGGGAAGGTTGAGAAGCCAGGTTTGGGCATCTCCATTCAGGGCCAAAGGGAACCAGTTGGCCATCATGACTTCGTCGGCCCCGGCAACCATCGCAGCAAGAGAGTAGATCTGCAGAAAGTCCCGGGGGTTCGTGGTGCCGTCGTAGCGAAGCACGTCGATCTTGAATTTCTTGGGCCAGTTGAAGTGGCGGAACTCAGGGGCGAGGGCGACGCAGCCCTCGGCGAGGTCGATGTCGAGGTCCGTCCACGATGGCGTTCCCGGCGACGCTCGATGCGGGTGCGCATATCCTCGTTCTGACGGCTGTTGAGCTCGTCACGAAGATCTGGGTTGCGCGAGGTAGAAGACCCGACGGAGATGGTTGGGCCGCGGTGTAGCCGATCAGCCATCGGTGGTGCGGTGCGAGCAGGTGCCGCCTTGGCTTGACGTTCACCGCGAGGCTGGCCTCGCGGTTCACGTGTCTTGTCTTGTGCTGCTTCGGGATCGTCGACGGTAGGAGCTTGAGTGGGTTCAACCCACGGACCACCATCGGCGAAGTCGAGAAGCCTCTCCACTCGAGTCCTCCATTCTTGGTAGATCTTGGGATCACCGTTGGTTGGAGGGAACTGCATCAGGGCCTTGGCGGCGACCAGCGCGTCATGGCGAGCTTGCGCGTCCGTAGGCGGAGGTGCGGAGGACTTGCTCTTGGATGCTCGTGGACCTCCGCTGAGGCGGGCGCTGCGACCCTCTCCTCCAGCAGTAGGATCCTTGCTGGCGCCGTTGCAGACGCTCTTCTCCCCTGACCGAGGGGGAGGAGGGACGGTGGTGCCTTTTGGAGCCGTCGTTCCGCAGGGCCGCCGTCCTTGTTAAGGCCATCCGCTTCTCTGGCGCCGCCCGCTCCGGGGGAGGCGGGGATGGAGAAACAGCCCTCCGCGCGTTAGCAGCGCGACGATCGGAGGAAGCTTGAGTGCGTGAAGGAGAGACGGGATTGGATGCCGCAGGGTCCACCTTCCTCTTCGGCGCCATGCTTGACGAAGAGCTTGCCAAAGAACTTGATGAAGAAGAAACCAGCGCTTGCGCCCCCTACCTGGCGCGCCAGATGTCGTGTCTCGATGCACGGACACCGGGAGTAGAGGATACCCCCTTTTAGGTTCGGCACGGGGCGCGAAGGAGGCTGAGAATCGTCTTCGTGGGCGGAGTCGGAATCAAGCTCTCCTCTCCACGATCAAGGCATGCAACCAAAGGGACACAAGGAGCTACCCAGGTTCAGGCCGCCCGGAGGCTAAAAGCCTACTCCTGCATGTCTGGATTGATGGGTTCTTCATAGCGTGGCTTACAATGGAGTCCTTCGGGTGAGGTACCCGGAAGGGTTTTGGCTGGAGGTAGAAGAAGGACAGATCCTGACCCGGAGGAGATCACCTTCCTCTCTACCTTGGCAGCCCTAGTCTAGTCTTGCTCTGGTTCAACTTGTGCTTGGTCCTCCCCCCCTCCGTGCCTTGGTCATCCTTTTATAGGCCAAGGGGTTGCCACAGGGCACGTGAGGGGCATGAGGGGCCTTCGGGGTGAAGGACCCTCCCTGGATGGTTTAGGAGGAGACGTGGCCTCTCCTCCGCCTAGCGTTTCCCTTGGGGGTTTGGTGGGAGCGTCCGTCTTGAGGTGAACAGTGACTGACACCACCACGAGCTATGCTCCCTGCCCGCGCCATCTTCGCCTTGCTTCCCAAGTCTTCTGGCCTGAGGTGGAGAGCTTATCCACAGTGGTGCAGGGAGGTACCCGAGAGGGAGCCCAGCCTCCTGCCGGGAGCTCGGACCCTCGGGGCCTTCCGTGTCTTCTGGCTTGATTCGGGGACCCGGCAGGCCCCCAGGACCGGAGCCCTTAGTCGGTGTATGTCTTGCTTGGCCCCCGCGGGGCCAAAGGATGAACCCGCGTGGATGACTTGGATCTTGGCCTTGTCCATCTTCATCTTGGGCCCACAGGGAGTGGACCCACTTTGGCAGCACTAGGGGAACCCCATGTTCCACTGCTGCGACAGAAACCTTCCCGTCAACGAGGGGCTGCAGTCCGCCACACCTCTGGGCCCAAGGGCCGTCGGAGGCGGGAAGGCCAGCAGCTTTTCCGGTGGGAGGGAGGAAGACTAGATGCGATCACTTAGATCGCCTCGGAGGAGGAGCGGTACCGGTTCGTACCGTGTAGATACTAGTGGGTTTTGGGCAGAAGCACCCTTCTAAGCATTCAACCACAAATTGATTTTGAATAGCACATGATTTTTTTATGCTAAGTTTTTTCCAAATCTTTAACAAAGGTGAATGCTAGTAAGGGTAACTTCCAGTATCAGCAAAAATAGAGGTGTTTAAAAAAAAGAGGTGATTTTTTAAAGAAAAGATAGAGGTGCTGAGGGCACGGTCTTCTAGCCTATTCAAAATTTTGAAAGCCCATATTTGTTCCTTGGTACCGGCCCGATGAAAAGTTTCACAATTCCGATACAGAAACAAGGAGACTGGACTTGCAAGCCTCTTCAGAACAGAAGTGGACAACCTAGAAATTTGGCCCAATTGGGTGCCCTTTGTTTTGGGGGCAAAAGCTCTCTCAAAACATGTGTTGAATGTGTTTACAAAATTCAAGAAATTTAAATGTTGGTACAACGTACTCGTTCTTGTCTTTTATGCGTGTAAATTATCACGAAGGAAAGACATAGATTGTGCCTTGAAAAAGAAGCAGTGGTCTAGAAATCAATACGAAGCACCAAATTGTATTTTGTACCCGTCCCACAAAACTAGTATTTATTTCAAGAAAATTATATGTATATACTCTTGCAAATGTGCACATGTGCGAAAAAATATCATATTTTTACATTAAAACCATTATTTGTTTCACACTGGAGCATATGCCCCCTAATGTCGATTTAATTGTTGACCCAAACTTCTAAATTATCCGCCTATAGCTAACCCTCCATCTTCACTCCAATTCTACCTTCAAAAGATCAAAGTAATATTTTCATGACAACTGTTACTCAAGGATAAACGGCTTGTTGACATCTACAACATTTTGGAATTATCTATCTTCAAAATTGGTAGTATCATACTCTAGAAACCTCTATGGAGTTATTTGTCAGATTTTTATATTCCAAAAAGGCCGATGATACGTCTCAAACGTATCTATAATTTTTGATGTTCCATGCTGATATTATACCAATTGTTACATGTTTTGCATCCACTTTATGTCACTTTTATACATTTTTGGGACTAACCTATTAACAATATGCCACAGTGGCAGTTCCTGTTTTCTGCTGTATTTGTATTTCAGAAAAGCTAGTCAAGAAATATTCTCGGAATTGGACGAAAATTTACAGAGGCACCTATTTTATCAGAACACACACAGGAGTCCAAAGGAGCAACGAAGAGGAGCCAGGAGGGCCCCACACGCACCCAGGGCGCGGGTCCCCCCTGGCGCGCCGAGGGTGCGTGTGGGCCCCTCGGGGCTCTCCAGCCGCCGCCCTTTCGCCTACTTATTCCCCCGGTGCGAAAACCCTAAACACCCGAGCCATTATCCACGAAAAGTTCCAGAGGCGCCGCCGTCGGCAACCCTAGCTCGGGAGGGGCCAGAACCTCTTCCCGGTACCCTGCCGGAGAGGGGAATCATCACCGGAGGGCTCTACATCACCATGCCTGCCTCCGGAGTGATGCGTGAGTAGTTCATCCTTGGACTACGGGTCCATAGCAGTAGCTAGATGGTTGTCTCTCCACTTTGTGCCATCATGTTTAGATCTTGTGAGCTGCCTAACATGATCAAGATCATCTTATTGTAATGCTACATGTTGTGTTTGCTGGGATCTGATGAATATTGAATACTATGTCAAGTTGATTATCAATCTATCTTATATGTTATTTATGATCTTGCATGCTTTCCGCTACTAGTAGATGCTTTGGCCAAGTAGATGCTTGTAACTCAAGAGGGAGTATTTATGCTAGATAGTGGGTTCAGTCTCCAGTAATCTGGGCGAGTGATAGCAACGCCTAAGGTTGTGGATGTGCTGTTGCTACTAGGGGTAACCTACAATACTATGTCCACGGTCATATGTATATGTTTACATTACGCACATTACTTAATGCAATTATCCGTTGCTTGCAACTTAATACCAACGGGGAACTCGGATGACAACCTGGCGGTGGATTATTAGTCATAGACACTGTTGGATAACGGTCTATGTATTTGTCGTAATGCCCAACTAAATATCATAGTAATCATCATGTCATATATATGCATTGTCATGCGCTCAATATTTTGTCAATTGCCCAGCTGTAATTTGTTCACCTAACATGTTAGTTATCTTTTATGGAGAGACACCTCTAGTGAACTGTGGACCCCGGTCCATTCTTTTACATTGATTAAACCACCAAACTGCAAACATTGTTCTCTTTTACTTTCTGCAATTTAATACTGTTTTCCACACCATACGTTTAATCCTTTGTTTTCAGCAAGCCGGTGAGATTGACAACCTCACTGTTTCGTTGGGGCAAAATAGTTTGATTGTGTTGTGTGCAGGTTCCACGTCAGCGCCGGATTCCCTGGTGTTTCGCCGCATTATATTTCGCCGTTGACAACCTTCAGAAGTGCTACTGCTCCTACTGGTTCGATAAATCTTGGTTTCATACTGAGGGAAAACTTACTGCTGAACTACAACATACCTTCCTCTTGGGGTCTCCCAACGAACGTGTGCTTCATGTCAGCAAGACTTTTTCTGGCGCCGTTGCCGGGGAGACAGCAGGCTTCTGCAAGGGGAGTTTCACACTTCCAATCTTTTTACTTTGTTTTTGTCTTTTACTTTATTTTATTTTATCTTGTTTGCTTTTAATTATCAAAAACACAAAAAAAATTAGTTACTTGCATTTAGTTTATTTTTAGTCTTGTTTCCTGTTAGTTATCATGTCTAGTTCTGCTCCTTTTTCCGTAGTGCCACCTGTGGGAGAAATTATTACTTTTAGACAGAAAAGTGGGGAATCCTTTAGGAATGCCTGGGACAGAATTTTGGAATTGCACAAGAGGGTGCAACCTAAGATGGATTTGAGAGTTCTTATAAATTTTTTCTACTATGGTTTATTTTCTGTTTATCAACATGCTCTAGATACCATGGTAGGGGAAACCTTTTCTGAGTTTGATTCAATGAAAGCTCAGAATATTTTGAGTGGTCTGTCAATATTCCCAATGGTAGACGAAACTGGGATATTCTCTAAGCTAGATAAAATAGAAAAGTCAATTGATGATTTAACTCTGAGCCATAATCTTAAAGAACAACATTTAGTTGAGCTAAAAAATGATTGGGAACCATTTATTGAGATTAATATTGGTAATGAAAAGTTTCGTGCCTATTATGATCTTGGTTCTACAATGTCCATCATGCCAAAAATGTTTTATGATTTACTAAATTATGATAATATGGTTAATTACCCTGTTTTTCATTTTCATGCGGATGGAACAATCACAAAAATTATAGGGATTATTAATGATGTTAAGGTTACTATTCAGAATAAGACTGTCCGGTTAATTTTATGATTCTTGCAAAATCTCCTAATAATATTGTCCTTGGAAGGTCCTTTTTAAAGAACAATGGAGTATTTATTAATGCAAAGTATGGGTTTATGAAATTTAATACTCCTATTAATTGAAGGTTCTTTTTTCCAATTAAGAAGGATGATCCCACTGAAAGGTTGGGAGACTTCAATGTCTTTGGTGATACTTGATGCATGCTTTGTGCCTAGCTAAAAGGCGTTAAAGAAAAACGCTTATGGGAGGCAACCCATTATTTTTATTTCTGCAATTTTTCTTTATTTGAGTCAAGGAGCTTGTTTACTTCTGTAGCAACTCCTTTGTATCGTTACTTTTTCGCATTGTTGTGCCAAGAGTAGCCTCTAATGTTAAGATGATGCTAAATTTTGATTGCTGCGCAGAAACAGATTTTTGCTGCTCACTGTACGCAATTCCTAAAATCACCAGATTGTTAATTATATCTGAAAATTTTTGTGCCTAATCTTTATGTATGTCTGAATCTTTCGTTAGTTCAAAGTTTTTCGATCTGAGCGTCGGAAGTGCCTCGAAAAAATTCGTCTTTGCGGACTGTTCTGTTTTAGACAGATTATGCTTTTTATTTTGCATTCTCTCTTTTACTAGTGTTGAGTGAAATTCTTTTTTGGGTGGAAGAACTTCACATAACATCAGTGGCAGTAGCTAATGTTTAAAGTAACAAGTCATATTGCGTCTTTATAGAACATGTGAGTTTTTGATTATGCACTAACCCTCTAATGAGATTTGCTTTGAGTTTGGTGTGACGGAAGTTTTCAAGGGTCAAGAGAGAAGGATGATATAATAGGATCAAGAAGAGTGAAGAGCTTAAGCTTGGGGAGGCTCCCATGGATCTCCCCAGCATATTTCAAGAAGACTCAAGCGTCTAAGCTTGGGGATGTCCAAGGCATCCCCTTCTTCATCGGCAAAATTATCAGGTCATCTCTAGTGAAACTTTATTTTTATTGTTTCACATCATATGTGCTGTTCTTGGAGCGTCTGTGTGCTTTTATTTTCAGTACTTTATTTTCATTTTGTAATCAACTTGATTGGACCCTGGCATTCTTGATTGGGACAGAGACACGCTCCGCTTTTTTTCATGAGAATACTCCTATTTTTCACTTATATTTGTTGAGTATTCATTTCTAGCGCTGTTCAGCTTTTAGCTCTTGTTTTCATGTATCTCTTGCCAGAGCTATTAGTTTTCTTTTAAAGAAAGTACTCTCTTGCTTCACTTATACTTGTTTGGAAAGTTATTAAAATAAATTGATTGGTGTTTGGTTGGAACAAAAAAATGTTGCATGTGGTAAATGGTATAATGGAAAAAACTTGCATATTCTTGTAGATCACTAATTTGGATAATTTGATACTTGTCAATTGTTTTGAGTTAACAAGTAGATCTTGATTAAACTTTTGCATCATGTAAGTTAAGCCCATTAGTGAAGAACTACCGTAAAGGTTGTTGAAATTTGGTTTGCATGAGTGGTATCTCTAAGGTCTAGATATTTTCTAATAAAAGGGTTTGGTTAACAAGGAAAACGGTGTGAAGTCTTATAATGTTTGCAATATGTTTGTCATATAAAACTTGGTGTACTAGTTGATATTCTTATTTGCTTACATAACCTTGCTAGCCTAAACTCTGTACTGAGAGGGAATGCTTCTCGTGCATCCAAATCCTTGAGCCAAAATCCATGCCATTTGTGTCCACCATAACTACCTATATGTGGTATTTCCTTGCCACTCCAAGTAAATTTTTCATGTGCTACCTTTAAATTATTCAAAATTGTTATTATTCCTTTTTGTGTCAATGTTTACTAGCTCATGAGGAAGTAGTGGGTTATTCTTTATTCGACTTGTCAAACAGACTTTACACCTAGACTAGTGGCATATACATCCGCTTATCCAATAATTTTGCAAAAAGAGCTGGCAATGGGGTGCCCAGTCCCAATTAATTACAACTTTAACCGCTTAATTCTCTTCACATTTTTGACCTGATTTATCAGTAAGCAATGACAAACAGTGAAATACCTGCATGTGTAAACAAAAGAGAAAGAATGATGATCTGCCTTGCTGGTAGAAATAACGTCCTTCATGGGAGCCGCTCTTAAAAGTCTGTTTGATAGGGAGGATACTGTTTTCATCCGCTACCATTCGTTGACAATTAGCAAACACCTCTCAAAATTTAATTTTTACTCTCTATATGATTTCAAAAACTAAAAAGCTCTAGCACATGATTTAATCCCTGCTTCCCTCTGCGAAGGGCCTTTCTTTTACTTTTATGTTGAGTCAGTTTTCCTATTCCTTCTATCTTCCACAAGCAAACACTAGTGTCAACTTTGTTACAACATTTGTTATATGCTACATATTGGACTTATTATATTGCTTTGTGTTGACAATATCCATGAGATAAACATGTTGAAAGTTGAAGCAAATGCTGAAACTTAAATCTTCCCTTGTGTTGATTAAATACCTTTTATTAGAATCTATTGCTTTATGAGTTAACTCTTATGTGAACCTCTGGATGCATTGTCTCCAAAGTACTATTCATGAAAAAGTTTAGCTTGTGTGATTCATTGTTTACTCATTATCTATTTGGTAGCAAACTATAGACCATTGACTTGGATCATTTCATTCATTTACATGTGCCTTACAATATTATATGATCAAGATTTTGATGGTAGCATGTCACCTCAAAAATTATATTGTTTTATCGTTTACCTACTCGAGTACGAGCAGGAACTAAGCTTGGGGATGCTGATACGTCTCAAACGTATGTATAATTTTTGATGTTCCATGCTGATATTATACCAATTGTTACATGTTTTGCATCCACTTTATGTCACTTTTATACATTTTTTGGGACTAACCTATTAACAAGATGCCACAGTGTCAGTTCTTGTTTTCTGCTGTTTTTGTATTCCGAAAAAGCTAGTCAGGAAATATTCTCGGAATTGGACGAAAATTTACGGAGGCACCTATTTTATCAGAACACACACATGAGTCCAAAGGAGCAACGAAGAGGAGCCAGGAGGGCCCCACACGCACCCAGGCGCGGGTCCCCCCTGGCGTGCCGAGGGTGCGTGTGGGCCCCTCGAGGCTCTCTAGCCGCCGCCCTTTCGCCTACTTATTCCCCCCGATGCGAAAACCCTAAACACCCAAGCCATTATCAACGAAAAGTTCCAGAGGCACCGCCGTCGTCAACCCTAGCACGGGAGGGGCCAGAACCTCTTCCCGGCACCCTGCCGGAGAGGGGAATCATCACCGGAGTGCTCTACATCACCATGCCTGCCTCCGGAGTGATGCGTGAGTAGTTCATCCTTGGACTACGGGTCCATAACAGTAGCTAGATGGTTGTCTCTCCACTTTGTGCCATCATGTTTAGATCTTGTGAGGTGCCTAACATGATCAAGATCATCTTATTGTAATGCTACATATTGTGTTTGCTGGGATCCGATGAATATTGAATACTATGTCAAGTTGATTATCAATCTATCTTATATGTTATTTATGATCTTGCATGCTTTCCGTTACTAGTAGATGCTTTGGCCAAGTAGATGCTTGTAACTCCAAGAGGGAGTATTTATGCTAGATAGTGGGTTCAGTCTCCAGTAATCTGGGCGAGTGACAGCAACGCCTAAGGTTGTGGATGTGCTGTTGCTACTAGGGGTAACCTAACAATGCTATGTCCACGGTCATATGTATTTGTTTAAATTATGCACATTACTTAATGCAATTATCCGTTTCTTGCAACTTAATACCAACGGGGAACTCGGATGACAACCTGGCGGTGGATTATTAGTCATAGACGCTGTTGGATAACGGTCTATATATTTTGTCGTAATGCCCAACTAAATATCATAGTAATCATCATGTCATATATATGCATTGTCATGCGCTCAATATTTTGTCAATTGCCCACCTGTAATTTGTTCACCCAGCATGTTAGTTATCTTTTATGGAGAGACACCTCTAGTGAACTGTGGACCCCGGTCCATTCTTTTACATTGATTAAACCACCAAACTGCAAACATTGTTCTTTTTTACTTTCTGCAATTTAATACTGTTTTCCACACCATACGTTTAATCCTTTGTTTTCAGCAAGCCGGTGAGATTGACAACCTCACTGTTTCGTTGGGGCAAAGTAGTTTGATTGTGTTGTGTGCAGGTTCCACGTCAGCGCCGGATTCCCTGGTGTTGCGCCGCATTATATTTCGCCGTTGACAACCTTCAGAAGTGCTACTGCTCCTACTGGTTCGATAAACCTTGGTTTCATACTGAGGGAAAACTTACTGCTGAACTACATCATACCTTCCTCTTGGAGTCTCCCAACGAACGTGTGCTTCACGTCAGCAGCCGACAAAAATCTGTAAATATTTAAACTTGCTATGAGTAAGTTCATCTATAATCACAGTACAATACATTAATTTCTAGATCAAGGTGATAGTTTTGCTTTTCTCAGATTTGTAGTGGAACCTATTGCAACAAAGGTTCAGATGAAGCTTGAGAAACTGAACTAACGAAACTAATTTCCGTGACAAATCAATGTCAAAGTTTGGCACAAGATTTTTTGTGTGTAAATATTAATCTATATCTGAATAAATATAGAGGCACCATGTAATCATTAAGTATGCTAGTTACACTTGTTATTATTATAAAATATTATATGGAAATGTTTTAACATAAATAAAATAAATTTAGTGGCGAGTTATGACAAAGTAAAAATATTTAGTATAAATGGAATACTAGACCAAACTTCATTTAACTAATGAGGATGTTGTATCATGAGCAGCTTACAACCCTTCGAGGTCATTGTTCGATAAGAGTGTATGGACCGGGAGGAACAACAATGATCTCTTTAATTTCACATAAATGTTTTTTCCTCAATCGTGGAATGAGAAGGAACACAAGTGACCAAAAATGTTGCAACCAAACACACTAGGCCCTCATCATGTCATGGTCGACGGAAGGATCTGTGCCATATGTGCGTTTTTTGTATAATATTATATTTTTTGTTTAAAAAATATTAAAACGAATGCAAGACCAAAAAAATGTAAGTATTTCTAGAATTCAGTCGATTTGGGTGTGCTTAATACACAACCAAGATAGGTTCTTCTCGCATTTTCTTTCTTATCTATATGTTCATTTTATTTGGAATATGTCAATGTACCCTACATTTGATATTTGTAGAGTCCAACCTATCAAGTAATATTTGTCTGGTTTAAAAATTAGCCAAAAATAAAGCAAAAGATAAGATCATAGTTTTTTTGCGTTGCAACCGAAAGGTAAAACCAAAGATTGATGCAATCTCCCAGCTCAGAAAAAGAAAGATGCAACTCCTCTATCTTGATGAAGACACCTTCAATATCTAATGCCATGACAATCCTTCTTTTGTAGCCTTGTCCCTTTTACTTTACTAGATCATTTAGGCGCGCGTTGTCGCGCCTGTCCATTAGGAAAATATTGGTAGGAATTGATGGAAATACATCTGGATGTTACAATGTATATATTAGAGAACTTTCAGAACTGTTCAAAAATAAAATAAAATAAGAAGCATTTAGTTATTTGCCCCAAAGACCAAACAGAGGCACTTATCCAATCTGCTCCACAATCAAAATGGGGCCTTTTTTCAAATGTGCCTTCATAATACAAATAGAGCTCAAAACAGTAATATATTCACATAATCATATGTGGTACTATAACCCAAGCTGAACTAAAAAAAAGCAATATATTCACATGACCATCCGTGGTACTATAACCAAGAATAAAGTTGCACAGCTTGCAACTGCGGTCGCTGCACTACAAAGATGGCCTTCCCAGTGAGTCGCTGTTCAAGGTTGAAAACTATAGAGTTGTGGTACTGACTACTGAAATTTGTGAAGACCTATCCAAAAGAGAATCAACAGAAGTTGCTTCGGTCACTGTACCATCGATGGATTACCAGAGCAGTTTGTTCGCAGATGCTGTACTGTACGCAGGCTACCTTTTAGACAGTTGAGCCTCGAGGGCTGCTTGCTCAACGACCATGCAGTCCGGTCTATTGCCACCTTGCTCCGTGACACCAAGAGCCTGGAAGTATTGTCGCCGTTTCTTCTAAATCCATAGATACCCTTGAAAGAAGAACATATCCTTGTGCATGTACGATTGGTTTTACCTCTTATATGTTTCCATTTTATTTAATTTTATTCAATAGTCAATATTGGAGTATAAATGGATTGGAAAGACATCCTAGTTTGATCATATATGTCTCAAGGAATGCAAAAATAAATAGATGTTGCTAATTAGGGTAGGAACACTCGCCATGAGAAAATCAGAAGCCCAACATCACAGTTTCAAATAAATCCACAACTCAATCAAGCTGAAGGTTCTGTTGGGGGGCTTCAATCAAGATATATAGGTGCATAAAGTTGAAGGAGGTGAGGCATTGAAATAGTAACATACCATCTTCATTCGCTGCCAGTGACACCTGCCATTAGTGGTTTACAGGAACGGATAATTTGCTTGTTACTTGAACAATGGCTCAACAACTTCAATGACGAGCGATCCTCTGTATATTGTAGACACATCAGCTGGCGAGACCCGCAGACTGCTGCATGTCCTGGTGAGGCCTGGCGTTGGAGGAGTACTGCATTGAAAGTAACCTCATACCAAGTTCAGGAATGAATTACCATGCAGGCGAACATAGGGTGCTAAGGATATATTTTTTGATTTTTCCCTGAAACGAGTATTGAAACAGACAGTATTTGGTATTTGCTGTAAAAAATAGCTTAAGGGAATAAATCAAAATGATTAGCCTACTTTCGGTTATATGGTGGCGTACGGAGAAATATTCTTTACAAATTAGTTTACAGAAGCTTTTTATGTCGATGCTGAAACATGTCACAAGAGAAAGGACGAATTATGTACGCTGAACAAAGAATGGTAAAGAATAGAAATATTAGAAGTACATGAAAGTGTCGAACTCCAATTCAGTAATAAAGATTACAAGAACTAAGCCGTGAAAAAGGAAAACATGAGTTTATAGAGTTGTGCATCCGACGTCTACTCATGAAAAGATTCAGTTAAGGCCTAGAGATACTGAATGCAATATAATTTCTAAAGAGTACAAATTCATGACAATGTCATCTAGTATAATTAAGCAGCTTCACTTTAAGTACATGCGACATTACTAAATGAAATTGACAAATAAGGAAGGTACATGCGAACTTGCTGCCTATAATTTTGAATATACCTGCCCAACATCTGCACAGTCGAAATAGGAAGGCCTCTCAAATTAAAACTGCGTCTCCATGGCTTTCAATAACCCAAGGTCCGAATCTCTGGTTGTAAGTCTCCATGGCTTCTTTAAAAATATTTTCCCATATGTATGTAGTTATGCATACCATAATATTGAGACATACCAGAGATGCCATTACAATTTAATTTTCCAAGTATATAACAGAAACAAAGTCCACTATATGGAGTTTGGTGGACATATCATGAAGCCATAGCATCTCCATTTCAATGAAATCAAAGGCAATACGAATTTGCTTTGTCGAAGAAGCTTCCTGATATCATGCTCAGCTCATATTGTAGATGCCATCACATAGCCCAACACAAAGTTAAACGCTGCAAGAACAGAGAAAGTGCATTAGTAATACTGAAGTCAAACTTTCAATCCTTTGTACTCAGAATCCTTGTCCCCAGTTAAATAAGCTGATCATATCCTGTTATTCATTGCATCATAAATCCTGCAGGCCTTGTTGAAGAAAATATATCCTGCAGGCTTTCTAATTTTAGCAGTTACCCAAACGCTAAACCTAGATCAACCATGCAAAATACACATCAGATGGACCTCTTATCCATATACCCAAACTTACAAAAGTATTCTGCAATCTGTAAGCAACCTCCCATCCATATATCCTTAGCACCAAAAGAAGAGAAGTGATGCGCACTGAAGTACCGAAGAACACCATGATAGGCCGCCCGATCCGCTCCCACGTCGTCTGCCCCCTTCATGGATCTTCCTAGGGTTTCCCTATGACCCGCAAGGTAGGGGAGCGTCCAGGGAGTGCGTCCCCTATGCCCATGGACGGCAGCGCACATGCGGGAGTCGGTTCTCATGGTACCGCCATCGGCGAAGGATCGTGGAGATTGCTTACAGATTGCAACTTGTCTAGGCAGGGGAGGGGGAGGAGGCGCCGCTGTGGAGATCGTGGTTAGAGGCGGCGTGGCGGCAGCGGTAGGAGGAAGGCGACGCGGGATTGATCGTGGAGGGGAGGAGACGCTGGGGTGAAACGCGAAGGGGAAGAGGAAGTGCTCGTCGCCTAGCCGGCTTGTTCGAGCCTCTTCTCTCCTTCGGCAGATGGGCTTTTCCGAGTTAGGGCCCAAATTAACCACAGTGGACCAATTTGATATCCAGAGTAGCTTCCCCTATGGACTTTGAGCCCAGTGCGGGACTGAGTGAAATCAAACGGTCAATAACAAAGGAAAGGTCGATCGGACGGTAAAAAATGGTGAGGTCGTGAGTGTGCTCCCTCTTGTGTCAGTTTTAATGTCCCTGATGGAAGACACCTTCAGTATCTAGTGCCGCAACATTCCTTATTTAGTAGTGTTGCCCCTTTTAATCTCAAATATGTTTTCTTCTTGTTTTCTACTCCTTTTGTCCACAAAGCAACATTAAGTACTAGTTGTGCATTCTTCCAAAAAAAGTACTAGTTGTGCAGGTTTCGTCTTACGTAATTCTTCACCTCGGGTCATGGTGGGTAATTCTTCACCCCGGTCATGGTGGAAAATCAGAGATGCAAGAGGTGAATCTAGCGAAGTCGGACTTCAAAAAACCTTTTTTTTTGCGAGGGAAAGTTACAATTACAACCAGCCACGAATCTTACAGAAAAGCCCAGAAAACATAAAATTTACAAAGAGATCCTTCTGAGCTGTAGCGTCGTCTTCGTCGAGCACGACGACACGCCGGCTATGCCCGCCGCACCACCTCCGAACGCTTGGACTGGGAGGCCCCCCAATGCGGACGAGGAGTCGACGCTCCTCGGTGCCGGAGCACCTCCACCCTGCACAACGGACGGCGACACCACCGTGGCCTTCTGCAACTTCACCTTCCAAGTCGTCAACCACCGGATCCACCACCTCTTGGACTCCGGCGAAGGGGGAACCCTCCCGAGCACTCCGGAGAGCCGCAGACGAGGGCGAGACAGCAGATCCGCGGCGGAGCTCACACGGAGCCGCACCAACGGAGGGGAAGACCGCCGTCAACAAAATCCACTCCGGCACCACCTCTTCCACCGCGGCGCCGCCGGCTGGAACACCACCACGCACACCTAATCTACATAAACGCCGGGATCCGTGGATTCCCCGTCCTCCCGCCGCCGAAGCGGCCGCCGGAGGGCGAGGGATCCGGCGAATCGCCGGCCAAGAGCCGGTGCGCGCAGGAACGCCCAAGAAATCGCCCTCTCTCTACTGTAGATGGGAAAGGGGTGTCGGTCCAACTCGACTGTGGACTTCAAAAAACCTTGATTTAACTTTTAGTCAGATGACCACAGATCTATTACATCTGTTCCAATTTGTTCAACACGATAAAATATGTTGAATTGGTTAGCGAGATGTTTGCTAAAATAATTACTTTTACTAATCAGCAACACTTATTATGCAGCACACGTGGAAATGTGTACATGGGGCCCACTTGTCCGCCCTCAATTTTTTTTTCTTTTTTCTTTTTTTCCTCTCCATCTTCCTCCTGTCGACTCCTTCCTCACCTGCCCGCGCCCGGTCGCATCTCTGGCCGCGACTCTCTCGTGCGCTCGCGCCCGCTCGCTCGCCCTCGCTGGCCTGCCCGTATTCGGACCGGCGCCGATGTTGCGGCAAGCACGACCTGGAGTCCGCCGTGTTCTGTCCGGCCGGCAAGATGCGCACGTGTTCCGGTTAATTCTTCCTGTCATGTGTTGTGTCTCTCTGCCAGTGTACGTAGATGCTAGTTTCTTCCGTTCTCCAGGTGAATTTATCAAGCTGCTTATTCTTTTTTGGTGTGTGGATGAGTTGAGATGGATTGATCAAGTCGAGCTGACAGCCGCGTGCCATGCATGCGTGGTCAGTCCGGAGTTGTAAGCTCCTTACGGGCTGCGGCCTCACAGGTCCTCCTCCGAGCGGGCGTGCTCCGGCGCGCCGCACGCCCGAGCTACTGCAGCGCGCGGCGGCGCTGCTCCTCCTGCGGCGCCCTACCCCAAACCCCGCCCATACCGGCGAAGCCCACGACGGCCGGCTCGCCGCCGTCAGCGCCCTCGGCCAGGCCGCGCTGGGACACCAAACCACCGAGCGCAGCTATCCCCTGCTCTGGTACCTGAGCGCGGCGTGTGGGCGAGCGAGCCGCGGATGCGCAGGCAGGCGGAAGGGGACGAGCGACCCACGGCCAGAAGAGGAAGATGGAGAGGAAAAAAAAAAGAAAAAAAAATGGGGGCTGACTGGTGGGTCCCATGTCCACGTGAGCTCTTTTTCCACGTGTGCTGCATACTCAACACTATGGGTCCAGCAGTCAGTGATGCTGTCAAAATTTGTTTAGACGGGAATTTGCGCGATTTGTAACATCATGTCTCAGAATTGGTACTGAAATGAAAAAATCACCAAAAGAGGTACTGACATGTGATTTGGCCGACAATTGTGGTAGTTTTTTGTAATTTTCTCCTAGTATGGCTCAGGTGCGCTGTCCTATGAAATCATAGAGGAGAAGTGGTCCGGCGTGTCCTTGGGGTTGCCTCGGCGTGTCTTGTTGCTGTGAAGTCGAAGCTGCTGCGGTGGGTTCCCGGTGGTGTACGATGACTGGCGACAGATGTTCCTTTCGGCGAGTTTCCCCGGCGCCAGCCTGCCTGGTTCTCCTTCTTAGCTCTTCTTCAGAGTCGGAGCTGCGCCGCCTTTGCGCTGTTGGGGGAGCTGTCGCAGCTCCCCGGAGGGTTGTTCTTTGTGTTGTGGCGGGCGTCTTTTAGGCCGGGGCGGCGGCCCCGGATGTTGGTACGACGTCCGTGGTCTGCGAGCAGCTCTCCCTGGGCAGTTTGGGCTGCGGGTGGCTGGTTCGTGCGGCGTCGTGGCTCAGTTGCGAGCGGTGCTATGTCGGGACGGCGGTCCCGGAAGGGGGTGCTGGCGGCGAGGCTGTCGGGGCTGCTTGGGCAGCGACAGCAGCGGTTGTCTTTTAGGCCGGGGCGGCGGGCCCGGATGTTGGTTCGGCGGCCGTGGTCTGCGAGCGGCTTACCTGGTGCAGCTTGGGCTGTGGGTGGCCGCGTCGTGCGGCGTCCCCGTGGGTTGTGTTGTGTTGTTGTATGGTTTTCGCCCGGTTTCTTCCATAATAAACCGGGCACCTTCTACTTAATAAATGTGAGGCAAAGCTTTTGCCTCGGTTTCGAAAAAAAAAATAGAGGAGAAGTGGTAGCTGGTGTTGCATGCGGCATGCCCACTGAATCATGTTGAGAGTGCTGCTACCGCTGAAGCTTTTAGCCCTTCTGAAAGGACTGGAACTCAGAGCTTTTGCGATGTAGTCCTGTGATTATTGAATCAGATTCTGTGGAGTGATCAATGCCTGCAAGGGAACAATTGAAGTTGCCCTTATGCAGCTATTATGGCTGAGTGTTTCATGAAGATCTCGACCATGAGAAGGATCAGTTTTCAACACTGTCCTCGTATAGCCAATAAGGTGGCACATGAGTTAGCAAAAAAAAAAAAAAAAAAAGCATACCACACACAAGCAGGTTTATTTGGGATGCTGAGCAAAAAAAAAAAAAAAACGTACCGCACACAGGCTGGTTTATTCTGGGATGCTGAACTACCTGGATTTATTCTTCCGTATGTTTTGCATGATGTAACCGTTAAATCCTTAATAAAGTGCCACCAGGCTTAAGTTCAAACAGACAATATATGTGCCAATTAAGGTGTTGTGCTCTTCGATCATGATTTTGTTGAATCTTTCATTGTGGTAGGATTAATCCCTTTTCAAGCTAGTGGCCCTTTTTGTTCATGTTTTACGGTTCTGTATAGTATTTCTCTCACACGACATTTCTTGTACTGCACACTGTTGCTTGACAGCTTGGATACGTTTGGTTTATTGCAAGTATGGACCACTTTGCGGCTGAACAATCACACTCAACTTGATTAAGATGTTGAGAGGTAGGGGCAGATTTACTTACTTCAATAATAGAGTATGGCAAGTCAGTGTCATAGACAACGGAAAGACTGCGCGTACGATCTTTGTAATGACAAGACTGTAACCTAACTTTGACTTGTGTAGCCCACCTTCTAACATATGTGGTGTTGTACCAAATCATCATACAATGTGTTCTACTTGTAGCTGCACAAGACTGTATGGGAAGCTTCAGTGACCCGTTTGTCCTATCAACATTTCACTGGATTGGATACATCTGGAAATACATATAACACTGACTCGCATGCATGATTTGGGAAATTAAGTGCAAATTAAAAATACCATTTATTTATTCAATAAAATAGTAAAATTAGATCTGTGGGGCATAACATTATTCCAAAGAAACTCAGATGTATCACAAAACAATAACACCATCCACCGAAAATTGTATGATTGTTCTGTAGAGCTTAATTGGAAGGATCAGAAATCTAGTTGTGTATGAAGATTCAATATTTCTTGGAGGAAGGCATCGGCGTGCTCCTCACTCACACATCTGGCCATCACGTTGTGGTCGTCCTCGCACGGCAGACATACCGCGCAGAAGGGTAGGCCAATCCTCTCTTGCTCGTAGCTCATCAATCTTGTCGGCCCCCCTGCACCAAAATCAAACCCTGTGCCGAAGTTTCGCCAGGATGACAGACCAAGGAGATTGTATCCAATTAACCGCTGCTGCAGCTCTTGCATGTTTGATTGGCTAGTCATTTGACCCTTGGCATGCTGGATCATCTTCACAAGGTCTATGATGTTTCCATTTGCTACCATGCCACTCGTCGCCGTGACAAGGTGTATGGTGACACAATTACCGTAAAACCCCTCCTTGGCCCTTGCATATTTGCGTGCATTAGACATGAAAAAAAGCGCGACAAGGGCTTTCTGGTCAGACAAGATTGCGCGGGTCCGGCACCGCCATAGCACCGCAGCCACTGCCTCGAACACCGAGCATGGGCATGTGTTTGATGTGGTTGACTACATTAGATGGTACCGTGATGTCTAGGAAGGACCTCCGGGATGGATGGAGGGTAGCCACAAACCGCATAAAGCTCGTGGAGAATGGAGGCAACCCTACCTCGAGGGAATCCCCTTGCCTTACCGGGACGACAGACGGTGATGCTAGCTCGCGGGAAAGCTCGCCCACCGCCTGGAAGAACTGCACGAGCCCACAACCATCACAGAGGAGGTGGTTCCATGTTATCCCGACGACGAACCCGCCACAGGAAAATACGGTCACCTGCATCAACATCAATGGCTCGGACTCCGAGTGGCTGGAACCCACGGGCGGGTACAGGGCGAGCTCGTCTTGCAGCGACGGGTCGAACAGCTCCGGAATGTCCTTGATGGCGCAGTTAGAAGATGCTACAACAAAGGGCACCCCCTCCCCTGTGCAGTTGATGACGGTCTCGTCTCCCACGACGGCGAGGCGGCCCGCGATGGGGTAGTAGTGGACGAGCGCCCGTGAGAGGCCCCTTCTCACGGTTTTGGCGGGCTCGCGGATAGGATTTTTGAACACGAAGAATGCTGTGACTGGGCCAGCGAATATCTTGTCGTACGCCGAGAGGTGGATCTCGCTGCCGATCCCCGTCACCGGCTCCGATGGCCGGACGACCACCATAGGGGACTTGCTGATCACTACTCTTGTGGTCATACTGTTAGCTAGCGTACGTCTGCTTCTTAGGTACTTGCAGCTCTAGTACTACTTCTTTTCGAGAGATTTTGTGTACGTAGCACTGTTTCCGCTGAAAGCCGCCTTCTGCTGTGTTTATATAGAGGGTACGTACTTGGGAGCTACCTCGTGTTTTTTTTTTTTTGAATGAGAGGGATCTACATATATTAGCTGTACCAGTTAAATCTGTACCAACAGAAACCTGTGGTGGAACCTTGCTGTTGAGAGCAACCTTGCTGTTGTGTGGAATCTCACGCCGGATGGTGAGTACTCCGCTAAGTCCGCCTACCAAGCGCAATTCTTTGGCACTACCTTCACCGACATGAAGCGGCTTGTTTGGAAAGCTTGGGCGCCTCCCAAGACCAAGCTTTTCGCGTGGCTTGCTCTCCAAAACCGGCTTTGGACGGCCGATCGTCTTGCCCGTAGGGGTTGGCAAAATTGTGGTCTTTGTCCTCTTTGCAAGGAGACTCCCGAGACGGCGGACCACCTTCTTCTTCATTGCCGTTTCACCACTAGGATTTGGTCCCTCTTGAAGGATTGGTTAGGTGTCCAACTTGACCAATCGCGTTGGCCGACGCTCTCTTTCAAGGCTTGGTGGGAACAAATGTCCGGCGTTGGGGTTCCTAACCGCAAGGCGATGGCCTCTCTTGTCCTCTTTACCTCTTGGGAGATTTGGAATGAGAGAAATGCGAGGGTTTTCCGGAACAAGCACACTTCCTCTCAAGCCATCCTCGCAAAGATCAAGAACGAGGCGAAGATTTGGGTTCTTGCGGGCGCTAAGCGTTTAGGAGAAATTTTACCGGGAGAGTAGTCCGGTTGTATCTTTATTTCGGTTGTCCTATGTTCTATGTTGTTCACCCAACTCTCTCTTAATTAATATAAGGGGCAAAGCTTTTGCCCCATAGTTTCTAAAAAAAAAAATCTGTGGTGGAAGAGTAGAGTACGTGTCCATGCATTGGATCGATCAGCTATTAATTATGGAGTAAATGGGACGCGCCAGCGTGAACTTGCTTTCATTTTTTTTCGACTCGCACGGTCCCTCGCAAATTTCAGGACAACTTCTAAATGTGTCTACACAATATAAATTTTAATGGTTCTATAGAAACTTCTAATGTGCGGTTAGAATTAACATGGTCTATTTTCACCAAAAGTATTATGCAAAATATAATATCACTTGTGTGTGAAACATCTTTAATATGTTTGTAATGGTCCCATTTAATAATGTAACAATGATCATGTATGCCTTTTGTCGTGGTGATATTAGATGTTAAAGTGTGAGCTTAAAATTCAAATTATACCCGTCGATTTTACATATATTTAGAGTTAACAAACCAACATTCTGTTGTATAAATAATAATTTCTCGTCAAGTGATGTTAGCTATAGTTACCCACTCCGCTTCATTAAAAATAATCCAATAATTTTAAGCAACTAAGTTTCAACTTATCTCGAGGAATTAAGCTTCACATTTAAAGCAAATGGTAACTTACCCACTAAGCTTCTCCAAATCTCCGCCTGTATTACATTATCATTTCTTATCGTAATCCAAACATTAATGCTTCCGACTGATATATACCAATATAATTTCAGGAAGTAATGCCATGTTGTCTCATGTATAAATCAATAACCAACTCAGCAATGTAATTTTCATAATGAGATCAACAAAGGCTTTAAGAACATAGTTCATGAGAAGAACAATACATTTTCCTCTGTTCTCATAGACAATTTCATTACAAATCTAAGGTGCTTACCATATATCGCAAGTTGCACTTAAAATATGCTTCAAAGTGATCAACAACAAATATTTCTAACACTACTATAAGTCATTATTGACTAATTGCAAACCCGGGCACGAAAAAATGTGCATGGCTCCGGAGATAACTTTATAAGGTTAAAATTACCAAGTTTATATATATGAATATCAATATCTACAATACCAAACCAATACCAATAGATACATCATGAAATAAACTTTAATGGCATATATTAATATTTATTTTTATAAACTTGATCAAACTTATGAAAGATTGAATTGTAGACAGAGTAAATACGTCTTACATTTTTTTGCCTCGAGGGAGTAAACAAGAAAGAATATATAAACTAACTTCTTCATAGACAATTTCATGAATGTGAATTGTATAAATGTGGCTTATCGATATTTATTTCATTAATAAAATGTGGCACTTTCAAAATACGATTGTACGAAATTATTATAAAGATAGTACTTCTATTTTCAAACTATTGTCTTCCATCAAAAATTCCTTTCCCCGTGTTTCCATCTTGGAATAAGAATAGGCACATGATGTTGTATCCCTTATGTTTTTCTTGTGCTGCTAAATCTGATCATAAAACATATACCTCTATCACTAATTAATGTTTGGAGAAAAAAAATGTAAGAAGAGGGTTCGTTGTAACCCCATCTCATCAGAGTTCAAACTGTGTCTGTCGAATTAAGATGGAATATTCTTTCAGTGGGAGGCGACGTTCCCGTTGATGGCGAGGCGCCTGTGGTGACTTCGTCAATCTCAAGCCGGCCCGCTAGTTCAGTCTTTCGGAGATGCTCATGGGGTAGGGTGTGTGCGCGCGTTCATACTGGTGATTGATGCACTTGTATGTGAGCGTCTACGTTTATACTATTTTTCTAAATAAATAATACAATTCTCTCAACAAAATATTTGTATTTTTATCTATCCAAGCAAAATAGAGCATTTTTTTTATTAATGGCTGTAAGGTTGACTGAAGAGTGACCGACCACATCCCATCTAGTGATGTGGTTTAGGTATCTAGCATTAACTTCCTGATATTTTCTGAACTGCAAAGCAGCGAATGCCTCACTTTCGAAACTTATTTTATGTTCTGTGTATGCTATGCATTGCATGCAAATCAGAGAGTGGATTTTTGAAACCCGGGCTACATGGAGCCCGTTTATTTGAAAAAAATCGAAAATGACATTTTCTAGTTTCCAAAAATCGCGAAACAAATCACATATGTAGATAGTGTCGAGATCAAGCGTGCAAAATTTTACCTTAAAATTCGTTTTATTTTGGCTGTATAAAAGGACAAATGGGGGAAATTTCAAAAATAAATAAATTGTGTATTGTTCACCACCCAGATCCACCTGTTTGTCTTTTTTGTGCATCCCGCAATGAATTTGGATTTGAAATTCACACGATTGTAGATCTCGATAATATCTACATCCAGGAAATTTTTCTCGTTTTTTGGAAACTTAGAAATATCGATTTTGAATTTTTGAAAAAACGGACACCATGTAACTTAGGTTTTACATGCAAATCAGCAATATGTATTGCGAAACAGCAGTATGCATTAAGATGCTGGAAAGATCTCAGCCGCCCATCCACAAGATCGTCTATGCTACTTGGTGGTCTGGCCAAATCCTAACCACCCACAACAATCTGCCACATCAGTTTTGCTAATTGGCACCGAAACAGCAAGTAATCCACAGTCTCCTTCCGACTGCAGAATTGACATTGCATGTTTCCAGTCCAACTTCTCCTCGCCAATTTGTCGTATGCCAAAATGTTGTTCTTAAGTAGCAGCCATATGAATATTTTAATCTCAAAGGCATCTTTACTAAGCCATATTATAAGACATAATAATAAAAGATGATCAGTTGATTCAATTTCATCACATAAAGGGCAAGTGCAATTAATTGGGCCATGACGAGTAATAAGTGTCTCCCTTGTTGATCGTCTGTCTTGAACTACTTGCCATAAGAAGATTCTAATCTTCATTGGAATTTTTAGCTTCCGGATTATTTATTTATTTTTGACGAAAAGGCAGGGCCTGCTTTTCTTATTTCATATAGAAGAGAGTACAAGATGTACAGAACCGAAAGTAAAAATACACAGAGCTAAGCTTCCGGATTTTCTGTAACTGGGTGTCAGATACACCCTCATAAACCAGCCACATATACATAGACTTAGCAGAGTGCTCCCCTTTCTTTTCAAAATCCGGCACCTAAAGGTATCTGTTTCATCTATAAGGAAAACAGGTTGGATCTAACACTTCCCCCACATAATCGCATATCCCAAGGGTATTGCCCTAGTAATGAGAATGGAAGTCATAGTTTTCGCCCACAGAAGCATCAAGATTGGCAGCTGTGGAGCTGCCCACAACATGGTTGGGAACCAAATTCTTTAAGGAACACTCCCAATCCACACACACATCATGCCAAAATCTTGTAATTTTCTCATTCCCGCCACATGAACAACCCCCCACACAATCCACTGTTTGGTATTAAACAATTTCCAGAACTAAGAGCCTCTTGTCTCATTTATGACAATGGACTCCCCATGTGTAAGGTACTTGTTGTTTATAATCTACATCCAGGGGCTGTTTTCATTACTATTAAATCCAAAATTCATTTCGACAACAGGGCAATGTTCATATATCATGTAGTATTTGATAATCCCTGGCCATCAAAATTCTTAGGCCTATACACACTCTCCCACTTCATCATGTGATATGAAGTACTAACCACAACCTTCCCAGAAAAATCTCCCTCTAACTTTGTCCATGTCAGTGTGCACCCATTCTCCAAGCAGGTAAAACCCTATATGGTTGAAGGCATATTATCCAGGCAGACATTTGAGAGGGTCAATGTTGCTGCACTGTTTCAGTTTCCTATCTTTCTTCCTATTCCAGTCTCTTAGTCCTCAGTCTATCATTTGTATGAGGCTTTTCTGTCCAATTGTACGGTTTAGAACTTAGCCTGGGACAACGGGAAGGCCTTGACCATTCATTAGGATAAGAAACTCATAATGGACATTCTGAAGATCAAATCCCACAATGAAGGCTGAAGCCTATCGTCAATTGTAAAGAGACTCAACAGTTATTACATTCATGCGTCTCTAAATACCTACTACCAAGAATACATTGAGTATTAGATGGTAAACCCTGAAAAACATTATACACAACCGCCAAAACAAGTAAACAACAGACACTATCGTTCTAGCATGCACCATACCCGGATGCATTTCATGTTGAAGACATCATGACTTGGATAGATGCATAAGATGAAACATTTGCCGAGTACACCGGCGAGCAGAAGAACGGCCTGGGAGGCATCTCCAGTTCACCGATGTACCTCTCCAACATTTCTATAACTCTACTCATGGACGGTCGGTTTTCAGGGGTCATCTGTATGCACCACAATCCAACCAAGGCCATCTTCCTTACAATTTCTTCAGTTCCATGTATGACCTCACAGCCATGGAGATCACTCGCCAAACGATCATAAACCCAATGTGGAAAAAATGTTTCACTAGGGCTGTCTTCATTTCCTTTCGAAATCTTCCTCTCCCGGACCATTTCCAGGAGCATCATCCCGTAGCTGTAAACATCTGACTTTGTCGAGACGACTCCGAAACCTCTGGAGAACACTTCTGGCGCGATCAAACCGATTGTCCCTCTCGTTTCAGCCATTGAAAGGACGCTTTCCTTGAGGTGGCATAGCTTTGCCAGTCCAAAATCTGCAATCTTGGGACAGAACTCATGATCTAGAAGGATGTTGTTAGGCTTGATATCGAAATGGATGATCCGGGTGTTGCAACCCTGGTGTAAATACTCCAACCCTCGCGCGATACCGATTGAGATCTTTAGGAACGTCTCCCATCCAATGGCCAGCTTGGAACTCTCCGAGTAAATGTGATTCTGCAAGGAACCGTTGGGCATGTACTGTAGATAAGCGCTCGCTGAGACCCCTCTAAACAAAAACCCAGTAGACTGACGATGTTAACATGAGATGTCCGATCGATACTCATAACTTCATTCAGAAAATCTTCTCCATTGCCCGTTGATCCTTTCAGGAGCTTCACTGCAACCATCCTACCATCTTGCAGGCTTCCCTTATAGACCACACCATATCCACCTACTCCTAGCTCGTCCTTGAATGACCTTGTTATTTTCTTCAGCTCCGAGTACCTGTACCTTTTGAGCGCAAGAGATCCACATTTTCTTAACATTTCTTCCATGTTCGATGTATTGGTAGAGTAAATCCTGCAGATTGCTGATATGACTTTTCGCTTCTGACGGTACATCAGGTAAGCAAGACAGACGAAAACCAAGCAAGCTGCAGTAGACAGAGAAACTGAAAGTAAAGAAAAGGTACACAATTAAGAGTTGAGCAACTAGTATCAAGCCGCTTCAATAATAAGAGTATGATATACTCCACTAGGTTATTGTATTCAGAGGAATGCTTACCTACCAAAATGATCTTCCTTTTTTTATTATTATCTGCATGAACATGAAAACATGTCAATATAGGCTGCAGGCAAGAAAATATGCATGTCCTGCCAAGGTTTAGCTTACCGCAAGTCGATGGGCGCATGCTACTGTCCGAGCAGAGGCACGCGAAGCCCGTGCTGGCATCGTAACGGCACCACCCGCCGCTCACTGTGCAGGCATCGCAGTCACCGACGGGACTCCACTCCAGTAAGAACCCTCCCGGTATGAGGCTTCTATAATTGGCCGCCGTCATGTCTACCGCCGGCTCCGACCCGAGCACCGGAAACATGGCGATCTCGCAGCTCCCTTCATTCTCCGGCGGCTGGCCCGTGCCGTAGCCTCCCCCGAGGTACACATACATGCCGGTGCTGTGGGCGCTGCAGTTCGTGACCGGGACCGCACCGGGCGGCGGCAGCCTCTCCTTGCAACTGGAGAGCGCGTAGAGCTCCCTGTTGGTCTGGCTGATGCTGAAGCTGTCCGTGATCGCGAAGGCCGAGGACACGTTGAACATGATGCTGCAAGCCTCGTCGGCTGCCAGGAGGGCGTGCACGGCGACGAGGGAGCGGTTGCCGTAGTCGATGCTGAGCACCTTGATGTAGGAGCTGCTCAGGAAAGCGCCGGACGACGCGGAGTCGTTGCACGTGAGCCTGAACGCCGGCGGGCCGCAGGATGACACGTCCTGTCCCTGGCCGGCCAGCCAGAACGGGTATGCCAAGGTGAGTGTTAGCACCCGTTTTTGGCAGATTGCCAGTTTCAGGTTAAAGGAAGACTTGGTGGCTCGAAGAAGGCGGTAAAGAAGGCTAAAATGGTGATCTGGAAAACTTTCCAGGAAAAGACGGCCAGAAGAAGGCAGCCAATAATCCGGCAACTGAAACAAGGCGGAAGCTGGATTCGGGAGTGCAAAGTTGCTTGAAGACCTAGCGAGCTAAGTCAGGGGAAAGCAATAAAGGTGGCTAAAAAAAAGCCAATTTTGTCAAGACAAGGCAGAAAACCAACTTTGTCAAGACAAGGCGGCAAAAGAAGCCAACGTTGTCCCATCAAGCCGTCAGGAGAGAAGCCAACATTGTCAAAATAAGCCGTCAGGAAGACAACTTTCCACCGATCAAGACAGCAAAAGAAGACAACTTTTTCAAGACAAATAGAGGCGGAAAACGTTAACTATTCAAGTCAAATAAAGGCGGAAAAAGGCAACTTTGAAGGTCAAGATCAAGGTGGAAAAGGCGAAGACAACTTTCCAAGATCAAGGCGGGAATATGGAAGGCAACTTTACAAAGAAGCCGGACGGATGCTGAAGTCCGGGTTCAATACGAAGCCGATCAAGATATCTCATCTCTAGGGAAAAAGGCAACTTTCCAAAGTAGCCGGCAAGTTTGAAGCCAACGCGGAAGGACAAAAGGCAACTTTCCAAAAGTAGCCAGCAAGTTTGAATCCAACGTTGCCGCCCAAGAAGTTGCCTATTTTAGAGATGGGTTCGACTTAGACTACGATTTGTAAGCCTTGTAGAAGTCCAATACTTGTACGGGAAGTCCAGCCGTCTCATATTTATGTGAGAGGTGATGGCCGATTGAAATTAAGCAAACAATCGACAACCTATCAATACAACCTATTTTTTTCCCCCTCAAACCCTTGTTTATGCTTCCGTTGTTCGGCGACTTCGCGTAGATTTCACCGGATATCGAAAACCGAGTTGAGAGCGGCCAAGTCCGGCTTAGTTCAGCCAATCGTCGCCGGCTTCCTCAGACGGGGCTTCCCGAGGGGCTGGGGCGTCTGATCTAAAAAGCGCCTGCTTACTGTCTTGCGTATCGCGCTGGAAGCAAGCCTCCCGCGGGGCGAGTTGCGGATTATCTCCCCCGGCGCCGCGGGTACACGAGGACGTGTTCGTGTGACGCGTTTCTAACGCAACAGTGAGGTTCCCGCACGTCGCCTCCGGGCAGCCTGCGTGTTGGGCGGCGGCATCGGCGGCGGTTGCCAGTTGCTGCAGGGAGGCCAAGATCGGCAAGAGTAGCAACGAGCTTGGACGCATTATTGCTGATGAAATCTTGAGACTAGAGAGTGTAGCTTCGTCCTGGTTGCACTCTATGTTTGGTAAATTTTTGGACTTGTCTCAGCCGTGTGCAGCCGGTTAATTGGACTTTGGGCATTCGACACCAAATATGTCAGTAGTCACTACCTGCAGTGTGTACGTGACGCAGGAATATTTACGAGGTTAGATGTATGCACACGTCTGGTTGAATCTTCCTTGTCAAGGATGAACCTAGTTCCTCTGAATTGTGCTTGCTGAGCAGCGATGCTCGATAATTCTCCGGTTAGGACAAATTCATGCATGAATTTGTAGAAATCGCTTGATTTTCTGCCGAAAACCGTGATAAACGTTTGCACTCCGAAGAGGCTACCGTACGTCTCCTTGAGTTTTAAGCCTTGGTCATGAGTTTGTGGTTCAAGTTCAACACCTCTATATAGTAACATCATAGCTGGGGCAACGCCGCAGTGGATAGAAATTTCGTCGGTGGGAACATTGAATCTTCAGCAATTCCAGATGCCTCGTGGACTGCTGACTTCATATCGTCCGTTCGTTTTTATGAAATGGAACGGGACAAAAAGCCTTTCGATCTACAAATGAATACCTTTGATGTCTGGTTACTCGAAAAAAAAAATACCTTTGATGTCTGGGATAAGGTTAGACGGCCCGCAACAAACAGTAAATAGATGTCCACTGTGCCTACATGCAGCAAGTTGCACAGCACATGCCTTATTCCCCTCGGAATGTTCTATGCACTCTGAAAAATGCGTTGGAATAAGAGGTAATTTTCGAAATAGTTTAATCCAGATAAATATCGTGACATATGTGCTAGCATAAATAACCATGTGCGCGGCATGCTAAACATGCAAGTGCAAACTACTCACATGAGTCCCAACGCTAGAGTAGTTGTAGTTCACCTCCCCTCTCATCTTATATGATTATGTTGTGGTGAATCACACAACATGTCATAGTATTACCCAAAGTTCTTCGAAGACTTTGATCGTAGTCTAGGAAATGGTGATCTGGAAAACTTTCCAGGAAAAGGCGGCCAAAAGAAGGCAGCCAATAATCCGGCAACTGAAACATGCGGAAGCTGGATTCGGGAGTGCAAAGTTGCTTGAAGACCTAGCAAGCTAAGTCAGGGGAAAGCAATAAAGGTGACAGAAAAGAAGCCAATTTTGTCAAGACAAGGCGGAAAACCAACTTTGTCAAGACAAGGCGGCAAAAGAAGCCAACGTTGTCCCATCAAGCCGTCAGGAGAGAAGCCAACATTGTCAAAATAAGCCGTCAGGAAGACAACTTTCCACCGATCAAGACAGCAAAAGAAGACAACTTTTTCAAGCCAAATAGAGGCGGAAAACGTCAACTATTCAAGTCAAATAAAGGCGGAAAAAGGCAACTTTGAAGGTCAAGATCAAGGTGGAAAAGGCGAAGACAACTTTCCAAGATCAAGGCGGGAAGATGGAAGGCAACTTTACAAAGAAGCCGGACGGATGCTGAAGTCCGGGTCCAATACGAAGCCGATCAAGATATCTCATCTCTAGGGAAAAAGACAACTTTCCAAAGTAGCCGGCAAGTTTGAAGCCAACGTGGAAGGACAAAAGGCAACTTTCCAAAAGTAGCCAGCAAGTTTGAAGCCAACGTTGCCGGCCAAGAAGTTGCCTATTTTAGAGATGGGTTCGACTTAGACTATGATTTGTAAGCCTTGTAGAAGTCCAATAATTGTACGGGAAATCCAGCCGCCTCATATATATGTGAGAGGTGATGGACGATTGAAATTAAGCAAACAATCGACAGCCTATCAATACAACCTACTTTTTTCCCTCAAACCCTTGTTTATGCTTCCGTTGTTCGGCGACTTCGCGTAGATTTCACCGGATATCGAAAACCGAGCTGAGAGCGGCCAAGACCGGCTTAGTTCAGCCAATCGTCGCCGGCTTCCTCAGACGGGGCTTCCCGAGGGGCTGGGGCGTCTGGTCTAAAAAGCGCCTGCTTACTGTCTTGCGTATCGCGCTGGAAGCAGGCCTCCCGCGGGGCGAGTTGCGGAGTATCTCCCCCGGCGCCGCGGGTACACGAGGACGTGTTCGTGTGACGCGTTTCTAACGCAACACACTTTTTGGCGACTCCGCTGGGGACAATTTGACCTAAAAATTGGACAGCAATGACCAGTTCTAAGGCCGATGCCGCCGGTATCAATACCGACAACATCATCAAGCCAACCCTCGAGAAGTTGTCGGAAGAACAACGCCAAGGTCTGGAGGCATGGAAGAAGAAGAGAGATGAGGAGTTCGAGGCGCTGCGAGCCAAGCGGGATCAAGAAGATCAAGACTTGTACTTATCCAGCTTCAAAGTAGATCGGCAAGGTGTAATCTCGCCGATCAAGGAGCTGGAATTTGTACCGCTGAACGCCAACATTGACAAGCCCACTGTAAGTAGTAGCCTTTTTTCCTCTGAACAGATAGCCGGAATTCAATATCATGTTTCGCAAGGCACCGCCAATGTTTACGATCTTATGCTAGAACATGAAAAGGCTAAGAAAAACACGCCCCATGATCAGCCATCGGACAAACAGCCGATCGGTCAAAACAGGGAAAACCAACTTGTGCCTACGCTGCCATGTCCAACTCCTATCCAGAGTGTACCTAACCCGGCAAGCCAGCCGGGTCAAACAAGGCGGATTTTGGGTCATGGGTCAATGCCGAATCAAAATTCGGCTACTTGGGTGCAAGCTGGCCCTGCCGCCAACTCTTCTCTTGTGACGGCTCAATCGGCCGTTATGGACGATTCGTTAGCCGAGTTCAGGAGAAGGTTGGACCAGATAGCTTTTGACAAACTCGGGGTGATGCCAAAACATAGGACTTACACTAAGCCTCACCCCGATTATTTTGATCTGCAACCTTATCCACCTGGTTATAGAGTCCCTGAATTTGCCAAGTTTAATGGGGTGGATAGTAAGACAACATGGGAGCACATTAGTCAATATTTGGCTCAATTAGGTGAAGCTAATCATGATCATATTAAAGTTCGTCTGTTCTCGTTGTCTTTAACCGGCATTGCATTTTCTTGGTTTTCGGCTTTAGCTCCTAATTCTATACATACTTGGTTTCATTTAGAGCAGAAGTTCCACGAACACTTCTTTGCCGATGAAATAGAACTTAAGTTGTCCCACCTTACGTCGGTTAGGCAAAAGCATGATGAATCGGTATCCGATTACATCAAAAGGTTTAGAAACACTAGAAACCGGTGCTATAGCTTGGTGATAACTGAAAGAGACATGGCTGACTTGGTTTTCAATGGGCTAAGGTCCTACCTGAAAGAAAGGTTAGAAGGACATGAATTCTTGTCTGTTGGCCAAGTCCAAGAGAGAGCTTTGGCCCAAGAAAGCCGGGTCAATGAGTCAAAAGACTCACATCGGATGAGCAGGAGCCGGCTTAATATTGTCGAAAATGATGCCAACTCTGGTGATGAAGCCGATGTTTATGTTGCCGAGTTTGTTTGACCCAGCAAGGCCAAACCTTACATGTGCGATGACTTGAAGCCGATTCGTAAAAATCGGGATGATGAAATAAAATGCAGCTTTGACGTAGGCAAGTGTGATAGAATATTTGATGCCTTGTTGAAGGATAAAGTGATAAGGATCAATCATGTTATACCATCGCCTGATGAATTAAGGCGGCGGGCTTATTGCAAGTATCACAATTCTTTCTCTCATGCTACTAATGATTGCAATGTTTTTCGTCGACAGATCCAATCGGCCCTCAATGATGGACGATTAAGCTTCGCTGGCATGGCGATTGACACATAGCCGTTTCCAGTAAACGTGCTAGACCTGGAGGGAAAGAAAGTTCTACTTCGGCCAGAGGCAGCCGAAGCCGCTAACAAGGCGGCAGGAAGACAAGTTACAGTGAGCCGGCAACCCGACGGAGGCGAAGTCATCAAGATTACTGTCAATAATCCTGCGCTCGGGGGGCAAGGACCACGTGCAGACAAGTTGCCGCCTAGATTTATCAAGCCCAAGAGTCCAGAAGTTGGCAGATGGAAGACAAACGAGGTTGAATATAGACCAAGGAAGACAAAGCCAACTTTTGACATGCTACTGAACAAGTACGTGCGTCAGGCCGGGTCAAGGTCACGCCAATGGCAACATGGCAAACGGCCCAGGTCACCATCTGCTGAGGAAAGCAGTCGGCGTCAGAAGTCGGCTGACGAGTTCAAACGCCGAGTAATCTGACAATCTGTGCAAAGCCGGCTTGTGTATCCCGGAGACGCATCATATTGGCGGAGCAAGGCACAAGGTTATAAAGAAGCTGAGCCAGAAGGCGGATTGGTTGCAAACAACGTGTTGATCGTGGGAACTCACGTGATAAAAATGAAAGATCCGGTTGTAGAACCGGCAGCCAACGAGCCGATAGCTGCTATCGCGCAAAAGGCAGCAACCAATGATCATGAAGCCAGCTCTAGCCAAGCCATGGTAGTTCAACCCCGGGACCCAAAATATACTCAGCCAAAGTGGTGCCCGCCAGGTATAACGAAGACGCAAAAGCGGAAACTGCAGAGGGCGAGGAACCGGGAGAAGGCAGAAGAAGGAGCTGAGAGATCCAGGGACGTCAAGTTCAACGCTGAACGACCAATGTTGCCAGCTCAAATGTGGATCCCTAGGCCAGTCCTTGTTGCAGCTCCGACATCGGTCACACCAGCTTTAGCTGCGAACGATGACACAATGTTGGCGGATGCGCCGGCTGTTACTTACTCGTCATGGGCAGATGAAGTAGAAGCAGCAGATTTGGCAGAGGGAAATTCGACAAAATTGGTGGCGGAAGAGCCGGCAACTCAAGAGGAAAATCCGGCAAACTTGGCGGAGGAGCAAGCAATTCAAGACCTTGCAATGGAGGGACAGTTGGATGAAGACCTCACAATGGCAACATCAGCAGTGAGCGAATCGGGCAATATGACCGATGACGAAGATCTGCTAGATTACGAAGAAACGCCGCTTCGGACGGGTATGGACATCAACATGGTGTATTATTTGCCTGCTGAGTTCCGCGCTGTTGAAGAAGGCGAGGTTGCACAAATCAACTTTGGACCCAAAAATGCTGTCTTCGAAAAACCTGACAAGCCGGTGAAACACCTCAAGCCTCTGTACGTCAGAGGGCATATTGATGGTAAGCCGGTCACCAGGATGATGGTTGATGGCGGCGCTGTGGTAAACCTGATGCCATATTCTGTCTTCAAGAAGCTACAACTAGATGATGGCGACCTGATGAAGACGAACATGGTGCTAAATGGGTTCGAAGGGGGAGAAGGGGTAGAAGCCAAAGGAGTTATCAGCTTGGAGCTCACAGTAGGAAGCAAGACTTTGGCTACCGCCTTCTTTGTTGCTGAGGTGCAGGGAAATTACAATGTGCTGCTGGGATGGGATTGGCTTCATGCTAACCAGTGTGTTCCGTCTACTATGCACCAGCAACTTGTGCAATGGGTTGACGACGAAATTGAAGTCATCCATGCTGACGAATCGGCCTGCATTGCACTAGCCGAATCGATTGTTGATTGGCAACATTCCAATGTTACATGCCTTTCTGGGCTTGATTTATCCGGGTTTGATTTCCTGAGTGCTACCAGGGACGGATTCGTGCCAGTAACTCTAAAGCCGATTGGTGGCAATCGGCTGCAGCTCAAGTGGATGGATCAAAACGATGAGTGGCTGCAGAAGCGTCTGGACAAGTATCGGGCCGAAAGGAACGATATGTATGAAGCAATTGAAGAACCAGACGACATGGACAAGTTGGGACAAGGCTTTACATCGGCTGACTTGCTTGAAGAAGTTGACATTGGGGATGGCATTGTCCCTAGGCCAACATTTGTAAAACAAAAGTTGGCGGCCGATTACAAGTCTAAGTTAATCGCGCTAGTCAAGGAGTACGTGGATTGCTTTGCATGGGAATACCACGAGATGCCTGGGTTAAGCCGAGAGTTGGTGGAACATTGGTTGCCTATCAAAGCCGGCTTCAGACCATACAAACAGCCGGCTCGCAAATTTAATCCACTGATCTATGATCGGATAAAGGCGGAAATAGACCGGCTTTTGAAAGCCAACTTTATTTGGCCTCGTAAATATGCCGAATGGTTATCCAACATTGTGCCGGTCGAGAAGAAAGGATCCGACAAGATCAGGGCGTGTATAGATTTCAGAGATTTGAATCGCGCTACGCCAAAGGATGAGTACCCTATGCCAATAGCCGACATGCTTATCAACGAAGCCTCAGGTCACAAAGTTATCAGCTTCTTGGATGGCAACGCAGGTTACAACTAGATACTTATGGCCAAAGAAGATTCGGCTAAGACGGCGTTTCGCTGCCCAGGATTTGTTGGCTTGTTCGAATGGACTGTGATGACCTTTGGATTGAAGAATGCCGGAGCCACCTATCAAAGAGCGATGAACCTGATATTCCATGATCTTCTGGGAGTCGTACTGGAGGTATATATTGACGACGTGGTGGTTAAGTCGGACGGCGAGTCAAATCACTTGGCCGACTTGCGGCTGGCGTTTGAAAGAATGAGGAAGTACGGGCTCAAGATGAATCCTTTGAAGTGTGCCTTTGGCGTGTCGGCTGGGAGGTTTCTTGGTTTTATCATACATGAACATGGCATAGAAGTTGACCCGGCAAAGATTGAAGCTATCTAGAAAATACAGGCGCCGGGTTGCAAAAAAGACATGCAGAAATTTCTGGGCAAGGTAAACTATTTGAGAAGATTCATTGCTAACTTGTCTGGAAAAGTTGATGCGTTTACACAGATCCTTCGGCTCAAGAACGATGATGAATTCACCTAGGGGGCAAAGCAGCAAGAGGCGTTTGACAAGATAAAAAGTTGCCTGTCTACTCCTCCAGTTCTCAGGAAGCCGGCTCGTGGTCAGTCTTTCCGGCTTTATATTGCTGCTGAAGAAAAAGTGATTGGAGCCGCCTTAACCCAGGAAGCCGAAGGACAAGAATATGTTGTCACTTATCTGAGCCGACGTTTGCTGGATGCTGAGTCAAGAAGCCGGCTTAAATATTGTGTCGGCTGTACCGTGGAGGCTTTATTTTGATGGCTCGGTCTGCAGCAGGGGACAAGGAGTTGGCATTGTGTACATCTCACCACACGGTACTGTTTTCGAAGCCTCTTGTCGTCTTGACTATTTATGCACTAACAATGAAGCCGAATACGAAGCACTTCTATTCGGGCTAGAAATCTTAGTTGACGCAGGGGTAACTCATGTCGAGGCATATGGAGATTCGTTGCTTATTGTCCAGCAAGTGGCCAAGATTTGTCAGTGCAACAGTGGATCCCTCAACATGTACCTTGACAGATGCCTGGATATGATTTCAACGTTGGATTATTTTAGCATATCTTATGTTCCTAGGCAAGACAATTGGCTTGCCAATGAGTTGGCACAACAAGCATCCGGCTATCACGTTAGTCGTGGAATGTTCTTTATCAGGGAACAACCAACAATTCATGTTGCCAACTTGGAGAAGGCCAAACAAGAAGCCGGCTTGTTGGAGCTGGCTACAGAAGAGTCAAATGTTGCCAACTTGGAGGAAGCCAAACAAGAAGCCGGCTTGTTGGATCCGGCTAAGAAGAAGGCAAATGACAACTTGGCAGACGACTGGAGACAACCTTATATTGATTATTTACGAGATCCAAGTCGAAAGAAGGACAGAGCAGTTCGGCGCTTATCTCTCAGGTATACATTGGTGGATGCCGCCTTGTATCGCCGAACAGCTGATGGTCTTCTTCTCAAGTGCTTGAATGAAGACGAAGCTAGAGTTGCCATGGGAGAGGTACATGATGGTTTATGTGGAACACATCAGTCGGCCCACAAAATGAAGTGGATGCTTAGGCGAGCAGGATTTTATTGGCCGACGATGATCAATGACTGCTTCAGATACTACAAGGGATGAGAAGCCTGCCAGAAGTTTGGAGACATTCAGTTGGTGCCGGCTTCACCTCTCAATCCAATTATAAAACCGTGGCCTTTCAGAGGTTGGGCGCTTGACTTTGTCGGCATGATTCATCCGCCTTCATCCAAGGGGCATCGGTTCGTGTTGGTTGCCACTGATTATTTCACCAAGTGGTTTGAAGCGGTACCTCTCAGGAACATGACCCACAAGGAGGTGATTCAGTTTATCACAGAACATATTATCCATCGATTCGGCATTCCGCAGACTCTTACCACAGATCAAGGTACTTACTTCATGGCTAAGGAGGTGAAGCAATTTGCCGAATCACTTCGAATCAAGATGCTCAGTTCATCCCCCTACTATGCACAAGCCAACGGACAAGCCGAGTCAAGCAATAAAATCTTGATCAAGTTGATTAAGAAAAAGGTACAAGACCATCCAAGGAGGTGGCATGAAGTACTGTCTGAAGCATTGTGGGCTCACAGAATCTCAAGGCATGGAGCAACTAAGACAACTCCTTTTGAGTTAGTATATGGACAAGAAGCCGTTTTGCCAATAGAAGTAAATCTGGCTGCCTTGAGGTTTGCTAAGCAAAATGACTTGTCGGCTGAAGACTACTGCAGCTTGATGATGGACAATGTTGATGAAGTAGCCGACAAGCGTGTTATTGCTTTGAGAGAGATTGAGAAGGAGAAGTTGCGGGTGGCAAAAACTTAAAATAAGAAGGTCCGGCTTAAAGACTTTCAAATTGGTGACTTGGTCTGGAAAGTTATATTGCCAGTTGGCTCCAGAAGCCGGAAATTTGGCAAATGGTCCCCAAACTGGGAAGGGCCACTGCGAGTCGCGAGGATAGTGCCCGGCAACTCTTATCTGGTGGAGACATTGGAAGGCGGCATGCTGCCTCGAGCTATCAATGGGAAATACTTGAAGAAATTTCACCCGAGCGTGTGGCAAACTGCATGAGTTGCACGTATGGCCGATATACATATATCGCCCTTAGTACATGGCCGATGAGCTTAAGCATCGCCCTTAGACAAAAACTTCTACATTGAATATTTTCTAGTACGCAAGCTCTACTAGAAAACAGGGGGGCATATGTTAGCACCCGTTTTTGGCAGATTGCCAGTTTCAGGTTCAAGGAAGACTTGGTGGCTCGAAGAAGGCGGTAAAGAAGGCTAAAATGGTGATCTGGAAAACTTTCCAGGAAAAGACGGCCAGAAGAAGGCAGCCAATAATCCGGCAACTGGAACAAGGCGGAAGCTGGATTCGGGAGTGCAAAGTTGCTTGAAGACCTAGCGAGCTAAGTCAGGGGAAAGCAATAAAGGTGGCAGAAAAGAAGCCAATTTTGTCAAGACAAGGCGGAAAACCAACTTTGTCAAGACAAGGCGGCAAAAGAAGCCAACGTTGTCCCATCAAGCCGTCAGGAGAGAAGCCAACATTGTCAAAATAAGCCGTCAGGAAGACAACTTTCCACCGATCAAGACAGCAAAAGAAGACAACTTTTTCAAGCCAAATAGAGGCGGAAAACGTCAACTATTCAAGTCAAATAAAGGCGGAAAAAGGCAACTTTGAAGGTCAAGATCAAGGTGGAAAAGGCGAAGACAACTTTCCAAGATCAAGGCGGGAATATGGAAGGCAACTTTACAAAGAAGCCGGACGGATGCTGAAGTCCGGGTCCAATACGAAGCCGATCAAGATATCTCATCTCTAGGGAAAAAGGCAACTTTCCAAAGTAGCCGGCAAGTTTGAAGCCAACGCGGAAGGACAAAAGGCAACTTTCCAAAAGTAGCCAGCAAGTTTGAAGCCAACGTTGCCGGCCAAGAAGTTGCCTATTTTAGAGATGGGTTCGACTTAGACTATGATTTGTAAGCCTTGTAGAAGTCCAATACTTGTACGGGAAGTCCAGCCGTCTCATATATATGTGAGAGGTGATGGCCGATTGAAATTAAGCAAACAATCGACAACCTATCAATACAACCTATTTTTTTTCCCTCAAACCCTTGTTTATGCTTCCGTTGTTCGGCGACTTCGCATAGATTTCACCGGATATCGAAAACCGAGCTGAGAGCGGCCAAGTCCGGCTTAGTTCAGCCAATCGTCGCCGGCTTCCTCAGACGGGGCTTCCCGAGGGGCTGGGGCGTCTGGTCTAAAAAGCGCCTGCTTACTGTCTTGCGTATCGCGCTGGAAGCAGGCCTCCCGGGGCGAGTTGCGGATTATCTCCCCCGGCGCCGCGGGTACACGAGGACGTGTTCGTGTGACGCGTTTCTAACGCAACAGTGAGGTTCCCGCACGTCGCCTCCGGGCAGCCTGCGTGTTGGGCGGCGGCATCGGCGGCGGTTGCCAGTTGCTGCAGGGAGGCCAAGATCGGCAAGAGTAGCAACGAGCTTGGACGCATTATTGCTGATGAAATCTTGAGACTAGAGAGTGTAGCTTCGTCCTGGTTGCACTCTATGTTTGGTAAATTTTTGGACTTGTCTCAGCCGTGTGCAGCCGGTTAATTGGACTTTGGGCATTCGACACCAAATATGTCAGTAGTCACTACCTGCAGTGTGTACGTGACGCAGGAATATTTACGAGGTTAGATGTATGCACACGTCTGGTTGAATCTTCCTTGTCAAGGATGAACCTAGTTCCTCTGAATTGTGCTTGCTGAGCAGCGATGCTCGATAATTCTCCGGTTAGGACAAATTCATGCATGAATTTGTAGAAATCGCTTGATTTTCTGCCGAAAACCGTGATAAACTTTTGCACTCCGAAGAGGCTACCGTACGTCTCCTTGAGTTTTAAGCCTTGGTCATGAGTTTGTGGTTCAAGTTCAACACCTCTATATAGTAACATCATAGCTGGGGCAACGCCGCAGTGGATAGAAATTTCGTCGGTGGGAACATTGAATCTTCAGCAATTCCAGATGCCTCGTGGACTGCTGACTTCATATCGTCCGTTCGTTTTTATGAAATGGAACGGGACGAAAAGCCTTTCGATCTACAAATGAATACCTTTGATGTCTGGTTACTCGAAAAAAAAATACCTTTGATGTCTGGGATAAGGTTAGACGGCCCGCAACAAACAGTAAATAGATGTCCACTGTGCCTACATGCAGCAAGTTGCACAGCACATGCCTTATTCCCCTCGGAATGTTCTATGCACTCTGAAAAATGCGTTGGAATAAGAGGTAATTTTCGAAATAGTTTAATCCAGATAAATATCGTGACATATGTGCTAGCATAAATAACCATGTGCGCGGCATGCTAAACATGCAAGTGCAAACTACTCACATGAGTCCCAACGCTAGAGTAGTTGTAGTTCACCTCCCCTCATCTTATATGATTATGTTGTGGTGAATCACACAACATGTCATAGTATTACCCAAAGTTCTTCGAAGACTTTGATCGTAGTCTAGGAAAAAGTTTGAGAATTCAAAAGTATCAAAACAAAATGACAGAAACATGAAATGTTTTATCTGGAATAGTGAGGGCCTAAGGGACACACGTCTCCTTGAAAACGTCTATGCCACAATCCGTTGGGGTCTTCCGCCTTGACGTTCCTGTCGCCAGTGTGAGAGTGACCATAAGGTGTTCGAGTAAATGGCCCATGAAGCATTTTTGTGTTTTTGCAATATTTATTTTAACCATGGTCCTTTTCACAAAACAGAAAAATGATACCTCAGCACCTCGAACCGGTATGTGACCACTTTGCTCATAAATGGACCCAAGTGACCAATTTGCTTATTTTGACAACTCATCCACTCAAATGCTTATCTATCAAGTGTTCAGTGAACAATGGTCTGTTTCCCTCTTGTAATAATACAAGGCATCAGACCCCGAATACGTCATTCTTAATGCCGTCACTTGCTATGTTGCGGTCTGGGAAAATACAGAATGTGGACTTGCCACAAAGCCAGCTTTACATGATGTTTCCTTTCAGGTGATAATAAATACAGCGACTAAACACGAACTCATAACTGTACATCAAACGAGTGCACAACAGGGTTGAACAGTGAAACATGGTGCTAACAAGTACTTACTGAGAAAACTCAAAACTCTAGGCACCGAAACTTCTTCTACAATATCCAGTATCTGATCCTCACAATTTAGAGGGCGAAACCGCTGAGAAATCTAGCTCTTGGTGATGAAATTCATTGTACAACACTCGTATATGTTCCCCACAAATTGACACGAAAATCTTGAAAACAATTCTGGCGCTCCCATATTTGGTACCTTCAGGAGTGCTGCTTAAATCTGAGCAGCACCCTGACCTTATTATTTGCCCCTACAGTATCAACGATTTTATGTCTCAAGCGCCGATGTTCTCGACGCTGGCACCTTTGTTGATCCTTTTAATGATTCCTGCTATAACCTGGTTTGTGCCAGACGAGCAAGAAAATAAATACATCATCATGAACTCTGTGAAGAGTAGTTATCCCTTCCAAAGATTAGTGAGTCAGAAATTATCATTAAATCTTTACCTTTCCAGGTCCGAGTTCATAGCTCTTCTCAAGGCCTTTACCCAAAAGAGTCGTCACAGTAGTCTCCCATTGCACGGGAGAAGTTACCTGTTTCTCCATTAAGTCAGTCACACACAAGTCATTGTAATAAGGCTACAACACGAATTCAAGTTTAGTCTAATACCTGTTGTGCCAAAATCTTCTTGATCGTATCTGGGTCTGAATGAGGCTGTGCATCGACATTGGAGATTACTGGGATTCTCGGTGGTCTAATCTCTGTAGCAGCCAACACAGCTTCCAATCTTGAGACAGCAGGTTGCATGAAACTTGTATGGAAAGCACCAGCAACAGCTAGGCGAACCTGGTAAGATATTGATCAACATTATATGTAAATCGTTGATGACTATGAAACTAAGAAAATGCTTTTCTATGAAGCCTCTTAGATATGACAGAAACATGACAGTCACTTTTCCTAAGCCCGCAAGATAAGACATCAAGTTACTGTAGTAAAAAAGTACCCCTTCCGATAAAAATTACAAGCCATTCTAGAATGTCTAGTGAAACTTTCTTAGCCTTTACCATCAATACAAAAATAAAACTATTTGTATTGAGCACCAGAAAATGGGACTGTCAGATTTTCATCAACTGTTGTAATTCTATTTATTATCTCCATGGTCTTTGCTAACACATTACCATGGAACTCTATGGACGAAGTTGCGTAACAATGTTGATGTACACCATGGCTGATGCTTTTGAACAAGGGAACACTATTCGGTAAAATGATCTTACGAAGTTCCACTTTTCATAACCCCTATAAACTACAATGACCAGATCTGATATTCCATTTTAGGTATTGACATATGCATACATACATGTACAACTATACGAAATCGGATGCATAGGAACACTCACAGTCATTCTGGCCTTAAAAGATTTTGCTTTGGATTCAACTGCTTCAATACCCTTGACACCACCAGAAACTGCATAGTTACCCTGCGATAAGGTATTACCATGTTGAAACCATAGCAAGCCCCAGTAAGAAACTAATAGCATCAGAGTCAAGAAAGACTTACAGGACACAGAAAATTTGCTATTTGAACTCTTTCCTTTTCATCCACGTCCTCATTTGCAGCATCGCATAATTGTTGCACCTTTTCTGAATCTAGACCAATCACACTAACCATCGCACTGTTGGCAGCATCTGAAGCATCCTACAGAGATAATGAACATTAATACCAAATGTGGGAAGTCAATAATTCTACACATATCTTATCGGACACTAACCTGCATGGCTTCTCCTCTAAGCTTGACAAGCTTCAGGCCATCCTCAAAGCTGCATGTTGAAAACTGTTTAAGCATAGATACTTGACAAACTGAAAAACAGGAAGCTTCCGGGCTATTAATTTGACCATCTTGTTGCAGGCATAGCATGTTGAATATGATGTTAGCCAAGATTAATTTAACATATACTCCGTGTCAGCTTCATTAGGATCAAGAATTTACATGCTTATATTTAAAACAACAAATGCATGATTTCATTAACAGAACAAGGGAAATACCTAAAAGCACCAGCGAATGCAAGCGCGGTATATTCCCCCAAGCTGAGACCACACGTGACATCTACAGAGTCAATTACTGATTGACCTTCTTCACGTGCACGTAGCACCTCTACAGCTGCAAGGCTGGTAACATATATAGCTGGCTGCAAAAAATGTTTTGTTCGGCAATCAGAATACACATCTTAACTGACAAGATCTCGAACTGTTTCTGAACCATATCATCGTCGGCACTCAAATGCAGCATAGCTCAGAAAAAAAATGCAAAACAATCTCGTGGACAACATCTTTTAGCAACATAGTTAGCTGCAAAGCACACATATTGGTACGAAAAACACTTAGCACTGGAATTGCCTAACCAGATTCAGCACTTAATAGGTACTCACGGTCTACGTTGCAGGGATACGGCCGGGAGGTGCCGTATCGGTGCAGGATACTGCACCGGGACGGGGATACGCAGGGATACGCTTGGGATACACGTATCACACCGTATCTCATTTTTCCGAATTAAAATAAATATAAAAAATCAGAAAACGGCTGGGACACGCAGGGGATACATCAGGGATACGTACGGGCCTTGTTTCCACTCGATCGACAGCCCATCAGAAAACCTAGTCGGTGGACTATAAATATAATCGCATGGGATCCTGCCGCCGTCATCAAGCAGTTGCCACGTCGCGAGAACTGAGAAACGCATCTGGAAGCTCCGCTCGACGCCGGCAGCACCTCGCCGGTCGCCGCTCGTCTCCATTCTTCAGGTACTCTTCCCATTCGATCATCGTAGAATTTATACGCTAGCGAGCTTCATTCTAGAATCCATCTGTATGCTAGTAAGATTAAATCCATCGCAGTCACCTGGAGTAAGCTTCAATCCATCTGCACGCTAGTAGTGTTAGGATTTAGGGAAGAACAAAGGGAACTTATTTATTTATTTTTGTCAATTTAGGGAATGGCGTCTAGATCGAACAGTCAATCCTCTGCTGCCCGTTCTGGGACTGGGTCTGGAAGTAACACCGCTGATGATCCTGAGGAGAACCAGTATACTAATCCTAAATACCCCCTATGGGTTCATGTTACAAGATCCAACAGCGGTGGTAGTGATTCTGGTCGGGGAGGCAATTCAAGATTTACATGCCACTTCTGTGAAGGAGATTTCCCAGGGAGTTATTCAAGAGTGAGAGCACATCTTTTGAAAATTTCTGGTTGTGGTGTGAAGATATGTAACAAGATTGCTCATCCTGTCCTTGAGCAACTTCGCAAGGAAGATCGTGAAGCTAGTGAAGCTGTAGCCAACAACGCACCAAAGAATCAGCTAATCAAACTTCCTCCTTATGAAAGTTCGAGTTTGCCATCAGCAAAGAAAAGAAAGGGAAAACAAACCAACATTGCTGATAGTTTTACCGCTGAAGAAAGACACATTGCTGATTCTCATATTCAAGAATGTTCTATACAGGAGGTTTGCATATTAACCTTATATTGTGTTGTATTGTACTACTTTGTGCACTTTCCGTTTGTAACGATGTTAATTTTGTTTCGCAGCTCTTCCCTTCAATTTGGCAAGAAACCCAGCGTATCGTGCTTCGTACAGTTACATTGCAAACACAAAGTTGGGTGGGTATGTGCCTCCATCGTATGATGCATTGAGGACCACACTTCTGCAAAAGGAGAAGTTACATGTTGAGAACATGCTTGAGCCTATTAAGGGCACTTGGCCCTTCAAAGGAGTGAGTATTGCAACTGATGGGTGGTCTGATCCTCAAAGGAGGCCTATTTTAAATTTCATAGCTATGACAGAGGGTGGTCCGATGTTCCTAAAAGCAATCAATACTGACGGAGAGGTAGTTTAACATTCTCTTTTGGTTGTTTCGGATGTGCAATGCTTATTGTTGTTGCTGATATTTTTTAGCTTTCATTTTATAGGTGAAAAGCAAGGAATATATCTTCGACAGGTTGAGGGAAGTAATTGAAGAGGTTGGATCAAAGAATGTGGTCCAAGTTATAACTGACAATGCATCAAACTGCAAGTATGCTGGTTTGAAAATTGAAGGGCATTACAAGAACATTTTCTGGACTCCTTGTGTTGTGCACACTCTCAACCTTGCAATGAAGGACATATGTGATCCGAAGAACAACGAGGGTGGCAATGCTGAACTTACCTGGATAAAACAAGCTGGAGAGGATGCCTTCTATATCAAGAATTATATCATGAATCATGGGATGAGGCTGTCCATGTTTAATGTGTTCAGCAAACTCAAATTCCTTGCTATTGCAGAAACAAGATTTGCAAGTCTCCATATCATGTTGAGGAGGTTCATGTTTGTGAAGTCATCACTTGAGAAAATGGTTCTTTCCGATGAGTGGAATAATTATAAAGAGGATGATTTGGAGAAAGCAGCAACTGTGAAGCAAATGATTCTTAATGAGGTGTGGTGGGGCAAAATCAAGTTTATTCTTGCCTTAACTGAGCCCATTTACTCAATGATAAGGGCAGCCGACACAGATAAGCCGTGTCTCCATCTGATCTATGAGATGTGGGACACCATGATAGAGAAGGTGAAAGTCGCTATCTACAGGGAGGAAAAAAAGGAGCATTGGGAAGAATCACCATTTCATGATGTTGTTCATGATATTCTGATAGCTCGCTGGACCAAGAGTTACACCCCTCTCCATTGTATGGCACACTCAGTGAACCCGAAGTACTACACTTCAAGCTGGATTGAGGAAGTTCCTGGTCGTGTGAGCCCCCATAATGATTCTGAAATCACTGAAAACAGGAACAAATTCTTTAAGAAGCTCTTTACAAATCCGGATGACATGAGGAAAGTGAAACAGCAGTTTGCTGATTTCTCACTTTGTATGAATGCATTTGAAGATCCAGAAGCAATGGAGGATCGGGCTCACTTTGATCCAAAACAGTGGTGGGGAACTTATGGAGTTCATGCTCCTGAGCTGAAAGATTTAGCGTTGATGCTGCTTGGGCAGCCATCTTCATCTTCTTGCTGCGAGAGGAACTGGAGCACATATTCTAATATCCATAGCTTGAAGAGAAACAGACTGACTCCTGAACGAGCTGAGGATTTGGTGTTTGTGCACAACAACTTGCGTCTCCTCTCAAGGAAGTCCAAAGATTATGAAAGTGGACCAAGCCGAATGTGGGACGTTGGTGGAGATGGTCTTGATACCTTTGATGGTGTTGGCATTCTTGAAGGTGCTGATCTCACACTTGATGAGCCAGAATTCGAGCAAGCCATGATGGGAGACGATGCATCTGAAGTTTGACGCCTCGGCCGTCAGTTTACCACATTTATTTCTATTCCACGTTATTTTAATGCACTATCGAACCATGTCGTGATTTTTATTTAATCTGTAATGCACTATTGAACTATATCGTGTGCTGCTGGGTGAACGTCTGGATTATTTTTTAAGCATTTATACATGTACTCGCCGTATCCCCGTAAGTCTATTTTCAGAAAATGCCGTTTTCCCGTATCGCCGTATCCGTATCCCCGTACCCGTATCCCCGTACCATGTAACGTAGCTCACGGTTGGAAATTATATTATCCCAAATGATGACTAAGGAAACATGTTTCAATAGCTCGCAATAAGTAGCAGTGAAGGGCAGACACCTAAGAGAAAACTACTTGCATGCATATGAAATGGAATAATATAAAATAGAGTGGGAGCAAAGAGTCTGAAATCCACAAACCTGACTGATCACTGTTGAGTTCAACTTTTCTTTTGGCCCATCGATGCAAAGATTCAACAAGTCATAGCTACATTCAAAATTAAATTAGCATGCGCACTCATTGTTTTCCCCTTTGGAACTGTTATGAACACTCATTAACTTTAAAGCACAAGGTTTGCTAATGAAGAGAAACAAGTGAATCAAATCAAAGTTTAGCAGATACCCAAGTATATCGTTCGCCTTATCAAATAGTTCCGCAGCTGCTCGAACATTAAGAGCTTCTTTGCCCATTCCGACAGCCTGAGCACCCTGTAAGGAGAAGCAAGAATAAACACACATAAATAATGCAATAGACACACAGTAAATGTATTTAGACTAAAATTATGTGAGTGGCGCGTGAAAAATGCACCATAAGGGAAGTGCCTGATTGTAACTAAAAAGATCTCCTATCCTATGACAACGTAATGGTCAATAACTAATCTTGCAAGTCCATAATATGATCCACGTTAACAGAAACAGTGAGGTGAAATTTTCTTCCACTTGTAAAGCTAAACAAATTAGAATAGCATGAACTGAATAACCACTTCCCATTACGTAATATTCCTTCAGATTTGCCAAATTAGCTAGATTTTATATCAGTTTGAAACCAATCATTCAGAAATTCAAACACCCTCGCATGAATGTCAACGACCTGTCTACACAAGCTGTCTGGTGGGCTGCAACCTTGGGCCTTGGCCTGCTTCGGAACCGGACGCGAGGCATATATAGGAGCAGAGCGGCCACAATGGGACTCGGCTTGGAACGGGACCGAATGGATGGCCTCGGCCTGAAGGCGAGGATAGGCTAGTGTCGTGTGTTGGGTTCTCTGTGTTCATCTTCTTCCTCTCTTGATCATCCCTTCCACCAAATGTTCCTCTGAATCTGCTCTTGTACGCTGAATTTGATGTTAATTGAGTGAATCTGAGGTGAGGTGCTTACAATTGGTATCAGAGCCGTTCGATCCGTCCCCAAAATTCCACAAAATTTCCATCCCAAATTTTCCCCCACCACCAATCCATGGAGCACGAGAGTCCAATCATGAAGGCGCTGCGCGAATTCGCCTTGGCTGACCCGGAGGACTGCGACCAGGAGTGGGAGGCTTACCTCGCGTTGGTGAACGAGACGAGGACCTCGTCGGTTTCCCATCCGACGAGCTCCACCCCGCCTTTGCACAACCGCGACCACGGCCCTGCAGTGGTGTCGTCTTCGTCAACTACACGGTCGACCGCCTCCCTGCACGCCCCGAGCGGCGACATGTCCTCCACCGCCGTTTCGGAGGAGTCTGCTTCTCGATTGGATCGAGACGATGTCTACCCGCCGCTTGCCGAGCTGCGGCGAGCGCTGATGACCGATGCAGAGTGGGCTGCGATGTCCGAGTGGGATAAGGACTTATGGGAGATGAAGCACCTACCGGAGAAGGAGCGGATGAACAGCATCGATGGAATCGTGATGTCGCTTCCGGCGGCGCAACGGGAGAAGCGGCGGAAGGAGTTGCTGGAGGAGGTACTGCGATTTAGAGAGCCGGCGCCCACGTTCGACTCCTCCAAGGCACTAGCCCCGACTACCTCCAACATCTCCACCAGCCTCCCGGGCGAACTTGAGCTCGACGACCCAGTTGCTCCGACGCCCGCCACCTGTTTGGCGGAATGCCCAAGCAAGGACGCCCCTGCTCCTGTGTCAGTGATCATCCTGTCTACAACATCAAACTCGTCCACAATCATCTGTGATGCCCTCCCTGAGCAAGCTGCACCTGCTGTCAGCGACAAGGTATTTGACGTCGACGCCATGGGTGACACTACAATCAGTGCTATCGTCTGCTTACCTGCTGGCCCTGATCACAATATTTGTGGAGAAGATCTCGTGTCCAAGTCCCAGACTCTATGGAGTGCTCCCACATCCTTCAGTTTGCTTCCAGGGAATCCGCCAAGCTTGACGTATGAGCCGATGGACGTGCTAGAGCCATTCTTGGGGTCATCCACAAGTTGTTCGACTATTCGCTCAGGCCGCAGTCTCGACACGCCACCAAGTCTCATGCCTGAAGCATACATGGAGTTATGTATTGGGCCTAATGTGGGTACATTTGTGCCATGGCCACCACCTAGCTGGAATCGTGCAATAACACCTATGATTCGTGGACAAGACTCATGCCATGATGCGCAGCAAAAGCGTGGCAAGGAACTCTTAGTAAGTTTGGACATAATGGGGAATTGGAATGCATTCTGGCTTGATGTGGAGCTAAAGCCTCCATGGCCTCCTCTTGGTGTGTGCATAAATCTGCCAATGAATGTCTGTATGATACACACCATGGTGTCACTCGCCACCTGGCCAATGGAGTATTTCAATGGCATAGTAGCCTCTGGGAAGAGAAATGACACCAACTGCGACATTGCCCAGCCTGTCCTTATCAGTTCTGAGTATGTTGACCTTGCCATTGTCAGTGTGCCTCGGATGTTCATGGACATTCCTTTTCTGATTTCAGCTGATGTACATCAGAAATTCATGGGAATATACAGTGTGACCGCAGTGCTATCAGGATTATTCACTCTTTTGCTCTCGAGAACTGAAGTAATGCTCTCGACATTTTTTCAGTTTGCTACAGGTAACCCGATTCTTTTACTGCCCTGGGATCCAGGACTTCCACTGTCTGGCATGGATAACAAGCTGAGTACAATTAAACATGAGCTTGTTGTCAGGTTGCTAACTGCTGCTGAAGTTCACTACTTGCAAGGGCGTTTGATGCATAGCCTGCTTAACTGTAGCCTTGTGATTGATACGTACCTGGCCGGGGAAGAGGAATGCTGTCTTGGGCTTGTAGTCGGTGAAGAGCGTGTCAGAGCCTGCTGCCACTGCCGACCCGACGGCCCTGGCGGAGACCCGAGATCTGAAGGGCACCCTCACGGCCGCCGCCGGGCTCCGCGCGCTTTGGGCGGCGAGCGGGCTCGGCGCAGACGGCCTGAGCAGGGCGAGCGTGGAGGCCATCGGAGAGTCCGAGCGGAGGCGGCGAGGAGAGAGGTGTGGGAGGCGAGGAGGGCGGAGGAGCATGCGAGCCGCTGCGAGCTTGGTCGATGGCGAGTAGCTGGGCGGAGGCGGAGCTCACGAGGGGAGGTCTTAGCGCCGCAAAGGAGTTGCTTCCCGTCGTGGGCCGGCCCATTACTTCTTTCGCTCGCTGGACGTTCGTTCATTGGTATGCACAAGCACGTTGTCCTTACGTTTCGTTTCGCTGCTTCTTTTCGCTCGCACCTTGGCTGCTTCTTCGACAGCTTGGTCGTTGCTTTTACACAATACGAAACGTCAGAAATGAATTTAATCAGTTCACATACTCCATCTAGCACAAAAATATATTTCATTTCAAAATAATTTATACACGAAATATGTGTACGTTCACGATTAGGTTCCATTCCCGTGATCGGTTTCGAGTTTCGTGAAATGTAGCTTCTTAATTTTGGACCGAAGTTTTCAATATTTTTAGATGAATTTTGTTAAATTTGTCACACTCAGTCGAAAGTTTGAAAAATCCTTTCACGGGTAGATGAAACTCGCAGTTTTACACAACTTTCGTGTTATAATTTTTCGTTTCAACAGAGATATGTCTACATTCAAAATGGAACCATTTTTAATATTGGAACCATTTTCAAAATGAAAAAATTTCAAATTTGGAACCATTAGAAAATTCGGAACCATTTTTCAATTTGAAACATTTTTAATTTGGAACCATTTTTCAAAATGAAACCATTTTTAAATTTGGAACCATTTTCAAAATGGTACCATTTTGAACCATTTTTTTCATTCGGGAACCATTTAAAAAATCGGAACCATTTTTTCTGTTCGGAACCATTTTCAAAAAGGAACCATTTTTTCGGTTCAAAAACATTTTAAAAAAGGAACCATTTTCGAAAAATCAGAACCATTTTTTTCATTCGGAACCATTTTCAAAATTTGGAACCATTTTCAAAAAGGGACCATTTTTTTTGGTTCGGGACCATTTTTTGGGTTCGGGACAATTTTCAAAAAGGAACCATTTTTTCGGTTCGGAGACATTTTCGAAAAGGAACCATTTTCGAAAAATCGGAACCATTTTCAAAATTCGGAATCATTTTCAAAAAGGAACCATTTTTTTTGGTTCGGAACCATTTTTTCGGTTCGGAACCATTTTCAAAAAGGAACCATTTTTTCGATTCGGAACCATTTTCAAAAAGGAACCATTTTTGAAAAATCGGAACCATTTTTTTGGTACGAACCATTTTCAAAAAATCGGAACCATTTTAAAAAAGGAACCATTTTCGAAAAATCGGAACATTTTTTCATTCGGAACCATTTTCGAAAAATCAGAACCATTGTTTCGGTTCGGAACCATTTTAAAAAAAGAACCATTTTTCGGTTCGGAAGCATTTTCAAGAAGGAACTATTTTCAAAAATCGGAACCATTTTTTCGGTTCGGAACCGTTTTCAAAAAGGAACCATTTTTTTTGGTTCGGAACCATTTTCAAAAAGGAACCATTTTCAAAAATCGAAACATTTTTTCGATTCAGAACCATTTTTGGAAAATCGGAACCATTTTTTCGGTTCGAACCATTTTCAAAAAATCGGAACCATTTTTCGGTTCGGAACCATTTTCAAAAAGGAACCATTTTCAAAAAACCGGAACCATTTTTTTCATTTGGAACCATTTTTTTCGGTTCGAACCATTTTCAAAAAGGAACCATTTTCAAAAATCGGAACCATTTTTTGGTTCGGAACCATTTTCAAAAAGGAACCATTTTTTCGGTTCGGAACCATTTTCAAAAATCGGAATCATTTTTTCGGTTCGGAACCATTTTCAAAAAGGAACCGTTTTTTTGGGTTCGGAACCATTTTAAAAAAGGAACCATTTTCGAAAAATCGGAACCATTTTTTCGGTTTCGAACCATTTTTTGGTTCGGAACCATTTTAAAAAAGGAACAAATTTTGAAAAATCAGAACCATTTTTAAAATCGGAACCAGTTTTTCGGTTCGGAACCATTTTCAAAAAGGAACCATTTTTTGGTTCGGAACCATTTTCAAAAATCAAAACCATTTTTCCGGTTCGGAACAATTTTCATAAAGGAGCCATTTTTCATAAAGGAATTTGTGCATCTGCATGCATGCATTTGAAAAACCCGAATAATTTTTTCGCAAATTAAAAAACCCTGGAGTGATCGGAGTTCATTCATCTTCATGAATTAGGGTTTAGTTCATCTTAGGTGAATGAAATAAATTTCAACATGACCTCTAGGTAATTTACTTGTTGTGGGGATTTTGAATCCAATTTGAATCATTCAAATAATATTGAATTAGTAAAGTAATTCAAATCAAATAATAAAGTTATAGAAACAATAATTAAGTAAATGAATTTATAGTTGTCTAAATAATTTAAATCTTTACAACACATATTACAATTTATAGAATTTTAGAAAGACAAACAAATAACTTTATTGATTATTTACAACAATACATTGTCGTTACAATTGATTTACAAATAAACTGAATAACAAAAGGACAATTAAATCTATTCCTAAACTAGAAGTCTTGCATTATCTCTTAAATTTCATCTCAGCTTCAACCTGTTTTCCTGCAAAACAAGAAGAAAAGAAAAAGACAGAAACTAAAAAGAAGAGATTAGGGTTAGGATTATCCTCAGTTAGGCAGTGTGATGCACTGCTAAACACATCACTGGATACAAATTAGGGACTAAGTGTAGCATCTGTTCTAAACCAGAAAAATTAGCCTCAGTTCAACATCATTGGCTGGGCAGCAAGAATTCCACTTGGCAGGTCAAAATAATGAATCAACAGGTCAGTACATCTAACAGGGCAAACCCAACCTCTGTTAGGCCTAATACAACATGTCTCAGGATATGGTCGTCAAGATCAAATATGCAAGAATCGATGGCATGAAGACGTCATTCACCCTATCCTGATACTCTAGATATACGAACGACAGCCACAGACGTCTGAAGATTCTAAACAGCAAAGAAACTGAAGAATGAAACATTGCATCAGGATAAAAGGCATAATTGGTATCAATTGCAGATATATAAGTATAAGCTTATGGCATTGTGATGGCTAAAACTAATGAGCCATGTAATCCATTCCCTAGCTGCTACAATACAACAATAGCTCAACAATCAACGGTTGAGCTGCAGGAAAAGTTACTGCAACTTTGGCTGGTGCACTGGGAACTTCAACAAGCTACAACATTTAACTTGACAAGGTCTAAAACATCAAAACTCTAAGATTTAGCATATGGACCCCTAATGCCTTTCAAAACACTCCAAACGCAAGAAAAAATCAGCGTGAAACCTAGATAGAGATAACGCCAGCAAATGTTGACAACATGTATAGAATTCAACTAGTCAGCATTTCATCCAACATGGCCATCAAATCTAATAAGTGAGTCACATAAAGATCTACAAAGTCAGCAACTTCAGGGGAACACGTATGGAATTTAACGGTGTAAGTAATTCATCCGATAGGGGGAACCCAACAGCCTCTTTTACGCCTAGCAAAATCAGGACATGGAAGGCTAGCTAGCAACCATGATTCATCTCAACAATAGATATGTGGTAAGAAGCGATGGATGAACAGAGCATAACAACCAGGATAAACCATCCTCCATTCCGGATATACGAACGATAGCCACAGATGTCTGAAATCTCTAAGCAACAAGTAAACTGAAGCAGGACACACTGCATTCCAAGGATAAGAGGCACCTGCGGCGACTGGTACCTACCACCCTACATGATGGTGGATGAGAGCTTGAGGCACTAGCTCTGGCATCGCTTGAGGCAGACGTCGTTCCAGTTGGGCACCTGGTGCTGGTTGACGCATACGGTGCGCGCGCACGCGTCGGCGCACGCGTCGAGCTCGGAGACGCCGCAGACGGTGACGCAGGTGTCCGGGATGGGGTCCTTGGAGAAGGCGCCGACCTTCTTGAGCATCCGCTTGGAGGTGCAGACGTGCTCGCAGACGAAGACCTCGTCGGAGCTCTTCTCGCGGCCCCGCGCTGCCTTGAGGCGCAGCTCCTCGTCGCGCCGCCGCTTGACGCGGACGGCCTGGCTGGCCACGAGCGCCGGGACGGCCGCGGCGATGTGGGGCCACCACGCGTCCACCATCCTAGGGGTGGATAAAGTAAATCGTGGATCAGATTGGACCCAATCCCTCAGAGGGAAATCAAATCGTGAGGGAAGAATCCACGACGAATCGAAGGAAAGAACAAGGCCGAGAAGATGGGGAGTTGCTGCTACCTGGAGCTGGTCTCTGGCTCTCGCCGGTCGCCGCGGGAGGGGATGGGGATGGGGGATTGGGAGAGGGACAGACAAATCGCGGTCGGGGGAGAATCAGGGTCGGGAAAGGGGACGGCGAGAAGAGGAATAGGAGAAAGGAACTGAGAAGCTTGAAGAGAACGACAGAAAAAGAAGCCGACGAAGGAAGCAGTGGGTCGACCCAAATAACGCTTCATGATGGATCTCTTCAGGCGGCGCTGGGTTATGCGGCGCTAAGGGGCGGCATAAAGGATTCGCCGCTCACGAGGTGGAGGTGGAGGTGGGGAGGGAGAGTGATACGCCAGAGTGCGAGAGGCCCACACGGCCTCTCTAGGAAAGGCCGAGAATGTTTTCGTTGGGTGGGCTCTTACTGCAGTACATTCCCTACGTCTTCTAAGTTTAACCTATTTAATAAACACAAATATGAACATATATAAGAACAAATTTATATCAATATATCTTGCTTGGTCATCCGTAGATCGACATATGCGTCTACGATGATAACAAGTGGTATCTGATCAATGTTGAAGGTCGTAGAATCCCACGTGTGATCCCAAAGGGGATATGCATGATTGTTGTATGCGTTGGGCTTTGCATGCCGTAGAATCCGACACTATCACACGGGGACGAGCACATCATGTACTGAAATTTTCGGCACGTTTGAACGAACCGTCACAGTATCACGTTGGCTATTTAGGGTAGGCACCCAACATCATGGAAAAACCTTTGCTCTTCCCCCAACCTTTTCACTGTGCCACTTCGTGCTCCTTGCCTTCTTCTTCCTCCATCCGCGCTGTGGGGACCCCGGACTAGCCGTCCAAAATACCCGATTATGCTTAACACAACGATCCCGTGATCACTGTCGTTGCACATAATCCGAACTGAATACCAAAGTTTACATCCATTACAGTACCGAATTAAAAGTCTTACATAAATGGTCATCTAGACCAAGTTCTTACATAGTTGCCTTCGAGGGCCAAACCAAAGTAATCAGCGGAAGCTACGGCGTAGTGGACATTATGTCCTAACGACGACCCGACAGGCAGCTGACTTGTGGAGATCCCTAGTTCGCATAGTAGTCGCCATATTTCTGCTCGGCGTAGTGCTCCTCAGGGTCTGGCTAAGACAATAGCCAGGGACGAAACCAATATGAGTACATTTGATTGTACTCGCAAACTACCCCAACATGAGTATGCAATAGTTTTATTTGAATATCAACTTCTATTTATTTAGAACATCTCTATATCTTTGTTGAAGAAGATAAGAAGAATTTTATAACCATCTTTAAATAAAATCACCATTTTATCGGTTTTTTCCAAAACACCTCCTTTTTTCCGACCATAGCCCGTCATGGTCCATCGTCTCCAACAACCTCATACCGATCCGTTGGTATAGGTGTCTGGAACATTCTCCACTTTATTTTCTTTTTCAAACTCAAATCTTTCAAAACTTGCACATGGTCAAAGTAGGGCCTTCCAACTGTCCATATCCGAGGACTCGGCTATTCGAATAGTTTTGTAACCCTCTGCAGAGGTAGCACGCTTTTCCCACATCCATCCGGCAACTCATCGTGTCAGCCACGTCCCGCCATACCAGGTGTATGCGGAGTTGAGTCACCGACCATAGCCTCTCCTTTGCTCATGCTAGTATAGGATCCTGCCCTTATGACACTTTCCATCAACACTTAACCCAGCCCGTCGGAATCTAAGTGTGAGGACTCATAGTTTTGCCCGGCGGTTTATGGTGGAACCTTCTATCCTCCTCCTTATCTTTCCATAGAGTTTGAGCGAGGCCCCAGGTCAGGGGGTAGGTCATCAACCATCCCCTCATGCATAACGGAGTTATCTCCGTCGATGAGGTATCCCATACTAATACGAGCAAATTATCTGACTAAGCCTTTTCCCATATGTGGTAAATGTGGTCGCACAGGGTATCGGCTGGTTGACGTAAGTACAAGGACACACTGTGCATTTTTCATAAACATCTCCATTCTCCATTTCTCCACCTTAATACTGACATCTCGGCATTCCATAACCACATAAGTAATTTCAAAGGAGTTTTGAATAAACCATATTTTCCCATCCTATAATTTTATATCATCTATCTTATATATCTACATAGGGTGGCAAAATAATTTCCATATACTTTTGAAAAAGGTTTTTGAAATTCTTTGCCTTAAGAGTAAATCATGTTATAATTATAGATGCATATATTTGGGGTGCAAGCTCAGAGAGTAGCTTGCCTTGCTCGACAAAGTGTCCTGGGTCTTGATCTTCAGATTCAACAAACTCTCCTTCCTCGGGATATCCGACAACGTTCTCGTCTAATTATCAAACAAACAAATACAAGCAATCACTAATCTACTCAATCATCATCACAACAATACAATCTTAAAATGCTCTAAATATCCACTGCACACACCAAGCAACACAAGTTGGTTTCAATTTAATGGAATTAACCTTTATTTAATTATGTCTTAAATATGGCAGAAGCTAGTCAAACATGTTTAATTCCATAACTTGAGTTCTGGTGGTCACAAAAATACAAACTAAAATTCTGCAGAGAGCTACTGATGTGTAGAAGACAACACAATTTAGTTTGGATTAATTGGAGTTACCAAACTCCCTGCATAATTGTTTTACTCCAGTAACTTAATAATCAAGTTTTGGCTACCAATTAAGTTCTGTTGATCCTAAAATTAATTCCTTTTAGGGGTAACTAACTATGACCATATGTGATCCAACAAAATTGGTCCTAGATCATTTGGGTTAACCATTAAACATCTATAAATGTTTTAGTGCAGAAGGGTGTTCTAACTTCTACTTTATACTAAACAATTATCACTGCATAATTAATTCTACCAAAATTAGGGAAGCTATTAGATCACAGTACCAAGCTAAAAAAATTGGTTTGGAATTATTTGGACTAACAGAGTATCAGAAACAAACAAGTTTAGATTTTAAACCTTCTGTGGTATTTTTAATAATACATTTTTATTTATCTAAATGAAATGAAACCACTTGGGTTGGTTAAACAATTTCATAAGCTTTCCAGAACATATTTATTTGATTTATTTGGAGCTATAAATCTCGAGATATTAAATTTCTAAAATGGGTCCAGTACTGAATTTCTCTGGAAACTTAAATTAGAAATTTGTTTTGTTTTGGATAATGTTGAAATCCCTGACAGGTGGGGTCCACCAGTCGGTGACTCAGGGAAAAATCCCGCGTTGTGGATAATGTTTAAAATTCTGACAGGTGGGGCCAGCTTGTCAGTGTGTTACTAAACGAAGCGGTATGTGGCCGTTGATCTGAGATCGAACGGCTCACAGAGCCCGTGTTCATCGACGTCCTAAAAAGGCGTCGCCGGAGCTCCGGCGATGGCGAGGGTGGCCAGAGGGGGTACCTGGGTGGTCTAGGGATGGTGGAGAGGACGGCGTTTGACAACAGAGGTCGTGGGGAAGCTTGGGAGGCGAGTGGAGCTTGCTGGGGATGACTGGTTCGTCGGCGGCGAGCTCCTCTGGTTCCGCGGACGTGCAGCTACTCCGGCGAGCTCCTGGCGATGCGTCTATGCACGATTCAAAGAGGAAAAGTGTGCGGGTGAGTGCGGGGAGCAAGGTGCAGGGGTCAGAGAGGGAAATGGGGCAGCAGCACGGCATGGCCGTGTTCTTCCTCTACCTCGGACACGGCAGAGCGTCGCGGAAGCTCCAGCGCAACTGGGGCTTCGAGGAAGTGGCTCCGCCCACCTGGCGGTGCACGAGAGAGGGTGGAGAGTGAGGGATGCAGTGGGGTGGTGTGTGGAGAGCTCGGGCACGGGATGGCCTTTTTATAAGCTCGACGGCGTCCATGGTGGTCGAGGTCCAGGGAAGGTCCAGAGAGGGGAGTGGGCTCGCCATAGGGGTGGTGCGGGGTGCGGCTACGCTGCGGGTTGTCCAGGGAGCAGAATGGTGGCGTGGGGGAGGCGTGGAGGAAGCTCGACAGGGGGGGACGCCCTGGCATGCTCAGGGAGAGCTCGGGCGGTGCGCGGCGCGCACTAGTCACGGCGACTCTCCGGCGGGGGCGGGTTTCTGCGGGCTGCGGTGTTGCCAGAGAGGGGGCAGCGAGGTGAGGGAGAGAGGGGGCGCGGTGTTCGTCCTCCACGGCGATGACACCTGCCGTTACAGTGGCGAGCACGGCGGCATGGGCGCACGGCGCGTCTATCCGCGAACGGCGACCACGGCCACCTGCTCCCTACTTGCTCCTCTCTCGAATTCTTTGCAAAAAAGGACGCGGTGAGGTGAGTAGAGTGATTGAGTGCAGTGGCAAGCGTCAATTTGATCAAAATCGATCAAATTGATCTCGGGTTCAAATCAAATTTGAGATGAACTCAGAGATGCTCACCATGTGTTCAATGAAATGTGTGAACCAAATTCAAATTTGAATTTTTAAAATTTATTTTCATGATTTGCTTCACCTATGTTTATATGGATTTGTGGTGTTGTGGTGCAATTTATTTGACAAGTGTTGCACCACACACTTTGTGATTTAAAAAGATAAAGAAAGGTTTTGGAATTTTAAATTTAGATTTGGAATTTTGAAATTAATATTTGGAGAGGGAAAGTTGTAGGAATGAAAGTGAGAGTGATCATATTCACTTCTCTGAATTTTGTTTGGAATTTAAATAATTTCCCCACTTGGAGAAATTTGTGTGGCACTTGTCACATGCTTTTATAATTTCAACTTTTTATTTTATTTCTTTTTTTTCATGTGTTAATTAGAGCAAACAAACAACACAATCAACAAGAAATAAACATTACAAGCATCAATATGCAATCAACACATAATAATTAACAAAAGTTTTTGTTGGCCCTCATTTTTGGAATAAAAATACTTATTATAATTTTGGGATGTTACACGCGCCACACCGCTCAACGCAAAAATCTTCCAAGTTAGTCCTCCAACCTTAGATCACCCGATGGCAGCGTTATTAAAGGTGTATGGAGTGGCTCCACCGGCGACCTATCAGATGCACGGTTTAATACTTCAGTTTATAAACTACTCCCTCCGTTCCAAATTAGATGTCTTCCATTTGTCCACAGACAAATGAACGACATCTAATTTGGAACGGAGGGAGTAGAAGAGAGCTACTCCAGCTCAAGCAAAAAAAAAGTAGTTTACTACTTTGGTAGAACAATTTCTCTCTTCGCCAATGCTTCGTCCGCAACTTTATAACATATGGGTACACATTTCAGCTTCCTGAGTGGCCAGATATATGAACATGGCTTGGGCAAAGGCCAACTGTTGTCAAATTTTTACAAGTACACAAGTCAATTAATTAATAAATTCGTGTAGAAAAAACGTAAATAAATATATCTAGGTGCAGAAAAAAATACCTATATGCTTTGTTACGCCCGGGGGGAAAATCATGGCTGCATTTGTATTGCTGGAAACATTGATCAAGGCTCATGTACCTACAAATACACCCAAGAAAAGTTTCAGCTCAACAGCTGGCGACCCATATCATCTGCATAGCGTGTGTAATGCACTAATGCAAGACTACAGCCCCAGTGTGAATTAGCTTTAACCGGCGAAACATCAGCTTAATGCATCATAAATGGACAACACACTTAGATTTTTTCTGTGAGGCGACAACATAAGTAATATACAGTACAACCCTTAAATTAGAGAAAACACCGGGGAGAAGATCCTAATTATGCGATCAAAGTAGTGCATATTCAGTATTTTACACAGAAAAGTGCATAGAGCCCAAACAAGAGTAAGCCTAAATAATATAGTAATGAAAACGATTCATGAAAGTGAATATAGAAAGATGACAGTCTGTGGCCAGCAAAACTTCTAATTAAAAAAGGACTTTTAACATTCCGACCGGTAAAGACTCTTCGCTAGACCTGGATATTAATGCCTTGAAAAGTGCTTGCACACAATATACAAATGGAAATATCGAAGCCATACCGAAGGAAGGCACAAAGATAATAAGTCTCAAGGAACGGGGTTTCTTCGTGATGATAAAAGTTCATTCCAAGTAAATTCCCATCAAAATCGATAAGAGGGCCTCCAACCCCAGCCTAGCAAAACAAATGACACCAGACAAGGGTTATATAGGGAAAGATGACAACGACATACAAATGCAGTTGATACAGTTTTGTTGCTCATATTTAAAACAACATGAGAATCCATACAAAACCTTGGTGATTTTACAACTGGAGACATGAAGTTCTGAGCAATCGAGTTTGCTTTGGCGGTTCACCAACTTTAAGCCCCCCATGGCCATTATACGGAATACACCACATAGGCAGCCCACAGCTATTACATCCATGTGAGGATCTACAAAAGATTCTGGCTGAAGTTCGTTTCCTTTTTCTTGAAGGGATTCTGGCTGGGGTTTCTTTCTCTTTTTTTGCAAGGATTCTGGATGGAGTTCCAATGCAAGAAGATCCCAGTGCCCCATGATCTCAATACAAGCTAGATTTAACATGCAATTGAACGCTTTCAACATCCCTATGACCTGAAACCCATTTCTAAGACACACTTCAATCTGCAACGATGAGGTTACAGTTAAAATTATCTTAAGAAGAAAGAAAACAGATATTAAATAGAGATCATCAGTAACAACCCTCAATTTACTATTAATCTCCTGAACATCACCAGAAACTCTAACCAAACTTGCTGAAGTGAGAATGTATGCAGAGTTTGTGTCACAATGTGAAACAAACCCCGTGCAAGCAAAAAATGTTGCATCTCCTGCAGAGACCATATTCCTATCATTAAAGAACAATCAAATAAAAATATGCAAGAGTAATGACTTGTGCGATCACCATCAAATGAAGCCAGTGAGACAACACTGCAAGAAATTCGTGAAGCAACGCCTTCACGGAGTTTACTCAATATATCACCGTCAAATACATCTTCAAACGAATTAATCAAACTCGGGTATATTGTTGAAACAAGGATGACAAAAAGTGGTTGATGAACTTGTTAAAATGTGCAGCATATGGGAATACTCAGGAAAATCCATATCATATATGTTAGTTACCAAGGAATGACCTTAATCTTGCAGTTTCATTGGAACAAAAATTTAGAAAGGACATTGCACTGTCCAATGGACCATATGAACATGACCACATACCAAACTTACTAAGGTAGGGAATGGGATCCCCATAATATCCCAGTTAGGTATTTCGGATTGTTAGGCATGTATACTAGGAGGATCCATATGACAAATAAAGTAAACAATAACCCTAACTTCATGTCTACTTTTACCCTCGAGGTGCAGCGACCGCTCAAAGGCACTGGCACGCCTCGCCTTAGGCATCTATCTATTATCAGTATAACAGTTTTGCTCCCCTCTTGTTGATGAGATACCTGGTGTGGAAGATTTTTGTATCTTGCTTATACTTCCTTCTCTTGTACCATCAATCTTTTGCTTAGTTCCCATGCTGCAGCACAATTGTCAAAATTTCATCATGAAAAATTCACAAAAAAAATAAGATATTGAAGATCACACATAAAATGAGCTATTAAAAAAGGGAAATATAGAACAGGGAGAACGTGGAGTCAAATTGTTAGCAAAAGTCAGAATTTTGCGGATGTTAACAATGTAAATTCCATTGTCCATAAGTGTGGTAGCAAAATGCATTAGCACCAGCACCGGAACAAGAACCCTAATCTAGTACAGGGTAGCAATACTGTGCTCCATGGGGAGATGTTTACATGTGCAAAGAAACTAGACATGCAAAAAATAGACAGAAGTACCAAGGTTTTGGTTACCGGTCGAGAAATTCGGTTACCGCCCGGTAACCGGATATCCCGAGCACCCCCAGGAAATGGTCATACTGGGAGAATTTGAAAAATTTAAATTTTAACAAAAACCCTCGGCAAATGGTCAAATCGGGAACCAATTTTTTTGAATTTTCAAATTCGTCCGATAACCGGTCAGGATTTTCCGGTTCCCTCCTAGAGATTTTCCTGTGCATTGGACAAATATAGAAATAGTACATACCTGACCATCCCATAATTGCTCAACAATTTATGAATAAGAACCCTTCTTATGAAAGGAGTCATGTTTCGTTCACTGCGGTTGCAATTCATGCCAACAAAGTTCCCGTCAGAATCCACAAGTGGGCCTCCAATTCCAGCCTAGCACAAATTGCAAGTGATAATGAATATAATTACACAGAAAAATATTTAAGGATATGGTTCAATGAATAGATCCAAACCATTCAAATCCTATCTGAACTTTACGGCTGTGTGCATTCTATCTATGAAGAGGCCGGTGTAATTTTAAACTTTTAAGTAATAAAGCTGCCTTTATCGGAAAAAAAATTATCCGAACTTTGTGGAAAGCGAGCAAGACATTGATAGCTCACCGTATAAACTGTGCATGTGCTTAACATAGTCTTATAAGGTTCAGCGGCAGGAGAGCCCAACTCTACCCCAGTTGTGGCCATTAATAACCCTGAATTGAAACGGCGCCATACCGCTACTACTTTCCTGTAAGCCTCAAATGGTATGTCATGATCAAGATGTGTGGCCTGAAAACCAGCCACATGCTCAATGTTGACAACAACATAATCAAAATATTTATCATGAAGCTCTATCTGCCCAGTGACAATTTCATTATTCGGAAGGCATACTTTAATCTGCATGAGAGATAAAGGAGACAGTTGTATTGTATGCCAGTTTTGCATAAAAACGAATGGGGTAGAGAAATTTACCGTCACATTGTCACTGATCTTTCCTTCACTGAACTTTCCTTCAGCAGTAGGTGGAAACAAACTTGCAGATGTCAGAAAACTTGTAGCATTGGCACATGAAGTTTGGAGGCATAGTCCTGTGCGTTGGACAAACATGGCATCTCCTAGAGAGCAAAATCATAATCACACGCATTAGGCGAGATTATAAAACTAGAGCAACATCGAAGATTATTATCAGTACATATAATCACCACCAATGAATGAAGCAATCGTGACAACGCTCTGGGACAATCTTGAAACCGCTGGTTCACTTAGTTCACTCCAGGCACCTCGACCTGATTTACTCGAACAGCCAAATCTCCCAATAGAGGAAGCAGCCGATCCCAATCGCAAAGGTCCTAAAATTTGAAATACCATCATGCATGCATGATATACAATTATATTATGCCGTACATAAAGTGTGCGAGTAGGGAGATGAGAAAAAACCGGGAATCACTCATTACTTGGCTTAAGTGATCTGCTGTAATAATGGCGATTTTCATCATCTCTCAGCGTGCGCTTCATCTTCCTAGGCGGCCTGGATTATGAAGAACCAAATCGAACAAATATTGATTAATCGGAATTAGTTTTGAGTGGTTGGTAGACAAATTGGATGGATTGGAGTATGCATGACTAGTAATCAGAGCTGAGGACTTGGGAAGCAAAATTACGGAGGATTAGAAACAGAGGACGCTGAATTCGTGCGAGGGAAACAGATCTGAATTCATGATTATATATGCATCCGAGTACGAAATAAGCCAATCCAAGCCACGAAAAAAATGAACGTCGGTAGAGCGGCTCCTAGGTATAGGGAGCTCTCCTTCGTCCGGTTGCTCGATCGATTCCTGTCTGTGTGCCGAACGGGTGGAGAAAGAGCACACCGCGGCTTTCCTGCTCGCCCTCGACTGCATGGGTGGCTCTTTCTGTGTTTCTGGTGGTCTTGATGGGTTGCGTGTTGGGCTGATTCTTGGGCCTTAATCTAATTCTGATCTTTTTCTACTAAACACAGTACAGCAGACGCTTATATACACGTGCATACACTCATGCATATACGCACACCCTACCCCTACGAGCACCTTCGAGAGACTGAGCCGGCGGATCAGGTCTTGAGATTGACGAAGTCTCACCACGGGTGTCTCGCTGTCGACGGGAACGTCGCCTCCCACTGAGGAATATTCCGCCTAAATGAGAAACAACAGTGTCAAACCTGTGGTTTGGATTGGGGGTACAACCACCCTCCTAACCATCCAATTTGGAACCATTTTCAAAATGGTACCATTTTGAACCATTTTTTTCATTCGGGAACCATTTAAAAAATCGGAACCATTTTTTCTGTTCGGAACCATTTTCAAAAAGGAACTATTTTTTCGGTTCGGAAACATTTTAAAAAAGGAACCATTTTCGAAAAATCAGAACCATTTTTTTTCATTCGGAACCATTTTCAAAATTTGGAACCATTTTCAAAAAGGAACCATTTTTTTTGGTTCGGGACCATTTTTTCGGTTCGGGACAATTTTCAAAAAGGAACAATTTTTTCGGTTCGGAAACATTTTCAAAAAGGAACCATTTTCGAAAAATCGGAACCATTTTCAAAATTCAGAACCATTTTCAAAAAGGAACCATTTTTTTTGGTTCGGAACCATTCTCGGAACCATTCTTTCGGTTCGGGACCATTTTCAAAAAGGAACCATTTTTTCGGTTCGGAACCATTTTCAAAAAGGAACCATTTTTGAAAAATCGGAACCATTTTTTTGGTACGAACCATTTTCAAAAAATCAGAACCATTTTTCGGTTCGGAACCATTTTCAAAAAGGAACCATTTTCGAAAAATCGGAACATTTTTTTTTCATTCGGAACCATTTTCGAAAAATCAGAACCATTGTTTCGGTTCGGAACCATTTTAAAAAAAGAACCATTTTTTCGGTTCGGAAGCATTTTCAAAAAGGAACTATTTTTAAAAATCGGAACCATTTTTTCGGTTCAGAACCATTTTCAAAAAGGAACCATTTTTTTGGTTCGGAACCATTTTCAAAAAGGAACCATTTTCAAAAATCGAAACCATTTTTTCGGTTCAGAACCAATTTTGGAAAATCGGAAACATTTTTTCGGTTCGAACCATTTTCAAAAACTCGGAACCATTTTTCGGTTCTGAACCATTTTCAAAAAATCGGAACCATTTTTTTCATTTGAAACCATTTTCAAAAAGGAACCATTTTCAAAAATCGGAACCATTTTTTTCGGTTCGGAACCATTTTCAAAAAGGAACCATTTTTTCGGTTCGGAACCATTTTTTCGGTTCGGAACCATTTTCAAAAATCGGAACCATTTTTTTGGTTCGGAACTATTTTCAAAAAGGAACCATTTTTCGGTTCGGAACCATTTTAAAAAAGGAACCATTTTCGAAAAATCGGAACCATTTTTTTGGTTTCGAACCATTTTTTGGTTCGGAACCATTTTAAAAAAGAACAAATTTTGAAAAATCGGAACCATTTTTAAAATCGGAACCAGTTTTTCGGTTCGGAACCATTTTCAAAAAGGAACCATTTTTTGGTTCGGAACCATTTTCAAAAATCGAAACCATTTTTCCGGTTCGGAACAATTTTCATAAAGGAACCATATTTCATAAAGGAATTTGTGCATCTACATGCATGCATTTGAAAACCCGAATAAATTTTTCGCAAATTAAAAAACCCTGGAGTGATCGGAGTTCATTCATCTTCATGAATTAGGGTTTAGTTCATCTTAGGTGAATGCAATAAATTTCGACATGACCTCTAGGTAATTTACTTGTTGTGGGGATTTTGAATCCAATTTGAATCATTCAAATAATATTGAATTAGTAAAGTAATTCAAATCAAATAATAAAGTTATAGAAACAATAATTAAGTAAATGAATTTATAGTTGTTTAAATAATTTAAATATTTACAACACATATTACAATTTATAGAATTTTAGAAAGACAAACAAATAACTTTATTGATTATTTACAACAATACATTGTCGTTACAATTGATTTACAAATAAACTGAATTACAAAAGGACAATTAAATCTATTCCTAAACTAGAAGTCTTGTATTATCTCTTAAATTTCATCTCAGCTTCAACCTGTTTTCCTGCAAAACAAGAAGAAAAGAAAAAGACAGAAACTAAAAAGAAGGGATTAAGGTTAGGATTATCCTCAGTTAGGCAGTGTGATGCACTGCTAAACACATCACTGGATACAAATTAGGGACTAAGTGTAGCATCTGTTCTAAACCAGAAAAATTAGCCTCAGTTCAACATCATTGGCTGGGCAGCAAGAATTCCACTTGGCAGGTCAAAATAATGAATCAATAGGTCAGTACATCTAACAGGGCAAACCCAACCTCTGTTAGGCCTAATACAACATGTCTCAGGATATGGTCGTCAAGATCAAATATGCAAGAATCGATGGCATGAAGACGTCATTCACCCTATCCTGATACTCTAGATATACGAACGACACCGCAGACGTCTGAAGATTCTAAACAGCAAAGAAACTGAAGAATGAAACATTGCATCAGGATAAAAGGCACAGAATTGGTATCAATTGCAGATATATAAGTATAAGCTTATGGCATTGTGATGGCTAAAACTAATGAGCCATGTAATCCATTCCCTAGCTGCTACAATACAACAATAGCTCAACAATCAATGGTTGAGCTGCAGGAAAAGTTACTGCAACTTTGGCTGGTGCACTGGGAACTGCAACAAGCTACAACATTTAACTTGACAAGGTCTAAAACATCAAAACTCTAAGATTTAGCATATGGACCCCTAATGCCTTTCAAAACACTCCAAACGCAAGAAAAAATCAGCGTGACACCTAGATAGAGATAACGCCAGCAAATGTTGACAACATGTATAGAATTCAACTAGTCAGCATTTCAGCCAACATGGCCATCAAATCTAATAAGTGAGTCACATAAAGATCTACAAAGTCTGCAACTTCAGGGGAACACGTATGGAATTTAACGGTGTAAGTAATTCATCCGACAGGGGGAACCCAACGGCCTCTTTCACGCCTAGCAAAATCAGGACATGGAAGGCTAGCTAGCAACCATGATTCATCTCAACAATAGATATGTGGCAAGAAGCGATGGATGAACAGAGCATAACAACCAGGATAAACCATCCTCCATTCCGGATATACGAACGACAGCCACAGATGTCTGAAATCTCTAAGCAACAAGTAAACTGAAGCAGGACACACTGCATTCCAAGGATAAGAGGCACCTGCGGTGACTGGTACCTACCACCCTACATGATGGTGGATGAGAGCTTGAGGCACTAGCTCTGGCATCGCTTGAGGCAGACGTCGTTCCAGTTGGGCACCTGGTGCTGGTTGACGCATACGGTGCGCGCGCATGCGTCGACGCACGCGTCGAGCTCGGAGACGCCGCAGACGGTGACGCAGGTGTCCGGGATGGGGTCCTTGGAGAAGGCGCCGACCTTCTAAAGCATCCGCTTGGAGGTGCAGACGCGCTCGCAGACGAAGACCTCGTCGGAGCTCTTCTCGGGGCCCCGTGCTGCCTTGAGGCGCTGCTCCTCGTCGCGCCACCGCTTGACGCGGATGGCCTGGCTGGCCACGAGTGCCGGGACGGTGATACCCACAAGTATAGGGGATCGCTGAAGTCTTCGTTGGGAAGTATTACCCAAATTTATAGTTCGACACGATGGGAACACAAGAATATTAATAAGACCTTGGCAATTGAGGCGTCACTCTCAACCACACATGTATATCAATAAACTTGCAGCAATGATAGTGATGGCAGCAGTATGATTCAAGTAACAAATAAAACAGCAGTAGTGAACAAGGATTTCCCAGTTTTCACCGGAAAGATGAAAGCGTAACTCAGTGATTTAAAACGTAGGCATGAGGTGATAGCGGGGTGTTGCATGAATAAGATTGATCATATAATAAGAACAACTAGCAATGGGGCTTAACTCTAACTCCGATGTATGTAGGTATGTGTTCCGTAAATAGTTGTGCGTACTAACCAAGAGAATTTGCACAACATCTATTGTCCTACCTGCCCATTTCACCGGGGCCAACTTGGAACTACAGGTAATTAAGGTCTACCCTTTCGAATAGCCCGGAACAACGCATTAACACTTCATGAACACATAGAATCCTCAAACTAAAACATCTCCCCCTTGTTTTCCCTATATGTCACTTTTAGGGTTCGCAGGTTCAACATAATAGCAGGTGATACACTTTGCAGATAAATACCAAACTCAATTATATGATGGGGCAAAATAAGTTCAGTACTGAAATCATGCCACTCGGGCCCTAGTAGCAAGCATTAAACATAGCATAAGTGCATCAACACAATACAAAAGTATCCTCAAGATAAACCCCTAGAATCTCGGACAACTGGCATCATTACATGATCAATCTCATCCAATCCCCATCCACCTCATATGCCTACAGCGGACTACTCACACATGATGGTGAGGGAGCTCATGGTCGATGGAGATGAAGGCGGTGAAGATGGCGGTGAAGACGGCCTCCGAATCCCTCCTCCGGGGGAGGAATCCTGGATCAATCTGTCTCCGAAAACGAAGATCGTGGTGGTGGCGGCGCTCTGTTTCGCGAAAGCTCCCTCTCTCCTAGGGCATCCACTTTTTCATATATATGAGGGGGTACGCCAAAGCTGAAGTGGAGGCGGTGCTCGAGGCTCCGTTTAGGTGGGCCCACGCGGCCAGGTACAGTGGCCGCGTGGGCCCCCCTTTTGGGCCTCCGACGCTTCCTCGTGTCCATCCTTTGCACATTGTCCTCCTTTTCCATAAAAAATGACGTGGTATTTTTCCTAGATTTAATTTCCTGCAAAAACAACCAGAAAGGAGACTTTGCTAAAAACAGCGTCAGATTCAGCAGTTTTATTCAAATATGGGAAGATTCCGGAGCAAATTATGAAGCAAAGTGCTTGGAAAAGTAGATGCATTTTAGGTGCATCAGCTCCCCCAAGCTTAGCTCGTTGTTCGTCCTCGAACAACTCAAACATAGTGCAGAAGCGATAAAAAGACTTTGACAAGAACTTTGCATTGCATATGTAACACCGTTTAATACCAACAAGTATTCAAAACATAGCTTCCATAACAAATAACAAAATGCTAGCAAAGATGCATCTAATCAGTGTTAAAGCATTTATATTTGTTGCAAGAGAAATAACATGAAGTGTCAGCACTTGGATGAGTTTGTCCAATTGTAGAAACAAGCAAAGGTTCTTGCATCGCTTTTGATTGAATCATGCCAAGATTTTTGAGATCTTTTGATTCTTTCTTTTATTGATTGGTGAAATCATTGTGCTTACAACCTTGCCTTTAATTTTTATCAATCCATTTGATGTTCCTATTATGACCCATATGCTTGACCAACTAGAGGTTGAAAGTCTCATGCCCCGTGAATACGAGTACCTACACCATGTGCTACTCAACTTGGGTCACAAAGCAAATTTGAGTTTTAAAGTCATTGCAAGTAATAATAGCGTCATCAAGAGCGTCAACTGGGGTACCTCTTGTCCCAGGACATGGAACAAGCCCATGCCCAAACAACAAGACAAACAGACAATGAACAATCTCAACACTCTTTTATTTACCACTTGTGTAGCTTTTTATTATGATGTGCATCACTGAATGTTCACTATGGTACGCTGTAAATTTCCACCATGAATGATGCATGGCTTAGGTTGGCGGCCCAGGCGTCTCTCTAGCCAATTATTCTTACTCCTCAAACTTACAGAGTTTCCACATTTATTTCACCATGATAGGCATCCATAAGCAAAAGTACATGACATCAACTAAATATAATTTTAGTGCAATGTTGAAAGCGTTCCATGTGATACACATTTCTGCTAACTCCCAACCCTAAGCTTGTCAAGCATATGACTTCATGTTTAACATTTGAAAGGTTCTTTTATCTTTTGGTTGGCAAGTTTAGCAAGCACAATGGAATGCATAGACCTTTGTTTAGAGCCACAATTATTCAACTCACATCCAAGTATTGCCACTACATATTATCTCGCATGCATCATAACATAACATACTAGAACACGGAGAAGATAAACATTTGCTACCATTTCCTTAGATGTTAAAGAAACTATGATGTGCGCACTTGCTATTATTAAAAAGTCCACATAAGCATAGCAAAGGTGTCATACCTTTCATCTACTTCATGCTCATCAACTCATCATTGTTGTTCTCCTCTCCCAATTTGAACTGCGCAATAAAAACTCAATTCTGCCATAAAATGCTACTGCATACAGTACTGTTTTTACCCTACCTAGGCACTCAGAATAATTTCATATTTTACGGGTGTGTAGGTTATGAAGTGTTGCAGCAGTGGTTAAAATTTCAGTTCAATCGGTGTTACAGAAAAAATATGAAAAATGAAACAGTGAACAGATTTCAGAAATTCCTGCACTTTCATTTTTGCGTTAAATTCAAGAAAGCAAAATATTTTTGTTCTTTTTAGTTTTAAGATGCATAAAGTAAATGTACCGAAGTTACTAAACTAAGAAACAAATGAAATATTTTTGTGTTTTTGTGATTTTTAAAATGAGAAACTAAAACATAACAAGATAACAATGATATAACACAATGAAATGGAAAAGGAGAGAGGTACTCCCCCAAGCTTGCGATCAAGCTAGTATCCCGGGTAGTAGTTGTATCCACTTCCACTTCCACTTCCGGGGTAGTAACCATATGGGTAGCCTTGCATGCCCGAGTGTTGGGGCTCCTCTTGAGGTTGGTAACCTTGTACCCTGGATCTTGCGGCTCCTCTTGAGGCGGCATCTCTTCCACAATCCATTTTCCAGTACTCCTGTCAAAAAGGTCAGTACGGGGGAGCCTAACGGCCACTCTATGTCCATTAGCACTCAAATAAGTATACCAATAATGATTCTCATGCATCACACTTATACTCATACGATTAGTTAAAGTAAAATCGAGTAAAATGGACTCCATCACGGAGTACCCATGTTATCACCATACCCCCTCTCATCCTTAATGTAATCATACACTAAAGTAGCAATAGCTCCAGCATAAATAGGGGTTTGATCAGTAACATTTCTACTCACAGCCGTATTTAAAGATCTAGCGAGAATGACTCCCAAGTTATACTCACAAGGGGTATTTTCTTTAGCACATTTTAGTAAATAAACCATTGGTCCCGTGCAAGCAGAATTATTGTCTCTAGCAAGAAATCCTCTTGCAAGGAACAACGCAAAATATCTCAAACTTGGGTGCTGTATATGAGTAAATTTACCCCTATTCAATCTATCAGGAGAGTTAACAGAAATAGAATGCCAAAATGCAACAAGCTCAGCGTTGGTGTTAGCACGGGTTTCATCCCAACTACCCTTGTTTTCCACACCAATAGCCTTGCAAAACTCCTCCAAAGACAAACAAAGGAAGGAGGAGGTGGCTTACTCTTCTTACCAAGTTTATAATTGTCGGGGCCCTCGAATCGGAATGTAGAGAGGAATTCTCGCGAGAGTTCCTCGTACGTACCTCGCGGGTTTTGGGCAAACCTAAGCAAACCAGTGGTGTTGACGAAGGCATCGAAGTCTTCTTTCATTCCCCATCCTCAAGAACATGGGGGTCTTGCCATCTAGTTGTATGGATCTTCAACTTCTCTCCTACAAAAACTGCATCATCCTCCCAAAGTTGGTTGTCATCATAATTAAGGGAGACTTTTGATGCTCTTCTCTTTGGTCTTGAGCTCATCCCAAGCAATGCTTTGCCTTTGTTCATCATGATACTGCCCATAAATAATATTCAACAAAAATTAAGATGTAACACTCTAAAAAACATTGAGTCATCCATAACTAGTCTTCAAATCAATATCATGCATCCATATCAACTAGAAAACTTAAATCCATGGATTTCTCAAGCATATTAGGTGACACCTAGTGCAGCAAAATACTTCATACATAAAGCATAAGAACAAAAAGTAATTGGATGGGTGGAGGAGTCACATACCAAGGAGCAATCCCACCAAACAGATTTGAAAAATCTGCCCTAAACTTGGAGATCCAAGAATAGCAGGAAGAACGAGCTCGAGAAAATTTGGGAAAAATACCTGGGTGGTTTTCTGTCGAGAGGAAGGAGATGGGCACACACACTCACCTAACTCCCTTGGGACAAAATGGGTGGGTCCCACGCGGCCAGGTACAGTGGCCGCGTGGGGCACCCCTTTTGGTCCCTGGTGGCCTCCTGGTGTCCCACTTCTGGCAGATGGTCCCTTGGTTAAATAACTTACCTCCAAATTTTTCTGGAATTTTTAGAGACAATTTTCTGAAGAGAATTTTTCAAACTTCATATTCTGGAATTTCTGAACTCTGAAATAATTATGATTATGCATATACTCTAAAATTCTAAGATAAATAAAATTAAAATGCAACAAATTTTTATGGGAATCAAGTTTTCATCATTTCCACATTAGTAATGAGGTTGATCAAGTCTCATTAATAATATGCAAAAGATATAACATGATTCTTATTTTATAGATATAAAGAAGAGTTTCAAGATACCTCATATTTGATTGGAATAGTTCCAATCATCAAGGTAGCATATTTTGGTTCAGGAGGTGGTAGTGCAATTCAAAGCTTCCAATCATAATAGTATTTCTTTGAATAGAATTCACACTCTTGTTTATCATTGTAACAGATTCTTCTTGGGAAAATAATAGTATGCTCATTTCCTTTGACATTAAATGTCACTTTGCTCTCAGTGCAATTTATCACAGCTCCTGCAGTGTTTAAAAAGGTCTTCCAAGAATAATAGATAGATTATCATCCTCAGGCATTTCTAATATAACAAAGTCTGTAGGAATTAACTCATTAGCTATAGAATAGGAACATCCTCACATATTCCTATAGGTATAGCAGTTGATTTATCAGCCATTTGCAATGAAACTTCAGTTGGAACAATTTATTTAGGTTAAGTTTCTTATATAAAGAAAAAGGCATAACACTAACACCAGCTCCTAAATCACATAGCATATTTCACATAAGTTTCTTTAATATGACAAGGAATAGTCGGAATACCAGGATCTCCACGCTTTTCAGGCATTTTCCTTTGAATGAATAATCAGCAAGCATAGCAGTAATTGCATCATTAGGTATCTTCCTTTTATTAGTGACAATATCTTTCATATATTTTGAATATGGAGGAATTTTAATAGCATCAACAAAGGAATTTGCAAATAAAGTTTTAATCAACTCAAGAAAATTTTCAAACCTAGCATCATCCAAAGATTTCATTACCTCTTGGGGATATGGTATGGGTCTTTGTACCCATGGATCCCTCTCTTTACCTTTTTGTTGATTTGGATGCTTCTTCTTTTTATTCTTCTCAATAGATGGTTGAGGGTCTTCCTTTTCAGGAGGTTCAGGTTCTCAATATTTTCAGCTTCATGTTCTTCTCTTCAGGTGGAGTGATTCCTCTTCTTCATTATTATCATCTTCAGTCTCAGCATCAGAAATAGAAATATCCTTATCTTGTTCTTGAGAATCATCAATCTTTGTTTCATTGGGAGATTTTCCTGCAGAAGATTTCTTCTTGAGAGCCTCTTGCTCTTTCTCTTGGGATGGTTTCAGGATAATCAGGATCCTGAGTACTTGCACCACCTCTAGTATTAACTCCACAAACCTGTTTCTTCTCAATAAGATTTTCATACAATTGATTTTGAAGAGAAACCATTTGTTCAACTTGATTATTCATCATCTCACAATGTTTAATTCTTCTAACTTCTCCCACACTAGCATTTATATTTTCACGAAGGAATTTAATTTTATGAGAGTTTTCCATCATATTCATTCTAATATCATGCTCTTCAGGTTTATTATGATAAGCAAAATCATTAACATATGATGCATCAATAGGAGGTGTTACCTTTTCATTACCTTCCAAGAGCTATAGCATTGACTGGGATTGGAAAACATGGTTGATCAATAGGAAGTTTAACACCCATTTCAGATAATTCCTTAAGATGAGAGGTTTTAATTCCCTTCTCTTTCATATCCTTGGAGGCTCCCTTCATTGCCTCATTGTTTAATTCAAGAATACCTCCTTTCTTCTCTGGAAATATATCTCTGTCATCTATTATTTCAATATTCCAATCTTCATAGTTTCTAGAGATAGTTTCCAATAACTCAGTTGCTTCATCAACGGTCCTTTCCCTGAAAACACTACCTGCAATACTATCAAGATAGCCTCTTGTATTTTCAGTTAGTCCATTGTAAAATATATCAAGTATTTCATTATTCTTGAAGCCATGGTAGGACATTTCCTAACCATCTTACTATACCTCCCCCAAGCTTGGGGTAAATCCTCCTTCTCTGTTTGTGAAAAGTTGCTAATCTCAATAGTTAAACCATGAATCTTATCAGCAGGGAAATATTTATTATAAAATACCTGCAACATTCCTCCTTGCTAGTAATACATCCAGGTTCTAAACGATTATACCAAGTTTTAGCATTTCCTCCCAAAGTAAAAGGAAACAACTTTAAGAAATAATACGTTGGTGGATTTCATCTTTACCAAACAGCAAGATAAATCATGCAAAACAGCAATGTGTTCAAAAGGGAACTCATTGTCTCTCCCATAAAACTTATACTTCTCAGCTTTCAATTATTTCAGGATCAACACTAAACTCATAATCTTTATTTAATTTTAATAGCTGGAGCATTCATTTTCTCAGTAACAGGGAAATAACATCAAGAGGAGAATTTTTATAGCTATCAAGTTCATCCAATTTATTATATTCGTCCATAAAAGCCATAGTAAATGCTCTCTTCCTCAGAAGAAGTTTCATGTTCATCATCACATTATCTTCTAATTCATTCAACATTTCAATAATAGAAGATTCAGAGTTTCAGGTGTTTCAGTTATTCAGATGTTTCAGATGTCAGTGTTTCAGGTGTCACTTCATTGTCTATGCTACCACTATTAAATCATTTTCAGTACTAGTAGACATCTTAGACAATGGTGAACTATTCAAACTTTTCCTTTTTTCTTAGGAGCAACAGCAGAAACAACATTAGGTGAAAAGTTTGGCCTACTTGGCAAATCAGTACCTCTACGAGTAGTTGAAGGCCTCACTTCCTTCGGAGTAATCTTTTCCTTTCCCATGGTTAGGAAAAAGCAAATGCAGCAAATAAATGATAACAAGTTGTCTTACCAATAAAGCTAGGTTCCCCGGCAACGGCGCCAGAAAACGTCTTGATGCCCACAAGTATAGGGGATCGCTGAAATCTTCGTTGGGAAGTATTACCCAAATTTATAGTTCGACACGATGGGAACACAAGAATAAATAAGACTTTGGCAATTGAGGCGTCACTCTCAACCACACCTGTATATCAATAAACTTGCAGCAGTGATAGTGATGGCAGCAGTATGATTCAAGTAGCAAATAAAACAGCAGTAGTGAACAAGGATTTCCCAGTTTTCACCGGAAAGATGAAAGTGTAACTCAGTGATTTAAAACGTAGGCATGAGGTGATAGCGGGGTGTTGCATGAATAAGATTGATCATATAATAAGAACAATAGCAATGGGCTTAACTCTAACTCCGATATATGTAGGTATGTGTTCCGTAAATAGTTGTGCGTACTAACCAAGAGAATTTGCACAACATCTATTGTCCTACCTGCCCATTTCACCGGGGCCAACTTGGAACTACAGGTAATTAAGGTCTACCCTTTCGAATAGCCCGGAACAACGCATTAACACTTCATGAACACATAGAATCCTCAAACTAAAACATCTCCCCCTTGTTTTCCCTATATGTCACTTTTAGGGTTCGCAGGTTCAACATAATAGCAGGTGATACACTTTGCAGATAAATACCAAACTCAATTATATGATGGGGCAAAATAAGTTCAGTACTGAAATCATGCCACTCGGGCCCTAGTAGCAAGCATTAAACATAGCATAAGTGCATCAACACAATACAAAAGTATCCTCAAGATAAACCCCTAGAATCTCGGACAACGGGTATCATTACATGATCAATCTCATCCAATCCCCATCCACCTCATATGCCTACAGCGGACTACTCACACATGACGATGGTGAGGGAGCTCATGGTCGATGGAGATGAAGGCGGTGAAGATGGCGGTGAAGACGGCCTCCGAATCCCTCCTCCGGGGGAGGAATCCTGGATCAATCTGTCTCCGAAAACGAAGATCGTGGTGGTGGCGGCGCTCTGTTTCGCGAAAGCTCCCTCTCTCCTAGGGCACCCACTTTTTCATATATATGAGGGGGTACGCCAAAGCTGAAGTGGAGGCGGTGCTCGAGGCTCCGTTTAGGTGGGCCCACGCGGCCAGGTACAGTGGCCGCGTGGGGCCCCCCTTTTGGGCCTCCGACGCTTCCTCGTGTCCATCCTTTGCACATTGTCCTCCTTTTCCATAAAAAATGACGTGGTATTTTTCCTAGATTTAATTTCCTGCAAAAACAACCAGAAAGGAGACTTTGCTAAAAACAGCGTCAGATTCAGCAGTTTTATTCAAATATGGGAAGATTCCGGAGCAAATTATGAAGCAAAGTGCTTGGAAAAGTAGATGCATTTTAGGTGCATCAGACGGCCGCGGCGATGTGGGGCCACCACGCGTCCACCATCCTAGGGGTGGATAAAGTAAATCGTGGATCAGATTGGACCCAATCCCTCGTAGGGAAATCAAATCGTGAGGGAAGAATCCACGACGAATCGAAGGAAAGAACAAGGCCGAGAAGATGGGGAGTTGCTGCTACCTGGAGCTGGTCTCTGGCTCTCGCCGGTCGCCGCGGGAGGGGATGGGGATGGGGGATTGGGAGAGGGACAGACAAATCGCGGTCGGGGGAGAATCGGGGTCGGGAAAGGGGACGGCGAGAAGAGGAATAGAAGAAAGGAACTGAGAAGCTAGAAGAGAACGACAAAAAAGAAGCCGACGAAGGAAGCAGTGGGCCGACCCAAATAACGCTTCACGATGGATCTCTTCAGGCGGCGCTGGGTTATGCGGCACTGGGTTATGCGGCGCTAACGGGCGGCATAAAGGATTCGCCGCTCACGAGGTGGAGGTGGAGGTGGGGAGGGAGAGCGATACGCTAGAGTGCGAGAGGCCCACACGGCCTCTCTAGGAAAGGCCGAGAATGTTTTCGTTGGGTGGGCTCTTACTGCAGTACATTCCCTACGTCTTCTAAGTTTAACCTATTTAATAAACACAAATATGAACATATATAAGAACAAATTTATATCAATATATCTTGCTTGGTCATCCGTAGATCGACATATGCGTCTACGATGATAACAAGTGGTATCTGATCAATGTTGAAGGTCGTAGAATCCCACGTGTGATCCCAAAGGGGATATGCATGATTGTTGTATGCGTTGGGCTTTGCATGCCGTAGAATCCGACACTATCACACGGGGACGAGCACATCATGTACTGAAATTTTCGGCACGTTTGAACGAACCGTCACAGTATCACGTTGGCTATTTAGGGTAGGCACCCAACAATTCCAACCACAGGTTGGTTCTCAATCTAATTCTGATCCGTTTGTCAACCGATAGAACAACATCGATGTCCTACAGTGGCGCGGTCCGTCGGGTTTGTCCTTTTCTTTCTGAGCATCACCGTGATGCTTCCACCAACGATCGGCTTCGATCTGAATATTACGCCTAACCGCGGTCCTAGTGACAGTTATATCAGACATATCCAATACCGCGTCTGTCAACCCCTTTTTGGACCCGGTCCACAGAAACCAACGTGGAGTACTAGACAGACACGACAACTTTCACCACGTTGGATCCTGACCAGCGGGCCGTACCTGTTAGTGACTTAACCGACGGTTAGAGTAATAAAATGAGGGTAAGCGGTTCCCCTGACGGACCCCCACTCCTCCAGTCGGCTTTAAAACGCAGTGCACAGCCTTCTCCCAACACATTCCTCACCATCTGCCCTCTCCTCTCACATACTTCGCCGCAGTAGAAACACCTCATCGCTAGCATGTCTGACCACCGCGAGCAGAACGACCTCCGTCGCGAGGGGCACCGCGCGCCGCGAGCAGAGACACAAATAGTTGGCGAGCTCGTCACACACGCCACCACCTCAGACTCCATCTCCACCGCTCCCGTCCTACACGTGTGAAGGTCGTCATCTGATGCGATCCAGGTGACGCAGAATCACCGGCGCAACAACATTTCGATGTCAGTGGATTGGTTCCTACCGAACAGTTGGGTGACCAACGTTGTCAAAGTTCTGGTGACGCCACCGCTCACTGGGCAGGCATGGCTTGACTACAGCAAAATGGTGTGGCTGACCATGCCATGGGAGAAGTGGCGCGGCCCCGAGTACGCACTGTCGTCCCCCTATTTGAACGACATGGTGAGAGGGGGGGGGGGGGTATAACGCTCGCCTCCACGACTTCTTCCCGACCTCCACCTCCACCGCAGTGTGGTGGCATGCAGGCGGCGATAGAAGAGTCCTTGAATCCACCTCCATCGCCGGCCAGCAGCATCCAAACTCCTCAAAGCCGGAGCTGAATGCGGCGCCGCCACCTCTAGCTCCACCGCCGGCTATACCAACATCCAAATTTCTCGAGGCTGGAGCTGCATGCGGCGCTAGACATAGGGTTTAGTTTAAGTTTGTTAAATTTCGTATAAGTTTATGCAATTTTACATGAAAAATCACCGGTTCTTGTAAATTTAGATTTCAATTTTTTTTTTTTGGAAAACCTATTGGTGGCTGTCGTCGCTGGGTCACTCGGTCGCAATAGGGCGGCAATGATTGCCGGTGCTCCCAATAGCACATGTGTTGAAAATCACTTAGAATTTTTGTTTGAAATTAAAATCACTTAGTTCACAAGGTATATTCAGAAATAAGAATCCACTTCTGTAAGTGAACCAACTTTTTATCTGGTATTTGATCTTGCTCGTAGTTAGTTCTTAGATCTAAAAGTTTGTTATTTGTGTGGTACTGCCCTTAAAATGAAAACAAGCGCTGTGTAGTGTACTGGCTTCTGCTCACATGCGGCGGCGTTCCAAGTTAACCCAATCTATGTATCTATACAAACATGCACGTACGAAGGCAATCGGACAAACGCTCCCGCGCATCGGCATCGCCCGCGAGGCCGCTAGCCAACTGGCACGCAATTTGCAGCGGGGCATGTGATGGTCCTGCTAGCTGCAAGCGAGCGCTATACATCCATCTCCCACTAGCTAGGTGGCTGCTAGTAGTTCGGTGGGAGCGACGCTTTCCCGATCGATCGCAGATATCTGGTGGCACTGTTCCGCCGCGTCGGGGACTCGGGATAGCTTTCCACCAACTGACGAGGAGGCCGCGCGAGCACCGCACAGACGCCGCGTTTCTGTGCCCTGAATCGCAGGAGCTCTCCCTCCTCCCCAAACGGGCTAGCCGCGCACGGGGACAGAGACAGCCACTACCACCACCATTTGCATCCAGTTTTGCGAGTGAGAGAGAAAGCAAGGCTAGACTCGGAACCGACGCTTTGGCCTTCCTTCTTGGTGCTGCTGTCTTATCAACTTGCAGCCGGCCGCTTTGGGCATGCAGGGTAGCGCGCAACCGGTGCGCTTCTCTTTCCATCAGGCAAAGCCTTAATTTCCCTTTTTTTGCAGTCCAAGTTGTACTATGTTGATGTTGAGTTGTACCTCATTTCTCTGCTTTCCGGGCTCATCATGAGATTTATACATTTTTCCCAAGAGATTGCGAAGTTTACATGCGATTTATGTTAGCTTAGCAACAAGGATTAATAAGACTGCGCTACTTGTAGTTTAGACGGTTAGACCCACCTCACCTGACACAACCAGGCCAAGTTGCATGAACCTGGTGATGATTCTCAGTGCGAACGCTTTACAAAAACATCTTGAGACTCGTGACACAAACAGATAGACCTTGTGGGTATCGTCATATAGCTGTCGTCTCCAAGTCTCCAACCTAATTTGAGGTGGAAATAGTAACGTGATATCATGTTAGTCCTATGGACCTGGCACTTGATGTATACCTTTATGTGCCAAACATTGTTGACTGTCGGCTGACATTCTAATAAGCTCGAGGGCCTATTGATACTTTAAATTTTGGTCAGAAAACTAAATCACCATGTACCTGATAAGGTAGACTGAATTTCCTTAGGTACGAATGTGCTTGAAGATAAGTTTACTTAACAGTTGTTGGTCTCATGCCATGGATGTATATAATCCGAATAATAAATATAATGTGTGCAACACGATGTTCCGAGATGTCTCATACTTGATTCGATCATGCTAAGTTTCATGCTTCCTTTTGGTTCGAGGATACATGCAGGGTGCCAATGGTGAAGTGAGCGACAAAGAACTATGTTGGGGGGGGGGGGGGGGGGGGGGTCATACTGCCTATACACCAAGGAACCATACCTAAATATTTACAAAGTGAAGGTGTCTGACAAAAAAACTACGGGCCCAACTTACCCTTCAGCTTACACGTAGCTCCGTCACTAAAGGGTGTCACGTATGGTACCAAATTACATTACAATCATATAGTTTTGCTGGTGATATGACATAATAGCATTTTAGTGCATGTATTTATGTTTTGTTTTTCGAACGAGAGTAAAAAAGTATAATATGTCTATATAAAAAAGGCCTAATACTAGTCCTCGGACTCTGAAAGAATTGCAAAATGGTCCCCAAGCGACATTGAATTTTGCGGTATAGTTCTCGTGTCCTCCAAAACTTCAAATAAGTCATCACTGACCCAAATTTCATGAAATCAATGCAAGTTTCTATAGGGCAAACGCGAGGCACCCCTCTCCCGATGACCAAAACCCAGAAATTGACATTTAATTTACGACCCACAACCACAAGATGCAACTTTGTGACTATGTCTCAAGGGGCTCTTGTTGTGACAATAAAACATTATAAACCAATTGGCAAGTTGACAAAGTCAAGACAACTCAAAGCAAGCCCAAGTCAACAAGACAAAGCACAAAAGAAGACAAAAAAAAGGTCTAGACATGAAGACCCAAGAAAAAAAGCCCATCAGGTGGAGGGCCATATGGGCTAGTCACCTCAATGAAAGGACACGGATGTCGCCTAGAGGGGGGGGGGGGGTGAATAGGCGATTTAAAATTCTTTACGGTTTAGGCTTGAATAAATGCAGAATAAAACTAGCGTTTAATTTATCAAGCACGAAACCTAAACAAGCTAGGTTTACCTATGTGCACCAACAACTTATGCTATGCAAGATAAGCAACTAAGTGATAGCAAGATATATTACTTCAAGCTCGATGGCTATCACCAAGTAAATTGCATAAGTAAGAAGCTCGGGTATAGAAATACCGAGGCACTTGGAGACGATGATTTATCCCGAAGTTCACTTCCCAATGGAAGCTAGTCTCCGTTGGAGCGGTGCGGAGTCACAAAGTGATCCCCGAATAGCCGTCAAATGGCACACCGTAATCTCCTTCGTGCCTCCACCAATGCGGAGTGACACGATCCACTATGGGACACTTGAGGGTGGTCACCGAACCCGTACAAGGATGAGGTACACTCCACAACTTAATTGGAGGCTCTCACCGAATTCCCGCGGCTCCCAAAGCCACAAGAATCACAAGGTTGGGGCGCGACTCCACAACTTAATTGGAGGCTCCCAACTATCCCGCGAGCCACCAAAACTCCGAGATCAACAAGGACCGTCTAGGGCACTCCAAGTACCCAAGAGGACAAGCTCTAGGGCACCCCAAGTACCCAAGAGTAACAAGCTTCTCAACTTCGATTTCCACGTATCACTGTGGAGAACTCAAACCGATGCAACCGATGCAATGGGCAAGAACACAAGAAGTGCTCAAAATCCTTCACTCTCAAATCCCACCAAAGCAACTAATGCTATTGGGGGGAGAAGAGAGGAAGAACAAAGAGGAACACCAAATTCCTCCAAGATCTAGATCCAAAAGCTTCCCCTCACTTAGAGGAGAGATTGAGGGTAGAATGGTAGATCTAGATCTCCTCTCTCTTTTCCCATTAAATGGAGGCAAGAATCATGGAGGGATAGAGAGTTAGCAAAGCTCAAGAAGGTCAACAATGGGGAAGAACACGAGCTGCAAGAGTTAGCTGGCTGGAGGTAGGTGGAGGGGTATTTATACCCCTCCCAGAAAAAGAGCCGTTGCAGACAGAAACATCGGATATTCCGATTCAAGTGAGTACCGGATAATCCGATACAACCGGATAATCCGGAACAAACAGAATCGGATATTCCAGAAAACTTCAGTATGCAGTTGCTTGTAGACCTTAGCCAAAATCGAGCAATCCATGATGATCGGATAATCCGAAACAACCAAATCGGATATTCCGGAAAACTCCAGTATGCAATGCTTTTAAAGTCCTTAGCCGAATTCGAGCAAAACATGAGAATCGGATAATCCGAAACATCCTTGATCGGATATTCCGAAAAACTTCAGTATGCATTGCTTTTAAACTCCTTAGCCGAATTCGAGCAATCCTTGAGAATCGGATAATCCGAATCAACATTGATCGGATAATCCGATTCCCCTGCTTGAGCAAAACAGACAGAAACAGGAAAACCTGAAATGCAATAACTTTCTCGTTCGAACTCAAAACAGGTGAATCCAATTCTGTTGGAAAGGTAGCGACAAGAGCTTTCACACGGATAAACCGATAATATTTCCAACCCGAAAACGCAACAAGTTTTCCATACGAAATCCGTTTTCGGAGAACTTGGGCTTGTCATGAAGATCACAACAAGCACCAAAACCCAACAAGGAGAAAATCCAAATAAGAACCAAGAAAGATGATGAAGGCAAGTATGCAAAGTTTTGAGCTCTCTCCAACTGATACGGTAAAGCTCAATCGAGAGCCCTCGTGATAGTACGGTGTCTATCCAATAACCCGGTCTCCCAACTAACAACATGAGACCGTAAAATAGAAACCCTATTACGATCATACCTTTGCCTTGCGCATTCCACTTGACTAGATGATGGCGATCTTGATCTTCTCAAGTGGACCACCTTTCTTGATTGCGCTTCGCTTGGTGAAGTCTCACATATTGCTCCCCCATACTCCACTATGGGAGAGCCTCTCATAGGCACATCTTCACTTGACCATTATCTCCAAGAGGGTGGCAAGCATCAAGCATATGATATCTTCGAGATACTTCTCTTGATCTTGCACCACACAAGCTTGATGACGATCACCACTTGACGTCATCCTTCATGGACTATATGAAATCTTCATTTGATGCAAGCCCATAGAAAGATACCTAACCACACATAAAAATGCCACACACATATCATGGGTTAGTTCACAAAGCTATATGGACAATTTCTTACCATACCAAGAGATACATGATCACACTTGGTACATCTTGTAGCTTTGTGTGTTGATCAAAATCTTGATCAACCTTGTATCTTTTTTTCTCTTTTCAATAGATGATGTCTTGAAGATAACCATGAATGATCACTAATCCTTTTCTTCAAGACATACTTGCAATATGCTCAACTCACATATGACCATTCATCGGATAACTCCTCGAATAACAACTTGGTCATCACATACTCTTCTTCTTGATCATATCAAGTATATATCCATACAACTCGATGATCTTGATGCCAAATACTCCATTATATCAATATCTTTATGGCATCAACCTTGAATCCAACATATGGAGTTCAAGCATGGTCTATGGACAAATACTACAAGTAAAACTCAATGCAACCATTAGTCCATAGGGATTGTTATTAATTACCAAAACCACACATGGGGGCGCCATGCCCTTTCACTCAACTATCCTTCCATCTCCACCTTTACAAGGGTAGTATTAGTCATTTGTCAAGAAATTCTAAGCTATAAAAACCCACATGGGTTGTGTAACAACTCACGGAATGAAATTAATGGGAGTGTACTATTTCTCCAAGACGAGTTCGGGGAGACTACTATCGGATCAAAGAAGTCGAACACGACTTGGACCCACGTCGAGTAAGCTTGGCAAATGGTCAATTTGGGAACACAAACTCAGTACAAATCCACTACTTAAGCTCCGTCTACGCCTTCCTAACATATAGGATTAAGTTGCGCTCTAACGAGACAACCAGATCTATTAAAAAAACATTGTTGTGCTGAATCTTGTTTGTGTACGACGACGTGCACTATAAGACTGTTATACACACCCTGCTTATTTTGCATTGTGACTATGTACGAGGAGACACTCCTTTCTATCGTAGTTTCTACTACTACAAGAAAAATATAGGAGGAGAGCTTGTTTCTCTCCTCCAAACCTGTCAACATATCACCATCATCACCACTAATATAAAAAGACACAGAGGGTGGGATCCAATACATCCTGACCGTACCACTTACAATCTAACGCTGGAAATCACTCCCGACTTTTGCGGAAAAACACTGTCCGTCGCTTGATTCCGCCCGCCCGGCTCGCAGATCGTTCAAAACGGGAATCCCCGAAATCACGTCAATTAACACGCTCCACGACCTCCAGCACGAACTCCCCGGCGCCTGGTGCGTTTCCACTGCCCATCACGCCGCCCCCTGGCTAGGCGTCCTCCATGCACTAACTCGTGATCCACCATTGCCTTTGACCTCGCTCGCCGTCGCTGACGCCACCGGAGGGGGAGGCGCTGTTGCCCCCACGCGATTCCATGGTGAGGCCGCCGTCGTCCCTGCTTCCTTTTTTACCTTGAACCATCGCCGCAATGCAAGCGAGGCTACCGCCCTGCACGCTGCCACGCGGGAGCCGCCTGCTCTGCAGCCGTCCTGCACGCGAGAGCCTGCCCATCCTTGCCCACGCGCACGGCCTCTGCCCCTCACTGACGCTCGCCTTCCCTCCTGCAGCCCTGCACGCCAGCGACCACACGCCCCGCCGCCGGCGGCCGACCCAAACCTTGCCCTAATCCTTGCCCACTCCCTGCTTGTCATTGCCGAACACATCCTGCTTGATGACAGGGTCCCACCACCGACGTCGATGCCATTGCCCTGATCGCCCATCTCGACTGGACATCCAAGTGTCCCACAGGTTCAGGTTTTCAACTTCATTGATTTGGCTTCAATAGATACTGTAACGCGGGATAGTGACTGGCCACAGAAATTTGACCTTTCTTTTTCTTCATCGATGTGGCTTCAATTTCAGATACAAGAAGATAGCCAATTTTGTGAATGGTTACAAGCAAGATAAACACCACCTCGACAGGTCCACCGTTTGGAGGGCCAGGCGCAAATTTTGCAGAGTTTGAGCAAATTTTTAAGATGGCAAGCACTACACCAGATGGTACCTGAATATAGCACATCCACTGACTCCTAACATATGCTCTAGGTCCACCGCAAAGGCTGTCTAAGTGGAGATTTGTAATTGGCAGATCAATGCACAATAGTTCTGCATTGCTGTTGAATACATTAGGTCTTGGTTTCTAAAATTAGTGACCAAAAATATTTACATAAGAAATATCCTGCCATCCGTAGATCAGGATAGTGCAGTGCATGGTAATGGTAACCATGTGCCTTCAAACTACTTTGTTCGTTCAAGTCTATGTTATTTTGCTTTATCTTATCCTGGCTGCTCATTACCCTTCCCTTGCATTATGTTTTCTTCCGACATGAGTTTTCATATAAGCTGTTGAAAGACCTTTTTTCCATATGCTCACTAGATGGTCGAATAAATTAACATGTATCAGTACAACTACTAGAACCTTATTCTTAATAATTTGCAAGCACAATTTTACTTTTTCTTAAAAAGCATCTCCCCTACATTAGGAACTCTACTATATCTTGATGTCATCCGTTATTGATTATCTGACATGATTAAATACATATTCGACAATCAGTATGCACAAATTATTATGTTTCTCACTGTATCCCCAGATTCTAACTAAGTATGCAAGAAGCAATTGTTTCATATCCCATTACGACCTGGAGCTACAGTGCAAGATTACTTGACGATGTTTGCTGTTACACCCGTGCCCCACGACGCCATAATTTTCTCTTTGGAGCATGTGTAACTTTACCGGTGTTCTCTCTTTTTCTATTAATCTCATTTTCTGTTGTAGAACATGAAGCGACAATTCCCTCATGAATATGTACTGCAAGGATCTTATATTTAGTCTCTGTAGAAAATTAGACGAAGGTGAAAATAGAGTCACTTGGTGTTAGCATTCTTTGTAAAAGAACTATGCACATATACTCTGTCGGGGGAATACTTTCCGGATTAGTCCGCGGCCTATATCAGAGCGACTTGTCTTACTCGCACGTACAGAGGCCACATGGGATCAAGCCCAATGTTGAACCGCCACAAGGAGAAACATCTAGAAGGCACAGAGGCGAGTTAGTATCCGTGTAGGTCCTGGTTAACATATTCCTTGTGGAGAAAGTTTCCTTTGTAACCTGTCGAGCCTCTGCATATATAAAGAGGACTCGCAGGACTCAGAACAGGTCGAGATCAATATCCACGATCAAAGCCCTAAAACCCTAGTGTATACGGCGAGTACCAGATCGGATCGCCTCCATTGTAAACACCTTGATTATCATATCAATACCAATCTAGGGTAGGCAGGAAGTAGGTCTTTTACCTCACATTGAGGGGGCCGAACCTGGGTAAATCTGTGTTGATCTTTGTTCCTGTGATCCCAAGCTCGGAGATGCTTGACTCGCGTAATCCCACACCTACGAAGTCATCTATGACACCTGACGTGACAATCCCACGACAGTTGGCGCCCACCGTGGGGCCTGCGGTTAAAAGCGTCACGTTCCGCGCAGGATCGAAATCAGGATTCAAGGACATCGCCATCGGCCAAGTTGAAGACATCAATGGAGTCCCCTTCATCGACGACTCAGAGTGGGGACCCGAGGCAGATCACGTCGAGTTTGGATACATTGTTCCCATTGGACCAGTGAAAATTTTCATCGGCTCCGTCAGTCGCAAACCTATGGATGCGACTCAAGAAAACAAGTCATTGGAGGAATTGCGTCCAGTCAGGGTCCGTGTATTGGAAGAACTACATCAAGCTACAACAGAAACACCTGTCCCTCCTCCATCAAAACCTATTTGGGGATCTCTGCCAAATCAGGAAGGGGACCTCAAGATTGAAGAAATTGAAGCTATCAGGGCAGAGCTCTGCAAAGAGGCGCAAAGGCTCGCGACTGAGCGCAAAAAGCTCCAGGAAGAAGATCAGCGACTGCGTCGCTGCCGGCAAAAGCGTCAGGCAGTTTGGACCAAGATGACGCCTGAACGAAAGAAACTTCAAGAAGAAGGCTGGCGACTTCGCCGCTGGCAGCAAAAGCATCAGATCAAGACAGATAAAGGAGAGATGAAACCGAAGTTCCACGGCAACCCGGAGAGCAATGTGCATGCCGCAATAGGAATATTATCGAGGATAGTACCGGTGGGAGACACGCAAGCTGATAAGGAAGCTTGCTATGCGATCGATCTACTGCAAACCGCTGCCTTACAACAAGCAAATATGTATGGAGTCACGCCCAATGAGCCGCAACACGAGGTATCATGGGGTGACGAAAAGTATAGCGTCGAAGAAGTGGTTAACCAGCTGGCAGGTTTGCAAGTATCATTGGAAAAAGAAAAAGAGATGAAAGGCGAATCACAGGCACTCACAGCGACTCAACCAGCTCAGGACGAAACTGATTCAGATGAAGATACAGCACCAGTAAGCTCTTACTCGCTACTAAAAGGGCCGGCATGCTTTGGGGAGGAAATACGACTCACTCGTTTCCCTCCAAGCCTTGGTGAGCCGCAGCAAGTCACCACCTATTGCGAGGACCAAGACCCTGCTTTGTGGATAGAGAATTATGAAGCAAACATTACAGGACCTGACATAACTCAGGAGGTACGTGCGAAGTACTTCCACCTGGTGATACAAGGAAAGGTTAGGGATTGGCTTGTAAGGCTGCCACCAAAATCAATAAACACATGGGAAGACCTAAAAGATAAGTTCATCAAGAGGTTCCAAACTGAGGATATGAGGAAGCTCAGACAGTGCGTTCAGAAGGAAGGTGAGACAACTCACAATTGGGCAAAAAGAATCGCAGAGATCCTTGATTCCGCCAAAAACTCAACAGTGCAGTCCACGATACAAGTCATGGAGAAGAATTGTAGGTTTGAGCCACTGGTGCATAAGTTAAGTCGCGCTGCGCATAAGATAGACAGCTTCGACAAGTTGTGGGCAACGGTCGACAAGTATGCGGAAACTGAGAGAATGGTAAGCGGTTTACCGCGAATCCCAAAGGAAAAACAGCAAGTCGCACGGTTTGAACAGCATGCGAGTCAGCCGAAAGAGCAAGGAGGGAGTAAGGAATCACTTCCCAATAGCGTCAAAGGGATCTTGGACAGCCCCTGCGACTTACATCGCCGAAGAGATGGGAGACCTGTGAGCCACACCAAGGCGCAGTGCCATTACTACCGGAGATGGAAAGAAGGTCACGTGCCAGGCGCGACTCACATGGGACACATGCAGCAGAAGGACAAGGCGAGTTCTCACCAGAGTTCAGAAGCCTTACCCGGAAGGAATGTAATGCAATTTCACACTGTAGAAGTGCAAGCAGCGCGCAACGACCGGAAGCGTGGTCACGACCCGACGCCAGAAAGGTTCCGTCGATGGACGGAGCGGTCAGTCATGTGGAGTCGCGACGACCATCCCCCAGAAGTAAAAGATCCTGGACAGCCAGCACTTGTAGTCGCTCCACAAGTCGCAGGATACAGGTTGGGCAAAGTCCTTATGGATGGAGGGGGAAGAGTAAATATCTTATACCAAGACACGCTCCGAAGGATGAACATATCTGAGTCGCAGCTGCGGCCAACCAGAAGAGAAATCCAAGGCGTAATTCCGGGAGCTGTTACGCGACCTATAGGAAAGATAACCCTTGAAGTCAGTTTTGGGACAGAGCGGAACTTCCGCACAGAGCCCCTAGACTTTGAGGTTGTGGCAGTCAAGAGCTCATATCATGCAATCTTTGGAAGAGAAGCCTATGTCGAGTTCACCGCTCGCCCCTGCTACGTCTACCTACAACTAAAAATACCTGGACCAAATGGTGTGATCACAGTGTATGGAGACAGGCAGATAGCGCTTGAGTGCGAAAATATGGGCTCAGCAATGGCAGAAGAAGCTTGCATCGCTAATTCCTTACGTGGATACAGACCGGAGAAGAGCCTTCGAAGCCCAAAACGAGTCGCGCTAGGAATACCGCGGAGGCGTCCAGCGGATGCACTCACAGGATGGTAAATCACAACCAAGAAGCCGTACATCAGGGAGATAATGCTCCAAGAGTCGCGCTCATACAAAAAGAAGATAAGAGATGGCGCATAAGCATAGATCCGATCTCAATCAACAACCCCAGCCAAGGAAGTCCAGTTATTGTGAGACCACGCCATACGTACGTGACTCAAACTAAGCCGCAACTCAGTGTGGCTACTCTTCAGAAGGGCTCGTTCCCAGCTTCTACATAAGACACACATCGGAGCTATTATGCTCGACCCGAGTCGCTTTTAGCGACTCAAATATGAACCAATCAGGTGTTCAACCAGCTCCGTCAGGAGTATTATTTCGCAGCTGAGTGCGATGAGTATCAAGTATGCATGGCCTGCGGGGAACAGAAAACCCGCATTTAAAGGGCCTGCATCGTCTTCGTCATATTTTGTAAACATCGGGTGATTATGAAATAAAGCCGGCGCCCTTGACATTCAAGGGTTTGTCGTTTCGCCTCAACTATCATTGAGTCGCAGAGTCTTTAGAATTTCATATATCACTGACCCTTGAGGGCTCCTGACGAGCATCGCGAGTACCAATCGCACCTCAAATTTTGCCAAATGAGTGGCAACCCTTAAGCTAGAAGCGTCTTGCATTATGCGACCAAAGTACTGGGGTGCGGTGTCAATCGAGTGTGATCGCCTATCATGGCCGCCAACGACCCTGAACACGCATTTTTTACCTGGGAAATACTGAGCCGCGCGAGCGTCTACTTAAGGGAAAGTATCAAGAAAAGGACCTGCTTATAGGTCGCAAAAACAATATTTATATATAAATGTCTTACAAACTAACGGGCATGTCCCACATTACTATTTATTTCCTCTCCGAGTTACAGGAGCAGGGATTGGTGCGGCTTGTCTCGCGTCTGAAGTCGCAGGTGGCCTGATAATCAGGGCACCGCCAGATGAGGCAGAAGGGCCGCCAGACCCTGATGATGGAGCAGTAGCCCGGGATGACTCAGCTTCTGTGGATTTTTTCTTCGGCACTTTGCTCCCATCAAGGTTGAATTTATCAAGATAAGTGCCCAAGTCTAAGTTATCAACAAATTTTGTGGCATATCCGCGCATCCCTTTCCAGATGTCGAAGTATTCACTTATTGGCAGTTCAGTATCATCTGCGCTCATCGCCCGACCGTGGCGAGCGATTTTGCCAACATCCATCTCTGGATAATATGCTCGGAGCAATGTTAAGACATGAGCGGCTCTGGTGCGAGCGGAGGATCGTTTCCAATCAGAGACATAATGCGGAGCCTTGAGCAGTTTGTTTATCCAATACTCGCAAGATTTTGGGCCATCAGTTGCAGGAGAGATCGTTGTCATGACTTCCTTGGCGACCTTTAAGAAGCGTTGGTTCAAATTTGAAAGATATTCAAGTTGATCCTTCAGACCAGAGCGAGATATTGGAGCCTCCGATCCTATATAAGAAAAGAAAGGTCAGATACAAGTCGGCGACTCACGGTGGCTGCCTACAATGTACATGATTAAAGGAGTAAAGACAAACCAGCGAGTTGGAGGACAGATGACTTGACAATGGAACCAAAACTCTCAAAGGCTTTGAACATCGAGTTATATTTCTCGTCTCGCGCTGCGAGTTCTTTTGCATGGTCTGCTTTCAGTCTATCAATTAATTCAGATTTGAGGGTCATCCCTTCTCGCAAAGATTTGATAACCTCATCCTTCTCCATGAGTCGCTGCCGGGAATCTGCTTCAAGTTCTTTGAATTGCTCTTCACAGGAATCAAGTTGGCGTTTGAGAGATCTTATTTCTTGAGCTTGGTCCTTAATGACCATATTCTGCTGCTCCTGGGTAGATTGCATCATCTCAGGAGGGTCTATGGAAATACCTTTACCCTTTATTGAACCAGAAGCATCAAGCAAGGACAGTTCAAGCTGAAAATAAACATAGCCAAAAATGTGAGTAAACCATCCAGAAACTTGGGGGCTTGAAATCTGGAGACAAGATAAGAATCAACACCCCGTGAAGTAACACAAGGTCTTGATTCTTGGGGGCTACGGCATGTGTACCTGCCGACTTGAAGAAAATTGCTCGACTAAGTCGCGCAGCAGAGCAGCATGTTTGTCTCCAGCAGCGATTATAGCATCTGCGATTGATCTGGAACTATTTCCTGGAATTGGAGTTCTAACTTCAGTGGACACCCTACCAACAGCAGGAGTCACGGCTGGAGTTGCATCAGCAATGCCTTCCTCCAGAGATACCCTTGGATGAGTCGCACCGTCATTATTTCCCATGTTCTCATCAATAGCATCATCTTTGCTTATGGCCGGCTGAGAGGAAGCAGTGTCGGAGTTGGATTTGGTATCTCCTTCGAGCATGGCCCTACAGACACGTCGATTAGTGAGCCGACCTAACAGAGCCATAATATTGAAAAGAGGGCAAAATCATACCCAGAGGCTATACGGATGCTCTTCATCAGGCAACCAGAGGAAGGAGAGGATAAATCTGAGCCTACAAAGTATGAGAAAGAAGTATTGATCAGTCATTCCTTGCCAAAAATACTCAAGCACAAAAGGAAAAAGAAGAAGTCGCGAACAAGTACCAGAGCTTACTGGAAAGCAGCTCTTTGCAATAGGCTCGCAGGGGAAAGCAGTCTTATCAGAATCAGCAAGTTTTAGAGACTTGGCAGTTCTTGTTTCTACCAGCAAAGCCAAGGCTTTGCGGCGTTTCTCAGGTCGTGAAGGATCCTCTAGGCTATCAGACAAAAGCCGCTTGGAGGACTTGCGAGGCACCTCAGGAAGCTCCAAGAAAGGTGTGCTTGGAGTTGGCGACAGAAGAACGTTGGCCATTTGTTGCTCCTCTTCAGAAGCGCTACCTTCAAGCTCGGAAACAGCATCATGCATAGTTGTATCCTCGCCAAGGGCTGCGGCTCGCTTTGACGATTCAGCCGCGGTTTCTTGGTTCGAGTCGGCATCCTCTGAGGGAAGAACCCAGAACTAGGGGTCGATCTGAAAAGAAGCTCAAGTCAGAATAATTGAATTCGAAGGAAGAATATCAGAAGGAACAAGTTACAAGTAAACATTACCACAAAAGGCTTGTGTTCAGCCCAGAAGGGAGCGAGCCCTACGCTGTCATACGAGTCGATGTCCTCGCCTGTCACTCAGCGAATGAAATTTATCCATTCCCCTTTGTCCCAGTCCTCAGGGCAAGTGCGGTCGACATCGTCTGCTTGGCATGTGAAGTCCATCATAAGTCGCAGGCGGCGACTCACGGGCTAAAATCGCCACTTGGTCCAGCAAGATATAAGGTCTAGCCCAGTAAGGCCATGGAGTATCAGTGCCCTCACCTTGTCTAAAAGGGATTTGATAAGGGCCAACGAGGAAGGATCAGGCTTGGAGGACAAAGCAGAGGTCGCCTCGAAGGGAAGTGGCGACCAAGGAGGAAGATGAACTTCGCCTTCTGGAGAAGCGTCCTTGCAATAGAAGAACGTTCTTTGCCAGCCTTTAATCTTATTGGCAAGGGCCAGTTTCGGAAAAATGCTACCCCTACGGCGTTGGAAGGAAACGGCGCCGCATTGAAGGAAAGGACCATCCGTGGTTTCCCTTTGACTATTGTAGTTGAAGAGGGCAAGCCAGAGATCTATTGAAGGCGGGATACCCAAATAGTCCTCGCAGAGGACATGGAAGTTGCTCACTTGCAACATTGAATTAGGGCCAATATCATGGAAGCGAAGGCCCAACTGCTGCATCAAGGAGCGGAAGAAGAGAGAGCCTGGGGGCTTGAACCCGCGCTCAACATGCTCCGCGAAGATCACTACTTCACCAGGACGAGGGTTAGGGATTACCTCCTCACCGGCCGCTCGCCATTCGCATTGATCTTTCGATGGAAGAAGACCGCGGGCAGTTAGGGATTCCAGGAAATCCTCGTCGATCCACGAACCTTCCCAGTTGCATTTGCGGCGAGACATTCTCTCGGATTGATGGAGATCTCCACCAAAGGGTTGTGGGTACAAGAAGCGAGATTGGAGGCGGCGCGGAGAAGTGACGAAGGGGCAACCCAAGATTCTGGTATGGAACGCCAGGAAAAACGATAAGTCAGGATAAATAGCCCAGGCGCAGAAGACGTTCAGATCTGAAACCAACCGTCAAAGCAGGCTAAGTCGCGACCTTGAGTCGCCAAGAAGAATTATAAAGCCGCGAGTGATGTTGTTGAGTCTGGAGTTCAGCCAGGACATTCAAGTACGTAGTTCGGCAGCCTATTAAGATGAAGAGGCTTTCACTCGAAGTCCAAGCTAAACTTGGGGGCTAATGTCGGGGGAATACTTTCCGGATTAACCCGCGGCCTATATCAGAGCGACTTGTCTTACTCGCACGTACAGAGGCCCACATGGGATCAAGCCCAATGTTGAACCGCCACAAGGAGAAACATCTAGAAGGCACAGACGCGAGTTAGTATCCGTGTAGGTCCTGGTTAACATATTCCTTGTGGAGAAAGTTTCCTTTGTAACCTGTCGAGCCTCTGCATATATAAAGAGGACTCGCAGGACTCAGAACAGGTCGAGATCAATATCCACGATCAGAAGCCCTAAAACCCTAGTATATACGGCGAGTACCAGATCGGATCGCCTCCATTGTAAACACCTTGATTATCATATCAATACCAATCTAGGGTAGGCAGGAAGTAGGTCTTTTACCTCACATTGAGGGGGCCGAACCTGGGTAAATCTGTATTGATCTTTGTTCCTGTGATCCCAAGCTCGGAGATGCTTGACTCGCGTAATCCCACACCTACGAAGTCATCTATGACACCTGACGTGACAATCCCACGACATACTCCCATCCCTTTGATTCTCTTTTTTGATGTTAGCATTCTTTGTAAAAGAACTATGCACATATACTCCAAGCCCTTTGATTCTCTTTTTTGATGTTAGCATTCTTCTTACATACTTCTCCAGGTGCAATTATTTAGCTTTGCATCTTCTCACATTGTTATAGCTTCTCAAAGTTTAGACTATATATTGCCTTCCAGTTTGTGCTCCAGAGTTTCTTACTTTTATGAATATTCCACCTTAAATTATGCACGCTTAAAAGTGACTCTATTGCCTTGATATCTAGACAAACTATTCTATCAAATCACCATTGGTTGCTTCGCAGGCATTTGAAGCTATCACTGATGTTAACGACAGTAGTTACCTCTACTCCCTCATAGATTGCCCTGGATTTTAGCTTTAGCTACACAATTTTTTATATATGTTTAGTACTCATTGACATGTTAAGATAAATACCTCTCTCTCTCTCTCTCCCCATATCTTACAGCTACAAGACATACAAAATTAATCTTGATTAGTATACAAGACTACCTGAGTAAACATTGCAGTTATACATACTATTGCCACCATGTACTCAACGGTTGTATAAATAATATGCAACATGGTTTGCTAGCTAGACAAAGTTGGATTTAGCATGCAAAATGTTATTACAAGTTTTTTAAGGCTATGCTGAAATTTGTTAATTATATTATGTAGTCACTTCACGTCTATGTTATTTGGTAAGCATTTTAAATTATGTTCACCAATCAATATGTGCATTGCTAGTTGAGAGTTAAATTTAAGAAGGTGGTATACCGAGTTAAATTTTGGAGGTAAGGGTAGAGATGCTCTAAATTTGGTGAAATCATATGTGCAATGTGTGGTAGAGAGTGTCACAAAATTGAAACGCAGTTCAAAGTGTCACCTGATTTAAACTAGAAAGTAGAATCAATGAACTCTGACCATTATGCAGATCTGTAAATGATATGCACGGGCAGGAGAAGGTACGGAAAGCGCATATCTATGCGTGCCGTACCAGTGGTTAACCTTAATTAGGCATCTGCTTAATTCGCGTCGAAATAGTTAACAGTAACAGCGCTCGTGACACAGTTGATGCTCGTGGGCGCTGCCATAAATGATTAGCTTTCTCCAAGCGTGTGTGTTCATTCTACATGAAGAGACGACTATACAGTTCGCAGCACTGGTAACTCAATTGCTCATTCAAAGTGGTGGCGAGATTAAGCCGCCGGCCGGGAAGAAGAGTTCTGCGCACGTATGTATATGTCGCCGCCGGCCGGGAAGAAGAGAAGAGGTCCAACAATTCTGCCGTGACAGGTAAGCAGTTAGACCATTCTTGAAGCAACTGGTGGAGGGATCCAATGAATCCCAACTTGAAATTAAACTTGCAACTCCGGCGTACGAGTTGATGCCCAGAAAGCAGAGAGCAGCAGGTAATTATAAGTGACCTGGCGCCGTACGCAAGTAGAGCCACTTGCATTAGTTTATTAATCATCCACGTCAAATTCTCGCTGTTGCTCTCATTTTTCTATGCCAAGTTGGCTGAACGAACCACCGGTCCAGCTGATGTTATGATGTCTCATGTATAAATCAGCAACCAACTCAGCAATCTAATTTTCATAATAAGATCAACAAGGGCTTTAAGAACATAGTTCATGAGAAGGACAATACATTTTCCTCTCTTCTCATAGATAATTTCATTACAAATCTAAGGTGCTTACCATATATCGCAAGTTGCACTTCAAATAGGCTTTAAAGTGATCAACAACAAATATTTCTAACACTACTATAAGTCGTTATCGACTAATTGCAAACCCGGGGCACAAAAGAATGTGCATGGCTCCGGAGATAAATTTATAAGGTTAAAATTACCAAGTTTATATATACAAATATCAATATCTACAATACCAAACCAATACCATTAGATACATCATGAAATAAACTTTAATGGCATATATTAATATATATTTTTATAAACTTGATCAAACTTATGGAAGATTGACTTGTAGACAGAGTAAATACGTCTTACATTTTTTTGCCTCGAGGGAGTAAACAAGAAAGAATAATATAAACTAACTTCTTCATAGACAATTTCATGAATGTGAATTGTATAAATGTGGCTTATCGATATTTATTTCATTAATAAAATGTCGCACTTTCAAAAATGTGATTGTACGAAATTATTATAAAGATAGTACTTCTATTTTCAAACTACTGTCCTCCATCGAAAATTCCTTTCCCCGTGTTTCCATCTTGGAATAAGAATAGGCACATGATGTTGTAGTTTGATTCAAAAGAACACATGTTCAGAGAAGAACATGTATCCCATATGTTTTTCTTGTGCTGCTAAAACTGATCATAAAACATATACCTCTATCACTAATTAATGTTTGGAGACAAAATATGTAAGAAGAGGGGTCGTTGTACCGCCATCTCATCAGAGTTCAAACCGCAGGTTTGGCACATATGTGTCGAATTAAGACGGAATATTTTTCAGTGGGAGGCGACATTCCCGTTGATGGCGAGGCGTCTGTGGTGACTTCGTCAATCTCAAGACCGGCCCGTTAGTTTAGTCTTTCGGAGGTGCTCATGGGGTAGGGTGTGCGCACATTCATACTGGTGATTGATGCACTTGTATGTGAGCGTATACGTTTATACTATTTAATTTTTCTAAATAAATAATACAATTCTCTCAACAAAATATTTGTATTGTTATCTATCCAAGCAAAATAGAGCATCTTTATTGATGAATGGCTGTAAGGTTGACTGAAGAGTGACCGACCACATCCCATCTAGTGATGTGGTTTAGGTATCTAGCATTACCTTGCTGACATTTTCTGAACTGCAAAGCAGCGAATGCCTCACTTTTGAAGCTTATTTTATGTTCTGTGTATGCTATGCATTGCATGCAAATCAGAGAGTGGATTTTTGAAACCCGGGCCACATGGAGCCCTTTTTTGAAAAAATCGAAAATGACATTTTTTTAGTTTCCAAAAATCGCGAAACAAATCACATATGTAGATAGTATCGAGATCAAGCGTGCAAAATTTTACCTTAAAATTTGTTTTATTTTGGGCTGTATAAAAAGGGCAAATGGGGTGGGGGGGATTTCAATTTTTTTTAAACTGTGTATTGTTCACCACCCAGATCCACCAGTTTGTCTTTTTTGTGCATCCCGCAATGAATTTGGATTTGAAATTTACACGATTGTAAATATCGATAATATCTACATCCAGGATTTTTTTTCTCGTTTTTGGGAAACTTAGAAATGTCGATTTCGAATTTTTGAAAAAACGGGCACCATGTAACCCGGTCTCCACTTTAGGTTTTACATGCAAATCAGCAATATGTATTGCGAAACAGCATTATGCATTGAGATGCTGGAAAGATCTCAGCCGTCCATCCACCAGATCGTCTATGCTACTTGGTGGTCTCGCCAAATCCTAACCACCCACAACAATCTGCCACATCAGTTTAGCTAATTGGCACCGAAAGAGCAAGTAATCCACAGTCTCCTTCTCCTTCCGACTGCAGAAATGGTTTCCAGTCCAACTTCTTCTCGCCAATTTGTCGTTTACCAAAATGTTGTTCTTAAGTAGCAGCTATATGAATATTTTAATCTCAAAGGCATCTTTACTAAGCCATATTATAAGACATAATAATAAAAGATGATCAGTTGATTTAATTTCATCACATAAAGGTCAAGTGCAATTAATTGGGCCATGACGAGTAACAAGTGTCTCCCTTGTTGATAGTCTGTCTTGAACTACTTGCCATATGAATATTCTAATCTTCATTGGAATTTTGAGCTTCCGGATTTTTTGTAACTGGGTATCAGATACACCCTCATAAACCAGCCACATATACATAGATTTAGCAGAGTGCTCCCCTTTCTTTTCAAAATCCGGCACCTAACGGTATCTGTTTTTTTTTTTGAACTGTTAACGGTATCTGTTTCATCTCTAAGGAAAACAGGTTGGATCCAACACTTCCCCCACATAATCGAATATCCCAAGGGTATGCCCTAGTAATGAGAATGGAAGTCGTAGTTTTCTCCCACAGAAGCATCAAGATTGGCAGCTGTGGAGTTGCCCACAACATAGTTGGGAACAAAATTCTTTAAGGAACACTCCCAATCCACACATGATGCCAAAATCTTGTAATTTTCTCCTGCCACATGAACAACCCCCCACACAATCCACTGTTTGGTATTCTGCAAACAATTTCCAAAACTAAGAGCCTCTTGTCTCATTTATGACAATGGACTCCCCATGTGTAAGGTACTTGTTGTTTATAATCTACATCCAGGGGCTGTTTTGATTACTATTAAATCCAAAATTCATTTCGACAATAGGGCAATGTTCATATATATATCATGTAGTATTTGATAATATCTAGGCCATCAAAATTCTTAGGCCTATACACACTCTCCCACTTCATCATGTGATATTTGAAGTACTAACCACAACCTTCCCAGAAAAATCTCCCTCTAACTTTGTCCATGTCAGTGTGCACCCAGTCTCCAAGCAGGTAAAACCCTATATGGTTAAAGGCATATTATCCAGGCAGACATTTGAGAGAGTCAATCTTGCTGCACTGTTTGAGTTTCCTATCTTCCTTCTTTCGGTCTCTTAGTCCTCAGTCTTTCATTTGTCTGATGCTTTTCTGACCAATTGTACGGTTTAGAACTAAGCCTGGGACAACGGGAAGGCCTTGACCATTCATTAGGATAAGAAACTCATAATGGACATTCTGAAGATCAAATCCTACAATGAAGCTGAAGCCTATCATTAATTGTAAAGCGACTCAACAGTTATTACATTCATGCGTCTCTAAATACCTACTACCAAGAATACACATGGAGTATTAGATGCTAAACCCTGGATAACATTATACGCCAAAACAAGTAAACAACAGACAGCATACTCATGGACGGTCGGCTTTCAGGGGTCATCTGTATGCACCACAATCCAACCAAGGTCATCTTCCTTACAATTTATTCAGTTCCATGTATGACCTCACAGCCATGGAGATCACTCGCCAAATGATCATAAACCCAATGTGGAAAAAATGTTTCACTAGGGCCGTCTTCATTTCCTTTCGAAATCTTCCTCTCCCGGACCATTTCCAGGAGCATCATCCTGTAGCTGTAAACATCTGACTTTGTCGAGACGACTCCGAAACCTCTGGAGAACACTTCTGGTGCGATGAAACCGATTGTCCCTCTCGTTTCAGCCATTGAAAGGACGCTGTCCTTGAGGTGGCATAGCTTTGCCCGTCCAAAATCTGCAATCTTGGGACAAAACTCATGATCTAGAAGGATGTTGTTAGGCTTGATATCGAAATGGATGATCCGGGTGTTGCAACCCTGGTGTAGATACTCCAACCCTCGTGCGATACCGATTGAGATCTTTAGGAACGTCTCCCATCCAATGTCCAGCTTGGAACTCTCCGAGTAAATGTGATTCTGCAAGGAACCGTTGGGCATGTACTCGTAGATAAGTGCTCGCTGAGACCCCTCTAAAAAAAACCCTGTAGACTGACGATGTTAACATGAGATGTCCGGCCGATACTCATAACTTCATTCAGAAAATCTTCTCCATTGCCCTTTGATCCTTTCAGGAGCTTCACTGCAACCATCCTACCATCTTCCAGGCTTCCCTTATATACCACACCATATCCACCTTCTCCTAGCTCGTCCTTGAATGACCTTGTTATTTTCTTCAGCTCCGAGTACCTGTACCTTTTGAGCGCAAGAGATCCACACTTTTTTAACATTTCTTCCACGTTCGATGTCTTGGTAGAGTAAATCCTGTAGATTGCTGATATTACTTTTCGCTTATGACGGTACATCAGGTAAGCAAGACAGACGAAAACCAAGCTAGCCACAGTAGACAGAGAAACTGAAAGTAAAGAAAAGGTACACCAATTAAGAGGTGAGCAACTAGCATCAAGTCGCTTCAATAATAAGAGTATGATATACTCCACTAGGTTATTTTATTCAGAAGAATGCTTACCTGCCAAAATGATCTTCCTTTTTTGATTATTATCTGCATGAACATGAAAACATGTCAATATAGGCTGCAGGCTAGAAAATCTGCATGTTCTGGCCAAGGTTCAGCTTACCGCAAGTCGATGGGCGCATGCTACTGTCCGAGCAGAGGCACGCGAAGCCCGCCGTGCTGGCATCGTAGCGGCATCGCCCGCCGCTCGCTGTGCAGGCGTCGCAGTCACCGACGGGACTCCACTCCAGTAAGAACCCTCCCGGTATGAGCCGTCTATAATTGGCCGCCGTCATGTCTACCGCCGGCTCCGACCCGAGCACCGGAAACATGGCGATCTCGCAGCTCCCTTCATTCTCCGGCGGCTGGCCCGTGCCGTAGCCTCCCCCGAGGTACACGTACATGCCGGTGCTGTTGGCGCTGCAGTTGGTGACCGGGACCGCACCGGGCGGCGGCAGCCTCTCCTTGCAGCTGGAGAGCGCGTAGAGCTCCCGGTTGCTCTGGCTGATGCTGAAGCTGTCCGTGATCGCGAAGGCCGAGGACACATTGAACATGATGTTGCACGCCTCGTCGGCAGCCAGGAGGGCGTGGACGGCGACGAGGGAGCGGTTGCTGTAGTCGATACTGAGGACCTTGATGTAGGAGCTGCTCAGGAAAGCGCCGGACGACGCAGAGTCATTGCACGTGAGCCGGAACACCGGCGGGCCGCAGGATGACACGTCCTGGCCCTCGCCGGCCAGCCAGAACGGATATGCCAAGGTGAGGTTCCCGCACGACGCCTCCGGGCAGCCTGCGTCTTGTGTGGTGGCATCGGCGGCGGTTGCCAGTTGCTGCAGGGAAGCCAAGATCAGCAAGAGTAGCAACGAGCTTGGGAAGCTTGGACGCATTATTGCTGATGAAATCTTGAGACTAGAGTAGTAGCTTCGTCCTGGTTGCACGCTATGTTTGGTAAATTTTTCGACTTGTCTCAGCCGCGTGCAGTGGGTTAATTGGACCTTGGGCCTTCCATCCCAAACATGTCACTACCCTGCAGTGTGTACGTGACACAGGAATATTTAGGAGGTTTCATTTATGCACACGTCTGGTTGACTCTCCTTGTCAAGGATGATCCTGGTTATTCTGAATTGTGCAGCCGTCAGATGCTGGATACTTCTCCGCTTATGACAAATTCACGCAGGGATTTGTATAAATCGCTTGATTTTTTACCGAAAGCCGTGATAAACTTTTGCACTCCGAAGAGGCTACCGTCCTCGAGTTTTAAGCCTTAGTCATGAGTTTGTGGTTCAAGTTCAACACCTCTATATGGCAACATCATAGCTGACAGCGCCGCAGTGAGACAAAAATTTCGTCGGTAGGAACACGGAATCTTCAGCAATTCCAGATCCCTCGTGGACGGACTGCTACCTTCATATCGTCCGTTAGTTTTTATGAAATGGAACGGGGCGAAAATCCTTTCGATCTAGAAAAAGAATACTCCGTATCTTTGATGCACCTTTAGCTAATATCTGTGAGAAGGTTAGACGGCCCGCAACAAATAGCAATTGTGGTGGATGGATACCAAGGTGTATATCTCTTGATAGATGTCCACTGTGCTTACATGCAGCAAGTTGCTCAGCCCAATCTATGCACTCTGAAGAGTGCGTTGGAATAACAGGCATCTCTATATCTAAATAGGAATGACCCACTACAACTAATTCTCTCAACATGCAAGCATGCCACCTCATCAAGCATCCCTAAGCAATCATAACCTGCCATCTCAGCCAAAAAAATCACCCAAGTCACGTCATCAATTGTTGTTTCTTTAGCAATTTATTCTCTGCCAGTTGTTCATTTATTTCAACTCGACCCCTTCCGTTACTTTTTTCTCTTACATGGAGTTTCTTCCCCTCCCGTCCTCACTTTCCAAAATATGAGCGTCATCTCCTCACCTTATTTATTGGAGAATTCTCGAATTAAAAAAGAAGCCCACACAGCTAAAGCCCAAATCAGCCCATTATTGTGCTTCTTCTTTCATGCAGAATCGAAGGGTCGAGACTCCCATTATGGTGGAAACGAATCGCCTGAGCATGCAATCAGCGACCGGCCGGTCGGTTGCCTTTTATTCTCCTCTGCCCACCAGTCTCACCTCATTTGTACAGTCTCCAATCTACCTTCACCCGGTTCTCCCTGCCCTGGCTTACAAGCAGCCGCCATCAACCTACACGCCGAGATCCGGAGGAGACCACAATGGTTGTCGCATACTCGCATGGCCAAAGGTTCTTTCGCTGGCAGTTGCATTCGCGAGTGCAACCGTTTTCTACATCTAGCTAATGTGTACAAAATAGTGTGAATTCCTCTTCGTTTGGTTGGTGCTGACGGATTTGACCCATCATGTTCCTCAATCCCCATCCGCTCTTCTCCTTGCAGCTTGGATCCATTTAGGTAGTCGACGTGGCTATAAACCATCTGATCAACCTTTGGAATAAAAAACAGGTTCTGCCGCTTAACTCCGCTTGAGACTGTCCTTATTTTTCTTGATATCATTCCCTTTTACTGAATTTTGTATGGATATGTGTTATGTCTGCAATACAGTTCCCTGCTTGATCTGTTTTATTTTATTTCATTTTCCCCTCGAAAACATTTGTGTAGTCTGATTAATTTCAACTCATCTTCAGGCTTATGTTTAATTTGCAGGATGTCACGTCAATCTATATCTGCCTCTCTGTCTTATTTCACCGAAGCTATCAGTCCAATCACTATGCCCGGTGGGTTACCTACTTACCTTCATATGACAAACATTGTTTCTTAGTATCAGGGGCCTGCGCTTGCCCATTTTTTGTTCAGTTCGGCATCTTTATATTCTACTGAATTTATTCAGTTCAGAAGTTCATCACCCGAGGTACAGCTACTTCTTAACTTTTTGGTTTTAGTACTACAGCTTGAATTGCATGCCCGTTTAGTACAAACATGTGAGTGGAAGCATGTGTTTTTGCTTGGTGTGCTTTATGTTGGCGAAACCAATTAATTATCCTGATCAGATCATGAGAACAAGTTTCTTTTCATAGTGTTATTCTAAGTTTATATTGAAGCAATGTCAATCATACAAACAGCGGATTCTTCACCAGTATTACGGTTGCTACCAATTTATATTTCTGAAATCTTTGATAGAATTGTCAATGCAATCCTTATGTGTTCAATTACTATAATTTTGATGCAGTAAAAAGTGGAATCAAGAACTAATTTTATAATGGTGACTCGGTTTGCTCTATATAGCAGTATAACACTGGTACAATTATTTCAACACCCTAAGATATTTTCTTGGTGGAACAATTATTTGAAAATCCTAATGTATATTCTTGATTGTGGCTTATTTTTTCGACTCCATAGTTGGTGGCCAGAAAATGGCCATATTACTATAATGTTAGCAGGAATCAAATAGCGTTTACTTTATAACAAACACTTCTTATACAACTCTAGCCTCCTCATTTTATTTCACGTAGACTAGAATCCTTTTTGTACGATGCTACAGATATACTAATGGAGCATTGGGTTTATCTTATAACAAGCACTTCTCAGTACTTATACATCACTGACCTACTCATTTGGTTTGGTCGAGCTTTCCAGGCCTGATTGACGTTAGAGCCAGGCAACAAAGGAGTATATGCCTCCGCTAAAATCCAACTATGAGGACAGATTAATGCATATTTCATTGGCTTCTAAGACTGCCCATTTGTGTCGCCTGTTGAGTTCAACAAATTACCGCGCCTCTTTTTGCATGATGTTTCCTTCGACCGATAAATTGATCATCTATTGATGAATCAGTGCGATGTCTTCCGTTCTATAGTTGCAAAATTGTTAGTGAAGGAATGAATCTGATTCACTTAGTTCCATTGTTGGTCAATTTATCATTGTATGTTTTGATGATTAAACAAAACATATATCTCTGTCAATGTTGACTAAGTTCACATTTAAGTAAATATTTAGAAATCAACAAATGAATAATTAAACCCAATGCTTATTTTGATTGTAAAACAAATATTTCTAACAATTTTAGGCGGATGGTCCGCAGCAACGCGCGGGGAATCATCTAGTTTTTCGAAATAGTTTAATCCGGATGACATATGTGATATGTGCTAGCATAAATAACCATGTGCGGCATGCTAAACATGCAAGTACAAACTAATCACATGAGTCCCAACACTAGAGTAGTTGTAGTTCACATCCCGCCCCTTCCCATTTCCTATGATTATGTTGTGGTGGATCACACCACATGTCAGTGCCACCGAAAGTTCTTCGAAGACTTTGATCGTAGCCTAGGAAAAAGTTCGAGAACTCAAATGTATCAAAAGAAAAAAAAATAGAAACATGGAAGATTGATGTGGAATAGTGAGGGCCTCAGGGAAAAGCGCCTCGTTGAACACGTCTTGACACTATCGTTGGGGTCTTCCACCTTGTCATTCCTGTCACCGGAGTGAGAGTGACCATAAGGTGTTCGAGTAAATGCTCAGTGAAGCATTTTGTGTTTTTGCAATGTTTTTCGAACCAAGGCCCTTTTCACAAAACAACAGTGACACCTCGCAGATCGAACCAGTATGTGACCAGTTTACTAATAAAATGGACATGAGACGAATTTGCTCATTGTGACAGTTCATGACTCAAATACTCATCTATAAAGGGTTCAGTGACCAATGGTGTGTTTCCCTGAATACCATTCTGAATGCCTTCACTTGCTAGTTGTTGCGGTATGGGAAAAGACAGAATGAGGACTTGTCATAAAGCCAGCTTTATATGATGTTTCCGTTCAGGTGATAATAAATACAGCGACTAAAGATGAACTTAAAACTGTACATCAAACGAGTACACCATAGGGTCAAACAGGAAACATGGTGATGACAAGTATACATTACTGAGAAAACTAAAAACTCTAGGCACCAAAACTTACAATATCCGGTATCTAATCCTCGCAATTTAGAGGGCGAACCCGCCAAGAAATCTAGCTCTAGGTGATGAAATTCATTGTACAACACGTATATGTTCCCCACAAATTGACATGAAATTTTGACAAACGCCTACTGGTGCTCCCATATTTGGTACCTTCAGGAGTGCTGCATAAATCTGAGCAGCAACCTGACCTTATTATTTGCCCCTACAGTATCGACGATTTTATGTCTCAAGCGCCGATGTTCTCGACGCTGGCACCTTTGTTGATCCTTTTAATGATTCCTGCTATAACCTGGTTTGTGCCTGTAAACGCTAACGAGAGGAGAGAGGTAGGGTTTAGGCCTCGATGATCTATGCATCGGGCGCTCGAGGGTTTATATAGCCTCAGCCTTACGGCGGGCACAACAGAAAGATTACAATCTTATTGTTACAACAACTCATGAACTTATCTACAGCTAGCTAACAACCAGACCGTAACAACCTAGGTCTCTATCTTAACATCCCCCCTCGATCGAAACGAAGGAAGAACGTTGAGATCGCTCCTGAATCTTTCAAACTGCTGAACCATCAGGGGCTTGGTTAGAACATCTGCTAGCTGATCGTGAGTTGAGATATGACGAATCTCGAGCGCCTTCTTGGCTACCTGCTCACGCACAAAGTGGTAATCGATTTCAATATGTTTTGTGCGGGCGTGGAAGACCGGATTCACGGATAGGTAAGTGGCACCTATGTTGTCGCACCACAAGGACGGCGGTCGACTCATCACAAGTCCAAGCTCCCGCAACAGCGCCTGAATCCACATGAGCTCGGCGGTGGCGTTGGCGACGGACTTGTATTCAGCCTCGGTGCTTGAACGAGAAACCGTAGGCTGCTTCCGTGAATTCCAGGCAACTAAATTGCCTCCAAAGAACACAGCATGCCCTCCGGTAGACCGCCGATCATCCGGGCACCCCGCCCAGTCGGCGTCAGAGAAAGCGCTGAGGACCATGGACGGGGAGCGACGAAGAACAAGACCATGCGCCGCTGTGCCCTTCAGATACCGGAGTATCCGCTTAACGGCTGTCCAATGCTGATTGGTGGGGGAGTGCAAAAATTGGCAGACTTTGTTGACGCTGTAGGAGATATCAGGCCGCGTCAAGGTGACGTACTGCAAGGCCCCAACCACGCTACGGTACTGAGTAGCATCGACAGAGGACAGAGGGGAGCCTGAATTCTTTGACAGCTTGTCTGAAACAGACATGGGAGTCGAACAGGGTTTAGCAAGACTCATGTTCGATTTCTTCAGAAGGTCCACAATGTCCATCATCAAGAGCATGCACCTCAATGCCCAGAAAATAGCTGAGAGTGCCAAGGTCTTTAACAGCGAAGTCAACACGGAGCTGAGCAAGCAACCGATCGGTGGCAGCCGGTGACGAGCTGATGACGATAATATCATCGACATAGATGAGGAAGTACATGCAGATACCTTCTTTCCGAAAGATGAAGAGTGAAACATCAGCAGCCGATGGTGTGAAGCCAAGAGCAAGCAAGCGAGAACTTAACCGAGAGAACCACGCTCTGGGAGCCTGTTTCAGGCCATACAGGGACTTCTGAAGCTTACACAGGTGACGAGGGTAGCGAGAATCTGTATACCCAGGAGGCTGAAACATGTACACGTCTTCAGCAATCACTCCATGCAAGAAGGCGTTTTGGACATCCAATTGCCGCAGATGCCATCGATTGGAGACAGCCAGAGATAGCAGAATGCGGATGGTGGTATGCTTAACCACCGGACTAAATGTGTCATCATAGTCGATGCCTTCTCTTTGCTTGAATCCCTTGGCGACGAGGCGGGCCTTGTAGCGATCGACAGACCCATCAGCTTTGTGTTTCAGTTTGTAGACCCATTTGCTGTCAATTACATTGAGGCCAGGTCGAGATGGTACCAGACTCCAAGTACCATTGCGGTGCAGCGCATCCATCTCAGCATCCATGGCAGCCTTCCAGGGAGCGTGCCGAGAAGCCTCGGCGTAGCCAGAAGGTTCGACAGGGACAGGAGCAACAGTTTGGCACGCATATGTGACTGTACCATCAGTACGGTGAAGCTGCTTGACGATGCCTGAGCGTGATCGCGTGTGCGGGCGAGACGCTGCAGCGTCAGTCGAGGCAGGCCGCAAGAGAGACGGGGCCGGGCCGGAGGGCGCAGTCGAGGCAGGCCCAGTCGGAGCAGCAGAGCCGGCCGAGCCAGAGGCATCCGAGGCCGACCCAGGAGACGCTGGAGAGGCTGCTGGACGGCCAGTAGCAGGCGAGGCCGCGCTGGAAGCCGTCTCGGAGGAGTCACCCGATGCATGATCCATGCAACGTGACCGCGCCGGTGTCCCCGTCGAGTCCGTGCGAGTACCTGTAGACGGATCAAAAGATATGGCATGCTCATCGGCCGTTAGATCAATAGAACCAGCATTACTTCCGCTAGGTGGTGGCATGAGTGGTTGGGATAGGGGTGGTGGTGCCAAAAGATGAAGGGATGGAGAAGAGGCGGTATCAACCGAGTCAAGAGTGACATGGTGTTTCCGTGCAAATGGAAAAACACTTTCGTCGAACACGACGTCTCTGGAAATATAAACCCGCCCTGTGGCAGTGTCGAGACACTTATATCCCTTATGGTGTGAACTGTACCCTATGAACACACATTCTTTGGAGCGGAAGGCTAGTTTCTTGTTGTTCATCGGTCGGAGATGGGGCCAGCATGCGCAACCGAACGACCGAAGGAAGGTGTAGTCAGGTTTACCCCCAAACAGGCGTTCCATGGGGGAGGCATTGTCGATGACACGGGTGGGAAGACGATTGATGAGGAACGTGGCGGTGAGGAAAGCCTCGTCCCAAAAGCGGACGGGCATGCAAGCATGCGCCAAGAGAGAGAGCCCGGTTTCGACAATATGCCTATGTTTTCGTTCGGCGGCACCGTTCTGCTGGTGGGTATATGGGCACGACACGTGATGTGAGATGCCATTATCAGTAAGATATTTGTGGAGGCGTTGGTATTCTCCACCCCAATCCGACTGAACACACAAGATTTTGCGATTTAAAAGGCGTTCAACGTGAGTTTGAAAGCGAATAAAAGTTTGTGTAACTTCAGATTTGGCACGCAAAAGATAGACCCAAGTGAATTTGCTATAAGCATCAATAAAAGATACATAATATTCGAAACCACTCACAGAAGGAGTGGCCCGCCCCCACACATCGGAGTAAACAAGTTCTAAAGGAAATTTTGCAACAAAAGTAGATGGACCATAAGGAAGTTGGTGACTCTTTGCCTTTTGGCAAGCATCGCACACCGATGCATCATGAGACCCGCTAAACGGGAGTTTATTTAGACTAATGATGGACTGAACGACTTGGCTGGAGGGATGGCCTAGGCGATGATGCCATTGCCTCTTATTGACGGACACAAGCATCGCTGTCTTGATACGCTGAAGGAGTGTGGGTGGCGGAAAAGGGTAGAGCCCAGCTCTACACGGTCCTCGAAGCAGGATTCTCCCCGTTGCTAGATCCTTAACAACAAAAAAACCAGGGAAAAATTCAACCGACACATAATTATCTTTGGTCAATTTATGAACGGAAATAAGATTTTTGGTGATGCTAGGGACGTGGAGAATGTTGCGTAATGCAAGAGATTTATCAGCGGAAGTAATAATGGAACTATGACCAATGTGTTCGATGGGCAAACCTGCTCCGTTTCCGACTTGCACGTTGTCGCTGCCGTTGTAGCGCTCGCGGAAGGAGAGACGATCTAGGTCGCTCGTGATGTGATCCGTCGCACCGGTATCCGAGTACCAGTTCGGATCAACCTGATAGCCGGTGCTGGTGCCGGCGATGTTGGCGGACGGGGACTCCTCTTCACCATTGTAGGAGGAGTCGAAGCGCTTGTAGCACTTCAGGACCACGTGGCCGATCTTGCCACAGAGCTGGCACACGGGGCGTGCCCCATTGCCGTTGCCGCCGCCCTGGCGACGACCGCCGCCGCGGCCATGCCCTCCTCCTTGGCCACCTTGCTGACCATTGTGGCCACCGCGACGACGATCGAAGCCGCCGCCGCCACCAGAGCCGCCGCCGTTGCGGCCCTGACCGCCCTGGTTCCAGCCACCATTGCCGCCCTGGTTCCAACCACCATTGCCACGACCTTGCTGCCGGCCAGCGCCGGCAAAATTGGCTGACGAGTTGGAGCCGATCTGAAGATCGGCGTTGTAGATGGCCTGACGGTGCTCGTAGCCGATGAGGTAGGAGTAGACGTCGTCGAGGGTGAGATCAGCCTTGACGTTGAGCGCAGAGACAAGGGACTCGTATTCCGCACCGAGCCCGGAGACGATGTAGGCGATCACCTCGTCGGCATGCAGAGGATGGCCGATCGCAGCAAGGGTGTCCGCGAGCGTCTTCTTCAGCTTGAAGTAGTTCTGCCCAGTCATGGTGGGCTGCTTTGGCGTTGCCAGCTGGGCTCGGATCTGGTTCAGCCGAGCACGAGAGCGCGAGGCGAACATGCGCTCAAGCTGCCCCCATGCTTCAGCCGCGGAGGTGGCGGTCATGATGTGGGGCAGGATGTCCTCCGAGACGGTGGCGAGGATGCCACCGAGGATGGCCTGGTCCTTGGTGTACCAGGCAGTGTACTCCACGTTGGCCACCTTTGTGGTGACCCGATATGCGCCAGTTCCAGTATGGGAGTCGATGGTTTTGGGTGGGGCAGGCTCCTGGCCATTGACGATGCCGAGAAGCTGGTGGGTGCGGAGGTGGGTGAGGAACTGGGCTTTCCACATAAGGTGGTTCTCATTGGTGAGGCGCACGGTGACGACCGAGGTGATCGGAGGCATGGCGGCTAGGATCGAGGAGGAAGAAGTCGACATTTGTCAGAGTAGCTCTGATACCATGTAAACGCTAACGAGAGGAGAGAGGTAGGGTTTAGGCCTCGATGATCTATGCATCGGGCGCTCGAGGGTTTATATAGCCTCAGCCTTACGGCGGGCACAACAGAAAGATTACAATCTTATTGTTACAACAACTCATGAACTTATCTACAGCTAGCTAACAACCAGACCGTAACAACCTAGGTCTCTATCTTAACAGTGCCAGATGAGCAAGAAAAGAAATACATCATCATGAACTCTGTGAAGACTAGTTATCCCTTCCAAAGATTAGTGACTCAGAAATTATCAATAAGCCTTTACCTTTCCAGGTCCGAGTTCATAGCTCTTCTCAAGGCCTTTACCCAAAAGAGTGGTCACAGTAGTCTCCCATTGCACGGGAGAAGTTACCTATGTCTCCACTAAGTCAGTCACACACAAGTCATTGCAATAAGGCTGCAACACGAATTCAAGTTTAGTTTAATACCTGTTGTGCCAAAATCTTCTTGATCATATCAGGGTCTGAATGAGGCTGTGCATCGACATTGGAGATTACTGGAATTCTTGGTGATCTAATCTCTGTAGCAGCCAAAGCAGATTCCAATCTCGACACAGCAGGTTGCATGAAGCTTGTATGGAAAGCACCAGCAACAGCTAGCCGAACCTGGTTAGATAATGGAATTGTTAACTTCATATGTAAATCTTTCAAGACTATGCGACAAAGAAAATGTTTTCCTATGAGGCATCTTCGATAAGATGGCAACAGGGCAGTCACTTTTTCTAAGCCCCCAAGATATAGACACAGTATTAAGTTACGTCTTAGTATAAAATTACCTCCTACGTTCAAAAATATATACCATTCTAGAACGCTTGTAGTGAAACTTTCTTAGCATTTACCCCACCAATATACGAACAAAATATATTTATAATGAGCACAGAAAACACATCGGATTTTCATCAACTGTACTCTTGTAGTACTATTTATTATCTCCATGGTCTTTGGCAAACACATTGCCATGAAATCTATGGTCAAAGTTTTGTAAACAATGTAGACATACATTACAAAAACAGCTTATGCTTTTGAACAAGGTGAACTCTATTCAGTAAAATGACATTACACAGTTTCACTTTTTTCATAACCACTATAAATGACGATAACCAGATCTCATATTCCATTGCAGATATTAACAAATATTTACATACAGGAGCCATTGTCTGAAATTGGATGCATGGGAACACTAACCGTCATTCTGGCCTTGAAGGATTTTGCTTTGGCTTCAACTGCTTCAATACCCTTCACACCACCAGAAACTGCGTAGTTACCCTGTAATAAAGTATTGCCATGTTGAAACCTTAGCAAGCGCTAGTTAGGAACTAAGAGTATCAGAGTCAGCAAAGACTTACAGGACACAGAAAATTTGCTATTTGAACTCTTTCCTTTTCATCCACGTCCTCATTTGCAGCATCACATAATTGTTGCACCTTCTCTGAATCTAGACCAATCACACTAACCATCGCACTATTGGCAGCATCTGAAGCATCCTACACAGATAATGAAGATCAGCAATCAATTTGGAAAGTCAAAAACTCAAAGTTGGTGATGTAGAGCCCTCCGGTGATGATTCCCCTCTCCGGCAGGGTGCCGGGAAGAGGTTCTGGACCCTCCCGAGCTAGGGTTGACGGCGGCGGCGTCTCTGGACTTTTCGTGGATAATGGCTCGGGTGTCTAGGGTTTTCGCATCGGGGGGAATAAGTAGGCGAAAGGGCGGCGGCTGACGACCCCCGTGGGGCTCACACCACCCCAGGGCGCTCCAGGGGGGGACCCGCGCCTGGGTGCGTGTGGGGCCCACGTGGCTCCTCTTCGTTGCTCTTTTGGACCTCCGGGTGTGTTCTGATAAAATAGGTCCCTCCGTGAAGTTTCGACCAATTCCGAGAATATTTCCAGACTAGCTTTTCTGGAATACAAAAACAGCAGAAAACAGGAACTGACACTTCGGCATCTTGTTAATAGGTTAGTCCCAAAAAATGTATAAAAGTGATATAAACTAGACGCAAAACATGTAGCAATTGATATAATATCAGCATGGAACATCAAAAATTATAGATACGTTTGAGACGTATCAAGGACGAGCGCGAGGGCGTCGGGCGGACGCGCAGCACGTCGGCGGGGTAGAGCAGCTCGGGTGCTGCAGGGATGAGGCCGCGCGGATGCACGACCATGGCCTAGCGAGTCAGTTCGGTGGTGAAGGGGATGAGCACGCACTGCAGCAGCGTGACGAAGATGATGCCGAGGCGAGCGCGGGAACCCGACGACGCCGAGCCTCCGGGCTTCTCCCGGGAGGCGACGCCGAGCCTCCGAGCTTCTCCGGCGGTGGCGAGACGGCGATGACGACGATGATGACTATGGTGGCGAGTGGTCCCGCCGGGAACGGAACTCCGGTCGCCGCTTCTGCCCCACGGTGGGCGCCAAATGACGTGGCTTTGATGAGGTAGGGCCACGACATATGCCACGGGATGGCTTGCTAGAGGGGTGGGAGCAGCTATGGCGCGAGCGACGGCGCTCCGGCGGGATTGTGTTTGGGCATGGCAAACATGCGATGTACCCAGGTTCAGGGCCCTCGTGGGGAGGTAAAACCCTACATCCTGCCTCTGACTTGTATATATGGTGGAGTATATGTGTTACACTTCGCTCCTTGAGGTGTATTTGATCTTAGCTAGCTTTGAGCTTGAGCTGCTTGCTTGCTTGCTTGAGTGGAAAAGCATCCAGTACGTGAGAGTGGAGAGGAGCTAGCTAGCTTGCTTGTCTTCCTACATGAGCGAGCTGTGAGGAAGTGAGAGAGATCGATCCTGAGCTAGCTCTTCCCTGGTGCTCTAATAGAATGAAGCTCAGGGACAAGGGGCGGCCCACCGGCCAAACTATTACTATTCGGGGGACAAGGGGACAAGGAGACATGCGCACTATACTGCATAGTGTCCGCTATTCGCCAATAGTCTTCTTCTTTCTTGCTATTCATCACCAGCGCCGGGGTGACTTGCCAGCCACGACTCGGAGGAGCTGCCGGACGGAGAGCGGCCAGCCGGACTCGGCGTCGCTAGCCGGAGTCGGTCCGCCGGGCAGAAGTCGAGTAGCCGGACTCGGGCCGCCAGCCGGAGTCGGGCAGCGGATGGAGGTCGGGCAGCCGGACCCGGGCCGCCAGCCAGGGTCGGGCAGCCGGACTGCTGTCTTGCTTTCTTGTCGAGTTGCTGACTTCGGTAACCCGGGTTTATCCCCACGTCACCCATAAACCTGATGGTATGTCTCGGAATTTATATCATACCTGGTGTTTCTAAGAAAGTCAGCCAGAGAATGGTGCGGGTTCAAGTGGGTTTTTTTGGTGTGGGTTGTTCTGTGGCCTCAAATGGTTTGGGCTGAAATGGTGGGAACAACTTGCTGGACTGGAGCGGTGCGGAATGAACAGAAGAGCGGGTTGGGGCGGTGCGGATTGAGCTCAGAAAAATAACACATGAACGGGCTGACTCCGCGGGTTTGGACCCGCACCAGCCATTCGGGGCCACGCCCGTCGCCAGCGTCGCCTCCACCCTGATTCCCCCAGCTACGTCGTTCATCCCCATGGCCGCCTAGGTGCTCTGCACGTGTACCGCCGCCGCCTAGGTCCCCAGCGGTGTAGCATCCCGCCGCCATCGGTCTGCATCAGCAGCACATCCCAGCGCCGTCCTCCCTCGACATCGTGGGCTCTCGATCTGTCTCTTGCACCGCCGCCGCCCTGCTTCTGTCACGGGAGGAGTCGGCGCCTCGCCGCGGCCTCGACCATCTGCGAGCTCACCAGGACCACTAGCCGGCGTCGTGTGGGGGCTCGGGCGGCCGGGAGCGCGGCGGAGCTAGCCGGCCGCATGGGCTCCATTGCACGGGCGAGCCGTCGAGAGCAGCCATAGCGGGGCGCGCTCCAGTGTGGTGTGTCGCTCCAGGATGGAGCGTCAGTGTGCTGTCGGGGCGTCGACCTCCATGAGACAGGAGTGTCGTGACGGCGCAGACGACGCGCGCGCCGCGAGTAGCCCGCGGTCGAACTGGGCGTGAGGTCGAGCGTGGAGCGCTCCTCCACCTCCCCGTCCTCGCGGCCGGTGCTGCAGGCATACGCCATGACGGGAAAGATGGAGTTGGCCGTTCTACGCGGCGCCATGGCCTCCCGTTCCGGCCACGCGCTCGCCGTCGCGTTCAGGCCATGCGCTCGTCAGACCACGGCGCCCGTGCGCTTGTCGTACTTCTTGAGGATCTTGGCCAGCCCGATGTAGTTGACGCTGCTGTAGTTGAGCTTCAGCCGGGAGGCTCCTTGTAGGGCGGGCGGCCGGAGATGGCGCTGATGATGGGCTTCAGCTCCTTGTAGCGCAGGAACTCGGTCTTCCACGCCGGGAGGCTCTGCTCGAGCTGCCTCTTGTGCCACTTGCCATGCTTCATGCTGCTCCTCGTCCTCGAGCTGGACCACCGCCACCGCGCCGAAGAGGTTACCGCTGGTGTGTGCAGGGTGGGCACGCAGCATTTGTTCCGAGGTGAGGGCAGTACCAGCATCAACGGCTACGTACAGCGACGCAATCAGACTGCTAACTCCGTCGGACAAAACAGTGACCGTGAAAAATCGTTGGTGGCTCATTCGGTCCCTGACCTAGCCGCTAGGCGAAAGGCGATCAGGGAGGCGATTCGTTTTCCGCACGATCTCCGCCGGCGAACGTTCTGGTTCCTTCTCTCTCCGCCTGCTCCTCCGGCGACGGGAGGGAGAGGGATCCGGTGGTCGTGGTGCGCCGTTGGGTGGTGGGAGTGGTGTCCGGACAAATAAAGATGCCTCAGCTCCACTCCCACACCGGCGGTGTCTTTCATGGTGGTGTCTCCCAGTTGATGGCATCGTGTGTTTGTCGATCTCTCAGACTGGCGGCTTTAGGGTTCATGTATGCTGTCGGCGAGGCAGTGGCGACGACTCCATCAGGTGTGTCTCACCTTCTGCTCTGTCCCGTTGCTGCGGTGTTGTCTCTGACGTCATGGTGGAGCAGAGAGGTTGTGTCGTCCAGAAGTACGTGCAGACGGTTGTCTACGCAGGTGACAGGTGAAAGATGGTGTATCCTGTGCTGGGTTTATGATTGGACGCTGACAGTCTGCTTTCCTCATTCGACGTCGTAATTGTGCGGGATATCAGTTCTGAAATTCGATAGCGTGTGCGGGGACATGTTGCACCGGTCTGATTCTTTCAACGACAATGATTTTTGCTTCTGGCAAACTACTTTGGAGATCCGTAAATCTGTAGATCAGCGACGGAGCCGCGTCAGACTCGGGTGAAGAGGTGATATATCTTTCGTCCTTTAATGGTCGCTTTGGTGGTGTCGAAGGAGGGGATAGGCACTGGTATTTTACATAGAATTATGTTATCTTTTCAGTTTTGTAAGCTCGGTGTGTACGTGTCTTGTAACTTGATCTTTATAATTGAGACGTATTACCGTGAGAAAAAAGTAACTACGTCTAACCAGGCACCCCCTACTGCCACATCTATGCAAATATAACCAGTGCAAAATATTACACATAATTCAATCTCGGGCAAAGAGAGTTTTAGTACCATGTTGTGTACCTCTTGCCTCTAGACTATTCTTTCCTGTCTCTCTTGATCTCTGAATTTTCATAGTGTAGGTGCCATTTTTCGACAGTTCCAGTTTAATCACTTATACAGTTATTCTGTTAGCTATTTTGTAGCTTCGACTTAGCTCACCTTATGGTTACGATCTGTGCGCCGTCAACTAGTTTATAGGAATTCTGCTCGGATCGTGGGATGGCACGGTCAGTAGTGGAGCTCGTGGCGAGACACGATTTGCTTCTTTGCATCCATAAAAGGAAAACACAAAAGCTGCATTCAGTGCGCCGCACAAAAGTACTCTCGAGTTCATCTCGTTCCTGTCTAAGTTTGAGTTCGTGATTGAAGGTAACATGTCTTGGTAACCTGTGGACGGCGATCAACTTGATCTGCTGGAGCTTGTGGAGGCATAGGAATGGAGTGGTCTTCGAAGTTCACACTCCTTCGACATCGACCGCCATCAGGATGGTAGAAGCCGAGGCTGACCTGTGACGGGCAGCAAGGATGTTTAGGGGTTGCTTAGCATCCGTAGATAGGTGGAGGGTTGGCGAGTGATCCCTTTTGTTTTTTTCTTTTAGTGAATTGGCGTTTTCGGCGCATGTGCCGAAACGCGTTGTAAACGGCCGCTTGACCTCTCCTTCTCGAAACCGATACGTCCGCTTAGACGTATACTTAAGAAAAACATGTCTTGGTAAATAACACTATAGATCTGTCAAATGATGGAGCTGGCTGGGCGGTGGCAAATTCCCAATTCCTCTGACCATAGGATGCATTACTCGCCGACGTGGCCACTGTGTGTGGTCCCCGTCGAACACATCTGGGGAAGCGCCAAAGGACCTGCACACTTGGCACGCAGGCATGTTACTTCCGTGGCAGTCGACCGCAGCGGGACTCCGATCAGTGTGATCAGTAGATCTGGTGGTGGCTTTCGCTGCGCTTGTCGGCGAGATGCCGCGTGCGTACACGTGGAGACACGGCTTGTTGGCTGGCAGTTGTGAAGCGAAGGTGCTGCAGGGAACATGGCTTGGCTCGGCTGACCAAAATCTTCGCGGAGGCAATGGCAAGTCGTTGAGAAATGCAACTCAGAACTGATTCTCGTGCACCCGTACAAGATACACCTTGTGCAGTTTAGCTCAATGCCTCACGCGGATATTCACAACGGGTAGTAGGTGTAGATGCACCTACTACCCAATTTTTTTTTTCAAAATCTCAAAAAATTCAAAATAAAAATTTCGCATGTAGTTCAAGAAGTATTATGTTAGAACGAAAAGTTACGGGAAGAAAAAATATTTTTTGCAACCTGTGCAAAAAAGACAAATTCGGACGCACGAAAATGTCTTTATACGTGTCAGATTTTTGTCTTTTTTGTACAGCTCACACAAAATATTTTTTCATCATGCCATTTTTTGTGCTAACACATAATGTTCTAATGTACATCCGGATTTTTTTCTGAATTTTTTTGACATTTTGGAAAAAAAACTAAATTTTTTTTACATAATGGGTGATCTAGACCCTAGAGCCAAATCACCGCAGGTATGCCTCAGGCATCTTTGCACTGCGGGGCACCATCCAACAGCAGGACATTCTGGAGATCGCGATGTCACTTTGTCCAACTGTTGAGGACAAGACAAGCGTTGGCCTGTCACGGACGGTGGGAATGGCGGAAACCAGCGAGCAATTTCCGAAAGTTTCTTCGGTCATGCCTTTTTATGCTGTGTCATTCTACATCCTGGTCTGCGCGTAAGCATGACCATAGCGGCACATGTGAGAATGAGTAATGTCGATTTAATTGTTGACCCAAACTTCTAAATTATCCGCCTATAGCTAACCCTCCATCTTCACTCCAATTCTACCGTCAAAAGATCAAAGTAATATTTTCATGACAACTGTTACTCAAGGATAAACCGCTTGTTGACATCTACAACATTCTGGAATTATCTATCTTCAAAATTGGTAGTATCATACTCTAGAAACCTCTATGGAGTTATTTGTCAAATTTTTATATTCCAAAAAGGCCGACAAAAATCTGTAAATATTTAAACTTGCTATGAGTAAGTTCATCTATAATCACAGTACAATACATTAATTTCTAGATCAAGGTGATAGTTTTGCTTTGCTCAGATTTGTAGTGGAACCTATTGCAACAAAGGTTCAGATGAAGCTTGAGAAACTGAACTAACGAAACTAATTTCCGTGACAAATCATTGTCAAATTTTGGCACAAGATTTTTTTGTGTGTAAATATTAATATATATCTTAATAAATATAGAGGCACCATGTAATCATTAAGTATGCTAGTTACACTTGTTATTATTATAAAATATTATAAGGAAATGTTTTAACATAAATAAAATAAATTTAGTGGCGAGTTATGACAAAGTAAAAATGTTTAGTATAAATGGAATACTAGACCAAACTTCATGTAACTAATGAGGATGTTGTATCATGAGCAGCTTACAACCCTTTGAGGTCATTGTTCGATAAGAGTGTATGGACCGGGAGGAACAACAATGATCTCTTTAGTTTCACATAAATATTTTTTCCTCAATCGTGGAATGAGAAGGAACACAAGTGACCAAAAATGTTGCAACCAAACACACTAGGCCCTCATCATGTCATGGTCGACGGAAGGATCTGTGCCATATCTGCGTTTTTTGTATAATATTATATTTTTTGTTTAAAAAATATTAAAACGAATGCAAGATCAAAAAAATGTAAGTTTTTCTAGAATTCAGTCGATTTGGGTGTGCTTAATACACAACCAAGATAGGTTCTTCTCGCATTTTCTTTCTTATCTATATGTTCATTTTATTTGGAATATGTCAATGTACCCTACATTTGATATTTGTAGAGTCCAACCTATCAAGTAATATTTGTCTGGTTTAAAAATTAGCCAAAGATAAAGCAAAAGATAAGATCATAGTTTTTTTGCGTTGCAACCGAAAGGTAAAACCAAAGATTGATGCAATCTCCCAGCTCAGAAAAAGAAAGATGCAACTCCTCTATCTTGATGAAGACACCTTCAATATCTAATGCCATGACAATCCTTCTTTTGTAGCCTTGTCCCTTTTACTTTATGGAAGACACCTTCAGTATCTAGTGCCGCAACATTCCTTATTTAGTAGTGTTGCCCCTTTTAATTTCAAATATGTTTTCTTCTTGTTTTCTACTCCTTTTGTCCACAAAGCAACATTAAGTACTAGTTGTGCATTCTTCCAAAAAAAGTACTAGTTGTGCAGGTTTCGTCTTACGTAATTCTTCACCTCGGGTCATGGTGGGTAATTCTTCACCCCGGTCATGGTGGAAAATCAGAGATGCAAGAGGTGAATCTAGCGAAGTCGGACTTTAAAAAACCTTGATTTAACTTTTAGTCAGATGACCACAGATCTTTTACATCTGTTCCAATTTGTTCAACACGATAAAATATGTTGAATTGGTTAGCGAGATGTTTGCTAAAATAATTACTTTTACTAAATCAGCAACACTTATTATGGATCAGAGGAGTAACATTTTTCCAGAAGAAATGAATTAGCGTAAATATGCTAAAGCACATCACTCAGGTTAGCTACCACTAAATTCTGCAATCCAAATAGTTTTTTCTCTTCCAGAAGGTTACTGCTAGACCGACACAAATTCTGTATTCTGAATAGCCTGCTGGACCAGAAAAGCATGCTTATCTAAAGTTCTAAACACAGGGTGATCCTCTGAGAGAGCATGCATCATTTTCATTTGTCAGTGTTGAAGTGTACAATAAAATGCTCAAGCGTGGATCTGTACTATAGCCAACCACCAAAACTCCTGCAAAACAGCTGACCGTGTTTGAAGCTCTTCTTCCCAGTAGCTATCCTTTCTTTCCTTCACTCAGAAACTTGGACCGAGCTGATCCCCAGTAACCTTGTCACTATAGATACAACACAATATACAACACCTTTGAAATGAACATCTACAGAATAAATGAATTACAACAGAGAAATCCCTGAAAACTCAAAACTATCGCTGTCTACTCTGTGCTCATTGCCACAAGGATAACGTTTGCATTTCTACTATGAGGAATGGATACTTATACCAACTCCATCAGAAGAGGGTCTCCCTTGGACATAAGCCGGATCACCTTTATGAAATCAATCTCGTTCATTACTTTCACTGGGAAAACAGCAGGTGATTGAGCTGTATAAATACTTGAGAAAGTCTCATTGGCTGCCAAGTTTGACCTGAAAACTGTTCCAGCCAGAGCTTCCGAATCAAAATTTTCGGGTGAGTCCATCGCCAAGAAGAACATTGGGACTGCGATCTTATGATGAAGATCCAAATCGCCGACGAGGCCCACAAGATCACCGAAGTCCTCAACAAACCTTCGGGGCACATAGAACAGTTCACTGCCACAGAATACGATCTTATCTTTGCCCATGCTTTCTTTATATTTTGTCTGGAAATGAACAGGGGAATTGCCAACGACCTGCTTAACCATCGCACCTTGCTTAACAAACCATTCCTCTTTATTGCTCTCGAGTGGGACAGTTACCCAAGAATGTGCAATCTGCATTATGAGAAGGTACTATGAATCCCATAAAAAGTGCATTGCTACATCACACACAGGATCATGAATAAAAAGATATAAACTGAAGGATCTGGATACAATCTACAAACCTTATTGGTTATCCAAAGTTTTTCCTTGTCGGCTTGCAGAAGGTTCCAGTAGTTAAGAATCATATGGTCTTGGAGGAAGAGAAACCCATCAGCACCACCATATCTTCCAAACACCTTGGGCAGATACCTAGCGAAAAGTTGTGAAATATTTTATATGATTAGCATAAATATGCATAAGGTGGTACTTTACGATATCAAGATAATAGAACTACAAAAAGCTTATTAGACGAAATTTAGTCAAATCGATAAGATTGTCTATTATGCCCAATAGTTTAAGTTGCAGGTACAAAAGCTGCAGCTAATCTATAATCTATTGCATTGATTTGCTTTAGAAACCAAACTGTGCAGATCTAACTTTAATCATCTCACAGCTATGCCAATAGATGCCACGAGTGAAGAAGGGAAAAGTTCTTATGAGTGGCACCATCTACGGCTGCCAATAATTCTGAAAATTAAGGCGTGTACCCAGTGCAAGTTAATAATTTGGTGGCATTATGCAAATCCTTTGGTTGATGCATACACACAATATTCCTGACTGGTTAAGGGGAGTGAGAGAGATTCATGAGAAACTAATGAACTATAGCCCTATAGCTCTCAAAGGAAATAAAAAAGATACAAAACTAAGATTATACTCAGAAAATGGTTTATCATGGATATGTTCCCTACTCATTAACCTCATTAATTTAATTGTCTAGCAAATGCTACAATACAATGCAGGTTGGGGAAACAGCTTAAATTGAGTTACAACACAAATAAGCCATATGCATGCTAACTGGCTTTGTGGCTTAATGCAAGGCGTATCCTGCAGTGTGACAATGTCTATATACTAAATGCTCACGACTGGGGTTTTAAGATTTTTGCGCAACGTTTCGTTACAGCTAAGGTCAATTTAACCTCTTTAGAAACTGTTCTGCTCTAAGATATTGTCAGATGATAACACTGGATTTACTGAGTCAAAAGAATTCATACTATAGTTAACTGAGCAATTTTTTTTATTTGTATACAATCTGGGTTCAAAATTTAATGATAGGAACATCATCTAGTCCATATATGTTATGTAACTGGTATTAGGGGAAACGCTGTAATCAAATTAGGACTTTTCCAGATTAAATAGTTAATAACTTCCGATGACATTGGATGTGACTGGATATACAGCACAGTTCTTATATTAATCATTATACAGTTTCATTTTCATATCAAGTGGTGATCATGTTTTCGAGAAGAGTTATTAGGGGTAGTAATCACTCACTTGTATGCGTGTGACAGAGCGCAGCGGTCAACAGCAAGCTCTACATTGCTCTGCTCGGCAAGAATGATCACTGTCTTGAATATCCGTCCATATAGCAGCCTCCACTCCAGGGCCACGCGATCTACGGGCCCACTGACATGCATGACGAGCACAACATTACCAAAGTTCTTTCTCCACTTAATCAGATTTCCAATCTCATAGTTCACTGTGCCAATCTCATCCACCCCAAGGTGCACAGATGGTAGCTTCTTGGGCACAAACTCCTTCATGTCACCCTCCCCAATGGTTGCCCGTTGCCTGTCAATCTCCAACGACATAAGCCGAGGCTGCCGATACCCTGCTGCGAGAAGGTCCTGCAGCCAAGCAGCTGTCAATCTGACATCCTGCTCCATCCAAAACCCCTCCTCGGCCATGGCATAGCTCAAATCAAGAATCCTCTCGAATAACGTCCTCTTGTTTGATCTCCACTCATTCAAGAATTTGATCAGCCTACCAACATTCACATGCAGATCCTTCTCCTCCGCAAATGGATAGGCCTGCACATGATCCTTCCGGTAGATAGTTGGTGGATAGAAAGCCACATACCCGCCGATCTCCCACAAGATCCGCTGAGCCCAGTACCCACGGATGACATCTGATGCCATTGAGCTGACTGAAACAGGCATCATGAGCCCCCAGAAAGCTTGTGTGTGAAACAATGTATTGAATGAGTTCACTGGTGCCATCATTCCTTGTGGCAATGCCACCTTGGGGGCCTCCGGATCGAACCTGAGGTCGAACGGTGATGTCGGCGGCTTTCTAGTGAAGTAGAACACAGCATCCACATCCGGCAAACCGTCAGACAGACCCTGCTGAATGAACTGGTGTCCACTGAAGACCTCAGTGTAGAACGCCTCGTGCGCCACCTCCCCAACCTTGTCCAGAGGTAGCCCCCGCGGCCACACGGACCGCTGGCCAAAGTGCACATAGGGGTTCACCACGGTCCGGTTGGGATCGGCGTGGCTGTACTGGAGCATCACGGGGTGGTCGGCGATGCCAGATCCGAGATCAACGTCGAAATGCCTGCCGAGATCGTTGCCGGGCACCTCGGCGCGGTCATCGGCGTCGAAGATGACCTTGGCCCCGTGCTGGATGGCGAAGAGGTAGCCGGCCGTCTTGCGGACATGGGAGGCGTAGGGGAGGAAGTCGACCGAGCGGTAGCCGAGCTGCGCCTGCAGGTCGAGGGAGAGGAAGATGGCGCCCTTGAGGTCCCAGTCGGCGGGCGTGTGGGAGTTGCCGACGACGAGGAGCTGCCAGCCCTTGACGCGGGTGAGCGCGGCGAGGGCCGCGGTGGGCGGGGAGGAGACGGAGACGACGATCCACCTGGCGGCGCGGAAGGACGCGAAGGGGACGGAGGAGGCGGGCGCGAGCGGCGGGATCTTGGACCAGGCGACGTCCGGGTAGGGGAGCTTGGCGGGGAGGCCGGAGGCGGAGTGGGAGGAGCGGTCGAGGCAGAGGAGCGCGGCGGCGTCCGGGCCGGCGCCGCGGAGGAGGAAGACGGCGGCGACGGAGAGGGCGGCGAAGAGGACGAGCAGCAGCCTGGAGGAATGCTCGGAGGCCCAGTTGCTGAAGTCGAGGCTCTTGGCGAAGGGCCGCGGGTGGCGCCTGTCGGACCCCGGCGCGGCGCGCGGGGACGTGGGCGACTTGCCCCCGCCCGTGGTGGTCGGGAGCACGCGGTCCTGGACGAGCATCTCGGGCATCGTCGGCGGCGGAGTGGATCTGGGGGTGGAGTGGAGTGCGTGCGGTTTCGGTTGGGGATTAGGGGGATTTGGGGTGGTTGGGTTCGCGGTGGGCGCCGACAGACAGCGGGGCGGGGAGGGGGAGGGGAAGGCGGGGGATCGGTGTCGCCGTGGGGTGGGGAGTCGCGATCGGGGAACGAGCGCGCCGGCGCGGAGTGTCGGTCGGCGAGTGGAGTGTGCGTTACTCCTGAGCAGTGAGGGCGGCAGCGGGTGGAGGGATCGGTTGGTGGGAGCTCGTGGTCGCGGTGGGGGAGAAGCGGCCAGCCACACAGCGAGGGGAGGAGAGGAGAGTCCACCAGGGTGGAAAACTGGAGGGAGATCGTTGCGATCGGGCCTTTTCTCACCCACTTTTTTTTAAAATCTTTTTTGTGCTTGTTCGATCAAATTCTAAACCAACAAAATGGGCTGGAACGATCTGCATCAACATTTATTTACGGAATTTTTAATTACGGTGTCATGCCTTAAGCATGGGATTGCGAAAGAGGGGGACCA